>CM076683.1:1753414-2346140 GCA_038501925.1 Xenopus petersii
CTGCTCACATTCCAGGTGACTTCAATATTCCCATTAACAACTTCTCCTGCCATCTCTAAACCCCTCCCACTAACAACTTCATTTAGTCTCTCTCAGTGGACCAACTCTCCTATTCACATAGAGGGTCATGCTCCTGATCTTATATTCTGTCACTCGTGCCACCCATCCAACCTTACTAACTCTCCCCCCATCCAACCATCACCTCCTTTACTTTCAGATAGGGATGCACCGAATACACTATTTTGGATTCAGATGAACCCCGAATCCTTCTTGAAAGATTCAGCGAATACTGAACTGAATCTGAACCCTAATTTGCATATGCAAAGCAGGGGTGAAAAGGGGAAAACATTTTTTACTTTCTTGTTTTGTGACAAAAAGTAATTTGTGCCCCTAATTTGCATTTGCAAATAATGGTTCAGATTCGGTTTGGCCGTGCAGAAGGATTCGGCGAATCATGTTTAAAGGGATACTGTCATTGGAAAACATGTTTTTTCAAAACACATCAGTAACTAGTGCTCCTCCAGCAGAATTCTGCACTGAAATCCATTTCTCAAAAGAGCAAACAGATTTTTTTTATATTCAATTTTGAAATCTGACATGGGGCTAGACATTTTGTCAGTTTCCCAGCTGCCCCTGGTCATGTGACTTGTGCCTGCATTTTAGGAGAGAAATGCTTTCTGGCAGGCTGCTGTTTTTCCTTCTCAATGTAACTGAATGTGTCTCAGTGGGACCTGGATTTTACTATTGAGTGCTGTTCTTAGATCTACCAGGCAGCTGTTATCTTGTGTTAGGGAGCTGCTATCTGGTTACCTTCCCATTGTTTTGTTGTGAGGCTGCAAAAGTATCCCTTTAAAAAGGCTGAATCCTGGCCAAATCCCAAACCGAATCCTGGATTCAGTGCATCACTATTAAAAAATAATTTTGGATTATTTTTACTGCTTGCTGAAATATCCTTTTCCATATAGTTTTTAGCTTGCCTTATAGCCTCTTTACATGATTTATTGGCCTCCTTGTGCCCAATAAATGAAATGCTCCTTAAAGACCCACCTGTTTAGGGAAGCTTGTTCAATGGACCTTAATTAATTTTTCATTGTTGTATCATTGATTGCAAATTTGTTTCTAAAATCCTTATGTATCATTTGTACCCTAACCTTCAATTGTAAAACTCCTGCACGTAAGGCCTTCTACCCTACTGTACTCTGTAAAGCCTTGTTTGTTATTCACCATTTCTTCCCTGGTCATTATAAACTAAGGCAAAGAACTGTGTAACTTGTTGGTGCTACAGTATATAAATAAATAAATAATTATAATAATGTCCACAACTCACTAAGTTCACATGTACAGTGCCCTGAAACTTCAGCTGGGGGAGCAGATCCATCTGTGTATATTGTGAGCAGACACTGAGTGAGCAGAGAAGTAAAATCAATGTCCGTTTATTCTGTATCCATTACAGAGGCAGCCTCACATGTTTCCTCCTTATACCACTTAGTCATGGGCTCATTGTGATGACTGTACCGATAAACTATTAATACTCCAGTAACTGACAAACCAAAGAACACGTCATAACACATTTTTTTTTTAAAATGAATAATAATCTAAATTATTTTCCTTTTTATTTGCAAAAAAGAAGAAATAGAGAAGCCCCAGAAGCCAATGATTGTGATTCTTTGGATAAAGACAAGAGACCATTAGACTGTGCAACTTCTCCAACACCAGCAAATCCTCACATTGGAAAGAAACATCTGTATCAGACTCAGAAAAAGCTTTAGTGCAATGAGCATTCCAAATTCCCAGAAGAAACGTCCATTAGTAAGAAAACAATCCGAATGCTCAGAATGTGGGAAAACATTTGCAGACAAAAGTCACCTTCAAATTCATATGAGAATTCACACAGGAGAGAAACCATATAAGTGCACAGAATGTGGGAAAACATTTGTAGACAAAAGTCACCTAAATATTCATGTAAGAGTTCACACAGATGAGAAACCATATAAGTGCACAGAATGTGGGAAAATATTTGCACATAAAAGTTACCTTCATATTCATATGAGACGGCACACAGATGACAAACGATACAAGTGCACAGAATGTGGGAAAACATTTGTAGACAAAAGTCACCTAAATATTCATATAAGAGTTCACACAGGAGAGAAACCATACAAGTGCACAGAATGTGGGAAACGATTTGCAAACAATAGTATCCTTTCCATGCATAAGAAAATTCACACAGGGGAGAAACCGCACATGTGCACAGAATGTGGGAAAACATTTATAACAAAAACCCATCTTCATAATCACCTGAGTACTCACACAGGAGAGAAACCATTCATGTGCAGAAAATGTGGGAAAAGATTCCGTCTAAGCTGTTACCTTAGAAGTCACAATAGAATTCACACAGGGGACAAACCCCACACAAAATCCAATCGTAATAAACAGAGACTTCACACAGAGGACAGACCTTTTACATGCACAGAATGTGGGGAAAGTTTCAAATGTAAAAGAAACCTTCGTAATCACATGAGAATTCACACAGAGGAGAGACCTTTTACATGCACAGAATGTGGGGTAAGTTTTAAATGTAGAAGCACCCTTCATAATCATATAAGAATTCACACAGGAGAGAGACCTTTCAAGTGCACAGAATGTAGCCAAAGTTTCATTCGACTTGGAACCCTTAAAGTTCACCAAAGAATTCACACCGGGGAGAAACCTTACATGTGCACAGAATGTGGGAAAAGTTTCCTGACAAAGACTCACCTTAAAAGTCACCAGAGAATTCACACAGGGGTGAGACCTTACATGTGCACAGAATGTGGGAAAAGTTTTACTCTAAAGGGTGCCCTTATAAAACACCAGAGTGTTCACACTGAGGAGAAACCTTATGCATGTACAGAATGTGAGAGACAATTCTCTACAAAGGACAGACTTTCTTCTCATATAAGTGTTCACACAGGAGCTTTTACATGTACAGAATGTGGAACGCAGTTTACTTGTAAGGAAAGCCTTAAACTACACATAAAACGTCACATGGAAGAAAAAACATTTACATGTACAGAATGTGGGAAAATGTTTTCTAATAAGAGAAACTTTCTTTACCCCTACACAACTCACACTGGGGAGAAACCTTTCATATGCACAGTATGTAAGAATATGTCTCCATCCATTTTATTCTCATGTACAGAATGTGACCAACAGTTCCAGAATATGAGAAACCTTACCATACACCAGAGAATTCACACAAAGAATGAAACATTCCCATGTACAGAATGTGGCAAACTGTTCTATAAAATGAGAAACCTTACCATACACCGGAGAATTCACACAAGGAGTGAAACGTTCCCATGTACAGAATGTGGCAAACATTTCCCTACAAAGACATACCTTGCCATACACAAGAGACTTCACTTAAAAAGGGAAACTTTCCAGTGTACAGAATGTGGCAAACGTTTCTTAACAAAGTTCAGCTTTCAGCATCATCGTATTACCCATACAGGGGAGAAACCTTTCACATGCACTGAATGTGGCAAATGTTTCTCTTTAAAGATGTACCTTATGAAACACCAGACAATTCACAGAAAAAGGGAAACTTTATCATGTACAGAATGTGGCAAACCTTTCTTTACAAAAGCCAGTCTCCAGCGGCATTCCCTGACCCATACAGGGGAGAAACCTTTTGTGTGCGCAGAATGTGGCAAAGGTTTCTGTATTAAATCATACCTTAACACACACCAGAAAATTCACAAAAAAAGGAAAACTTTCCCATGTACTGAATGTGGCAAACCTTTCTTTACAAGGGCCACTCTCCTTTGGCATTCTATGGCCCACACAGGGGAGAAACCTTTTGCGTGCACAGAATGTGGCAAAGGTTTCTGTACAAAAACATCCCTTAAAAGACACCGGAAAATTCACATAAGTGTCCACACCGGAGCTTTTACATGTACAGAATGTGGAACGCAGTTTACTCGTCAGCAAAGCCTTAAACTACACATAAAACGTCACATGGAAGAAAAAACATTTACATGTACAGAATGTGGGAAAATCTTTTCTAATAAAAGAAACTTTCTCTACCCCTACACAACTCACACTGGGGAGAAACCTTTCATATGCACAGAATGTAAGAATATGTCTCCGTCCATTCTATTCTCATGTACAGAATGTGACCAACAGTTCCAGAATATGAGAAACCTTACCATACACCAGAGAATTCACACAAGGAATGAAACATTCCCATGTACAGAATGTGGCAAACTGTTCTCTAAAATGAGAAACCTTACCATACACCGGAGAATTCACACAAGGACTGAAATGTTCCCATGTACAGAATGTGGCAAACATTTCCCTACAAAGACATACCTTGCCATACACAAGAGACTCCACTTAAAAAGGGAAACATTCCCATGTACAGAATGTGGCAAACCTTTCTTTACAGAAGCCAGTCTCCAGCGGCATTCAGTGACTCACACAGGGGAGAAACCTTTTGTGTGCACAGAATGTGGCAAAGGTTTCTGTTCTAAAACATCCCTTAACAGACACCAGAAAATTCACTTAAAAAGGGAAACTTTCCCATGTACAGAATGTGGCAAACATTTCTTTACAAAAGCCAGTCTCCAGCGGCATTCAGTGACTCACACCGGGGAGAAACCGTTTGTGTGCGCAGAATGTGGCAAATGTTTCTATACTAAAACATACCTTAACACACACCGGAAAATTCACATAAAAAGGGAAACTTTATCATGTACAGAATGTGGCAAACATTTCTTTACAAAAGCCAGTCTCCAACGGCATTCACTGACCCACACAGTGGAGAAACCTTTTGTGTGCACATTATGTGGCAAAGGTTTCTGTATTAAATCATACCTTAACACACACCAGAAAATTCACATAAAAAGGGAAACTTTATCATGTACAGAATGTGGCAAACATTTCTCTAAAAAGAGCGGCCTTCAGCGCCATTATATTACTCACTCAGACGTAAAACCTTTCATGTGCACAGAATGTGGCAAATGTTTCTCTCTGAAGATGAATCTAACGAATCACCAGAAAATTCACATAAAATAGGAACCTTCATCATGTACAGAATGTGGCAAATCTTTCTCTAAGAAGGCCAACCTTCAGAGACATTCTTTTATTCACATAGGGTAAAACCGTTCATGGGCTCAGAATGTGGCAAATGTTTCTCTATAAAGATGTTTCTTAACAGACACCAGATGAAAGGGAAACTTTCCGATGTACAGATGTGACAAGCGTATCTTGAAAAAGAGCAGCCTTCAATGGCATTATATAATCCACACTAGAAGAACTTTTCACTTTCCCTTTATGTCAACAATTTCACTCATAGCAGGAGAGAAACCTTTCACTTGCACAGAATACGACATAAGCTTGTTAAGGAACTCATTTTCCCTTTGAAGCTTCCATGGCAAATTGTAGGCAGGTGTATAATAGAGCATGAATGGGGCCATGGGTGCACAGGCCATTTTTCCTAACTAAGGCCCCAGGCTTATTGTTGGCCAAGCCCTCCACCAAGGGACCCAAATGACTAGGGTTGCCACCCAGCCTGTATTTTACCCATCTGTCTTCATCCTGCTTATAAGAACATATTTATACTGTATGTAGAAAAATCAACAAAGCTGACCCTAGGACATCCAAGTGGACATTCTAGTAATTGCCAGAAGGATGTAAAAAGACTAGAGGTATCACAGCTTCATACGCTATTTAATAACATCTTGCAAGGAACCTCTGTTTGTGATCCCGAATCTCTCTCTGCGCAAATAGCAGTGATTCCGAAACCGGGCAAAGACCCCACAGATTGTAGAAATTTTAGACCAATTTCCATTTTGAACATAGACATCAAATTACTAGCTAAGATCATGGCTACCAGGCTAAACAAATTTCTTCACACTATAATTCATAAAGACCAGTCAGGATTCATTCCGGGTAGACAAGTCTCTGATAATATTCGCAGAGCCCTTAATTTAATTAGTATTGCTAAAACCAGAAGCATTCCATCTATGCTTTTGTCGATAGACCTAGAGAAAGCTTTTGACTCTATCTCCTGGAAATTTTTGAGGACCGTACTTACCAAATATGGCTTTCCCCCGCCGTTTATCAAGGTTATAGCCGCTCTTTATGATTTCCCCAAAGCCTGGGTTCATCATAGCGGTTTCTTTTCGGACCGGTTTGTGATTGGTAGGGGCACACGGCAGGGTTGCCCATTGTCACCCCTGCTGTTTTCCCTAGCCATCGAACCCTTAGCCATAGCTATTCGTAACCACCCCAAAATATCAGGTATTCAGTCCGGACAGACTGATCACCGTTGCATGCTATATGCAGACGATATCCTGATGACGATTTCCCACCCAATGACTTCTCTCCCCCATCTTTTCGAGACCTTGGGTACCTTTGCCAAATTGTCGGGGCTCCAAATAAACCCAGCTAAGACGGAAGCTTTGAACCTCACTCTACCTCATACTGTAGTACAACTACTTGAGATAAATTTCCATTTTAAATGGCAAAAGAGGAGCATAAAATATTTGGGGGTTCATCTTTTCCCGGACTATAGCTCCCTCGCTTTAGGTAACTATAAAAGCATTTCCCAGAAAGTGTTAGGCATGATTGCCTCTTGGTCAAAATTGAGATTGTCATGGTTAGGTAGAGTGAATGCACTGAAGATGGCTGCATTTCCCCTACTGCTTTATCTATTTAGGACTCTCCCAGTTGCCCCTCCCAAGGGTGTCATAGAACATCTGCAGCGGTCCTTTAATAAATTTGTTTGGGACAATAAGAGGGCCCATCTTAGTTTTGCAGTAGCCTCCCGAAACAGACAAAAGGGTGGTCTAGGTATACCCCATCTTCATTTATACTATTTAGCAGCGCAATTTAGCCAATTGACCTTATGGCATGGGGGACCTGATGCCCCATTGTGGGTTGCTATTGAGCTGGGAGAACTGGTCACTAACTATGCTAGGAATGTCTTGTGGCTAAACTCTGTCCCTATACGTACCCAATCGAATCCGATTATTGTTTAGTCTATTGAGCTGTGGCGGAGATTTCGGACACGTTACAATATAGTATCTCCCTCCTACCCTGCTCTCAGTTTTTTTGCAAACCCGAAGTTTATGCCAGGACGCTCTCGACAAGCTTTTCAATGGTGGGAGCAACACGGTTTGACTACAATTTATTCACTGATAAAACAATCCTCCCTAATTACCCTTCAGCAGCTTTCGGATCATTATGACATGCCTTCACAAGAAGCTTACCATTATCTCCAAATTCGCAACTATATAAAGTCGATCTGGAAAGTAAATACTTTCCCACACCCAACCCCATTTGAGCTAATGTACCTGCAAGTCCTTCCTCAGAAAAAATCAATCTCTACATTATATAATTATATGGCTCACCAGACTGGTGTAAGGGATTTACCATTTGTCCGTCGCTGGGAAAAGGACTTGAAGGTCTGCTACGATGATGAAACGTGGTCAGACATTATCTCGGCCTCTACACATTGTTCTATTAATGTTCTGATTCAGGAGACTTCCCAAAAAGTGCTTCATCAGTGGTATCTGGTTCCCGCCACCTTGTCTAAATGGTACCCGTCCTCGTCGCCTCTTTGCTTTAGGAACTGTGGTCAAGTTGGTTCTTTTATACATATCTGGTGGGAATGCCCGAAAGTCTCCAGATTCTGGGTGAGAATCTATGCTATGATTACTAATGTCACTGGTCTTCCATTAAGAAAAGATCCAGCAGAAGCCCTTCTTAATAAGTTTGTCACAGGGGGAAATAAATATACCAGGACTCTAGTAACACATATATTCTCTGCCGCGAAGCAGATAATTGCTAAAAATTGGAAATCCCCTTTTCTTGATGTTCAAATGGTAAAAGTTAAATTGGATTCTGTCCTAGTACTTGGAACATTTAACCAGCCGTCGCATGGGTAAACTGAAGCACCATAATAAAGTCTGGAATCCTTGGCTAGCCTACAGAGGTATCCGCAATGAATCATATTTTTTTTTTTTTACTGTCTCTTATTTTTGGGGCGTATTTCCTGCAGTTTTTTGGTAGGCCTGGAGGGTTCCACCGTACTCTCCGCCACAGCTCACCCATCCTTTCTATTTTTTTCCTTATTCTTTGTTTTGGACAGCATATTTTTTTTTTTTATTTCTTTGTTGTGTTTACATTTTATTTCTCTCATAGCACTTCACGCTGCTTGTCATTGTGCTTTGCTACAATGGAACGGATTTTTTCCGGATTTCATGTTATAATCAGGAATATCTGTTTATTTACAACTGAATATGCATGCGGACTGGGATGTCCAGTCACCGCTTTTTCCTGTACTTGGCAACCTGTTTCTTTATTGAAATAAAAAGAATTTAAAAAAAATAAATAAATAAAAGACTAGAGGTATACTGGGCCAGATAAACTAAGTGTTCTTGAAAACCAGATAGTATCAGGAGTGGCTGAGCTTCATGAGGAAAGCCCTACCTCTACAAAATGTGAAAAACCAGAACATCAAGAAGACCAACAGGGGTTCCATATCTAAATGTTACATATACAAAGAGCCCTATGATTATATACCATAGACACACCAAGCTCAGCCAGGGTGAATGGGACAACACAATAATTCAGTCCTAGCAGATATGGCTCACATGGACCCTGTAGCGCTTAACCCCCTGTGCACTTGTCCCACCACAATAGTAGTGATACAATTAAACATATAGGAGGAAGCAGAACCAGGGTGCAACTTCCTTTATTGGACCTGCACCTTACTTCCTGTTATGGACAAGCATGCCCTTTGTCAAGTGTACCATACAAACCCCATTAGTATAGTATAGGTAACAATCCTGTTGGGTGCTTGAACCAATTGCAGCACAAATGATCTAACCTTATCTCCATATATCTACAAGATGAAAATTCACAAGCCTGGAAGAAGCAGACGACAGCACTACCCTACAGTAACTGCAACACCTCAAGTAAAGGGAAGACTACGATACTCCAAGAAACTACACTTTAAGACATTATAGCCGAAGGCAATATAACAGGTATAAACACACATGGTTATAACTGTAAGGACTATTTATTGTTTAAAAGATAGAGTGAGAGAACCTATAAGGGCTATTGAGAAGAAAGATGAGAAATCTCCTATTGGTAAAATTTTGCAGCATGTTCCTCTAGGACAGTAGTGCTCATACTTTACTAACACAAGGTCTACTTTTAGTTGTCCCATTATGATCTACATCCGTAAAGACATTTGTAGCATTCTGTTCCATGGCAAATATTACTTAAATATTATATTGAGTTATGAGAGAATTTATATTGCTTTATTTAGCCACTATTTATTATGTAACCTTAACATAATAAATATCTGAATGAAAAGCATGAAATAAGAGGGTGACCAGTTGTTTGCCAATAGTGTCTTGAGATCTTCTGATCACCAGCTAAAGGTCTACTGATAGATCCCCCATCTACCCTTTTGGGTAAGGAGGCCAAGGAGAAAGGCCCTGAATGAAGTCTGAAGTTTTCTCTGCTAACCTTTCCTTCTCCTTTAACAATTTGTTATGGCCTTTTGCTTTTTTACATAATATAATAAAACTTATTTTAATCAATAATTGGGAATACCATTTGGATGTATATAACATATGATATGTATGTATGTATTTTACAATTATAATCTAGATGATGCCTAGTAGATGTCGCTGTCATGTTGTCTATTTAAGTAAGCAGTATTGTTTGGCCTGTGAGCCTATGATTAAGGGAGGTTTTCCCGAAATGCGTCAGGCAATGTGGATCCAGCTACTTTTGAAATAAATCCTCTCTTTATTTGGTTTACTTGGAGAGCTGCATTCTGTTTGTGTGTTGCTATATGTACAGAGAATGGAACAGCGTGGAGGAGGAAATCTTGCGATGGGTAAGTCTGGAGCGGCTACTTTTTTCAACTATAACTGTAGGGAAGCAGACTCCACTACAGGTACGGACTGGCCATCTGTCAGTTCGGGCAAATGCCTGAGGGGCTGCTCTCTATGCACTGTAAATAGGCCACTGGGGCTGCTGCCATTGCTGCTCCTGAACTGCAACAAAGCCAAAGTTAACTGCTACCATGCAGGACAACTCCATTTTCTCTAGCCCACCATTGTGTGTAGGGGAATACCCAATAACAGTTTTTACAATGTATCAAAGTTCCCGGCCTGGGCTGTGAGCAGGCCTGGACTGGCAATCTGTGGGTTCTGACAAATGCCAGAGTGGCTGCTGTATGGTCAGGGTGCTTTGCCAATGAGGGATTAATAGCTACTGCCATGATGTTCCCCATGGCACGTGAGAGTCAGCTGGGGTGGAATGTGCCACACTGAGTTTGGGGAGAGTTACTGGAGGTGAAAAGGCCAAGGAGAAAGGCCCTGACAGAAGCCTGAAGTTTTCTCTGCTAGACTTTCCCATAACTTACTCTTACTGACAATTACATGGTCTTTTCTGAATGGAGATAATGGCTCCTCCCGGATAAAGTCTCCGTTTATTTTTGTCTTTTGTGAGGCGGGGTCATTTGAGACATTTCATTTAATTCCATTAATTAAAAATGACACTATAGTGCTGATGTTACTTTACTGTAATATAGGGATATTAGAAGTCACTGAGGGGTTGTTCTGTGACCATATAAAGGCACAAGGCTGCAGGCTGAGTTATACAGGGAACTCTGAGTATCACTCATGTATTATAAGGGATAATGTACCCCCTACTGTAAATGATAAGGATATTAGAAGTCACTGAGGGGTTGTTCTGTGACCATATAAAGACACAAGGCTGCAGGCTGAGTTATACAAGGAACTCTGAGTATCACTAATGTATTATAAGGGATAATGTACCCCCTACTGTAAATGATAAGGATATTAGAAGTCACTGAGGGGTTGTTCTGTGACCATATAAAGGCACAAGGCTGCAGGCTGAGTTATACAGGGATCTCTGAGTATCACTCATGTATTATAAGGGATAATGTACCCCCTACTGTAAATGATAAGGATATTAGAAGTCACTGAGGGGTTGTTCTGTGACCATATAAAGGCACAAGGCTGCAGGCTGAGTTATACAGGGAACTCTGAGTATCACTCATGTATTATAAGGGATAATGTACCCCCTACTGTAAATGATAAGGATATTAGAAGTCACTGATGGGTTGTTCTGTGACCATATAAAGGCACAAGGCTGCAGGCTGAGTTATACAGGGAACTCTGAGTATCACTCATGTATTATAAGGGATAATGTACCCCCTACTGTAAATGATAAGGATATTAGAAGTCACTGAGGGGTTGTTCTGTGACCATATAAAGACACAAGGCTGCAGGCTGAGTTATACAAGGAACTCTGAGTATCACTCATGTATTATAAGGGATAATGTACCCCCTACTGTAAATGATAAGGATATTAGAAGTCACTGAGGGGTTGTTCTGTGACCATATAAAGGCACAAGGCTGCAGGCTGAGTTATACAGGGATCTCTGAGTATCACTCATGTATTATAAGGGATAATGTACCCCCTACTGTAAATGATAAGGATATTAGAAGTCACTGAGGGGTTGTTCTGTGACCATATAAAGGCACAAGGCTGCAGGCTGAGTTATACAGGGATCTCTGAGTATCACTCATGTATTATAAGGGATAATGTACCCCCTACTGTAAATGATAAGGATATTAGAAGTCACTGATGGGTTGTTCTGTGACCATATAAAGGCACAAGGCTGCAGGCTGAGTTATACAGGGAACTCTGAGTATCACTCATGTATTATAAGGGATAATGTACCCCCTACTGTAAATGATAAGGATATTAGAAGTCACTGAGGGGTTGTTCTGTGACCATATAAAGACACAAGGCTGCAGGCTGAGTTATACAGGGAACTCTGAGTATCACTCATGTATTATAAGGGATAATGTACCCCCTACTGTAAATGATAAGGATATTAGAAGTCACTGAGGGGTTGTTCTGTGACCATATAAAGGCACAAGGCTGCAGGCTGAGTTATACAGGGATCTCTGAGTATCACTCATGTATTATAAGGGATAATGTACCCCCTACTGTAAATGATAAGGATATTAGAAGTCACTGAGGGGTTGTTCTGTGACCATATAAAGGCACAAGGCTGCAGGCTGAGTTATACAGGGATCTCTGAGTATCACTCATGTATTATAAGGGATAATGTACCCCCTACTGTAAATGATAAGGATATTAGAAGTCACTGAGGGGTTGTTCTGTGACCATATAAAGGCACAAGGCTGCAGGCTGAGTTATACAGGGAACTCTGAGTATCACTCATGTATTATAAGGGATAATGTACCCCCTACTGTAAATGATAAGGATATTAGAAGTCACTGAGGGGTTGTTCTGTGACCATATAAAGACACAAGGCTGCAGGCTGAGTTATACAGGGAACTCTGAGTATCACTCATGTATTATAAGGGATAATGTACCCCCTACTGTAAATGATAAGGATATTAGAAGTCACTGAGGGGTTGTTCTGTGACCATATAAAGACACAAGGCTGCAGGCTGAGTTATACAAGGAACTCTGAGTATCACTCATGTATTATAAGGGATAATGTACCCCCTACTGTAAATGATAAGGATATTAGAAGTCACTGAGGGGTTGTTCTGTGACCATATAAAGGCACAAGGCTGCAGGCTGAGTTATACAGGGATCTCTGAGTATCACTCATGTATTATAAGGGATAATGTACCCCCTACTGTAAATGATAAGGATATTAGAAGTCACTGAGGGGTTGTTCTGTGACCATATAAAGGCACAAGGCTGCAGGCTGAGTTATACAGGGAACTCTGAGTATCACTCATGTATTATAAGGGATAATGTACCCCCTACTGTAAATGATAAGGATATTAGAAGTCACTGATGGGTTGTTCTGTGACCATATAAAGGCACAAGGCTGCAGGCTGAGTTATACAGGGAACTCTGAGTATCACTCATGTATTATAAGGGATAATGTACCCCCTACTGTAAATGATAAGGATATTAGAAGTCACTGAGGGGTTGTTCTGTGACCATATAAAGACACAAGGCTGCAGGCTGAGTTATACAGGGAACTCTGAGTATCACTCATGTATTATAAGGGATAATGTACCCCCTACTGTAAATGATAAGGATATTAGAAGTCACTGAGGGGTTGTTCTGTGACCATATAAAGACACAAGGCTGCAGGCTGAGTTATACAGGGATCTCTGAGTATCACTCATGTATTATAAGGGATAATGTACCCCCTACTGTAAATGATAAGGATATTAGAAGTCACTGAGGGGTTGTTCTGTGACCATATAAAGGCACAAGGCTGCAGGCTGAGTTATACAGGGATCTCTGAGTATCACTCATGTATTATAAGGGATAATGTACCCCCTACTGTAAATAAGGATATTAGAAGTCACTGAGGGGTTGTTCTGTGACCATATAAAGGCACAAGGCTGCAGGCTGAGTTATACAGGGAACTCTGAGTATCACTCATGTATTATAAGGGATAATGTACCCCCTACTGTAAATGATAAGGATATTAGAAGTCACTGATGGGTTGTTCTGTGACCATATAAAGGCACAAGGCTGCAGGCTGAGTTATACAGGGAACTCTGAGTATCAGTCATGTATTATAAGGGATAATGTACCCCCTACTGTAAATGATAAGGATATTAGAAGTCACTGAGGGGTTGTTCTGTGACCATATAAAGGCACAAGGCTGCATAGCCTTTAACATATTTTACATGAATTACAGTTAAGTGAGAAAATCAGCTCTTTATGCACATAATTGTTTGCAGTTTTACCCCAATATATGAGTGCATGTGTACAAGATCTTCTCGTGTTTACAAGTGGGCTGCTTTGATTTTTTGCCTGGGCTGCTTTTTACACGAGTCTGGCCCTGTAGTACACATAGAATAGAAATGTCACAATATAAGGCTGATTGGTAATTAATACAGATAATTACTACATGACATGAGTATGGTTGCCACCAGGCAATTCTGCGCGGTTTTCATAATTTGGATAAGCAGGTGCCAACCATAACTATGAGGCTGGTTCAATAATTTTATTATATAAAATATGGTATTTCTAGTCATATTAATTTGTAGGTGGGTCCAACACTGTCTACATGTGCAATACTACTTGGCCTGGCTCTGGAGTCGCTATATTTCAGCGCTGCTATTGGCCATTTTCAGCTGATTTATCCATACAAAATATATGGGCTGAATCGGTTCCATTTAGGTGAATGAACACAGCAGAGATGGATTCCGGTACTTTGTTACCAACTGAAATATTCCAGCACACAACCCCCTGTGCCACAGACAAATTAAATCCGTATTTTACCTGGTTGTTAGCAAGTTATTTGAATACTGGGAAATACAAGCAGCACTAGGACCATGAAGTTCCTGCCTCCTTGGGGGGAGGGGCCAGATCACCATTTTGTGGCAGTTACACACACAGAACAGGCAGTGAGTTTTGTTTCTCATAAACTGCCACATGTGAATCCCAGTGCTCCTGGCAGAGACTCTAGCCACTGGCCCCGGGATGAATTGGCCCCAAACTGACTGGTGACAAGAACACTAGGAGCCTGGGAAGCTGATGTGAGGATTGGGGGAAGAATCTGTGGAAAAGGAAGTCCCAGGGAATCGGGAAGTGAGAGGTAAATGATTGGATGTCACACTGCTGCTCTGCACAAAGCTCTGAGCCAGTGCTACTGATCCAATCTAATGCCCCCCATTATGTTCTAATCAGCCATAGTGTTTAGCCAAAGACATGCTGCACCAAAATGGCTCTGCTCAGCTACAGGCCCTGTGTGCTCTCTGGGCATGCTGGGAGTTGTAGTGAGGGAACAAGGGACAACACAGGCTGTACATAAGGAATCTGGAGAATGTGCAATGTTTTCTCATTGGCTTTATATATGTCACCTGACACTTCCCCGTTCTCTTAAGAGATATTCCAATATCTGCCCCATGTATGGAGGGTATAAATCATAACGTTTCTTCTGTTCTGTGTTTCAGTGTGAACAGTGTCATACTTGGCCCCACAGGACCTAAAATGTGTAAGACATATTTATTAAGTACTTCTAACTCAGTGCTTCAATGGACTAGTTGCACTGTGATTGGATATATGTGGGGGTTCAGCTTGTCCAATCAGAGCACAGCTGGCTTTACAGACAGTAAAATGTACCAACCAGGTACAGAGTAGTCAGGACTGGACTTTACAGACAGAAGACATGGCAGAAACACGACTGATGTGAAGGAGCTGAAATATCCACCTGGGAATATTTGCAGCAACTTTCATTCCACTCTGACAGGTACAATATACATTGTAGGCACCTACAGCAGCTTCTCCAGCAGACACAAGAAATAGCTGCTTTTTCTGCATCAGTCTCTCATTTCCCCATACACCTGCCTCAACATGGCCGCCCTCACCTGAGCTCCTGAGGTAAATAAATACAGGCTGTGCCCTTTTCACTTAGTCACTATGTGGCCATTTTAGCCTCTCCAGACCAAAAGTCACCCTCCAGCTATGGCCAAAAGTGAGTCCAGGTGCAGTGGGAGCTGTTGTTGTTTTACCTGAGGAGGAAACAGTGAAGATACAGAATTCAGTCATTTGTGGCCTCTCCCAGCCCTTCCTCTATGTGCCCCTTCCAACCACCATCACTGTGTGATACATATATATATATATTTATATTCAGCTCCCAGGTTACACCACTGTCACTGCTCCAAATCTTCTCATATTCCTGCCCTCACTACACTCCCCCATCTCCTCTGGCTACTCATTTCAATACCGGAATAACCCATCAGCACTAGGACCATGAAGCTCCTGTCTCCTTGGGGGAGGGGCCAGAGCACCATTTTGTGGCAGTTACACACACAGATCACTGAGTTCAGCTTTGTTTCTCATAAACATGTGAATCCCAGTGCTCCTGGCAGAGACTCTAGCCACTGGCCCCGGGATGAATTGGCCCCAAACTGACTGGTGACAAGAACACTAGGAGCCTGGGAAGCTGATGTGAGGATTGGGGGAAGAATCTGTGGAAAAGGAAATCCCAGGGAATCCGGAAGTGAGAGGTAAATGATCAGATAGGATCTGTGCAGCCACTGGGACAGAATGTTCTGTTATACAGATAGCTAGAATCTCAGCTGCCATAAAGCAGGACAGGACTGCTGCTTACAATGGGGATCAGATAGGATCTGTGCAGCCACTGGGACAGAATGTTCTGTTATACAGATAGCTAGAATCTCAGCTGCCATAAAGCAGGACAGGACTGCTGCTTACAATGGGGATCAGATAGGATCTGTGCAGCCACTGGGACAGAATGTTCTGTTATACAGATAGCTAGAATCTCAGCTGCCATAAAGCAGGACAGGACTGCTGCTTACAATGGGGATCAGATAGGATCTGTGCAGCCACTGGGACAGAATGTTCTGTTATACAGATAGCTAGAATCTCAGCTGCCATAAAGCAGGACAGGACTGCTGCTTACAATGGGGATCAGATAGGATCTGTGCAGCCACTGGGACAGAATGTTCTGTTATACAGATAGCTAGAATCTCAGCTGCCATAAAGCAGGACAGGACTGCTGCTTACAATGGGGATCAGATAGGATCTGTGCAGCCACTGGGACAGAATGTTCTGTTATACAGATAGCTAGAATCTCAGCTGCCATAAAGCAGGACAGGACTGCTGCTTACAATGGGGATCAGATAGGATCTGTGCAGCCACTGGGACAGAATGTTCTGTTATACAGATAGCTAGAATCTCAGCTGCCATAAAGCAGGACAGGACTGCTGCTTACAATGGGGATCAGATAGGATCTGTGCAGCCACTGGGACAGAATGTTCTGTTATACAGATAGCTAGAATCTCAGCTGCCATAAAGCAGGACAGGACTGCTGCTTACAATGGGGATCAGATAGGATCTGTGCAGCCACTGGGACAGAATGTTCTGTTATACAGATAGCTAGAATCTCAGCTGCCATAAAGCAGGACAGGACTGCTGCTTACAATGGGGATCAGATAGGATCTGTGCAGCCACTGGGACAGAATGTTCTGTTATACAGATAGCTAGAATCTCAGCTGCCATAAAGCAGGACAGGACTGCTGCTTACAATGGGGATCAGATAGGATCTGTGCAGCCACTGGGACAGAATGTTCTGTTATACAGATAGCTAGAATCTCAGCTGCCATAAAGCAGGACAGGACTGCTGCTTACAATGGGGATCAGATAGGATCTGTGCAGCCACTGGGACAGAATGTTCTGTTATACAGATAGCTAGAATCTCAGCTGCCATAAAGCAGGACAGGACTGCTGCTTACAATGGGGATCAGATAGGATCTGTGCAGCCACTGGGACAGAATGTTCTGTTATACAGATAGCTAGAATCTCAGCTGCCATAAAGCAGGACAGGACTGCTGCTTACAATGGGGATCAGATAGGATCTGTGCAGCCACTGGGACAGAATGTTCTGTTATACAGATAGCTAGAATCTCAGCTGCCATAAAGCAGGACAGGACTGCTGCTTACAATGGGGATCAGATAGGATCTGTGCAGCCACTGGGACAGAATGTTCTGTTATACAGATAGCTAGAATCTCAGCTGCCATAAAGCAGGACAGGACTGCTGCTTACAATGGGGATCAGATAGGATCTGTGCAGCCACTGGGACAGAATGTTCTGTTATACAGATAGCTAGAATCTCAGCTGCCATAAAGCAGGACAGGACTGCTGCTTACAATGGGGATCAGATAGGATCTGTGCAGCCACTGGGACAGAATGTTCTGTTATACAGATAGCTAGAATCTCAGCTGCCATAAAGCAGGACAGGACTGCTGCTTACAATGGGGATCAGATAGGATCTGTGCAGCCACTGGGACAGAATGTTCTGTTATACAGATAGCTAGAATCTCAGCTGCCATAAAGCAGGACAGGACTGCTGCTTACAATGAGGATCAGATAGGATCTGTGCAGCCACTGGGACAGAATGTTCTGTTATACAGATAGCTAGAATCTCAGCTGCCATAAAGCAGGACAGGACTGTTATACAGATATAATCTCAACCATTAAGCTTTCTCAGATAAAGGAAGGAGAAACAACCATTTCATTACACTTGTCTTTTTTTCATACCTTCCAACTGTCCCATTGTCTGTGAGACAGTCCTGATTTTGACAGCTCAGCCCACAGCCCCAGGTTTTCATTAAAAAGTACTGAGTTTCTGATTCAGGTTTCTGAAACGTAATTAATTAAGAGGCTTTTGGCAGAAAATCCAGAATACATTGCACCTGCACCTAGATACAATTGTAACTATTTAAGATAAGCAAGTTTCTCTGGGGAGCTGTAAGGGCAAGGCCAGACGTGGTATTTTTGCGGCATTTTTACGTTGCATTTTTAAAAAAGAACAGCCAGGCGTAAATATACATAAACTTCACTACCACTGAAACTAATGGAAAACGCACTATGGCAATTCACACAGGGTGCGTGCAAGCTGAAATCCGCCACAGGACGCCAGTATTGGTGTTTTTTAGCTGAAACACCAATACATCAAGAAACTACCAAATCAGTAGACTCTATGGGATCTGCATGTTTGATATACGCAGCATATTTTAAATATGGTGTCCAAATTCTCAAAGAGAAGTGCATGTCGGGAAAAGAATCCTACGTGCTGAAAAACGCATTTTGGCGGTCACATGTGGTTTCAGTGGCGTATTTACGTCTGGCTGTTCTTTTTTAAAAACGCAACGTAAAAACGCCAAGTCTGGCCTTGCCCTAACTCACCGATTAAAGGGCAATCTCGCCTTCAGTAGCAAAACTGATCGAATGCATAAAACATTGCCGTAAATTGGGCAGGGGTGCCAAAAAGGTAGATGGGGATCTACCAGTAGACCTTTCGCTGGTGATCA
Source organism: Xenopus petersii (assembly GCA_038501925.1). Classification (NCBI taxonomy): domain Eukaryota; kingdom Metazoa; phylum Chordata; class Amphibia; order Anura; family Pipidae; genus Xenopus; species Xenopus petersii. Next base: position 1,772,304 of record CM076683.1, read on the forward strand.
GTAGATCTCAAGACAAACAGTCTATATCACCCTCCTGTTTCATGCTTTTAATTCAGATATTTATTATGTTAAGGTTACAAATGGAACAGAATGCTAATGTGTTTATGGATGTAGATCATAATGGGACAATATCAGTAAAAATAGACCTCACATTAGTAAAATATGGGCACTTCTGAATTAGGGGGTGTGGCCATAAAACGGGCCTGGTTGAAAATTTTCCATGCGTCAGATCTTTTTGTCTCTGTTTTTATTTTTTTCAAATATTGGGAGGTATGAGCTTTGTACAATGTTACTAAAGCTCATAATTAATTTTCAAGTGCAAATCTGAATTACTGTGATAACTGTGATTGGATAAAAGTTATGTCTGACTATGACTGAAACATGGTTCTCTCCCACTGACACTGCCTCACCTGCTGCCCTCCCCTATGGAGTCTTCTCATTTACTCACATTCCCTAGACCAGGAGATCATCATGGTGGTGGGGTTGGAAAACCAAATGTAGGTTTCAAACTTTAACCACACCAACTTCTTTTTCCTTTACTTCTTTTGAAGTGAACAGCAAACACTTGATTCTCAAATCTCTCTGTGTGTCACAGTCATATCATCCTCCTGGTCCCGACTCTACTTTCTTGGATCACTTTGCTGCTTGGCTTCCATATTTTATCTCCAGTGAGATACCTGCTCACATTCCAGGTGACTTCAATATTCCCATTAACAACTTCTCCTGCCATCTCTAAACCCCTCCCACTAACAACTTCATTTAGTCTCTCTCAGTGGACCAACTCTCCTATTCACATAGAGGGTCATGCTCCTGATCTTATATTCTGTCACTCGTGCCACCCATCCAACCTTAATAACTCTCCCCCCATCCAACCATCACCTCCTTTACTTTCAGATAGGGATGCACCGAATACACTATTTTGGATTCGGACGAACCTCGAATCCTTCTTGAAAGATTCGACGAATGCTGAATTGAATCAGAACCCTAATTTGCATATGCAAAGCAGGGGTGAAAAGGGGAAAACATGTTTTGCTTTCTTGTTTTGTGACAAAAAGTAACGCGATTTCCCTCCTTGCCCCTAATTTGCATTTGCAAATAACGGTTCAGATTCGGTTTGGCTGTGCAGAAGGATTCGGCGAATCCTGCTTAAAGGGATACCGTCATTGGAAAACATGTTTTTTCAAAACACATCAGTAACTAGTGCTCCTCCAGCAGAATTCTGCACTGAAATCCATTTCTCAAAAGAGCAAACAGATTTTTTTTAAATTCAATTTTGAAATCTGACATGGGGCTAGACATTTTGTCAGTTTCCCAGCTGCCCCTGGTCATTGAAAATAAAAAAAATCTGTTTGCTCTTTTGATAAATGGATTTCAGTGCAGAATTCTGCTGGATCAGCACTATTAACTGATTCATTTTGAAAAATTTTTTTTTTCCCATGACAGTATCCCTTTAAAAAGGCTGAATCCTGGCCAAATCCCAAACCGAATCCTGGATTCAGTGCACCTATTAAAAAATAATTTTGGATTATTTTTACTGCTTGCTGAAATATCCTTTTCCATATAGATTTTAGCTTGCCTTATAGCCTCTTTACATGATTTATTGGCCTCCTTGTACCCAATAAATGAAATGCTCCTTAAAGACCCACCTGTTTAGGGAAGCTTGTTCAATGGACCTTAATTAATTGTTCATTGTTGTATCATTGATTACAAATTTGTTTCTAAAATCCTTATGTATCATTTGTACCCTAACCTTCAATTGTAAAACTCCTGCACGTAAGGCCTTCTACCCTACTGTACTCTGTAAAGCCTTGTTTGTTATTCACCATTTCTTCCCTGGTCATTATAAACTAAGGCAAAGAACTGTGTAACTTGTTGGTGCTACAGTATATAAATAAATAATTATAATAATGTCCACAACTCACTAAGTTCACATTTACAGTGCCCTGAAACTTCAGCTGGGGGAGCAGATCCATCTGTGTATATTGTGAGCAGACACTCAGTGAGCAGAAAATCAGAGAAGTAAAATCAATGTCCGTTTATTCTGTACCCATTACAGAGGCAGCCTTACATGTTTCCTCCTTATACCACTTAGTCATGGGCTCATTGTGATGACTGTACCGATAAACTATTAATACTCCAGTAACTGACAAACCAAAGAACACGTCATAACACATTTTTTTTTTTTAAATGAATAATAATCTAAATTATTTTCCTTTTTATTTGCAAAAAAGAAGAAATAGAGAAGTCTCAGAAGCCAATGATTGTGATTCTTTGGATAAAGACAAGAGACCATTAGACTGTGCAACTTCTCCAACACCAGCAAATCCTCACATTGGAAAGAAACATCTGTATCAGACTCAGAAAAAGCTTTAGTACAATGAGCCTTCCCAACTCCCAGAAGGAACTTCCCTCAATAAGAAAACCAATTCAAATGCTCAGAATGTGGGAAAACATTTGCAGATAAAAGTTACCTTGATATTCATATGAGACGGCACACAGAAGACAAACGATACAAGTGCACAGCATGTGGGAAAACATTTGTAGACAAAAGTCACCTAAATATTCATATAAGAGTTCACACAGGAGAGAAACCATACAAGTGCACAGAATGTGGGAAACGATTTGCAAACAATAGTATCCTTTCCATTCATAAGAAAATTCACACAGGGGAGAAACCGCACATGTGCACAGAATGTGGGAAAAGATTCCGTCTAAGCTGTAACCTTAGAAGCCACAAAAGAATTCACACAGGGGACAAACCCCACACAAACTCCAACCATAATAAACGGAGACTTCACACAGAGGAGAGACCTTTTACATGCACAAAATGTGGGGAAAGTTTTAAACGTAAAAGCACCCTTCATAATCACATGAGAATTCACACAGGAGAGAGACCTTTCAAGTGCACAGAATGTGGCCAACGATTCATTCGACTTGGAACCCTTAAAGTTCACCAAAGAATTCACACCGGGGAGAAACCTTACATGTGCACAGAATGTGGGAAAAGTTTCCTGACAAAGACACACCTTAAAAGTCACCAGAGAATTCACACAGGGGTGAGACCTTACATGTGCACAGAATGTGGGAAATGATTTACTCTAAAGGGTGCCCTTATAAAACACCAGAGAGTTCACACTGAGGAGAAACCTTATGCATGTACAGAATGTGAGAGACAATTCTCTACAAAGGACAGACTTTCTTCTCATAAAAGTGTCCACACAGGAGCTTTTACATGTACAGAATGTGGAACGCAGTTTACTTGTAAGGAAAGCCTTAAACTACACATAAAACGTCACATGGAAGAAAAAACATTTACATGTACAGAATGTGGGAAAATCTTTTCTAATAAGAGAAACTTTCTCTACCCCTACACAACTCACACTGGGGAGAAACCTTTCATATGCACAGAATGTAAGAATTTGTCTCCATCCATTCTATTCTCATGTACAGAATGTGACCAACAGTTCCAGAATATGAGAAACCTTACCATACACTGGAGAATTCACACAAGAAGTGAAACGTTCCCATGTACAGAATGTGGCAAACATTTCCCTACAAAGACATACCTTGCCATACACAAGAAACTTCACTTAAAAAGGGAAACTTTCCAGTGTACAGACTGTGGCAAACGTTTCTTAACAAAGTTCAGCTTTCAGCACCATCGTATTATCCACACAGGGGTGAAACCTTTCACATGCACTGAATGCGGCAAATGTTTCTCTTTAAAGATGTACCTTATGAAACACCAGAGAATTCACAAAAAAAGGAAAACTTTCCCATGTACTGAATGTGGCAAACCTTTCTTTACAAGGGCCACTCTCCTTTGGCATTCTATGGCCCACACAGGGGAGAAACCTTTTGCGTGCACAGAATGTGGCAAAGGTTTCTGTACAAAAACATCCCTTAAAAGACACCGGAAAATTCACATAAGTGTCCACACAGGAGCTTTTACATGTACAGAATGTGGAAAGCAGTTTACTCGTCAGCAAAGCCTTAAACTACACATAAAACGTCACGTGGAAGAAAAAACATTTACATGTACAGAATGTGGGAAAATGTTTTCTAATAAAAGAAACTTTCATTACCCCTACACAACTCACACTGGGGAGAAACCTTTCATATGCACAGAATGTAAGAATATGTCTCCGTCCATTCTATTCTCATGTACAGAATGTGACCAACAGTTCCAGAATATGAGAAACCTTACCATACACCAGAGAATTCACACAAGGAATGAAACGTTCCCATGTACAGAATGTGGCAAACTGTTCTCTAAAATGAGAAACCTTACCATACACCAGAGAATTCACACAAGGAGTGAAACGTTCCCATGTACAGAATGTGGCAAACCTTTCTTTACAGAAGCCAGTCTCCAATGGCATTCAGTGACTCACACAGGTGGGAAACCTTTTGTGTGCACAGAATGTGGCAAAGGTTTCTGTTCTAAAACATCCCTTAACAGACACCGGAAAAGTCACTTAAAAAGGGAAACATTCCCATGTACAGAATGTGGCAAACCTTTCTTTACAGAAGCCAGTCTCCAGCGGCATTCACTGACTCACACAGGGGAGAAACCTTTTGTGTGCACAGAATGTGGCAAAGGTTTCTGTTCTAAAAAATCCCTTAACAGACACCGGAAAAGTCACTTAAAAAGGGAAACTTTCCCGTGTACAGAATGTGGCAAACATTTCTTTACAAAAGCCAGTCTCCAGCGGCATTCAGTGACTCACACTGCGGAGAAACCTTTTGTGTGTTCAGAATGTGGCAAATGTTTCTATACTAAAACATACCTTAACACACACCGGAAAATTCACATAAAAAGGGAAACTTTATCATGTACAGAATGTGGCAAACATTTCTTTACAAAAGCCAGTCTCCAGCGGCATTCAGTGACTCACACCGGGGAGAAACCTTTTGTGTGCGCAGAATGTGGCAAATGTTTCTATACTAAAACATACCTTAACACACACCGGAAAATTCACATAAAAAGGGAAACTTTATCATGTACAGAATGTGGCAAACATTTCTTTACAAAAGCCAGTCTCCAGCGGCATTCACTGACTCATACCGGGGAGAAACCTTTTGTGTGCGCAGAATGTGGCAAAGGTTTCTGTATTAAATCATACCTTAACACACACCAGAAAATTCACATAAAAAGGGAAACTTTATCATGTACAGAATGTGGCAAACATTTCTCTAAAAAGAGCGGCCTTCAGCGCCATTATATTACTCACTCAGAGGAGAAACCTTTCATGTGCACAGAATGTGGCAAATGTTTCTCTCTGAAGATGAATCTAACGAATCACCAGAAAATTCACTTAAAATAGGAACCTTTATCATCTACAGAATGTGGCAAATCTTTCTCTAAGAAGGCCAACCTTCAGAGACATTCTTTTATTCACATAGGGTAAAACCGTTCATGGGCTCAGAATGTGGCAAATGTTTCTCTATAAAGATGTTCCTTAACAGACACCAGATGAAAGGGAAACTTTCCGATGTACAGATGTGACAAGCGTATCTTGAAAAAGGGCAGCCTTCAATGGCATTATATGATCCACACTAGAAGAACTTTTCACTTTCCCTTTATGTCAACAATTTCACTCATAGCAGGAGAGAAACCTTTCACTTGCACAGAATATGACATAAGCTTGTTAAGGAACTCATTTTCCCTTTGAAGCTTCCATGGCAAATTGTAGGTAGGGTGCATTGGTGCACAGGCCATTTTTCCTAACTGAGGCCCCAGGCTTATTGTTGGCCAAGCCCTCCACCAAGGGACCCAAATGACTAGGGTTGCCACCCAGGCCTATATTTTACCCATCTGTCTTCATCTTGCTTATAAGAACATATTTATACTGTATGTAGAAAAATCAACAAAGCTGACCCTAGGACATCCAAGTGGACATTCTAGTAATTGCCAGAAGGCTGATAAACTAAGTGTTCTTGAAAACCAGATAGTATCAGGAGTGGCTGAGCTTCATAGGGAAAGCCCTACCTCTACAGAACAAAATGTGAAAAACCAGAACATCAAGAAGACCAACAGGGGTTCCATATCTAAATGTTACATATACAAAGAGCCCTATGATTATGTACCATAGACACACCAAGCTCAGCCAGTGAATGGGACAACCCCACAGTACAACACAATAATTCAGTCCTAGCAGATATGGCTCACATGGACCCTGTAGCGCTTAACCCCCTGTGCACTTGTCCCACCACAATAGTAGTGATACAATTATACATAGAGGAGGAAGCAGAACCAGGGTGCAACTTCCTTTATTGGACTTGCACCTTACTTCCTGTTTTGGACAAGCATGCCCTTTGTCAAGTGTACCATACAAACCCCATTAGTAAAGTATAGGAAACAATCCTGTTGGGTGCTTGAACCAATTGCAGCACAAATGATCTAACCTTATCTCCATATATCTACAAGATGAAAATCCACAAGCCTGGAAGAAGCAGGCGACAGCACTACCCTACAATAACTGCAACACCTCAAGTAAAGGGAAGACTATGAGACCAAGAAACTACACTTTAAGACATTTTATAACAGGTAGAAATAACAGGTATAAACACACATAGATATAACTGTAAGGACTATTTATTGTTTAAAAGATAGAGTGAGAGAACATATAAGGGCTATTGAGAAGAAAGATGAGAAATCTCCTGTTGGTAAAATTTTGCATCATGTTCCTCTAGGACAGTAGTGCTCATACTTTACTAACACAAGGTCTACTTTTAGTAATGTTGTCCCATTATGATCTACATCCGTAAAGACATTTGTAGCATTCTGTTCCATGGCAAATATTACTTAAATATTATATTGATTTATGAGAGAATTTATATTGCTATATTTAGCCACTATTTATTAACATATTAAATATCTGAATGAAAAGCATGAAATAAGAGGGTGATTTAGTTGTTTGCCGATAGTGTCTTGAGATCTTTTGATCACCAGCTAAAGGTCTACTGATAGATCCCCCATCTACCTTTTGGGAACCCCCGGTTCTAGGGGTGCCTCAGATCTGAGGGGGAGGGGTATAAGAACAAGTAAAGATTCCCCTCAGCGGGGGGGACACACACTTCGACCCTTGAATTTAAGAGAGGCTTTCTGGATTTTAAAGCTAGATACTAGGGTACCCAAGGGACTGGACTTGCATATTTATATTAATTGAATTGAATTACTTAATTGGGTCTTCTCCTTACTTATGGTTACTAATCTATATATTTCTCTTTCAGTACGTGTGGGTTATAGGCACTAGCTCCAGTTCAAATTGCATATATTTTAAAGGAGAAGGAAAGCAACTGAGGCATTTTATTGCCAATAGATTAAGCACAATAGTGCAAGCTAGAATGCTATATTTATTCTGTAGAATGTTTTACCATACCTGACTGTTTTACCTAACTCTGAGTATCACTCATATATTATATGGGATAATGTACCCCCTACTGTAAATTATAAGGTTATTAGAAGTCACTGAGGGGTTGTTCTGTGACCATATAAAGACACAAGGCTGCAGGCTGAGTTATACAGGGAACTCTGAGTATCACTCATGTATTATAAGGGATAATGTACCCCCTACTGTAAATGATAAGGATATTAGAAGTCACTGAGGGGTTGTTCTGTGACCATATAAAGGCACAAGGCTGCAGGCTGAGTTATACAGGGAACTCTGAGTATCACTCATGTATTATAAGGGATAATGTACCCCCTACTGTAAATGATAAGGATATTAGAAGTCACTGAGGGGTTGTTCTGTGACCATATAAAGGCACAAGGCTGCAGGCTGAGTTATACAGGGAACTCTGAGTATCACTCATGTATTATAAGGGATAATTAGATTCCAATCTAATGCAGCCATAGTGTTTAGCCAAAGACATGCTGCACCAAAATGGCTCTGCTCAGCTACAGGCCCTGTGTGCTCTCTGGGCATGCTGGGAGTTGTAGTGAGGGAACAAGGGACAACACAGGCTGTACATAAGGAATCTGGAGAAAAACCATCTGCAATGTTTTTCTCACCTGACACTTCCCCGTTCTCTTAAGAGATATTCCAATATCTGCCCCATGTATGGAGGGTATAAATCATAACGTTTCTTCTGTTCTGTGTTTCAGTGTGAACAGTGTCATACTTGGCCCCACAGGACCTAAAATTTGTAAGACATATTTATTAAGTACTTCTAACTCAGTGCTTCAATGGGCGCCTATGATTGAATTCTCTATTATACAGATAGCTGGAATCTCAGCCATAAAGCAAAATCATCTCCTTCTTAGAAATAAGGAAAGACAACTGTTTAATTAGTGTTTTTTCTTTTCCTCTTTTACATATTTGCATCAAATAAAGAAGAGGTAGCGAAGCCCCAGAAGCCAATGATTTTGATTCTTTGGATAAAGACAAGAGACCATTAGACTGTGCAACTTCTCCAACACCAGCAAATCCTCACATTGGAAAGAAACATCTGTATCAGACTCAGAAAAAGCTTTAGTACAATGAGCATTCCCAACTCCCAGAAGAAATGTCCATCTGTAAGAAAACAATTCAAATGCTCAGAATGTGGGAAAACATTTGCAGATAAAACTCACCTTCTTATTCATATGAGAAATCACACAGGAGAGAAACCATACAAGTGCACAGAATGTGGGAAAAGTTTCAGGGTAAGCTGTTCCCTTAGAAAACACCAGCGAATTCACACAGGGGAGAAACCATTTGAGTGCACAGAATGTGGGAAAAGTTTCAGGGCAAGTAGTAACCTTAGAAACCACCAGAGAATTCACACAGGGGAGAAACCGTACCAATGTGAAGAATGTGGTAAAAAATTTACAACAAAAACCCACCTTCATTTTCACTTCAGACGTCACACAGCGGAGAAACCATTTACATGCACAGAATGTGGGAAAAGTTTCAGGCTAAATGAATACCTTAAAGAACACCAGAGAATTCACACAGGAGAGAAACCTTTCACATGCACAGAATGTGGGAATAGATTTGCAACAAAAAGCCACCTTCATAGTCACCTGAGAACTCACACAGGAGAGAAACCATTCATGTGCACAGAATGTGGGAAAAGTTTTAGCCACAATTCAGTCTTTAAAAGACACCAAAGAATTCACACAGAGGAGAAACCTTTTACATGCACCGAATGTGGGGAAAAATTTAGGAAAAAAAGCTACCTTGATGCTCACCTGAGAATTCACAGAGGACAAAAACTATTTTCTTGTGCAGAATGTGGTAAATGTTTCATTTCAAACAGGAACCTTACCAGACATTACACAATTCACACAAGGGAGAAATCTTTCACTTGTAAAGACTGCGGCAAAAGCTTCTCTACAAAAGACAGCCTTTCTTCTCACATAAGTGTCCACGTAGGAGAGAACCCTTTTACATGTACAGAGTCTGGAGAACATTTCTCTCATAAGAAACAACTTGAACAACACACACAACTTCACACAGAAGAAAAAACATTTACATGTACAGTATGTGGGAACATCTTTTCTAATAAGAGAAATCGTCTCTACCCCCACACAACTCACACTGGGGAGAAACCTTTCATATGCAGAGAATGTAAGAATATGTCTCACTCCGTTCTTCTCTCATGCACAGAATGTGGCAAACAGTTCTCTAAAAAGAAATACCTTAACAGACACCAGAGAATTCACATAAAAAATGAAACTTTCCCATGCACAGAATGTGGAAAATGTTTCTCTACAAAGATGTACCTTCACAAACACCAGAGACGACACACTCGGGGGAGTAACTACACACATGCAAAAATTGCGAGGGACATTTTACAACAAAAACTGACCTTAAAAAACAACTGAGCCTTCACATAGAGGAGAAATAATTTATGTGTGCAGAATGTGGGAAATGTTTTACACTTATAGAATCCCTTAAGCAACACCAGAGAATTCAAACAGTGGAGAAACCCTTCACATGCGCAGAATGTGGGAAAAGATTTGCAGGCAAAGGTCATCTTCATATTCATATAAGAACTCACACAGGAGAGAAACCATTCAATAGATATACAAGAAAAAGCCACATTAGTGCTCATATGAGAATTCACACAGGAGAGAAACCATTCCAATATACAAAATGTGGGAAAAGTTTCAGGCTAAATTATCTCCTTAAATGCCACATGAGAATTCATACAGGAGAGAAACCTTTCAAGTACACAGAATGTAACCAGAGTATCACTAGACTCGGAACCCTTAAAGTTCACCAAAGAATTCACACTGGGGAGAGACCTTACATGTGCACAGAATGTAAGAATATGTCTCCGTCCATTCTATTTTCATGTACAGAATGTGACCAACAGTTCCAAAATATGAGAAACCTTACCATACACCAGAGAATTCACACAAGGACTGAAACGTTCCCATGTACAGAATGTGGCAAACATTTCCCTACAAAGACATACCTTGCCATACACAAGAGATTTCAATTAAAAAGGGAAACTTTCCAGTGTACAGAATGTGGCAAACGTTTCTTAACAAAGTCCTTCTTTCAGCAGCATTGTGTTACCCACACAGGGGAGAAACCTTTCACATGCACTGAATGTGGCAAATGTTTCTCTATAAAGATGAACACCAGAGAATTCACATAACAAGGGAATCTTTATCGTGTACAGAATGTGGCAAACCTTTCTTTACAAAGGCCAGTCTCCAGCGGCATTCTATGGCCCACACAGGGGAGAAACCTTTTTTGTGCACAGAATGTGGCAAAGGTTTCTGTACTAAAACATCCCTTAACAAACACCGGAAAATTGAGATAAAAAGGGAAACTTTATCATGTACAGAATGTGGCAAACATTTCTCAAAAAAGAGCGGCCTTCAGCGCCATTATATTACTCACTCAGAGGAGAAACCTTTCATGTGCACAGAATGTGGCAAATGTTTCTCTCTAAAGATGAATCTAACGAATCATAAATGGGAAACTTTCGTGACAAGCGTATCTTGAAAAAGTGCAGCCTTCAATGGCATTATACTGTATAATCCACACTAGAAGAACTTTTCACTTTCCCTGTATGTCAACAATTTCACTCAGCAGGAGAGAAACCTTTCACTTGCACAGAATGTGGCATAAGCTTGTTTGTTTCTTAAGGAACTCTGTTTTGGTCATTATGTATAATAGAGCTTGAATGGGGCCATGGGTGCACAGGCAATTTTTTACTGATTTAGGCCCTAGTCTTATTGTTGGCCAGGTCCAAGTGGCTAATAACTGGGGCTACCTAGGATGCGGGCCCCTGGGGAGGTGTAAGTCTTACCCAATAAGTATGTTACCAATTCCCTGAGAAGACGGTGGGGAAAACTTCAACCAACTTTTGACAAATAGAATTAGAGTTTGGAAGTTGTATGGGTATGGGGGGCAGGTGCAATGATGACATTTATTAAGAAGAAATGGAAGGTGTTATTATTTTAGGGATACTTTCAGCCTAAAATACCCTCCCTTTAACCACCATTTTCACAAACGTCTCCCCTTTTTTAGATGTAAAATATATGGACTTTATTAAATGACAGTATAAAACTACTGAGCTGTTTATTCGCTTTTACTTTTTTATTTCAACAACCAAGGGCTGTAGTCCCTTTTCCCCAGTTTAAGTTGCCCCAAAAGAAAAAAAAAATCCTAAAAAAGTTTCACAAACACAACCAAATAATCAAGAAAAATGGCTGAATACAATAAAGATTATAAATAATGTATGGCACAGTGAGATTGGGGGTCTGAATCCCAGTTCCGCTAATATCACTTTGCATTGAATGGGACTCAAACAGGATTGGGAAAAGTGTGAGTCAGAAAAGAGGTGGAGCTTTACGGTTAGTGGGCAGGGTTTGGATATATGACATTTTGACAAAATTGTGACATAACTCGTCCATTATCAATATATTACGGACACTAAGACAAAAACAAGACTACCCTAAGGACCAGGTTGGTGAGATCAGGGAAATGACAGACCAAATTATTGCCCAGATAAGCAGGAGGATCCAGGGAAACTGGCAGTGTGAATGTTTCAGGCCAAACATAAACACGCTCTAGGGGCAGAGAGCTGACCGCCCGGGGTGCTTAGGGTGCCCTGCCAGCTTGGCCCGCCTTTGGCTTAGACATACTTTAATACTGAGCAATCATATCATTTGGACTGACAACAGCACAGGGATAAAGGGATTTGCCTGAACACTCTCCCTGCAGTCTGTTCATGTCTGTTCCATTGCTTTGGGCTCTCATACACTCATTATCTCTGTGTCAAATATTTTCTATAGGCCTCAGTGAAATTGCATCTTTCTAGATTGAAAGGCATAAAACAGTACTTACTGTACAAGACTACAAGGGTTTTTTCGGTAGTCATTGCTTTTTTGTTGCCCCTGGTAACCTGTGAGGCAAGTTAGTCCCCTGCAAGACTACATTTAGCAGTAATGTTGGAGAATGAATCATGGGCATTATAGGCAAGAGGACGATTTTAAGGAAAACTATTGTATATTATGTTTTGGGCTGTTGTACCAGCCCAAAGGAACCACAGCCCTCAGGGTCACCATCAGGGGCTACATTTGGCATGGGCCTAAAGGGGGCCCAGCTGTGGTGCACTTTTTTACTTAGCCAGACCCCCTTGAACCCGGAGTCCCAAAGAGCTGAAGACCCAACATGCCGAAGCCATAATCAGAGCTGAAGCCATGAAAAGACCCAAAGCCATGAACAGAGGTAAGTACCACTGAACACCGATGTGTTTTTTCATTGAAACCCCTGGCCAGCAATGTAATATTCTAATATTATATAGGCCCCTGGCCACCAATATTTTTTAAATATTCTATGCAGCCCCTGGTGCCACAGTTTGTTTTTTTACTTGTAGGGGGGCACTGGTGGCCAATGTTCTTTTGAAAACTTTTTTTGGGGGCTGCTGCACCAATGATTTTTTTTATACTGGTAATGGAGCCCTGGCCGCTACTGTTTTTTTTAAAAAAAACTTCTATTTGGGAAACTAGCTGCCAATGTTTTTTTAAACTTATAATGGGGTCCTGAACACAAATGGCTTTTTATAGCTTGTGTGTGGTGGGGTTTACTGTTTTTAGTGCTGTCTTTGTGGTCTTTTTACTGTGGTGTGGGGTGGATGGGGATCAGAAAATTTTGTTTTATGGGGACCAGTGATTTTTGATGGCAGCTCTGACAGCCATTTAGCAGTAAAGATCTGTGTCTCCAAAGATGCCCCAGTAGCTCCCCATCTTCTTTTCTGCTGATTCACTGATTCACATGCTCTGTGCTGCTGTCACTTACTGAGCTTAGGGAGCCACTCACAATATACAGTACACATAGAATAGAAATGTCACAATATAAGGCTGATTAGTAATTAATACACATAATTACTACATGACATGAGTTGGGTTGCCACCCAGGCAGAGGGCGGGCAGTGATGTTGGGTTGGGGCTATAACTCTGTAATTGGTTTATCGCTGTGTCAATCATAGTGAATCCTGCCATAATTTGGATAAGCAGACAGGTGCCAACCATAACCATGAGGCTGGTTCAATAATTTTAATATATAAAATATGGTATTTCTAGTCATATTAATTTGTAGGTGGGTCCAACACTGTCTACATGTGCAATACTACTTGGCCTGGCTCTGGGCTCGCTATAATTCAGCGCTGCTATTGGCCATTTTCAGCTGATTTATCCATACAAAATATATGGGCTGAATTGGTTCCATTTAGGTGAATGAACACAGCAGAGGTGGATTCTGGTACTTTGTTACCAACTGAAATATTCCAGCACACAACCCCCTGTGCCACAGACAAATTAAATCTGTATTTTGCTGGGTTCTTAGCAAGTTATTTGAATACTGGGAAATCCAAGCAGCACTAGGACCATGAAGCTCCTGCCTCCTTGGGGGAGGAGCCAGAGCAGCATTTTGTGGCAGTTACACACACAGAACAGGCAGCGAGTTCAGCTTTGTTTCTCATAAACTGCCACATGTGAATCGCAGTGCTCCTGGCAGAGACTCTAGCCACTGGCCCCGGGATGAATTGGCCCCAAACTGACTGGTGACAAGAACACTAGGAGCCTGGGAAGCTGATGTGAGGATTGGGGGAAGAATCTGTGGAAAAGGAAGTCCCAGGGAATCGGGAAGTGAGAGGTAAATGATTGGATGTCACACTGCTGCTCTGCACAAAGCTCTGAGCCAGTGCTACTGATCCAATCTAATGCCCCCCATTATGTTCTAATCAGCCATAGTGTTTAGCCAAAGACATGCTGCACCAAAATGGCTCTGCTCAGCTACAGGCCCTGTGTGCTCTCTGGGCATGCTGGGAGTTGTAGTGAGTGAGCAAGGGACAACACAGGCTGTACATAAGGAATCTGGAGAATGTGCAATGTTTTCTCACCTGACACTTCCCCGTTCTCTTGAGAGATATTCCAATATCTGCCCCATGTATGGAGGGTATAAATCATAACGTTTCTTCTGTTCTGTGTTTCAGTGTGAACAGTGTCATACTTGGCCCCACAGGACCTAAAATGTGTAAGACATATTTATTAAGTACTTCTAACTCAGTGCTTCAATGGGCGCCTATGATTGAATTCTCTATTATACAGATAGCTGGAATCTCAGCCATAAAGCAAAATCATCTCCTTCTTAGAAATAAGGAAAGACAACTGTATAATTAGTGTTTTTTCTTTTCCTCTTTTACATATTTGCATCAAATAAAGAAGAGGTAGAGAAGCCCCAGAAGCCAATGACTGTGATTCTTTGGATAAAGACAAGAGACCATTAGACTGTGCAACTTCTCCAACACCAGCAAATCCTCACATTGGAAAGAAACATCTGTATCAGACTCGGAAAAAGCTTTAGTACAATGAGCCTTCCCAACTCCCAGAAGAAATGTCCTTTAGTAAGAAAACAATTTAAATGCTCAGAATGTGGGAAAACATTTGCAGACAAAAGTCACCTTCTTATTCATATGAGAATTCACACAGAAGAGAAACCATATAAGTGCACAGAATGTGGGAAAAGTTTCAGAGTAAGCTGTTCCCTTAGAAAACACCAGCGAATTCACACAGGGGAGAAACCATTTGAGTGCACAGAATGTGGGAAATGTTTCAGGTTAAGCAGTACCCTTAAAAACCACCAGAGAATTCACACAGGGGAGAAACCGTACCAATGTGAAGAATGTGGTAAAAAATTTACAACAAAAACCCACCTTAATTTTCACTTTAGACTTCATACAGCGGAGAAACCATTTACATGCACAGAATGTGGGAAAAGTTTCAGGCTAAATGAATACCTTAAAGAACACAAGAGAATTCACACAGGAGAGAAACCTTTCACATGCACAGAATGTGGGAAAGGACTTTCAAGTGAATACCACCTTCATGCTCATCTAAGAACTCACACAGGAGAGAAACCATTCATGTGCACAGAATGTGGGAAAAGTTTCAGCCAAAATTCAGTCCTTAAAAAACACCAAAGAATTCACACAGAGGAGAAACCTTTTACATGCACAGAATGTGGGGAAAAATTTAGGAAAAAAAGCTTCCTTGATGCTCACCTGACAATTCACACAGGAGAGAAACTATTTTCTTGTGCAGAATGTGGTAAATGTTTCCTTTCAAAGCGGAATCTTACCAGACATTACACAATTCACACAAGGGAGAAATCTTTCACTTGTAAGGACTGCGGCAAAAGCTTCTCTACAAAGGACAGCCTTTCTTCTCACATAAGTGTCCACGTAGGAGAGAACCCTTTTACATGTACAGAGTCTGGAGAACATTTCTCTCATAAGAAACAACTTGAACATCCCACACAACTTCACACAGAAGAAAAAACATTTACATGTACAGTATGTGGGAACATCTTTTCTAATAAGAGAAATCGTCTCTACCCCCACACAACTCACACTGGGGAGAAACCTTTCATATGCAGAGAATGTAAGAATATGTCTCACTCCGTTCTTCTCTCATGCACAGAATGTGGCAAACAGTTCTCTAAAAAGAAATACCTTAACAGACACCAGAGAATTCACATAAAAAATGAAACTTTCCCATGCACAGAATGTGGAAAATGTTTCTCTACAAAGATGTACCTTCACAAACACCAGAGACGACACACTCGGGGGAGTAACTACACACATGCAAAAATTGCGAGGGACATTTTACAACAAAAACTGACCTTAAAAAACAACTGAGCCTTCACATAGAGGAGAAATAATTTATGTGTGCAGAATGTGGGAAATGTTTTACACTTATAGAATCCCTTAAGCAACACCAGAGAATTCAAACAGTGGAGAAACCCTTCACATGCGCAGAATGTGGGAAAAGATTTGCAGGCAAAGGTCATCTTCATATTCATATAAGAACTCACACAGGAGAGAAACCATTCAATAGATATACAAGAAAAAGCCACATTAGTGCTCATATGAGAATTCACACAGGAGAGAAACCATTCCAATATACAAAATGTGGGAAAAGTTTCAGGCTAAATTATCTCCTTAAATGCCACATGAGAATTCATACAGGAGAGAAACCTTTCAAGTACACAGAATGTAACCAGAGTTTCACTCGACTCGGAACCCTTAAAGGGGTTGTTCACCTTCAATGTACAAATCTTATGAAACCACTAACAATGCTCTCAATGTGTTAGAAAAAACATTTTCCATAACAAAAAGTAAAAATGCCATTGTAAAAGCTAATTTTTATACCTATTAACTCAGTCCTTCTCCTGTCTCTCTGACCAGTTTTCTGAAGTGATGGGAGTGGCCTATTTTGAACCTGACACACCAAGAACTTCCTATATGATGACATCATCATGCCCAGGCTTTGCCCTTACTTGTTTCCTATTGGATGTTGATACTGCCCTCCTCCTAGTAATTTATTGGGTGCTTGTGAACTGTAACCAGTCACATAATTTGAATGATCATTGGTTGATTACTCAGTTGTAATGGCAGAGGTTAACAGACGCAGCATATAAACAAACCTGCCTTGTAACAAACAGTCACACAGCCGTGCAGACAAATACTGCAGAAAAGGAAGGAGCAACATTGTTTGGCAACCTTTGGCATTAAGCATAATGTCAGTTATTTACAAAATTGCAACAAAACCAGCACTGACTTGCTTAGAAATGTATGTAACTTACACATCTAGGAGGGACAGTAGGGTTTCCACCTCACCCTTTTAAAACCAAACACATATGAAATCCACAGGCTGCATGGCTAATTATCAACTCATTTAGATGCTGCAGACTGAACTGATTTCTGTGCAGCCATGTATCATGCATCTAAATGAATTGCTAATTAGCCATGCAGGCTGTGGATTTCATATGTGTTTGGTTTTAAAAGGGTGAGGTGGCAGCCCTAAGTGACAGGCAGAGCAGTGATGAGGGCAGGTACGTTTTTTGAACATTTTGTGCACTCTCCCGGGGGGGGGGGGGAAGTACGTGTCATCTCCCATAGTAGCCATTATAATCCAATAATTCAAATTTTTAAAAATGATTTCTTTTTCCTGTGTAATAATAAAACAGTAGCTTGTACTTGATCCCAACTAAGATATAATTAATCCTTATTGGAAGCAAAACCAGCCTATTGGCTTTATTTAGTGTTTACACCATTTTCTAGTACCAAGATCCAAATTACAGAAAGATCTGCTATCCGGAAGACCCCAGGTCGCAAGCATTCTGTATAACAGATGCCATACCTGTACCTAAGTTGTACTTGATCCCAACTAAGATATAATTAATCCTTATTGGAAGCAAAACCAGCCTATCGGGTTTATTTAATGTTTACATGATTTTCTAGTAGACTTAAGGTATGAAGATCCAAATTATGGAAAGATTCATTATCCAGAAAACTTCTGGTCCCAAGCACCTTGATCCCCCCATCTGCACAGTTGAAGTCTCTGCAGCACACAGCCCACACTCCCCCTCCCTCTCACAAACTTGTAACAGTTTCTCTTCCGTACCTGAATGCTGCTCAAATTCCCCAGCACAGGAAGCAGTGGCAGATTGACAGCAGACATAGCCAATAGGAGTTAAGTTAGCTGCCAGTACAATGTGTGATGTCATATAAGGAAGAGGAAGTGAACACTGTAGTGTCTTTGGGGGTCAGTGACCCCCTCCCAGCACAGGGTCTGTGTGGAACTGAAGGATTTGTACAGGGACACTTCTGAGGTGAATATCTCTTGAACTGTACTTTTTCTGTTAACTATTTCTATGAAAAAGTTTGTTCTATTCATGTGAACTGTTAGATTTGTCAATTTGTTACAAAGGTGAACAACCCCTTTAAAGAATTCACACTGGGGGGAAACCTTACATGTGCACTGACTGTGGGAAAAGTTTCACTGTAAAGACTAACCTTAAAAAACACCATAGAGTTCACACTGAGGAAAAACCTTATGCATGTACAGAATGTGGGAAACAATTCTCTACAGGACCAGCTTTCTTCTCAAGTTAGTGTCCACACAGGAGCTTTTACTTGTACAGAATGTGGAAAACAATTGTCTCGTAAGGAAAGTCTTGAACTACACATACAACGTCACATAGAAGAAAAAATATTTACATGTACAGTATGTGGGAAAGTCTTTT
This sequence comes from Xenopus petersii, assembly GCA_038501925.1. Classification (NCBI taxonomy): domain Eukaryota; kingdom Metazoa; phylum Chordata; class Amphibia; order Anura; family Pipidae; genus Xenopus; species Xenopus petersii. Next base: position 1,790,843 of record CM076683.1, read on the forward strand.
TACCCCCACACAACTCACACTGGGGAGAAACCTTTCATATGCACAGAATGTAAGAATATGTCTCCGTCCATTCTATTCTCATGTACAGAATGTGACCAACAGTTCCAAAATATGAGAAACCTTATCATACACCAGAGAATTCACACAAGGACTGAAACGTTCCCATGTACAGAATGTGGCAAACCTTTCTTTACAAAGGCCAGTCTCCAGCGGCATTCTATGGCCCACACAGGGGAGAAACCTTTTGTCTGCACAGAATGTGGCAAAGGTTTCTGTACTAAAACATCCCTTAACAGACACCAGAAAATTGAGATAAAAAGGGAAACTTTATCATGTACAGAATGTGGCAAACATTTCTCTAAAAAGAGCGGCCTTCAGCGCCATTATATTACTCACTCAGAGGAGAAACCTTTCATGTGCACAGAATGTGGCAAATGTTTCTCTCTAAAGATGAATCTAACGAATCATAAATGGGAAACTTTCCAATGTACAGAACGTGACAAGCGTATCTTGAAAAAGTGTAGCCTTCAATGGCATTATATAATCCACACTAGAAGAACTTTTCAATTTCCCTGTATGTCAACAATTTCACTCAGCAGGAGAGAAACCTTTCACTTGCACAGAATGTGGCATAAGCTTGTTTGTTTCTTAAGGAACTCCGTTTAGGTCATTATGTATAATAGAGCTTGAATGGGGCCATAGGTGCACAGGCAATTTTTTCCTGATTTAGGCCCTAGTCTTATTGTTGGCCAGGTCCAAGTGGCTCATAACTGGGGCTACCTAGGATGCGGGCCCCTGGGGAGGTGTAAGTCTTACCCAATAAGTATGTTACCAATTCCCTGAGAAGACGGTTGGGAAAACTTCAACCAACTTTTGACAAATAGAATTAGAGTTTGGAAGTTGTATGGGTATGGGGGGCTGGTGCAATGATGACATTTATTAAGAAGAAATGGAAGGTGTTATTATTTTAGGGATACTTTCAGCCTAAAATACCCTCCCTTTAACCACCATTTTCACAAACGTCTCCCCTTTTTTAGATGTAAAATATATGGACTTTATTAAATGACAGTATAAAACTACTGAGCTGTTTATTCGCTTTTACTTTTTTATTTCAACAACCAAGGGCTGTAGTCCCTTTTCCCCAGTTTAAGTTGCCCCAAAAGAAAAAAAAAATCCTAAAAAAGTTTCACAAACACAACCAAATAATCAAGAAAAATGGCTGAATACAATAAAGACTATGAATAATGTATGGCACAATGAGATTGGGGGTCTGAATCCCAGTTCCGCTAATATCACTTTGTATTGAATGGGACTCAAACAGGATTGGAAAAAGTGTGAGTCAGAAAAGAGGTGGAGCTTTACGGTTAGTGGGCAGGGTTTGGCTATATGACATTTTGACAAAATTGTGACATAACTCGTCCATTATCAATATATTACGGACACTAAGACAAAAACAAGACTACCCTAAGGACCAGGTTGGTGAGATCAGGGAAATGACAGACCAAATTATTGCCCAGATAAGCAGGAGGATCCAGGGAAACTGGCAGTGTGAATGTTTCAGGCCAAACATAAACACGCTCTAGGGGCAGAGAGCTGACCGCCCGGGGTGCTTAGGGTGCCCTGCCAGCTTGGCCCGCCTTTGGCTTAGACATACTTTAATACTGAGCAATCATATCATTTGGACTGACAACAGCACAGGGATAAAGGGATTTGCCTGAACACTCTCCCTGCAGTCTGTTCATGTCTGTTCCATTGCTTTGGGCTCTCATACACTCATTATCTCTGTGTCAAATATTTTCTATAGGCCTCAGTGAAATTGCATCTTTCTAGATTGAAAGGCATAAAACAGTACTTACTGTACAAGACTACAAGGGTTTTTTCGGTAGTCATTGCTTTTTTGTTGCCCCTGGTAACCTGTGAGGCAAGTTAGTCCCCTGCAAGACTACATTTAGCAGTAATGTTGGAGAATGAATCATGGGCATTATAGGCAAGAGGACGATTTTAAGGAAAACTATTGTATATTATGTTTTGGGCTGTTGTACCAGCCCAAAGGAACCACAGCCCTCAGGGTCACCATCAGGGGCTACATTTGGCATGGGCCTAAAGGGGGCCCAGCTGTGGTGCACTTTTTTACTTAGCCAGACCCCCTTGAACCCGGAGTCCCAAAGAGCTGAAGACCCAACATGCCGAAGCCATAATCAGAGCTGAAGCCATGAAAAGACCCAAAGCCATGAACAGAGGTAAGTACCACTGAACACCGATGTGTTTTTTCATTGAAACCCCTGGCCAGCAATGTAATATTCTAATATTATATAGGCCCCTGGCCACCAATATTTTTTAAATATTCTATGCAGCCCCTGGTGCCACAGTTTGTTTTTTTACTTGTAGGGGGGCACTGGTGGCCAATGTTCTTTTGAAAACTTTTTTTGGAGCCTGCTGCACCAATGATTTTTTTTATACTGGTAATGGAGCCCTGGCCGCTACTGTTTTTTTTAAAAAAAACTTCTATTTGGGAAACTAGCTGCCAATGTTTTTTTAAACTTATAATGGGGTCCTGAACACAAATGGCTTTTTATAGCTTGTGTGTGGTGGGGTTTACTGTTTTTAGTGCTGTCTTTGTGGTCTTTTTACTGTGGTGTGGGGTGGATGGGGATCAGAAAATTTTGTTTTATGGGGACCAGTGATTTTTGATGGCAGCTCTGACAGCCATTTAGCAGTAAAGATCTGTGTCTCCAAAGATGCCCCAGTAGCTCCCCATCTTCTTTTCTGCTGATTCACTGATTCACATGCTCTGTGCTGCTGTCACTTACTGAGCTTAGGGAGCCACTCACAATATACAGTACACATAGAATAGAAATGTCACAATATAAGGCTGATTAGTAATTAATACACATAATTACTACATGACATGAGTTGGGTTGCCACCCAGGCAGAGGGCGGGCAGTGATGTTGGGTTGGGGCTATAACTCTGTAATTGGTTTATCGCTGTGTCAATCATAGTGAATCCTGCCATAATTTGGATAAGCAGACAGGTGCCAACCATAACCATGAGGCTGGTTCAATAATTTTAATATATAAAATATGGTATTTCTAGTCATATTAATTTGTAGGTGGGTCCAACACTGTCTACATGTGCAATACTACTTGGCCTGGCTCTGGGCTCGCTATAATTCAGCGCTGCTATTGGCCATTTTCAGCTGATTTATCCATACAAAATATATGGGCTGAATTGGTTCCATTTAGGTGAATGAACACAGCAGAGGTGGATTCTGGTACTTTGTTACCAACTGAAATATTCCAGCACACAACCCCCTGTGCCACAGACAAATTAAATCTGTATTTTGCTGGGTTCTTAGCAAGTTATTTGAATACTGGGAAATCCAAGCAGCACTAGGACCATGAAGCTCCTGCCTCCTTGGGGGGAGGAGCCAGAGCAGCATTTTGTGGCAGTTACACACACAGAACAGGCAGTGAGTTTTGTTTCTCATAAACTGCCACATGTGAATCCCAGTTCTCCTGGCAGAGACTCTAGCCACTGGCCTCGGGATGAATTGGCCCCAAACTGACTGGTGACAAGAACACTAGGAGCCTGGGAAGCTGATGTGAGGATTGGGGGAAGAATCTGTGGAAAAGGAAGTCCCAGGGAATCGGGAAGTGAGAGGTAAATGATTGGATGTCACACTGCTGCTCTGCACAAAGCTCTGAGCCAGTGCTACTGATCCAATCTAATGCCCCCCATTATGTTCTAATCAGCCATAGTGTTTAGCCAAAGACATGCTGCACCAAAATGGCTCTGCTCAGCTACAGGCCCTGTGTGCTCTCTGGGCATGCTGGGAGTTGTAGTGAGGGAACAAGGGACAACACAGGCTGTACATAAGGAATCTGGAGAATGTGCAATGTTTTCTCATTGGCTTTATATATCTCACCTGACACTTCCCCGTTCTCTTAAGAGATATTCCAATATCTGCCCCATGTATGGAGGGTATAAATCATAACGTTTCTTCTGTTCTGTGTTTCAGTGTGAACAGTGTCATACTTGGCCCCACAGGACCTATTTATTAAGTACTTCTAACTCAGTGCTTCAATGGGCGCCTATGATTGAATGCTCTGTTATACAGATAGCTGGAATCTCAGCCATAAAGCAAAATCATCTCCTTCTTAGAAGTAAGGAAAGACAACTGTTTAATTAGTGTTTTTCCTTTTCCTCTTTTACATATTTGCATCAAATAAAGAAGAGGTAGAGAAGCCCCAGAAGCCAATGATTGTGATTCTTTGGATAAAGACAAGAGACCATTAGACTGTGCAACTTCTCCAACACCAGCAAATCCTCACATTGGAAAGAAACATCTGTATCAGACTCAGAAAAAGCTTTAGTGCAATGAGCCTTCCCAACTCCCAGAAGAAATGTCCTTTAGTAAGAAAACAATTTAAATGCTCAGAATGTGGGAAAACATTTGCAGACAAAAGTCACCACCTTATTCATATGAGAAATCACACAGAAGAGAAACCATATAAGTGCACAGAATGTGGGAAAAGTTTCAGGGTAAGCTGTTCCCTTAGAAAACACCAGCGAATTCACACAGGGGAGAAACCATTTGAGTGCACAGAATGTGGGAAAAGTTTCAGGGCAAGTAGTACCCTTAAAAACCACCAGAGAATTCACACAGGGGAAAAACCGTACCAATGTGAAGAATGTGGTAAAAAATTTACAACAAAAACCCACCTTAATTTTCACTTTAGACTTCATACAGCGGAGAAACCATTTACATGCACAGAATGTGGGAAAAGTTTCAGGCTAAATGAATACCTTAAAGAACACCAGAGAATTCACACAGGAGAGAAACCTTTCACATGCACAGAATGTGGGAAAGGACTTTCAAGTGAATACCACCTTCATGCTCATCTAAGAACTCACACAGGAGAGAAACCATTCATGTGCACAGAATGTGGGAAAAGTTTCAGCCAAAATTCAGTCCTTAAAAAACACCAAAGAATTCACACAGAGGAGAAACCTTTTACATGCACAGAATGTGGGGAAAAATTTAGGAAAAAAAGCTACCTTGATGCTCACCTGACAATTCACACAGGAGAGAAACTATTTTCTTGTGCAGAATGTGGTAAATGTTTCCTTTCAAAGCGGAATCTTACCAGACATTACACAATTCACACAAGGGAGAAATCTTTCACTTGTAAAGACTGCGGCAAAAGCTTCTCTACAAAGGACAGCCTTTCTTCTCACATAAGTGTCCACATAGGAGAGAACTCATTTACATGTACAGAGTCTGGAGAACATTTCTCTCATAAGAAAAATCTTGAACAACCCACACAACTTCACACAGAAGAAAAAACATTTACATGTACAGTATGTCAGAAAATCTTTTCTAATAAGAGAAACCTTCTCTACCCCCACACAACTCACACTGGGGAGAAACCTTTCATATGCACAGAATGTAAGAATATGTCTCTCCCTGTTCTTTTCACATGTACAGAATGTGGCAAACAGTTCTCTAAAAAGAGATACCTTAGCAAACACCAGAAAATCCACATAAAAAATGAAACTTTCCCATACACAGAATGTGGCAAATGTTTCTCTACGAAGATGTACCTTCACAAACACCAGAGACGACACACAGGGGAGAAACTACACACATGCAAAAATTGCAAACAAAATTTTACAACAAAAACTGACCTTAAAAAACACCTGAGCCTTCACATAGAGGAAAAATCATTTATGTGTGCAGAATGTGGGAAATGTTTTACACTTATAGAATCCCTTAAGCAACACCAGACAATTCACACAGTGGAGAAACCCTTCACATGCACAGAATGTGGGAAAAGATTTGCAGGCAAAAGTCATCTTCGTATTCATATAAGAACTCACACAGGAGAGAAACCATTCAAGTGCATAGAATGTGGGAAACGATTTATAGACAAAAGTCATCTTCGTATGCATATAAAAATTCACACAGGAGAGAAACCATACAAGTGCACAGAATGTGGGAAAAGTTTTGTAGACAAAAGTCATCTTCATATTCATATAAGAATTCACACAGGTGAGAAACCATACAAGTGCACAGAATGTGGGGAAAGATATACAAGAAAAAGCCACCTTCGTGCTCACATGAGCATTCACACAGGAGAGAATCCATTCAAATGTACACAATGTGGGAAAAGTTTCAGGCTAAATTATCTCCTTAAATGCCACATGAGAATTCACACAGGAGAAAAACCTTTCAAGTGCACAGAATGTAACCAACGTTTCACTCTTCCGGGAACCCTTAAAGTTCACCAAAGAATTCACACCGGGGAGAGACCTTACATGTGCACAGAATGTGGGGAAAGATTTGCAAACAATAGCAGCCTTTCTATTCATATGAGAACTCACACAGGAGAGAAACCATTCAAGTGTACACAATGTGGGAAAAGTTTCAGGCTAAATTATCTCCTTAAATGCCACATGAGAATTCACACAGGAGAGAAACCTTTCAAGTGCACAGAATGTAACCAATGTTTCACTCGACTGGGAACCCTAAAAGTTCACCAAAGAATTCACACTGGGGAGAGACCTTATATGTGCACTGACTGTGGGAAAAGTTTCACTGTAAAGACTAACCTTAAAAAACACCAGACAGTTCACACTAAGGAGAAACCTTATGCATGTACAGAATGTGGGAAACAATTCTCTACAAAGGACCAGCTTTCTTCTCACGGAAGTGTCCACACAGGAGCTTTTACATGTACAGAATGTGGAAAACAATTCTCTCGTAAGGAATGTCTTGAACTACACGTAAAACGTCACATAGAAGAAAAAATATTTACATGTACAGTATGTGCAAAAATCTTTTCTAATAAGAGAAACCTTGTCTACCCCTACACAACTCACACTGGGGAGAAACCTTTCATATGCACAGAATGTAAGAATATGTCTCCGTCCATTATATTTTCATGTACAGAATGTGACCAACAGTTCCAGAATATGAGAAACCTTACCATACACCAGAGAATTCACACAAGGACTGAAACTTTCCCATGTACAGAATGTGGCAAACTGTTCTCTAAAATGAGAAACCTTACCATACACCGGAGAATTCACACAAGGAGTGAAACGTTCCCATGTACAGAATGTGGCAAACATTTCCCTACAAAGACTTACCTTACCATACACAAGAGACTCCACTTGAAAAGGGAAACTTTCCAGTGTACAGACTGTGGGAAACGTTTTTTAACAAAGTCCTACTTTCAGCAGCATTGTGTTACCCACAAAGAGGAGAAACCTTTCACATGCACTGAATGTGGCAAATGTTTCTCTATAAAGTTGAACCTTATACGACACCAGAAAATTCACATAAAAAGGGAAACTTTCCCATGTACCGAATGTGGCAAACCTTTCTTTACAAAGGCCAGTCTCCTGCGGCATTCTATGGCCCACACAGGGGAGAAACCATTTGTGTGCACAGAATGTGGCAAATGTTTCTTTACAAAGGTTAGTCTCCAGCGGCATTCTATGGCGCACACAGGGGAGAAACCATTTGTGTGCACAGAATGTGACAAACCTTTCTTTACAAAGGTCAGTCTCCAGCGACATTCTCTGACCCACACAGGGGAAAAACCTTTTGTGTGCACAGAATGTGGCAAATGTTTCGGTACTAAATCATACCTTAACACACACCAGAAAATTCACATAAAAAGGGAAACTTTATCATGTACAGAATGTGGCAAACATTTCTCTAAAAAGAGCGGCCTTCAGCGCCATTATACTACTCACTCAGAGGTAAAACCTTTCATGTGCACAGAATGTGGCAAATATTTCTCTCTAAAGATGAATCTAACGAATCACCAGAAAATTCACATAAAAAAAGAATCTTTATCATGTACAGAATGTGGCAAATCTTTCTCTAAAAAGGGCAACCTTCAGAGACATTCTCTTACCCACACAGGGGAGAGACCTTTCTTATGCTCAGAATGTGGCAAATGTTTCTCTATAAAGATGTTCCTTGACAGACACCAGAGAATCCACATAAATGGGAAACTTTGCAACGTACAGAATGTGCCAAGCGTATCTTGAAAAAGGGCAGCCTTCAATGGCATTATATAATCCACACTAGAAGAACTTTTCACTTTCCCTGTATGTCAACAATTTCACTCAGCAGGAGAGAAACCTTTCACTTGCACAGAATGTGGCATAAGCTTGTTTATTTCTTAAGGAACTCAGTTTTGGTCATTATGTATAATAGAGCTTGAATGGGGCCATGGGTGCACAGGCTGCTATTTTTTCTTTACTTAGGCCCTAGTCTTATTGTTGGCCAGGTCCTCCACCAAGGGACACAAGTGGCTAATAACTGGGGCCACCTAGGATGCAGGCCCCTGGGGAGGTGTAAGTCTTACCCAATAATTATGTTACCAATTCCCTTGGAATACAGTGGGGAAAAACTTCAACCAGCTTTTGAGAAATAGAATTAGAGCTTGGAAGTTGTATGGGTATGGGGGGCTGGTGCAAAGATGACATTTATTAAGAAGAAATGGAATGTGTTATTATTTTAGGGATAGTTTCAGCCTATAATACACTCCCTTTAACCACCATTTTCACAAACGTCTCCCCTTTTTTAGATGTAAAATAAATGGACTTTATTAAATGACAGTATAAAACTACTGAGCTGTTTTTTCTCTTTTACTTTTTTATTTCAACAACCAAGGGCTGTAGTCCTTTTTCCCTAGTTTAAGTTGCCCCCGAAAGAAAAAAAATTCCTAAACAAGTTTCACTTTGCTTTGAATGTGACACAAGCAGGAGTGGGAGTCAGAAAAGAGGCGGAGCTGTATGGTTAGTGGGCAGGGTTTGGATATATATGAAGTTTTGACAAAATTGGGACACAGCTGTGTGTATCCTCTGTACTCACCCATTATCAATATATTACGGACACTAAGACATTCTGTGCATTAAGTTACTAAAATCCACACCCCTTTAAACAAAACAGGGATTGGTTGTCCATATATTGCAATATATTCAAGGTGGTCAACTATGTCATCCCTGGTCTGGCCAGTAACACACTCACTTTTATCTGAAGAATTCATTGAGAATTCTACTGGGTGATAACTAATATGTAGGGGTTGGACTGACTCTGTTTTCCCTATGGTTCTGAGGAAGGCACGTTGTACACTATGTGCTGAATAAGAGTGTGGGTTGGGGTGAGTCCTGCTCTATGGGTGGGATACACAGTTACCTCTCACCCTCCCTGTATGACTTTATACATTTAGAAATTGGCTCATTTGGTAGAGGGCCCCATACACAGGCAGATAATAAAATGGGACATTTTACGAAAATGATTCACTATCACCCAAATTACAATATGACCTTTAGAGGGAGGTAATTCCACAATAAAATCCATGGAAATATGGGTCCATGGCTTTTTTGGAATAGGAAGTGACTGTAGTAACCCCTGAGGTAAGTATTTAGACTATTTAGAACGATGACATACTGGGCAGGAATCAATGTAATTACCAACACCTTGTCTCAGTGTTGGTTACCAGAGAGCTCAAGGCAAAAGAGAACATGTTTTACTATGGCCAGGATGCCCAACTATCTTAGAATCATGATGAGCCTCCAGTTTTATGAAGGTTTTTGGAAACAGAAAGTTTGCCTGCAGGAACATTACAAGGTGACTTTACCTGAGCTTCAGACAGGGAGGCATACAGATTTGGGCTCAAGGCTGCTACAATCACTTCCTTCGGAACAATAGAAACAGGGATGGAATTCTCGTTAAGACTAGAGACAAAGCTTCTAGACAGGGTGTCAGCTTTAGCATTCATTTCTCCAGGCCTGTAAGTTATAATGAAGTTAAAGCAGGTAAAAAATTAAGCCCATCTGGCCTGAAACCAAATGCTTAGCACCCTAGAAGGTGTCTCCACTCTTAGAATGTCCATTTAATGCTAGCATTTCCGTTACCAATATCATAAATAACCTCTGCAGTGGAGAACTTCCTATAGAAAAAGGCACTGGGTGGATTTTACTGGTAACAGAGTGTCGCTGTGATAATAACGCTCCAGCACCAATCTCAGATGCATCCAATTCCACCAGGAAGGGGAGAGAAGCATCAGGATGCTTATTCAGCAGGAGAGAAACCTTTCACTTGCACAGAATGTGGCATAAGCTTGTTTATTTCTTAAGGAACTCCGTTTTGGTCATTATGTATAATAGAGCTTGAATGGGGCCATGGGTGCACAGGCTGCTATTTTTTCTTTACTTAGGCCCTAGTCTTATTGTTGGCCAGGTCCTCCACCAAGGGACACAAGTGGCTAATAACTGGGGCCACCTAGGATACAAGGCCCCTGGGGAGGTGTAAGTCTTACCCAATAATTATGTTACCAATTCCCTTGGAATACAGTGGGGAAAAACTTCAACCAGCTTTTGAGAAATAGAATTAGAGCTTGGAAGTTGTATGGGTATGGGGGGCTGGTGCAAAGATGACATTTATTAAGGAGAAATGGAAGGTGTTATTATTTTAGGGATAGTTTCAGCCTATAATACACTCCCTTTAACCACCATTTTCACAAACGTCTCCCCTTTTTTAGATGTAAAATAAATGGACTTTATTAAATGACAGTATAAAACTACTGAGCTGTTTTTTCTCTTTTACTTTTTTATTTCAACAACCAAGGGCTGTAGTCCTTTTTCCCCAGTTTAAGTTGCCCCCCGAAAGAAAAAAAATTCCTAAACAAGTTTCACTTTGCTTTGAATGTGACACAAGCAGGAGTGGGAGTCAGAAAAGAGGCGGAGCTGTATGGTTAGTGGGCAGGGTTTGGATATATATGAAGTTTTGACAAAATTGGGACACAGCTGTGTGTATCCTCTGTACTCACCCATTATCAATATATTACGGACACTAAGACATTCTGTGCATTAAGTTACTAAAATCCACACCCCTTTAAACAAAACAGGGATTGGTTGTCCATATATTGCAATATATTCAAGGTGGTCAACTATGTCATCCCTGGTCTGGCCAGTAACACACTCACTTTTATCTGAAGAATTCATTGAGAATTCTACTGGGTGATAACTAATATGTAGGGGTTGGACTGACTCTGTTTTCCCTATGGTTCTGAGGAAGGCACGTTGTACACTATGTGCTGAATAAGAGTGTGGGTTGGGGTGAGTCCTGCTCTATGGGTGGGATACACAGTTACCTCTCACCCTCCCTGTATGACTTTATACATTTAGAAATTGGCTCATTTGGTAGAGGGCCCCATACACAGGCAGATAATCTGCTGACTTTGTCTGAAGGTGCCTAATCCCAATCCATGTATGGTCACCTTTAAGGGGTGGTTCACCTCTACGTTAACTTTTAGTATGTCTAATTCTATGCAGCTTTTCTTATTTAAACTTTTATTGTTTAGCAAGCATAAGACAAATCAACCCAAAACAAAAAAAATATTAATATTTGTCAATCGTGATCAGTTACAATAGTTTAGATTCATGTTGGTGCACACACAGTATCTCTGTTACAAGTAATTGTAACATGTGAATGTTAGTACCTAGTAGTGATGGAAATTTCAACAGAGATAAGCACAGGTCATGTGAGTTCCAGGGAGTCTGGGTCACACCAGGCCCCCCCCCCCACTTATTTGTCTGTTGCCCCCCTTGTTTGGAATGTCAGTTTGTTTAATGTGAGAGCTCTACCAACTGTCTCCAGAAGGGTATGGTTGGGAAGGTATTCCCCATTCAGTGCATGATCACTGCCTTTTTTGTGTAAAACATGAGGGCATGCAGCCATAATCTGGCCACAGTGGTAGGTAGTAAGTCATTGATCACTTCCAGTAGGCAGACCACTGGCTTGACTATCTGTGCCCAGTTTGGTTGCTAAAGTCTCTATTACAGTAGCCCAGAATTCCTTAACTGGGGGACAAGATCATGTGGATAAAGTTGGCACTTGGGAATTTTCATCTGGGGCATAGATCTACCTGGCTTTTACCAATTTTTTTCAGCTTAAGGGGGGTTATGTAAAGATTGTATGGGTTGGGAGAAAAGCACCATTGTAGGTAGAAGATTTGGGAGACAAGGTAATAAAAGTAATAAATATGGGAAGACCAGTCCCCCTTTGGTGATGGGAGCAGTTAGTCTTCCCCAGGAAATGTGGTGAATTTTATTAGCCCAAATACATGACAGTACAAGTTTGTTTCCTTAAAAAGGAACGGTGAATAAGGAATGGGGTATTATGGAATATGTATAGGAGTTTTGGTAAGTACACCATCTTGATAATATTCACTCACCCCCATAGCATCAGTGGTAGATTAGCCCAGTGTTTAAGGGTACCAGATAGGGTGTCAATAATTGGGTTTAGGTTGAGCTGCATAAAGTAGTGTGGGTCTTTATATATGTGGATGCCCAGATATTTGAATGAGCCCACTTCAGGTGTAAGCCTGGAGGAGGCAGTGTGGAGGGATCAGGGTCAATGCTGTATAGTTTTGTCTTTTCCCAGTTTTTTTTTCAGTCCAGATACTTCCCATAGTTCTGGAGAGAGTATTTTGTGTCAGAAATTAGGACACCTGCAAAAAGGGATAGATTCGGGGCAGCTGGGAATTTCCTGGATATCAGTTTTGTGATAAGGCATGCAATACCCATTTAACCCCTTGTACCACTGCCTAAACTGGTAGCAATTGACAGTAGTCCTCTTGGGGGAAGACTTGGTGTCTTCTCAGTCAGAATGTCTTGACATGTCCGTGGGAGATCACTCTGAGGGAATTTGCTTTTATGTCATCAATTGCCCTCACACCCCGGTAATTCTAGGCCTTCTCTGATCATGGGGTCACAACCCATAAAATGATTGGGTCACAGGCAAGATACTACATTGGGGTTCTGGAATCTCCTTGTGTTTTTGCTGCAGCTTCTCTTGAACGTTTACCTTCTGTCTATTCCTCTTACTCCAATGTCTTTTCTAAAAATGCTGCCGAAACCCTGCCCCTGCACAGACCTTATGACTGTGCAATAGATTTAATTCCTGGTGCCACTCCTCCTAAGGAAAAGGACATACCCTCTCTTTGTTCCTGAGTCCCAGGCCATGGAGGTATACATCCAGGAAAACACGGAGAGAGGATTCATAAGGCCCGCCTCTTCTCCGGCTGGTGCCAGTAAATATTGGTGGTTTGAGGCCTTGTATAGACTACAGGGGCCTAAACAAGATCACAGTCAAGAACCGTTACCCCTTTCCCTTGGTCTCAGAAGTCTTTGATAGAGTTAAAGGCGCCACTATTTTCTCTAAAGTCAATCTAATATATTTAATTAATTTAATCCGTATCAGGGAAGGGGATGAATGGAAGATGCCATTTAATTATGAGTATTTAGTAATGCACATCGGTCTATGTAATGCCTCAGCCATCTTCCAAGAATTGGTAAACAATGTCTTCAGGGACCTTCTGGGTTGGTATGTTGTAGTATACCTGAATGACATCCTAGTTTCTTTTTCAAATTTAACTGACCATCATGCCCATGTGCAGAAGGTATTAAGTAGGCTAAGGCAAAATTAGCTATATGCCAAAATTGAGAAACGTGTTTGAGGTTTCCTCCATACACTTTTTAGAGTATATTATTTCTCAAAAGGGCCTAGAGATGGAACCAACCAAGATTCAGGCAAACCTCGGATTGGGCACAACCTCGTTCATTACAGGCCATCCTAAGGTTTTTGGGGTTTGCTAATTATTACCACCAGTTCATCAAAGATTTCTCCACTCTTCTTGCCCGATCACTGCCCTCACCAGGAAAGGGGAGATCCAAGTATTTGGTCTATTGAGGCTGTAAAAGCCTTCTATCTGTTGAAGGAAGCTTTTAGTTCAACTCCGGTGCTCCAGCATCCTGATGCTTCTCTCCCCTTCCTGGTGGAATTGGATGCATCTGAGATTGGTGCTGGAGCGTTATTATCACAGCGACACTCTGTTACCAGTAAAATCCACCCAGTGCCTTTTTCTATAGGAAGTTCTCCACTGCAGAGGTTATTTATGATATTGGTAACGGAAATGCTAGCATTAAATGGACATTCTAAGAGTGGAGACACCTTCTAGGGTGCTAAGCATTTGGTTTCAGGCCAGATGGGCTTAATTTTTTACCTGCTTTAACTTCATTATAACTTACAGGCCTGGAGAAATGAATGCTAAAGCTGACACCCTGTCTAGAAGCTTTGTCTCTAGTCTTAACGAGAATTCCATCCCTGTTTCTATTGTTCCGAAGGAAGTGATTGTAGCAGCCTTGAGCCCAAATCTGTATGCCTCCCTGTCTGAAGCTCAGGTAAAGTCACCTTGTAATGTTCCTGCAGGCAAACTTTCTGTTTCCAAAAACCTTCATAAAACTGGAGGCTCATCATGATTCTAAGATAGTTGGGCATCCTGGCCATAGTAAAACATGTTCTCTTTTGCCTTGAGCTCTCTGGTAACCAACACTGAGACAAGGTGTTGGTAATTACATTGATTCCTGCCCAGTATGTCATCGTTCTAAATAGTCTAAATACTTACCTCAGGGGTTACTACAGTCACTTCCTATTCCAAAAAAGCCATGGACCCATATTTCCATGGATTTTATTGTGGAATTACCTCCCTCTAAAGGTCATATTGTAATTTGGGTGATAGTGAATCATTTTCGTAAAATGTCCCATTTTATTCCCCTTCTCACCCCCCACCTGCCAAGTTGCTTGCTGAGCTTTTTATATGTAATATATTTAATCTTCATGGGGCCCCACTAAATATTGTTTTGGATAGATGGGTTCAGTTTGTGTCAAAGTTCTGGTGGGTCTTTTGCTCTCTTATCATCCGCAGACTAACAGTCAGATGGAAAAAACAAATTAGTTATTGGAACAGTATCTTAGATGTAACGTTTCCAATTATCGGTTATTGTGGGCAGATGTTCTGCCATGGGCTGAGTTTGCATACAATAATGCTTCTCATGTGTCCACTGGTCAGTCTCCATTCTTCACTGGGCATCACCCTAGAGCTTTCTCATTTTCTGAATGTTCTTCTGATGTTCCTGCTGTTGACTTATTTGGTGATTATTTGTCTAAAATTTGGCAGAAGGTGCAAAAGTCTTTTTCTTCTGCTGTTGCTGCCCAAAAGATGTCTGCTGATCATCGTAGGGTATCAGGTTAGTGATAAAGTCTGGTTGTCTTCTAAGAAAATTCCATTGAATGAAATTTAGCATGGGTTTAGCATGCCGGTGCCATGACATCATCGCACATTGGTCCAAAATTTAAATATTTAAAGGAGCAGGTGTCAATTGTACAGTGCCCAATGGGATCCTGCCTGTCCCTGGTTTTGTCCTGTATGCTGCCTGTCCTGATTACGGCCCATTTTGACTACTCTCTTGGATTTTCCCCTGGTACTGTGATATTGGTGTGTTCTGACCCGGCCTATGACCCAGGCTACTTTCTAACTTACTTCATCTGTACTCTCTCTCCTGTTTCATTTTGACCCAGCCTGTGACCCCGACTATGCTTCTTGTTCTCCATTCCTGAATGACAAACGGTTACCTTGTCTGCCAAGAACTCTCCCCTTGGTCCTCTCACACTAAGCCTAGGGATGAGCAAATTTTTTTCACCGCGGAAATGAGGCCCTTAGACTCAAAAAAAAAAAAGACGCGCATCAAAAAATTTAGACGCCCATAGACTTTAACCGGCATCTGCGACAATTCGCCGGCGCCGAATTTTTGGCAAAGCAAAACAGGTCAAATTCGCCCATCCATTCGGGTCCATCCATGCAAGGTCCATATGTGCAAGAGGTTGCCACATAAACCTGTGCTGATTTTATTTATGTCCCAGTGCTGCAATTAAAATCTTCCTGGATGACATAAAGCAGGACATTGAAGTAATAAAACGATTTTCAGAGATGCCATTGTTCTGTGTTTTGTTATTTATGCGTACATTGCTGCTATCCTACACTTTAATGCAGGGGAGATTCATTTATAAGTAAATCTGAACAGATTTTACCCATAAAGAGAATCACGTACCAGAGGCCTCCCCTTCAGACTAGAGGAAAAGAAGTTTCATTTAAAGGAACAGAGTAGGGGGTTCATCACAGTGAGGACAGTGAGGTTGGGGAATGCACTGCCGGGTGATGATTCAGTTAATGACTATAAGAGGGACTTGGATGCATGATGTCTGGAACCAATCGGAGATCCCTCACACTGAAGTGAAAGTTTGTTATTATTTAAGGCATGCTTTTAGCAGATAATATATTTTTTTTAACAACCATTTTTACAAACCTCCCCCTTTTTTAGATGAAAAATATATGGACTTCATTAAATGACAAAGTGTGAAACTTCTTTTCTTCTCTTTTCTCTCTTTTACTTTCTTGTTTCACCAAACAAGGGCTGTAGTAACTTTTCCCCAAAGTAAGTGCCATTTAGAGCCCCCCCAATTGATAAAAGTGCATAAAAATGTTTCACAAACATGACCAAATAATCAAGAAAAATGCAAAAAAATCGCTGAGCACAATGAAGACTAGAAACAATAAATTGCACAGCGAGAAAATTCCATTTTTGCTAATCTCACTTTTTATTGAATCAGAAAAGGGCTGAGGCTTTATGGGTAGTGGGCAGTGTCTGGATATATAAGGCATTTTGACAAAATTGAGACTGTGTGTATCCTCTGCACTCACTCATTATACAGAAATACCAATGGCTGAAAGAATATTCAACTTAAAACACTAACCACATGTGATACAAAGGGGGTTGTTTACCATTTACAATGCTCGTGTGGCATTTGATATGTGGGAACGACTCAACATAGGTTGGGGACATGTCTATCGGAATACCAGGATGATATCCTGAGGAGGAACCCTAAAAGTATAGCGGTGAGACATTTTGACACCTGTGACCATGGCGGGGTTAGTCTTTATAGGGGAATCTTTATAGAGTGTTAATAGAAACTGAGGGACGCTGGATATATAACTTGGGTGCCCTATCCCCAAAGGTCTTATCGAGGAGTTTCTGTTGTCGATCTTTTATTTGAATATGTATGTGCCTTACTGGTGGAACAGAATAGTTTGGGAGTATTTATCTTATAGTTCATGGAGGTGTAGTTAATGTTTATGATATTATCTATTACTTTTGATATATGAATACCACGTAGGGATATCCCAGGGGCGCTTCGCCAATGAGGTGAATTGAGCCTTTTGCCTCAGGCAGCAGCCCCCCACTAGGTACCAGGGGTAGAAAAATGCCGCTCCTGGTGTTTAAAGAGCCGAATTTCTGGTTTTGAAACCGGAAATTCGGCTCTTCTAGCACAGAGAGCTCAAATATGCTCTCTGTGCTAGTGTCCTGGCCCTCTCTGCCACCCTCGTGCACCCCCTCAGACCCCCTCCAGCACAAAAAGGTAACCACACGGGGGAGGGGGGGCAAGCTGCCTCAGGTGGCCGAGGGGCCAGGATCACCCCTGGGATATCATCTATATAGATCTATAACGTTTTATAGCCTTCAGGAGGGCACAGTTGTACTACATGTCACTTAAAGCACTGTACTGAACTTCCTGGATCAGCCGTGCCCCCCTTGCATCACCGAAATATGCTGAACTCCGAAGAGCCAAAAGCAGCGGAAAGAGCCAAAATCCTCTGATTGGACCTGAAAGCCGCGAAAAGAGCTGAAAGCCTCTGATTGGAGCCGAAAGCCCCCGACTAGACCCGAAGAAGAGGAGAATGAAGATGACCTTTAAAGGTTTTTCATTTTTTCTTTTAAACCCTGGCCACTGCTAGTCTTTTTTAACTTTAATAGTGGATAATTACCACCAATGTTTATTTAAAACTTTTACGGGAGACCCTGGCCACCAAATTTGTTTTACTTGTTGGGGGGCCGTGACCACCAATGATTTTTTTTAACTTGTAGGGGGGGCCTGACCTCCAATGTTTTTTTTTTTTTTTTTTTAAAAACCTTTACTTTTAGGGGGGCCCTGACCACCAATTATATTTTTTTAACTTTTAGGGGGGCCGGACCGCCAAACTTTTATGGGGGACCCTGGTGCCAATGTTTTTTTTTTAATTTATAGGGGGGCCCTGACCACCAATAGCATTTTATAACTTGTGTTTTTAGCGCTGATGTCTGTGTGGCCTTTTTACTGTGGTGTGGACGGGATCTGGGGGTGGGGCTTGGGGGGCACACTGGGGTGGGCGGGGACCAGGAAGACCAGAAAATGTTGTTGTACGGGGCCCTGTGATTTCTGATGGCAGCCCTGTATACAAGATTTCAGCAGATTCAATCATTTTTCCTGGACTAATGATGACTGTCAGTTTCCACCCACTCTCAGGCGCATGTGTAGGTGAGGACTCATAGAGCATGAAATTAGTTATGTTCTGGGTTTGGTGATATCTTTAAAAGAACGGGAGCATCACATGATGAGTTTACAGTGGCCTTGAGAAAGAGGGTGGAGTAAAACATGCGTTGGCCTAAAGCAGATTATACTAGATGACTTCCCAATCAGTAGAGACAACAGAGGAGTGTGGAGGATTACAGCAAAAGTTTGGATTTTTTTGTCCAAACTTACATTTTATATATGGCGGAGAACTATTTTTGGACTAATTTGAGTTACACATATTCAGTCTGCTGGTTGGGAAGTACTGGAGACCACCAATATTATTTTAAAATATTATTTTATTAGAAGTTGGGGTGAACATTTGAGGGGAACTGGTTTTAGATGCTGTACCAATACATTTTATATCTTATAATATATTTTATTATACACCAGCTCAGCAACTAAACTCTGTGACTCTTGTTATGAAATGTTGTTTTTGGGTTGAGAAAACCGCAGCCTTTAGAAAATACATCCTCAGGAGCTAAAGTGAAACAAGAAAAATCAGTTGCACTACAGCCACATAGTCCCAGGGGATGCGCAGCACTATCCCAGGGCACAAATAACAAAGGTGGTATATAGGGGATACATTTATTGGTTAACTAAGATATTTAGCTGGAAAAAGGAACTAAAATGTTGTGAAAGCTTGCTATGATTATCTCAGCCAATAAAGGGATCACCTTTGTACCAACGTTTTATTTTTTTTGCCCTGTGACTGGCAAACACGGTCCAACGACTTTACCCCAGGACTATCCCAAAAACATGAGCCTTTCCTCTCTTAGTTTTAATCAGTGTTGTTATTAATAGATGAAGTAAAACTTATAATTGAATGTTTTTGTCCCTGTTATAAGCTGCATTTGTTTCATTTCCCTCTGTGGTGAGGTTTCTCTTTGCCCTATAAAAATATTCCTGATAATTAAACCAACATCTCAGCAATGTAATGCTGGTCACATGGTCACGTAGTGTCACACACAACTGAGAGGAGCAAGTTATTTGAATACTGGAAAATCCAAGCAGCACTAGGACCATGAAACTACTTTCTCATTGGGGGAGGGGCCAGAGCGCCATTTTGTGGCAGTTACACACACAGAACAGGCAGTGAGTTTTGTTTCTCATAAACTGCCACATGTGAATCCCAGTGCTCCTGGCAGAGACTCTAGCCACTGGCCCCGGGATGAATTGGCCCCAAACTGACTGGTGACAAGAACACTAGGAGCCTGGGAAGCTGATGTGAGGATTGGGGGAAGAATCTGTGGAAAAGGAAGTCCCAGGGAATCGGGAAGTGAGAGGTAAATGATTGGATGTCACACTGCTGCTCTGCACAAAGCTCTGAGCCAGTGCTACTGATCCAATCTAATGCCCCCCATTATGTTCTAATCAGCCATAGTGTTTAGCCAAAGACATGCTGCACCAAAATGGCTCTGCTCAGCTACAGGCCCTGTGTGCTCTCTGGGCATGCTGGGAGTTGTAGTGAGGGAACAAGGGACAACACAGGCTGTACATAAGGAATCTGGAGAATGTGCAATGTTTTCTCATTGGCTTTATATATCTCAGTCTTAGGCATCATTCCTGGGGAGGGGGGGGCATATGCTGCAGACATTTTATTTTTTTAAATGATCAGTCCGGACTGGCTGCTGCCTTTACAAGGAAAAACAGTGGAGGGGGTGGTTGGTGGCACTAGTGAGTTTCCAGGTGGCAGTTGCTTGCATGCCCTCAGTTAATGGATGGGCCTCAGGCAATTGCAGGCAGGGGAAATGGCACCAGAATCTGTTCACTCCAGGACTGATGGGCAGGATGGATGGTGAACTCTGGTGCTGCAGATCCACCTTCTCCTCAGACTATCAGAGCAGAAATAATGTGGACCCTGGTAAGGATACAAACTAGTGATCACTGCCTTCCAAGTATTACACTGCCTTGTGGTGTTTAACCCTTTCCTTGCTTTGATTAGCAACAATGCAATGCAGTTGTACCATCCAGCTATGAGCTTTGGTATATTCATACTTGGAATCTGGCTCTATGCCACGCTGATGTGACTTTTGGGATATTTATACATTAAATGGTCTCTGTGCCATCCTGCTCTGAGTTCTGGGGTATTTATTTATAACATAATCTCTGTGCCAATCTGCTATGAGTTGTGGAGGTATTTATAAATTGAGGTTTCTCTGAGCCATCTTGCTGTTATTTATACATGAAATAGTCTCTGTGTCATCCTACTATGAGTTCTGGGCTATTTATACATGAAATTGCCACTGTGTGATCCCTCTGTGCCACCCTGCTATGAGTTCTGCTGGGGTATTTATACATGGGAATGCCACTCTTGCCATCCTGCTGGGGGTATACAGTAAATACAAAGTTGATCTAATACAGGGATCCCCAACCTTTTGAACCCGTGAGAAACATTCAGAAGTAAAAGGAGTTGGGGAGCAACACTACCATGAAAAATGTTCTTGGGGTGCCAAATAAGGGCTGTGTTTGGTCATTTGGTAGCCCCTGTGTGGATTGTCAACCTACATTGAGGCTCTGTTTGGAAGTGCACTTGGTTTTTATACAACCAAAACTTTTAAACCAAAACTTATTAAAAAATAAGCTTCAGCTTTGAGGCCACTGGGAGCAACATCCAAGGGGTTGAAGAGCAACATGTTACTCACGAGCTATTGGTTGGGGATCACTGGTCTAGAGACTGGTCCAATTTCATCTTGGAGTCAGGAAGAATTTTTTTTAAGCAAATAGGAGAGTCTTTACATGGGGTTTTCTCCTTCTTTTGGATCAACTATCAGTTACATAGGTTTCACGTAGACCAAAAGGCTGCATTTGTCTTTTATCAAACTAAATTACTATGTTTATATCATTATTATGCTGATTGAGTGGGACTGGAGATATTGTACAATTGTACCATTATAATATAACATTGCTGTCTAAACAGCAAAAAGGAATCCATTCAGTAACAGATATATGGATTTTCTTATTAGTCTGTATACAGGCTAGAATCTCAGCTGCCATAAAGCAGGACAGTACTGCTGCTTACAATGGGGATCAGATAGGATCTGTGCAGCCACTGGGACAGAATGTTCTGTTATACAGATAGCTAGAATCTCAGCTGCCATAAAGCAGGACAGGACTGCTGCTTACAATGGGGATCAGATAGGATCTGTGCAGCCACTGGGACAGAATGTTCTGTTATACAGATAGCTAGAATCTCAGCTGCCATAAAGCAGGACAGGACTGCTGCTTACAATGGGGATCAGATAGGATCTGTGCAGCCACTGGGACAGAATGTTCTGTTATACAGATAGCTAGAATCTCAGCTGCCATAAAGCAGGACAGGACTGCTGCTTACAATGGGGATCAGATAGGATCTGTGCAGCCACTGGGACAGAATGTTCTGTTATACAGATAGCTAGAATCTCAGCTGCCATAAAGCAGGACAGGACTGCTGCTTACAATGGGGATCAGATAGGATCTGTGCAGCCACTGGGACAGAATGCTCTGTTATACAGATAGCTAGAATCTCAGCTGCCATAAAGCAGGGCATAATACATAATTTATCTGACATATAGTGATGACTATACCAAACTATAAAAAAAACCTACTCGGGAAGCTAAAATACATAATCAAAAGATAACACATTTTTTCAGTGAATTACATTCTAAATGTTTTTTTTCTTTTCCTCTTTTACATATTTGCATCAAATAAAGAAGAGGTAGAGAAGCCCCAGAAGCCAATGATTGTGATTCTTTGGATAAAGACAAGAGACCATTAGACTGTGCAACTTCTCCAACACCAGCAAATCCTCACATTGGAAAGAAACCTCTGTATCAGACTCAGAATCACCATCATTACAATGAGCCTTCCCAACTCCCAGACGGAACTTCCCTTGGTAGGAAAACAATTCAAATGCTCAGAATGTGGGAAGATATTTGCAAAAAATGCTCAACTTCTTGTTCATGTGAGACTTCACACAGGAGAGAAACCATACAGTTGCACAGAATGTGGGAAAAGTTTCAGGGTAAACAAATCCTTTAAACAACACCAGAGAATTCACACAGGGGAGAAACCGCACACATGCACAGAATGTGGGAAAAAATTTATAACAAAAACTGACCTTGATACACACCTGAGACTTCACACAGGTGAAAAACCATTTACGTGTACAGAATGTGGGAAAAGTTTCAGGCACAGCAGTACCCTTGGAAATCACCAGAAAATTCACACTGGGGAGAAACCTTTAACATGCACAGAATGTGGAAAAAGTTTCCGGTTAATCCTTTCCCTTAGAAAACACCAGACAATTCACACAGGGGAGAAACCACACACATGCACAGAATGTGGGAAAAGTTTCCGGCGAATTGAAACCCTTAGAAATCACCAGAAAATTCACACAGGGGAGAAAGCTTTCATATGCGCAGAATGTGGAAAAAGTTTCAGGTTAATCAATACCCTTGGACTACACCAGAAAATTCACACAGGGGAGAAACCGCACACATGCACTGAATGTGGGAAAAAATGTACAACAAAAGCCGACCTTAATAAACACATGAGACTTCACACGGATGAAAAACCATTTATGTGCATAGAATGTGGGAGAAGTTTTAGGGACAGCAGTACATTTAGGAATCACCAGAGAACTCACACAGGGGAGAGACCGCACGCATGCACAGAATGTGGGAAAAAATGTACAACAAAAGCCGACCTTAATAAACACATGAGACTTCACACAGGAGAGAAACCATTTATGTGCACAGAATGTGGGAGAAGTTTCAGGGACAGCAGTACCTTTAGGAATCACCAGAGAATTCACACAGGGGAGAAACCTTACCCATGTATAGAGTGTGGGAAAAGATTTAGAAGAAAAGGCCAACTTCATACTCATCTGAGAACTCACACAGGAGAGAAACCAGGGGCATAACTACAGAGGAAGCAGACCCTGCGGCTGTAGGGGGCCCTATGAGGCCCTAATTCATAAAAGTTTCAATAAATATCGGTAAAGCAGGTCAACTTCTAGACATTTTGGGGGCCTGAAAAATAATTTGCTGTGGTGCCCAGTAATATCTAGTTACAGCACTGAGAGAAACCATTCATGTGCAGAGAATGTGGGGAAAGTTGTAGCCGAAATACTATTCTTAAAGAACACCAAGGAATTCACAGAGGGGAGAAACCTTTTATGTGCACAGAATGTGGGAAATGTTTCTCTACAAAGACGTACCTTAACAGACACCAGAGAATTCACATAAACAGGGAAACTTTCTCATGTACAGAATGTGGCAAATCTTTTTCTATAAAGAACAACCTTCAGAGTCATTCTGTTACTCACATTAGGCAGAAAGCTTTCACATGTGCAGAAGGTGGGAACAATTTACAAAAAAAATAACCACCTTAATTTTCATCTGAGACTTCAGGCAGCGGATAAACCATTTACATGCACAGAATGTGGAGAGAATTCCTGAAAGAACACAGGAGAGAAACCATTCATGTGCACAGAATGTGGGAAAGTTTTAGCCAAAGCTCAGTCCTTAAAAAAACAGCAGAGAATTCACACAGAGGAGAGAACTTTTATATGCACAGAATGTGAGGCTAAATTTACCAAAAAAGCTGCCTTGATACTCACCTGAAAATTCACACAGGAGAGAAACTATTCAAGTGCACAGAATGTTTCACTGTACTGAGCTCTCTTTAAATGAAAGAAATTGAGACAGGGAGAGATTGTACAAGTGCACAGAATGTGGGGAGAGTTCCATTCATAACAGAATTCACATGGGGAGAAACCGTTTTCTTGTGCAGAATGTGGGAAAACTGTCAGTATACAGAGGAATCTTACCAGACATCACACAGTTCATACAGGGGAGAAACCTTTCAATTGTAAAGACTGAGGAAAAAGCTTCTCTACAAAGGACAGACTTTCTTCTCACATAAGTGTCCACATAGGAGAGAACCCATTTACATGTACAGAGTCTGGAGAACATTTCTCTCATGAGAAAAAACTTGAACAACCCACACAACTTCACACAGAAGAAAAAACATTTACATGTACAGTATGTGGGAAAGTCTTTTCTAATAAGAGAAACCTTCTCTATCCCCTCACAACTCACACTGGGGAGAAACATTTCATATGCACAGAATGTAAGAATATGTCTCTCCCCGTTCTTTTCTCATGCACAGAATGTGGCAAACAGTTCTCTAAAAGGATGAAGTTCAAGTCCAATAAGGATAGAGGGAGGCTAAGTCTTCTCACACACTTTACTGAGAAAAAAAGAATAAGAAAAATCTTTACTGACTGTTTTCCCGCTCAATTTGTAAGTCCCGGTCCTGCCACACAGGGATTGGCTGGGCTTGGAGAAAGACATGTGAAACTTCCTGCAGTCTAGCCAATCCCCTTGTGGCAGGACCGGGACTTACACTCTGAAGGGGAAAAGCTGAAGTAATTGGCTGTTCCCAGTTATTTGTGGCAGGAGCAGCACCAAGGTACATCTTTTTCTTTACTCCTGGATTCTGACTTTCCTCTGCCTCTTTCCTCACAAGAACACAGAAATATCAATGGGGGGCAGTGTCAGATTGATCCACTGGAAAACTGGGAAAAATCCTGGCAGGTCCCAGTCCTTGTGGGTCCCTGAGGCCACTAGACAACTCTCTACCCATCTTGACTGCTCCTTTTTTCTCCCACAGTTCTGTGCTCTGTGGCCTCCCCCGGACCCAGCAGGCCCTACTACCACTACTCCCCATAGCACCGGCTACTGGACTGGTGATGCTGCTCCTTTGAACCTGCGGCGCTTCAGTTCATTCATTGTGTCGCATGTTCAGCTGCGTCGCCCTGATGATGTCACTGACGGGCTCCAGCATCCTTCATGTGACGGAATCATAGAGAGGCAGGGAGGGAGCGGCTGTGGAGCTGGTGGGGTTCCTGCCTCACTGTTTTATTGATCTATTGGGCATTTTGGTGGTCTGCTGACTACTGCAACTGTCACTTCTCTTTCCCTCTGCCTGCCATATTGATCCAGAGTGGATATATTTGTTCTGCTTCTCTACTGCTACTGTGCTGGGGAGCAAACACAGGGAATTGGGGGAACATAGAATTTTCCTGAATAGGTTGTGGAGGAGGAGGAAGCAAATTGCCATAAGACTATATAACCCTAAGTGCCCACCACCAACTATTTTTATTTTATATTTAAACCCCTCTTATTTTCTCTTTGCCCTATTAAGTTTTCGGCCCCATTTTTTTATTTAATGCCATTCTCCATACTTCTTTTCGTCTCTCTATCCCTGGGTAAGCTTTGAATTATTTTATTGGGAGTGTTTACAAAGAATACATTAAAATCGATTGAATAAATGAAATGCTCACTGAATTATTACTTGAATAATGAAGTGTAACATGAATTTCAGTCACTTAGGGGTCCGTTTACTAAAGTGCGGTAAATCTGACTTTAAGTTTCCGCATGTTATCGCTGAGAATATTTTTACGCCAGAATATTCGTGGCGACTAAGTTTACTAAACAGCGATACACTTAGAAGTCATTGCGATCACTTGCGGTAACTACGTTAAGGAACCAGCTTACGTTAGTGGTAATTTTAGCGAGTTGCGAATTTTCTGGCGAAAAATTACGTTTTTGCGAATATTTATGCTATAAAATAGTCTTGTTTTATGGCAGTTATTATGGCAATTTTTACTGTGACATTTATGGCCAGAAATGCACCTTCAAAACTCAAACTTTATTGACTGATGATTATATCATCCAACAACATCACAAGAGTAACACCAATCAAACATGTCTGCATCATATAAACCCTTCTGCCAATAGAATCATAGGAACAAGAAATGATACCAGTCAATCTCTTTGCTTCATGGAAATGCACAGTTTAATGTAGCCAATCACAATGAAACCAAAAAAGTGTAGAGGCTGACGAATCCTTGGACTGTGATGCCGCTGCCAATAATACGACTCTGAGCTGAAACTGCTGCTGTTGCCCCAGAAAGAAGCAGAAGCCAAAACATCCTGTCAGCAATAGCTACAGATCTCTCTCCTGTCAGCAAAGAATGATGGGTAAAAAAAACAGTATTATGGGATATTTCCTGCCCCTTGAGAATTTTCTGGCGAAAAAAATACTTTTACGCCACTACATAGGTGGCGGTAAAAGTTTTCGAATATTCTGGCGTTAATTTTGTCTTTAGCGCATTTCGCTGTTTAGTAAACCATGCGTTAATGTGTACGTAGCGTTATTTTCAGCGAATGCGATAACTGGCGAACAATTATTCTTGCGCAAGAAAATTCGCAAATTTATATCTACCGCAGGTTACTAAACTGACGATAACATATTTGGCGAAAATTCTGTCTATATATTGTGCGAATATTTTTAACGCACATTAGTAAACGGTCCCCTAATGACCAATAAATAACAAGCTGATTAAATTGAGTGTAGTTCATAAAGCTATAAAATGTGTGTGTATATACACTGTACCGTTACCTATTTTATTAGTACATGGGCTGCCTTTCAAGCTTTACTTGTGTGTACTTTGTATAATAAATGTCTCATTTTGACCAGGGGCCCAATGATCTTACAATCTAAAGTCCCAATCCTATTCATTTCAGTCCCTGCACAGTGAGCTTATACTCTAAGTTCCCTTTTATATTTACATCAGTAGTCAATTTGCCCAGCGCACACTTGAGGAGTGAGTGTTTCTGGGAGACATTGGGGCAAATTCACTAAGCGTCGAACGCTAGCGTCAATTCGCTAGCGTTGGGCATTTTCGTTACTTTGCAAATTCACTAACGGACGCTGGCGTAGATTCGCTAGTGTTACTTCGCACCCTTACGCCTGGCGAATTTTCGGTACGGACGTAACTACGCAAATTCACTAACGCGCGCAGTGTACTGAACGCTACCTTTTATGCTAGACTTCCTTCGCCACCTCAGACCAGGCGAAGCGCAATAGAGTAGATACTGATTGCTTCCAAAAAAAATTCAAAAAACGCTGGCGTGTTTTCTATATTATGGGTGATAGGCTGAAAAAATCGAGAAAGAACTTCGCAACCTTACGCTACCCCTGTGCGCAACTTCGGATTTTAGTGAATTTGCGGAGCGCTGGCGAAACTACGCCTGGCGAAGCGCGGCGAAGTTACGCCTGGTGCAACTACGAATCTTGGTGAATTTGCCCCTATGTGTTTGCTCTTTTGAAAAACGGATTGTTGGACTGGTGCATTCCCTGCATCCACTAGCCACTAAAACTTCAATAAATAACTAGAAAATTGTAATGGAAATGGTAAAGCAAAGAGTAAGCCATGAAGTCAAAGATGTAGTGAAATGGACAGCACCCAGGTTGTAGGTGCAATAGAACAGTGAAGCACCCGTGAAATTATATGACCCAGAAATGATAACTGAGTTTGTGTGAAGTTGCATTTGGAAAGGTTCCATTTCAGTCCTGCAGAATCAATGCATTTCAGAACATTTTTTAGGTAATTGTCATGAAGCTCCATTGTTGGAGCGCAGACAATTCTATCATCCAAGTGTACTACACAAGTAGCATTGTACACCAGGTATGTCATGGAGTATAGTCAGTGCTGAAGCCAGTCCATAAGGTACACGCTTTAACCAAAAAAACCATCATGGTTGATAAATGCAGTGAGATCTCTGTATTCCTCATGCAGTAATACTTCATGAAAAGCCCTCTGAAGATCCAGGGTGGAATAGAATTTTGCTGCTCCGAGTTCTGGAAATATTTCCTCTGTGTGCGGCAAGGGAGGATTATCTATAACAACTGCTTTATTAGGTTCACTGAGATCAACACACAATCGAATAATTCTAGTTTTCTTCATTGTTATAACTATTCATGAAACCCATTCGGCTGATTCTGTGTTTTAAACACATCTTGTTCTACTCATTTCTTTAGTTCCTGTGAGACAGCCTCCTTTATAGAGTAGGGCAATCGCCTCAATTTCTCAAGTACTGGTTTTACATCTGGTCTCAACCTAACTTTGTGTACACACAACCCAGTGAAGTGTTGTATAACATAAGGAACTCTGGAGAGTCTTCAAAACTGTGATAAATGTAGTTTTCATTGACGCACTACATGTTTCGGACCCAACTGGTCCTTCCTCTGGTGCATGTTACAAACAGTGTGAGCAAAATCAACTTTTAAGCACTTCATTACCCATAAACCCCATGTGTGTCTACAGCTCCATCTTGTGGCCAGTAAACAGAATGCATCAGCATATCTTGAATTGAATACTATGTTGCCGTCTATTCAAATAATACACCAATAGTACTGCCAGAAGGGTAACAATAAAGTTTCAATAGGTTATATCCTCACCATAGTTATTTAGTTCTCATGTCCATTAGTTTGAATCAACTGTAAAAGATACATATATCAAGTTTTAGTAAAGGATATGTGTATCCGTAATTTTACATTTCGAGAGGTTTGTCCCACAGAAATCATACCACAGGGGCACTTTAATGCGTACACAAAGTGCCCCTGTGGTATGATTTATGTGGGACAAACCTATCGAAATGTAAAATTACGGATAAGTGAACACAAGAGGTCGATTAGTTCATTTAATGCAACGAAAAAGAAAACCCACACCCCGGTGGGAAAACATTTTTTTGAAGCTAAACATAATGCTGCAAGTTTGAGGTGGATGGTCCTTGAACAAATTGAGCGCCGACTAAGGGGAGGTGACAGAAAGAAAATATTGTTGCAATTTGAGGCCAAATGGATGGAAAGGCTAAATTGTATTGAACCTTTTGGGATAAATGAGGCCTGGAGTCTCAAATGTTTTTTGTGAACATATTACTGCATATCCTTTACTGAAACTTGATATATGTATCTTTTACAGTTGATTCGAACAGGATGACACTGAACTAATGGACATTAGAACTAAATAATTATGGTGAGGATATAACTTATTGAAACTTTATTGTTACTCTCAGGGCAGCCATTAGGGGGGACAGGGGGGAGAGTTGTAGAAGGCCCCTAGAGTAAGGGGGGCCCCGGCCACCCCACACTTACTTGATTAGCTTGAGAGCTGCTGACTTGGCCACCAATTTTCTTATAATGTGGGGGGGGGCCCTGGCCACCAATTTTGGCCACCAATTTTTTTTCTCATTTGGGGTCCTAGCCACCAATATTTTTTAATGGGGGGCCCCGGCCCTCAAATGTTTTTTTTTATGGGGGGCCCCTGACCACCAATATCTTTTTATTTTTTTATTAACATGTGGGAACCCTAGCCAACAATATTTTTTTGTTTTTTTACCTTGTGGTGGGGAGGGCGGACCTGTAGGCGGGGCTTGCGGTGGGCGCAGCCCAGGGGGCCCAGGAAATTTTGTCATGGTTACTCTACTGGCAGTACTATTGGTGTATTATTTGAATAGACGGCAACATAGTATTCAATTGTTGAAAGATATGTTGATGCATTCTGTTTACTGGCCACAAGATGGAGCTGTAGACACACGTGGGGTTTATGGGTAATGAAGTGCTTAAAAGTTGATTTTGCTCACACTGTTTGTAACATGCACCTGAGGAAGGACCAGTTAGGTCCAAAACATGTAGTGCGTCAATAAAAACTACATTTATCACAGTTTTGAAGACCAGACCAGAGTTCCTTATGTTATATGATACTGCTGTGGAGATGGCTACTCCATGTGTCTGTTGAAGAGTCAGATTATTTAAATCTATTGGTGGATTACTGAGGAATAAATTCCAGTCTTCATAGTACCAGTGTAGTATTGCTTTGTGGTGAAATTATCGTAAGTAGTAGTTTTTGTAGTAATGATACCATCAACTAATAGCATCAAAGAGATCCCTTCAAAGTATAGCAGTAATCTTACTCAAATGCAAAAGTCACATTTTGCAGTATTCAATTCAAATTGTACATTCACTGGCAAGCAACCAGACACAGGGATTGGTTACTTTAAGTAACTGACCAGTCTCAGGACAGGTGCAACAAGCGGATCTTTTGCAAAGTATATCAAGACAAACAGCTGAACCGGTATCACATCAGGTTAATGGTGTGTCCCTTGTCAGCAGAAGCAGTATTGCATATAAACTTGTCTGGAATAGATGTACCAGCTTTATCCACGCTTAATACCGTAACATTTGGAGAAGTGACCTCATGAACATCTTTAGCAGAACTATGGCAGATCTTAGCAAAATGTCCTACTTTTTTGCATTTGCAGCACTGTATAGCATTTGCAGGACATGTAGAGAAATTTGTAGTGTGTTGTGTTGAACCACAGTGTAAGCAGTATTTTTTTTTTGCTGCATGGTTTTGCAGTGTAGGTGAATCCATTTCCTTATCACTGTATTCTGCATGTGACTGTGCATTATTAGGCCCCAGTGCTGGATTCACAGTTTGTACATTCCCAGCATTTCCCTGACAGAGTTTTAGCCTCTGCCACTGCTGTTTCAATTTGGCTAGCAACTGTAATAGCCTTAGAAAGGGTTAAATCTTGCTCTAAGAGCAATCACTCTCTAATGCAGGGGTCCCCAACCTTTTTTAACCCTGAGCCACATTCAAATGTAAAAATAGTTAGGGAGCTACACAAGCATGAAGAAGTTCCTTGGTGTGCCAAAAAGGGCTGTGATTGGCTATTTAGTAGCTCCTATGTGGACTGATAGCCTACAGGATGCTCTACTTGGCACTATACTTAGTTTATATGCAATTTAAACTTGATTTCAAGCCTGTAATTCAAAAATAAGCACTTGCTTTGAGGACACTGAGAACAATATCCAAGGGGTTGGAGAGCAACATGTTGCTCATGAGCTACTGCTCTAATGCAAGGTGAGTTTGTTTTTTCCACTATTTGGTCTCTTAGTGTTTCATCTGTTAGATTCCCAAACTCGCAGGTAACAATTTGAAACATGGCCAAAATATGGCTGAATGAGTCACATGACTGGGCAGTTAATATCAGTGGCTATACTTTGTTTTGGAGGGACAGAAGCAATATAAAAGGAGGAGGGGTATGTCTGTATGTTAGGCAGGATTTAAATCTAATATAAAGGAGGAGGTTATGTTAGAAAATGAGGGGACAGAAGTCTTATGGGTGGAGTTCTTCACCAATTGTAAAGAGTCCAGCAAATGAATTGTAGGGGGCTCTATAGACCCCCTAATGTAAGTCTGGAGGAGGAGACTAAGCTCCTGATGCAAAAAGAAAAGGCTGCTAGTTTGGGTAAAGTAATGATAATGGGGGATTTTAATTACCCAGATATTGACTGGAGCAACAGTACTGCCAGATCAGTTAATGGGAACAAGTTTATAAACTGTTACATGACAATTTTATGGCACAGGTTGTTGAGGAGCCAACCAGAAAAAATGCTATTCTGGATTTAGTGATCTCTAATGAGCCAGAACTTATAGCAAATGTGCAAGTCATTGAACCCCTGGGTAATAGTGACCAAAATGTAAAGAAGTTAATAGTAAAGAAGAGAAAGGCATTTAAAAACTACAAGTCTGTTGGGACAGAAGCTGCATTTGATGAATATAAACACTAATAAATGTTGTAAATCAGCAATCTGGAAGGCAAAGGAAAATAAAGAGTGCATTGCGGCGGAGGCAAAAACTAACCCTAAAAAGTTTTTTAAATATATTAATAGTAAAAAGATGCAGGTTGAGAGTGTTGCTCCATTAAATAATGGTACCAGTATGGTTGTAACAGATACAGAAAAGGCAAATGTGTTAAATCAATTATTTTCTTCAGTGTATACAATAGAGGAGTCTAGTTCCCAGGCTCACTTAATAACTGCACTAATGGCTCAGCTCAATCTAGTCAGTGGCTGACTCAGGATATGATTCAAAAAGCTTAAATAAAAACTAATGTAAACAAGTCTCCAGGGCCTGATGGCATACACCTCCTGGTTCTAAGAGAGCTTAGCTCAGTTTTAGACTGCCTCCGATTTCTGATTTTCTCAGATTCACTTTCTTCTGGTGTGGTGCCTATGGATTGGAGGAAAACTGATGTTATTCCAATATTTGAAAAGATTTACGATCTTAGCCTGGAAAATTATAGGACAGTAAATTTGACATCTGAATGTCATTATGAGCAGCAATCAGCATGGCTTTATGAAGTATAGGTCATGTCAGACGAATTTGATTGCTTTTTATGATGTGGTAAGTAAGTGTAAGGGTTACAGCGTGGAACCGCTGTGATAGTGGATAGCCATTCCATGGGGAGAGGTTATGGCTGAAGCCCAGGGGTGTACCCATAGATGATAGGGGAGGCAGGCATGGTGAAATAAAGCAGGTTTACTTGGAGTTTGCAAAAGATACAGAACAGTTCAATTAAGGTATTTACCAGGTAGGTGAGGATAAGGAAACAATACTGGAACAAAGTAACACAGGAGCTAGGAATACAGGAGCTTGGAACGCAGGTAAGGAATCACAGGAACAAGATACAATTACAATTAATGACTCAGCGGGGTTAATAAAGGGACGGTAATTGGGAATGGGAAACACATGAGGGTAAACGAGGTGGGTGGAGAATAGGGAGGGACACACTGGAACTGACAGAATACAAAACATACGACACACCAGGCTAAGGATCAGCCTCAAAGAGCCCCCAGTGGCTCAAAGGAAATCACAATGTCCAGAATCTGGGAAATAAAGGTTCGAGTCCCGGGCTGATCCTTACAGTACCCCCTCCTTATGGGTCGACCTCCGGGCGACCCAAACGAAAGACCCCCATCCTTTTTAGTCCAATGACTGGAGATGGTAACAAAAGTCTTGCCAGGGTCAAAGGCTGGAGAGCCGCCAGGGTCAGAAGCCAAAACGAAGGAGTCGCCAGGATCGGAAGCCAAAATGGGGGAGTCGCCAGGATCGGAAGCCAAAACGGAGGAGTCGCCAGGGTCAGGAGCCAGATCAGAGGAGTCGTCAGGGTCAGGAGCCAGATCAGATGGATGGC
Source organism: Xenopus petersii (assembly GCA_038501925.1). Classification (NCBI taxonomy): domain Eukaryota; kingdom Metazoa; phylum Chordata; class Amphibia; order Anura; family Pipidae; genus Xenopus; species Xenopus petersii. The sequence continues at coordinate 1,824,030 of CM076683.1, forward strand.
CAGAGTCAGCCTGCAGAGCAGAAGAACCAGCATCGGTACCCATTACAGGTGGCAGACCAGCAGAGGCACCCATTACAGGTGGCAGACCAGCAGAGGCACCCATTAAAGGTGGCAGACCAGCAGAGGCACCCATTACAGGAGGCAGACCAGCAGAGGCACCCATTACAGGTGGCAGACCAGCAGAGGCACCCATTACAGGTGGCAGACCAGCAGAGGCACCCATTACAGGTGGCAGACCAGCAGAGGCACCCATTACAGGTGGCAGACCAGCAGAGGCACCCATTACAGGTGGCAGACCAGCAGAGGCACCCATTACAGGTGGCAGACCAGCAGAGGCACCCATTACAGGTGGCGGACCAGCAGAGGCACCCATTACAGGTGGCATACCAGCAGAGGCACCCATTACAGGTGGCAGACCAGCAGAGGCACCCATTACAGGTGGCGGACCAGCAGAGGCACCCATTACAGGTGGCGGACCAGCAGAGGCACCCATTACAGGTGGCGGACCAGCAGAGGCACCCATTACAGGTGGCAGACCAGCAGAGGCACCCATTACAGGTGGCAGACCAGCAGAGGCACCCATTACAGGTGGCAGACCAGCAGAGGCACCCATTACAGGTGGCAGACCAGCAGAGGCACCCATTACAGGTGGCAGACCAGCAGAGGCACCCATTACAGGTGGCAGACCAGCAGAGGCACCCATTACAGGTGGCAGACCAGCAGAGGCACCCATTACAGGTGGCGGACCAGCAGAGGCACCCATTACAGGTGGCGGACCAGCAGAGGCACCCATTACAGGTGGCGGACCAGCAGAGGCACCCATTACAGGTGGCGGACCAGCAGAGGCACCCATTACAGGTGGCGGACCAGCAGAGGCACCCATTACAGGTGGCTGACCAGCAGAGGCACCCATTACAGGTGGCGGATTGCCCAGGACAACAGGAAGACCACCACGAATAGCAACAAGACTGGTAGACTCTGGAGCACCAGAACTACCAGATCCTGCAGCAGGGATGGCAGGTCTAGAAGTAGATTTGTCCGTGGGCCCAGAGGCCATGATGCACAAGTCCTCACAGGCTGAACCCGGCAAGGCTGCTGGCACAGAGGCTGGAAGCGGCAAGACTGGAAGCGGCAAGGCTGGGAGCGGCAAGGCTGCTGGCACAGAGGCTGGAAGCGGCAAGGCTGCCGGCAAGGCTGCTGGCACAGGAGCTGCAGGCGGGACCACTGGCACAGGAGCTGCAGGCGGGACCACTGGCACAGGAGCTGCAGGCGGGACCACTGGCACAGGAGCTGCAGGCGGGACCACTGGCACAGGAGCTGCAGGCGGGACCACTGGCACAGGAGCTGAAAACGTAATGGGAGACATGGAAATTGACAGAGACAGCTTTCGGGGAGCCGGCACAGGAACAGGCAGCTTTCGGGGAGCCGTCACAGGAGGCAGCTGCTGGGGGCCTGGCATTGGAACAAGAGGCAGCTGCTGGGGGACCGGCACTGGAGCAAGAGACTGCTTTCGGGGAGCCGGCACTGGAGCAGGAGGCTGCTTTCGGGGAGCCGGCACAGCAGACAGGACAGGCTGGGAAGCCGGCACAGCAGACAGGACAGGCTGGGAAGCCGGCACAGCAGACAGCCAGTTGGGAGCCAGTCGTCGGGAAGGTCCAGCTGGACACTTGGGTAGCCGATGCTGCTGCGAAGCCTCCTCTCTTGGGGGTACTAGGCACGGCAGAAGCCCCATTTTGGGAGGCACAGAACATGACAGAAGCCCCTCTTCTGGGGGCACAGGACAAGGCAGAAGCCCCACTTCTGGGGGCACAGGATCAGGCAGAAGCCCCACTTCTGGGGGCACAGGATCAGGCAGAAGCCCCACTTCTGGGGGCACAGGATCAGGCAGAAGCCCCACTTCTGGGGGCACAGGATCAGGCAGAAGCCCCACTTCTGGGGGCACAGGATCAGGCAGAAGCCCCACTTCTGGGGGCACAGGACAAGGCAGAAGCCCCTCTTCTGGGGGCACAGGACAAGGCAGAAGCCCCTCTTCTGGGGGCACAGGACAAGGCAGAAGCCCCTCTTCTGGGGGCACAGGACAAGGCAGAAGCTGGGCCAGGACTGGAGGTAGCTGTTGCAGAGGGGTAGCAGGACCGGGAACTGAAGCAGACCGCTGTGGGGTAGAGGGCCCAGGAATAGACTGCGGAGGGATGGCTGGTGCTGGAACAGGAGCAGACTGCAGAGGCATAGCTGGCCCTGGAACAGGAGCAGACAGCGGTGGGGATTTCAAAGGCCAAGAAACTGGAGGTGGATGACCAGACACAGGCCAGATAGCAGTTTGTAGCTCATCCTCGCTCGAATCTGAATCCTCCCAGCCCACATCGAAGACTGAATCCTCCCAGTCATCGTCAGAGAGAAAATCTTGCCAGACATCATCACAGAAATGGGAGCTGACTTTTGCCTCATTCTCCCCACCCCAAGGGAGTTGTAGTTCCACATCGGGACAAGAAAGCATGGAGGGCTTTCCCAAGGGCTTCTTGTTTGGCTGAGTCATTCTGTAAGGGTTACAGCGTGGAACCGCTGTGATAGTGGATAGCCATTCCATGGGGAGAGGATATGGCTGAAGCCCAGGGGTGTACCCATAGATGATAGGGGAGGCAGGCATGGTGAAATAAAGCAGGTTTACTTGGAGTTTGCAAAAGATACAGAACAGTTCAATTAAGGTATTTACCAGGTAGGTGAGGATAAGGAAACAATACTGGAACAAAGTAACACAGGAGCTAGGAATACAGGAGCTTGGAACGCAGGTAAGGAATCACAGCTCAGGGCGAGGTTAATAAAGGGACGGTAATTGGGAATGGGAAACACATGAGGGTAAACGAGGTGGGTGGAGAATAGGGAGGGACACACTGGAACTGACAGAATACAAAACATACGACACACCAGGCTAAGGATCAGCCTCAAAGAGCCCCCAGTGGCTCAAAGGAAATCACAATGTCCAGAATCTAGGAAATAAAGGTTCGAGTCCCGGGCTGATCCTTACAGTAAGATGCTGGACAGTGGGGGGGCAGTAGATCTATTTGGATTTTTCCAAAGCGTTTGATACTGTGCCCCACAAACGACTGCTTTCTAAACTAAGGTCTGTTGGGCTTAATGAAGTCGTTTGCACATGGATAGGAAACTGGCTACAGGATCGGGTACAGAGGGTGGTTTTTAATGGGACATTCTCTACTTGGAGTAAGGTTCTTAGTGGGGTCCCCCAGGGCTCAGTATTGGGGCCACTTTTATTTAACTTGTTCATTAATGACTTAGGGGAGGGTGTTGTAAGTAATGTATCAGTGTTTGCAGATGAGACAAAACTATCAGCCCAATTAATTCCATCCAGGATGTGGCACTTGCAACAGGATCTTGACTAACTGGCAATCTGGGCAGCTAAGTGGCAAATGAGATTCAATGTTGTGATACAAATGTGATGTGTGTGTCTATGACTGACTAATTGATTAGCCAGAATAGAAAGGACTGGGGTCAATATAATGAAGCATAGGCAATAGATATAATGATTAAGGCTCCTGTAGGTTACTAAAAGTCAAAAGAATAATTCATACAAACATGTTGTTGCAAGCGTGAGTCATAGTCATGAGACTGATATTTGCTGCCAAACTCAATAGTTCCTGTAGGTTACTAAAAGTCAGACTCGCCTGATGTTGTTGTGCAACATCAGGCCCAATCAGTAATTGCCTTGTGGGATCAACCCCACGAATGAAGTATAAGGTTGAGATTTTCCCATAATAGCTAGGGACTTTGCCACTGCTGACGAGCTGTGTGATGTTATTGTGTATGCTGCCTCCAAATGCCGTGTCCCCTGGTTGGAGTGATGATATAATATCTAGGTAACGTATTAATTCATTAACTCTGTTTATATATTAACTGTTTTCACTTATCATTGTAAGTGATAAAAAGTGTTGCATGATAATTGATTTCCTGTATTAATACAGTGAGGTGTGGGTGGGGTAGGTTAAACTACCAATCATAGCAATACAAATGTTGATAAATGTAAAGTCCTGCACCTGGGATGTAACAATATCCACTTATACCCTTAATGGGACTGCACTAGGCAAATCCATAATGGAGACGGAGCTTGGAGTCCTTGTAGATAATAAACTTGTCTGTAGCAAGTAATGCCAGTCAGCAGCATCAAGGGCAAATAAGGTCTTGACTTGTATTAAATGGGGCAGAGAGTCACGGGAGGAGGGGGTCCCACTGTATAGAGCACTGGTAAGGCCCCATCTAGAATATGCCGTACAGTTTTGGTCTCCATCACTCAAACAGGACATTATTGTATTAGAGAGGGGACAGAGAAGGGCAACTAAGCTGCTAAAGGGAAAATCTTAGCTATGAGGAAAGACTGGCCAAATTGGGGATGTTCACTCTGGAGAAGAGGCGCTTAAAGGAGAAGGAAAGGCTGGAGACACTTGGGGGTGCCAAACGTTAGGCACCCCCAAGTGATTGTAGCGACTTACCAAAAACCCAGGGCCGGTGCTCCTATCAGGAGAAATCTGCACCGGCCCCGGGTTATAGGAGCGAGCACCATGGAGATATCTACTTCCGTCTTCGCGCAGCTGCACATGCGCATTAGAACTAAAAGCCGAACTTTAACTTTAAAGTCGGCTTTTTCGTTCAAATGCGCATGCTTCAGTCCGGGGAAATGCGCAGCTGCGCGAAGACGGAAGTAGATATCTCCGTGGTGCTCGCTCCTATAACCCGGGGCCGGTGCAGATTTCTCCTGATAGGAGCACCGGCCCTGGGTTTTTGGTAAGTCGCTACAATCACTTGGGGGTGCCTAACGTTTGGCACCCCCAAGTGTCTCCAGCCTTTCCTTCTCCTTTAAGGGGTGATATGATAACTATGTATAAATATATAAGGGGATCATATAATCTCTATAATAATAGTTAAAAGATTGAACTTGATGGACGTGTGTCTTTTTTCAGCCTAACTTACTATGTTACTATGTTAATCAGATCTCTCAAATCTGCTACAAATTATTCTGTGGATTTGCCATTACATGGTCCATATTGGCGGAATTTATATCTTTCAGCAACCACATTTACTCTTGGCATGAAAATGTTCTTTATAGCAGTTTCATAAGTCTCATTAGGTAACGTATAGAATATACACTGTTCCTCTGCTCCCAGGCAGTGAATAAGTAAAGCTTTCTAGCAGCACAAATCTCCCCTTGGTCAGCAGCAATAATGTAATTTTCAAACATACGGATCCAAGCAGTAAAAGGTATGGTAGGCTCACCAGGGTTTGGAAGAAAAGCTGCAACTGCTGCAGAGATAGAATAGACATCTCATCGGCAATTTGTTATGTCTACTAGGGTTGCCACCTTTTCTGGAAAAAAATACCAGCCTTCCTATATATTTATCTTTCCTATTAATAACATTGGGATCAACTGTCATTTTTACTGGCCAGGCCAGTAAAATACCAACCAAGTGGCAACCCAATTTGATAGCCGAGGATGAATAGGGTATAACGGTGCTTTATTAGCAAGTTTGCAGCCATTACACTTCAAAAAGGAACTTCAACTCTAACACTTTAAGCATTTATAGAAAGTACTATGTATGCACAGTATACTCTTGTACACAGTGACACCTACAGGCTATTTGTATAAACACCACAGGTCCAATTTCTGTACTAAACACAGTCACCTTCCTGCAGTGCTATGCCAAGTCATCTGGGTGCCCTAGGCAACCCAGCTGACTATGTTGCCCCCCTCCACATGCGTGTGCATGAACAATTGCATGCGCATGAACAATAGAGCGCACATGCACAGACCAGCGCATGAACAATTGTGTGCGCATGCACAGACCAGTGCATGCACCAATGATGCATACATGCGTGGAAGAGTGTGAGTGGCCCCAGTGCTGAAATTGCTGCCGAAGGTGGGGATGCTTGAGAAGAGGGTCACGCCCCGAAACGTTGCATCCGCAATAAACGAGCAAGGTTATACCTGCTAGTAATACCCATGCTGTGCCGGTGTCTTCTGTGTCTATGCCAAAGGTGGGGACACAGGGGTCTAAACTAGGGGGAATCCAGCAGAAGAGGTACTGTGCCTGGTGCCCCTTCAACTTTGCACCCTACGAATGTGCCTCTTCTGCCGACCCCTAGTTCTGTCCTTGCCTTCCTGTTCCCATCAAGAGACACCGCTGAGAAGCCTAATAACAAATAGCTGACAGTAATGAAGTGCATGGCAGGATTTGTACTACAAACAGTATCAGTCACCCCTCAGCCACTGATATGTGTATTACACCCAGGGAATGAGCTTTAATCAGTGGTGTTATTAATAGATGAACTAAATCTTATATTTCAATGTTTTTGTCCCTGTTACAAGCTGCATTTGTTTCATTTCCCTCTGTGCTGAGGTTTCTCTTTGCCCTATAAAAATATTCCTGATAATGACACCAACATCTCAGCAATGTAATGCTGGTCACATGGTCACATAGTGGGACACACAACTGAGAGGAGCAAGTTATTTGAATACTGGGAAATCCCACCAGCACTAGGACCATGAAGCTCCTGTCTCCTTTGGGGGAGGAGCCAGAGCAGCATTTTGTGGCAGTTACACACACAGAACAGGCAGTGAGTTTTGTTTCTCATAAACTGCCACATGTGAATCCCAGTGCTCCTGGCAGAGACTCTAGCCACTGGCCCCGGGATGAATTGGCCCCAAACTGACTGGTGACAAGAACACTAGGAGCCTGGGAAGCTGATGTGAGGATTGGGGGAAGAATCTGTGGAAAAGGAAGTCCCAGGGAATCCGGAAGTGAGAGGTAAATGATCAGATAGGATCTGTGCAGCCACTGGAATGTTCTGTTATACAGATAGCTAGAATCTTAGCTGCCATAAAGCAGGACAGGACTGCTGCTTACAATGGGGATCAGATAGGATCTGTGCAGCCACTGGGACAGAATGTTCTGTTATACAGATAGCTAGAATCTCAGCTGCCATAAAGCAGGACAGGACTGCTGCTTACAATGGGGATCAGATAGGATCTGTGCAGCCACTGGGACAGAATGTTCTGTTATACAGATAGCTAGAATCTCAGCTGCCATAAAGCAGGACAGGACTGCTTCTTTCTTAGATACAAGAAGGAAATTACACTTTTCTTCTTAGTACAAAGTCATCATAATACATAATGTATCTGACTTATCGTGATAACTATGCTAAAATATAAAAAAAACCTACTCAGGAAGCTAAAATACAAAACCAAAGTTAACACTCATTTTTTTCAGTGAATGACATTCTAAATGATTTTTTCCTGTTTTACATATTTGCATCAAATAAAGAAGAGAAGCCCCAGAAGCCAATGATTGTGATTCTTTGGATAAAGACAAGAGACCATTAGACTGTGCAACTTCTCCAACACCAGCAAATCCTCACATTGGAAAGAAACATCTGTATCAGACTCAGAATCACCATCATTACAATGAGCCTTCCCAACTCCCAGAAGAAATGTCCTTTAGTAAGAAAACAAATCAAATGCACAGAATGTGGGAAAACATTTGCAGATAAAACTCATCTTCTTATTCATATGAGAAATCACACAGGAGAGAAACCATACAGGTGCACAGAATGTGAGAAAGCATTTACAAGCAATACTAGTCTTTCTATTCATATGAGAATTCACACAGGAGAGAAACCATACAAGTGCACAGAATGTGGGAAAAGTTTTAGGCTGACTAAATCCCTTAAAGAACACCAGAGAATTCACACAGGGGAGAAACCGTATACATGCAGGGAATGTGGGAAAAGCTTTTCAACAAAAACCGACCTTAGAAAACATCTGAGACTTCACACAGGAGAGAAACCATACAAGTGCTCAGAATGTGGGAAAACATATGCAAAAAAAACTGACCTTCTTAATCATATGAGACTTCACACAGGAGAGAAACCATTTATGTGCACAGAATGTGGGAAAAGTTTCAGGCTAAAAGAATGCCTTAAAATACACCAGAGGATTCACACAGGGGAGAGACCGCACACATGCACACAATGTGGGAAAAGTTTCAGGATAACTAAATCCCTTAAAGAACACTTGATAATTCACACAGGGGAGAAACCATACACATGCAGGGAATGTGGGAACGATTTTACAACAAAAACCGACCTTAGAAAACATCTAAGACTTCACACAGGAGAGAAACCATACAAGTGCACAGAATGTGGGAAAACATTTACAAAAAAAAATGACCTTCTGATTCATATAAGACTTCACACAGAAGAGAAACCATTTATGTGCACAGAATGTGGGAAAAGTTTCAGACATAGCAGTACCCTTAGACAACACCAGAGAATTCACACAGGGGAGAAACTTTTCTCATGTGCAGAGTGTGGGAAAAGATTTTCAAGAAAATGCCTGCTTCATGCTCACCAGAGGATTCACACAGGAGAGAAACCATTCATGTGTACAGTATGTGGGAAAAGTTTTGGCCAAAATACAATCCTTAAAGAACACCAAAAAGTTCACACAGGGGAGAAACCTTTCCCATGTGCAGAGTGTGGGAAAAGATTTGCAAGAAAATGCCTGCTTAATACTCACCAGAGAACTCACACAGGAGAGAAACCATTCATGTGTACAGTATGTGGGAAAAGTTTTGGCCGAGATACAATCCTTAAAGAACACCAGAAAATTCACACAGGGGAGAAACCTTTCCCATGTGCAGAGTGTGGGAAAAGATTTGCAAGAAAATACCTGCTTAATATTCACCAGAGAACTCACACAGGAGAGAAACCATTCATGTGTACAGAATGTGGGAAAAGTTTTGGCCGAAATACAATCCTTAAAGAACACCAGAAAATTCACACAGGGGAGAAACCTTTCACATGCACAGAATGTGGGAAAAGTTTTAGCCGAAATACAATCTTTAAAGAACACCAAAAGATTCACACAGGGGAGAAACCTTTTACATGCACAGAATGTGGGAAAAAATTTCCAAGAAAAAATTACCTTAATAAACACCAGAGACTTCACACAGATGAAAACCATTTATGTGCACAGAATGTGGAAGAAGTTTAAGACAAAGCAGAACCCTCTGAAAACACCAAAGAATTTAGACAGGGGAGAAACCTTTCCCGTGTTGGAAACGATTTGCAAGAAAATGTCTGCTTCATAGTTATCTGAGAAGTCACACTTTTAATATAAAGACAAACCTTTTCAGAAATCACACAGAGGAGAAACCTTTCACTCGTAAAGACTGAGGAAAAAGCTTCTCTACAAAGGACAGACTTTCTTCTCACGTAAGTGTTCACATAGGAGAGAACCCATTTACATGTACAGAATGTGGAAAACAATGCTCGTGTAGGGAAACCCTTGAACAACACTCGTAACTTCACACAGAAGAAAGAACATTTACATGTACAGTATGTGAGAAAGTCTTTTCTACCCCCTCACAACTCACACTGGGGAGAAACCTTTCATATTCACAGAATGTAAGAATATGTCTCTCCCCGTTCTTTTCTCATGCAAAGAATGTGGCAAATGGTTCTCTAAAAGGATGGAGTTCAAGTCCAATAAGGATATAGGGAGGCTAAGTCTTCTCACACACTTTACTGAGAAAAAAGAATAAGAATAATCTTTACTGACTGTTTTCCCGCTCAATTTGTAAGTCCCGGTCCTGCCACACAGGGATTGGCTGGGCCTGGAGAAAGACATGTGAAACTTCCTGCAGTCTAGCCAATCCCCACGTGGCAGGACCGGGACTTACACTCTGAAGGGGAAAAGCTGAAGTAATTGGCTATTCCCAGTTATTTGTGGCAGGAGCAGCACCAAGGTACATCTTTTTCTTTACTCCTGGATTCTGACTTTCCTCTGTCTCTTTCCTCACAAGAACACAGGAATATCAATGGGGACAGTGTCAGACTGATCCACTGGAAAACCAGGAAAAATCCCAGTGGGCCCCAGTCCTTGTGGGTCCCTGTGGCCACTCGGCTTTTCTCTACCCAACTGTATCTCTGGTTTAGCACCAATAAATAGTTCTTTCTCACAACTCTGTGCTCTATGGCCTCCCCCTGACCCAGCAGACCCTACTACCACTACTCCCCATAGCACCGGCTACTGGGACTGGTGATGCTGCTCCTTTGAACCTGCGGCGCTTCAGTTCATTCATTGTGTCGCATGTTCAGCTGCGTCGCCCTGATGATGTCACTGACGGGCTCCAGCATCCTTCATGTGACGGAATCATAGAGAGTCAGGGAGGGAGCGGCTGTGGAGCTGGTGGGGTTCCTGCCTCACTGTTTTATTAATCTATTGGGCATTTTGGTGGTCTGCTGACTACTGCAACTGTCACTTCTCTTTCCCTCTGCCTGCCATATTGATCCAGAGTGGATATATTTGATCTGCTTCTCTACTGCTACTGTGCTGGGGAGCAAACACAGGGAATTGGGGGAACATGGAATTTTCCTCTCTACATTGTGGAGGAGGAGGAAGCAAATTGCCATTCAAAGTGGGTCTTTATTACCCCCATAACCCACAAAGACTGTATAACCCTAAGTGCCCACCACCAACTGCTTTCATTTCATTTTACATTTAAACCCCTGAGGTCTCTTCATTTCTCTTTGCCCTATTATCTTCCTGCCAATCTCCATACTCCCTTTCATCTCTCCATCTCTCTATCCCTTTGGTAAGTTTTGTATTATTTTATTAGGAGTGTTTACAATGAATACATTAAAAAATGATTGAATAAATGAAATGCTCACTGAATTAATTATTACTTTAATGAATAATATGATTAATAAAACATAATGATTAATGAAGTGTAACATGAATTTTTAGTCAATTAATGACCAATGAATAACAAGTTGATTAAATTGAGTGCAGTTCATAAAGCTATAATATATGTATATATGCAGTACCTTTACCTACTTTATTACTACATGGGCTGCCCTTCAAGCTTCATTTGTATGGATTTTGCATAATAGATGGTATTACATTTTGATCAGTCCCTGCCCATTGAGCTTACAATCTGAAGTCCCTGTTACACTTACATCATTTTCTGCATCACCAGATGGGATTTATGTGAATTATCTACAGCGACTTCATACATACAAACATTAATATAACCTGACAGACTGCAGGTGCTGGGGAACTTGTAGTCACTTAGGGGCATGTTTACTAACATTGGAGATAAATATCTGGAGAGATTTCTGGAGATGTTACCCATGGCAACCAATCAGATCGTTGCTTTTGTTTTCTAACTTTTTTGTGGCTGTTTAAATCTAATTGCTGATTGGTTGCCATGGGCAACATCTCCAGAAATCTCTCCAGATATTTATCTCCAATGTTAGTAAGCATGCCCTTTAGTCTGATCATCAAGTGTTTTGGTTACTAAATATTAAACTTAGTATCAGAATTGTCATGTGTAGCAATGTATATGGTTCTTCAAAGTGAGGACAGCGAGGTTGTGGAATGAGGCCGGATGATGTTGTGATGCTTAATGTGGCTACAGGGCTAGTGAACTGGCTGTTATGAAGATAAGATGCCTGTAGAGAAGGGGCCCCTCTCTGATCCTGTGAACAGAAGTCTCGCAGTAACAGTCTCTCCCCAGGTGGGCACTGGTTGAATTTAAGAGATACGCTGCTCATTGGATGGAGGTCTTAAGGAAGCCGTAGCAGCATATGGAACAAACATTGAGTTTATCAAACATTGAGTACCAAACATTGAGTTTATCTACACTACACTTGCGATGACTGATGAGTTTTGGCACCATGGGGCAAATTCACTAAGATGCGAAGTTGCGCCAGGCGCAACTTTGCCGCACTTCGCCAGGCGTAGTTTCGCCAGCGCTCTGCAAATTCACTAAAATCCGAAGTTGCGCTCAGGGGTAGCGTAAGGTTGCGAAGTTGCGCTAGCGTTGATTCGCTAAGTGAAACGAAGTTACGCTAGCGAAGGCTAATTTGCATAGGGCGCCAAATTCAAATTTCAATGGAGGAATACGTATCAGCACTACAAATGCCTAGAAAACCTTCAAATCAGCAAATAAAAATGTTATTTTGCCCTACACATGCGCCCACTGTCTAGGTAAGTTGCCATGAGTCAGGAAATGTAGGGGGGAAGGAGGGGAGCCCCAAAAAAAATTTCGATCTTTTTCAGCCTATCACCCATATATGTAGAAAACACGCCAGCGTTTTTTGGGACTTAGAAAAAAAATTGACTTTTTTTGAAACAATCCCTATCTACTCTATTGCGCTTCGCCAGGTCTGAGGTGGCGAAGGAAGTCTAGCGTAAAAGGTAGCGTTCAGTACACTGCGCGCGTTAGTGAATTTGCGTAGTTACATCGCTAGCGAAACTTCGCCAGGCGTAAGGGTGCAAAGTAACACTAGCGAAACTACGCCAGCGTTCGTTAGTGAATTTGCGCAGTAACGAAAATGCCAAACGCTAGCGAATTAACGCTAGCGTTCGGCGCTTAGTGAATTTGCCCCATTGTGCATTGTTCTTATTTATATGCTGTTAGTAAGCACTGAACTATAACTCACATACTAGCCAACCTGTGCACCTAAAGATACAAGCAATACACTGATTTCATATCAAAGTATTTTGGATACCAAGATAAGTGCCTAAATGGGAGCTGTTTTACAAATAGCAGACTAATTCTGATATACAAGACATTACTTGTGACGATTGTTTGTGTCACGGATAGAAGGGGGGCATTTTTTTTTACAGGAGGCTTAGGGTTTTTAATGTGTTTTTAATTGCATTTGTTGGCATAGCTGATCAATAAATATCACCATTTTAACTATATGCATTATCGATTAAGTACAGTATTATATGGCTTTCTGGGGATTAAGTCCTATTCAGTTTTTAGGTTTACATTACAGCAATTTAAGTAGTGACACCCTTGATTAAAGCCAATTATACCTCGGCTATTATTGCTCAGTCATTTTTGTTTCTTTAGCAGTAAAGAGAGCACAGTCACATGACTGGGGGCACTTGAGAAACTCACAATATGTCTATCCCAGAATGTCAGAATTCAAAATGAAATATAAAAAAATCTGTTTGCTCTTTAGAAAAATGGATTTCAGTGCAGAAATCTGCAGGAACAGCACTATTAACTGATGTATTTTGAAAAAAAAGCATGCATGCATGCTACGATTTTGGCAGATTTTAAGCATGATGCTGCAGCAGGATTGCAAGGCTTTTTTGTGCATGGTCAATATGAAGCTTGATGTTCTCTTGCCTGCGTCACAGTTTTTCAGCATCTACATCAGTGATCCCCAACCAGTAGCTCAGGAGTAACATGTTCCTCTCCGACCCCTTGGATGTTGCTCCCAGTGGCCTCAAAGCAGGTGCCTAGTTTGGAATTCCAGGCTTGGAGGCAAGTTTTGGTTGTATAAAAACCAGGTGTACTGCTATATAGAGTCTCCTGTAGTCTGCAAGTCCACATAGGGGCCACCAAATAGCCAACCAGCCCTTATTTGGCACCCCAGGAACTTTTTGCATGCCTGTGTTGCTCTTTTTTTATTTTTGAATGTGGCTCACTGGTAAAAAGTGATAATGGTAATGCACAAAAGTTACAAGTTTAGGGTTAGGGTTTCTAATAAACAGCATTAACTTTTTATTGATAGATCTACAATGTCTTGTACAAGAGCATCAGATACAAAAGATAAAAGCAAGGAAGCCATTCCTAAAACTAAGTGTAAAACAGGGGCAGAAAAAAGGCTTAAAAATAGGCTAGTGGGTGCAGGGACTGGACAAGGCAACAGAAGCAAATTGCAGTGAAATTTAGGGGCAAATTCACTTAGATTCGTAGTTGCGTCAGGCGTAACTTCACCGCACTTCGCCAGGCGTAGTTTCGCCAGTGCTTCGCAAATTCACTAAAATCCGAAGTTGCGCACAGGGGTAGCGTAAGGTTGCAAAGTTCTGCTAGCGTTGATTCGCTAAGCGAAGCGAAGTTACGCTAGCGATGGTTAATTTGCATACGGCGCCAAATTCAAATTTCAATGGAGGAATACGTAGAATCACTACAAATGCCTGGGAAACCTTCAAAACATCAAATAAAAATGTTATTTTGCCCTACTCATGTGCCCACTGTATAGGTAAGTTGCCATAAGTCAGGAAATGTAGGGGGGAAGGAGGGGAGCCCCAAAATTTTTTTCGATCTTTTTCAGGCTATCACCCATAATGTAGAAAAAACGCCAGTGTTTTTTGGGACTTTGAAAAAAATTTCAACTTTTTTTGAAGCAATCCCTATCTACTCTATTGCGCTTCGCCTGGTCTGAGGTGGCGAAGGAAGTCTAGCGTAAAAGGTAGCGTTCAGTACACTGCGCGTGTTAGTGAATTTGCGTAGTTACGTCCGTTGCAAAAATTCACCAGGCGTAAGGGTGCGAAGTAACACTAGCGAATCTACGTCAGCGTTCGTTAGTGAATTTGCGCAGTAACGAAAATGCCAAACGCTAGCGTTCGGTGCTTAGTGAATTTGCCCCTTAGTGTGGAAATAGACAGCACCCAGGATTTAGGTGTGATGGAACAGTGCAGCACAATTCTGAGATATAGAGATGTACATGAAATACTTATTGCTCTAATAAACGACGAGCACAACTGGTGAAACACTTTACTTATCTCTCAAAGATCAACTGGAAAATGTATCTGGATATAAATAACAGAATTAGTTGCTCTTTTGCTGGTGCTGCAACATGTGAGGATGTTATGCTCATATTCTCAGTCTGGTAATTGTGGTTATAACCAGTGTCCAATCCCTGTAAAAACTCAGTATAAAGCTTGTTGTGAGTGGGGAAATTTGATGATGGAGATCAAACACAGTGAGCCAAGTTTGTTGTGCCAATAGATTATCCCTACCACAATGTCCTCTCAGCGGCAACTACATGGATTGTGGCCTAATGCCTATAAGAGAATATCACAAAACTCATTAATTAGTACTACTCTTAAAGTATGGCATGAGAACAAATCTGCTATGCATTTGACTAGTGCCCCATATGTGTTACATCCACTTATTTACCAAACTTTTTACCAAGCATGGAAAGGGGAGCAAATGCTAGGTGGGAGAAATGGGATGATAGACCCATTAAATACAGGATTTTATTAGAGGAGGCAAGATGATCCCTCTACAGGTGTTACAAAGAGGTGGGGGAAACATCCTAGAGGGGATATTACCAAAGGTACCATTTTATAAATACCCATAGAGAAAATAATTGGGAAAGACCTTTAACCCAATGGGAACAGATAATAGAGACAGACCTAGAAATCGCTAAACCTTTCTCAAAAGTGTACAATATTATACTAAACAGAGAAGAATTTAAGCCTTTCTCATTTTGTTCCCAATGGTAGAAAGAATTGGGCATAAACAAAGCAAAACAGACATGGGTAAAGATATTTAAGCATGGGAATAAGATGACAAGGGCTTCGAAGATAAAAGAAGCAATATATAAAATGATATGATATATGTAGAGGAAAATGAGAATATGAAATAAATGAAAAATGGATGTAATATATGCAATGTGAATGTATTAACAGAATGTAATACATGACATATCCAAGGGAGCTGAAATGCGATTGAGAGCGAATTATTCAGTTGAAGCAATCCAGATGACAGATTACCCTACCCACTTTCCTAATAATTGAATCCCCTATAAACACATTATATTTAGACCTGGTTCTGCTCTCCTCCCCACCACTAATAGAGAGGCTGCTATTGCCCCACCACCTTCTAGAGAGGCCACTCTCCTCCCCACCACTACTAGAGAAACTGAGCTCCTCCCACCACTACTAGAGAAACTGGTCTCCTCCCCACCACTACTAGAGAAACTGAGCTCCTCCCCACCACTACTAGAGAAACTGCTCTCCTCCCCACCACTACTAGAGAAACTGCTCTCCTCCCCACCACTACTAGAGAGGCTGCTATTGTCCCCACCACCTTCTAGAGAGGCCACTCTCCTCCCCACCACTACTAAAGAAACTGATCTCCTTCCCACCACTACTAGAGAAACTGGTCTCCTCCCCACCACTACTAGAGAAACTGCTCTCCTCCCCACCACTACTAGAGAAACTGCTCTCCTCCCCACCACTACTAGAGAAACTGCTCTCCTCCCCACCACTACTAGAGAAACTGCTCTCCTCCCCACCACTACTAGAGAGGCTGCTATTGTCCCCACCACCTTCTAGAGAGGCCACTCTCCTCCCCACCACTACTAAAGAAACTGATCTCCTTCCCACCACTACTAGAGAAACTGGTCTCCTCCCCACCACTACTAGAGAGGCTGCTATTGTCCCCACCACCTTCTAGAGAGGCCACTCTCCTCCCCACCACTACTAGAGAAACTGGTCTCCTCCCCACTACTACTAAAGAAACTGATCTCCTCCCCACCACTACTAAAGAAACTGATCTCCTTCCCACCACTACTAGAGAAACTGCTCTCCTCCCCACCACTACTAGAGAAACTAGTCTCCAAGATGTTAGAGAGATCAATCCCATCTAGAATTGCTAATCCAGTTTAAACACTGGAGCAGCCTCCCTGCCCACACTAGATTTTCTAACTGTCACCCAACTAACTGCCTCATCATCCTGCTACTGTTCTGTTCCCCCAAAACTATCTGACTCAGCTAGGTTTCTAAATGTACATACATATGGCAGACTGTGCACTGGGTCAGACCTTAAATCTTGCTAGTGCTTATTATCCCAGTTACAGATCCAAACAGGAAAACACAAACTTTCAACCTAGTGTGAACCTCCTTTAGTTTGAAATTCCTGTATTTTTAACTCCACTTACAGATCCCCCCACTTAAAGTGGAAACACTTAAGAGCAGCTAAACACTAGAGTCGGCTCCACTGGAGTCCCACGGGTTCTATTTATACAGTCTGTTCAGGTGCAACTAATCAATCCCCACCCACCTAAAACTGAGGGAATTACTGCATAAATGTGGATCTTTTTGGCCAAACTAACATTTTGTATATGGAAGAGATCTATCTTTGGAATAATTTGAGTTGTACATATGCAGCCTGACGGGATAAAAGGGATTCTTCCTCTATAATATCCTGCTGGTTGGGAAGTACTGGAGGCCATCAATATTATTTTATTAGAGGTTGGGCTGAACATTGGAGGGGAACTGGTTTTAGATTTTAGATGTTGTACTAATACATTTTATAATAAACTGAAAAGGTTGGACGGCACTTGTGGAAAGGGCTTTATTATAGCCGTGTGCTGATATCAACCAATGTGTTTCAGAATCAACTCCGTTAATCATGATACCTATGATTAAGGGAGTTGATCCAGAAATGCGTTAGGTGTTATCCGCACACGGCTATAATAAAGCCCTTTCCACAAGTGCCGTCCAACCTTTTCAGTTTATTATATTCATACAGTGGGGGTGCCGAGGACTGAGCACCTGGACAAAGGCAATGTGGGGAGCTTGAGCGGCCTTTCATGTTGAGTAATACATTTTATATATTCACCACCTCATGTTGAGTAATACATTTTATATATTCACCACCTCATGTTGAGTAATACATTTTATATATGCGCCACCAGCTCAGCCACTGAACTCTGTGGGGGAATTCACAAAAGTGGTGATAATGAGACAAAATAAAAGTGGAGATAAAAGTGTCAGATTTCACCTCAAATTCACAAACCTCTATCTCCACTTTTGTGAATTTGTCTTTTAGGGTCTTTTAGGGTCAGCGTCTGCACCCGACAGTCGTGTCACGTTGGATCAACGCTACGACTTTATCCAACATTTCCATTACTTACTTTATTTCCGTCGCATGCAATTTGTTGCCGGTGTTTTGTTGCAGTGCGTCGGATCGCACCAAAAATATCCATGTAGTCTACCATTTAGTCTACCCTAAAACAGACAGTTTTAAGATTTTGTCAACATTATGCACAACATTTTAAAGACATTTTTTCTGAATTTGTTTTTAGCTCTTACTACACCTGTCAGTCAGCCGTCAAATTGGAATTTTTGGGGGGAGGAGGTTTATTTTACCGAGGAACATTATACATTATTTATTTCAGGATAACGTGGGCTTTCTAAATCTGCCGACGTGTTTGTGGAATTCCACTTCTGTAACAAGATATAAGGGTCTAAATACAAGAAATGCTATTTTGCATAATACAGGGATTTGTATTAGAAATAGTTTTTATTATCTTAGATCAAGTGTCTAATTGCTGCTAAAACTTAAAAAAATCCTGGGAGGCTTTACTTTTCCATTAGATAATAAATTCACTCAAATTGCTAATATTGTCTCATTCATTAAACTAAAACTAATAAAATAATGCAAGTGTGACTTTTTACATATAAAATGATATAAAATACACTTATTTAGTTGAATCAGTGTTTTGTTAATGAGGCTTTTACACTATAGGGTTAGATACAAACTTGTGCCCTGAGTATAAAATGCTGATCCCTATTAATATGATAATAATCCCCCAATGGGGCACCTACAAGAGGTGTGAAATGAAGATTGGCTGAACCAAAGCAGAGCAGATTATTTTAGAATTGATCTGACACTGATCAATCTCCATTTTTAAAATATCGGGAGAAAATGTTCTTTAAAATGTATTTGTGCCATTGTTGTTTGAAAGACAAATTCATAAAAGTGTCTGTAAATTGCCTTTCTTTTGCTAAAATATGAAAAGTGGCGGTGGAGTCGGAATTTAGGCGGATTTGTGTTTGTGAATATGGATAATATTGTGGATAACAGGTCCCATACGTGTACTAAACACAGTAATGAAGTGCATGGCAGGATTTGTACTACAAACAGTATCAGTCACCCCTCAGCCACTGATATGTGTATTACACCCAGGGAATGAGCTTTAATCAGTGTTGTTATTAATAGATGAACTAAATCTTATATTTCAATGTTGTTGTCCCTGTTACAAGCTGCATTTGTTTCATTTCCCTCTGTGCTGAGGTTTTTCTTTGCCCTATAAATATATTCCTGATAATGACACCAACATCTCAGCAATGTAATGCTGGTCACATGGTCACATAGTGGGACACACAACTGAGAGGAGCAAGTTATTTGAATACTGGGAAATCCAAGCAGCACTAGGACCATGAAGCTCCTGCCTCCTTGGGGGGAGGAGCCAGAGCAGCATTTTGTGGCAGTCACACACAGAACAGGCAGTGAGTTTTGTTTCTCATAAACTGCCACATGTGAATCCCAGTGCTCCTGGCAGAGACTCTAGCCACTGGCCCCGGGATGAATTGGCCCCAAACTGACTGGTGACAAGAACACTAGGAGCCTGGGAAGCTGATGTGAGGATTGGGGGAAGAATCTGTGGAAAAGGAAGTCCCAGGGAATCGGGAAGTGAGAGGTAAATGATTGGATGTCACACTGCTGCTCTGCACAAAGCTCTGAGCCAGTGCTACTGATCCAATCTAATGCCCCCCATTATGTTCTAATCAGCCATAGTGTTTAGCCAAAGACATGCTGCACCAAAATGGCTCTGCTCAGCTACAGGCCCTGTGCTGCCATAAAGCAGGACAGGACTGCTTCTTTCTTAGATACAAGAAGGAAATTACACTTTCTTCTTAGTACAAAGTCATCATAATACATAATGTATCTGACTTATCGTGATGACTAGGCTAAAATATAAAAAAAACCTACTCAGGAAGCTAAAATACAAAACCAAAGTTAACACTCGTTTTTTTCAGTGAATGACATTCTAAATGATTTTTTCCTGTTTTACATATTTGCATCAAATAAAGGTAGAGAAGCCCCAGAAGCCAATGATTGTGATTCTTTGGATAAAGACAAGAGACCATTAGACTGTGCAACTTCTCCAACACCAGCAAATCCTCACATTGGAAAGAAACATCTGTATCAGACTCAGAATCACCATTATTGCAATGAGCCTTCCCAACTCCCAGAAGAAACTCCCCTCAGTAAGAAAACAACTCGAATGCTCAGAATGTGGGAAAACATTTGTAAAAAAATCTAACCTTCTTATTCATATGAGACTTCACACAGGAGAGAAACCATACAAATGCTCAGAATGTGGGAAAAGTTTTAGGCTGACTAAATCCCTTAAAGAACACCAGAGAATTCACACAGGGGAGAAACCGTACACATGCAGGGAATGTGGGAAAAGCTTTTCAACAAAAACCGACCTTAGAAAACATCTGAGACTTCACACAGGACAGAAACCATACAAGTGCTCAGAATGTGGGAAAACATATGCAAAAAAAACTGACCTTCTTAATCATATGAGACTTCACACAGGAGAGAAACCATTTATGTGCACAGAATGTGAGAAAAGTTTCAGGCTAAAAGAATGCCTTAAAATACACCAGAGAATTCACACAGGGGAGAGACCGCACACATGCACACAATGTGGGAAAAGTTTCAGGCTAACTAAATCCCTTAAAGAACACCAGAGAATTCACACAGGGGAGAAACCGTACACATGCAGGGAATGTGGGAAAGATTTTACAACAAAAACCGACCTTAGAAAACATCTAAGACTTCACACAGGAGAGAAACCATACAAGTGCACAGAATGTGGGAAAACATTTGCAAAAAAAAATGACCTTCTGATTCATATAAGACTTCACACAGAAGAGAAACCATTTATGTGCACAGAATGTGGGAAAAGTTTCAGGCAAAGCGAGACCCTTAGAAAACACCAGAGAATTCACACAGGGGAGAAACCACACACCTGCACAGAATGTGGGAAAAGTTTCAGGCAAAGCGGGACCCTTAGAAAACACCAGAGAATTCACACAGGGGAGAAACCACACCCATGCACAGAATGTGGGAAAAGTTTTAGGCAAAGCGATACCCTTAGAAATCACCAGAAAATTCACACTGGGGAGAAACCTTTCACATGCACAGAATGTGGGAAAACATTTACAAGAAAAAATGACCTTAATAAACACCAGATACTTCACACCGTGAGAAAACATGAGAAAACATTTATGTGCACAGAATGTGGGAGAAGTTTCAGACATAGCAGTACCCTTAGACAACACCAGAGAATTCACACAGGGGAGAAACTTTTCTCATGTGCAGAGTGTGGGAAAAGATTTTCAAGAAAATGCCTGCTTCGTGCTCACCAGAGAACTCACACAGGAGAGAAACCATTCATGTGTACAGAATGTGGGAAATGTTTTAGCCAAAACACAATCCTTAAAGAACACCAAAAATTTCACACAGGGGAGAAACCTTTCCCATGTGCAGAGTGTGGGAAAAGATTTGCAAGAAAATGCCTGCTTAATACTCACCAGAGAACTCACACAGGAGAGAAACCATTCATGTGTACAGTATGTGGGAAAAGTTTTGGCCGAGATACAATCCTTAAAGAACACCAGAAAATTCACACAGGGGAGAAACCTTTCCCATGTGCAGAGTGTGGGAAACGATTTGCAAGAAAATGCCTGCTTAATACTCACCAGAGAACTCACACAGGAGAGAAACCATTCATGTGTACAGAATGTGGGAAAAGTTTTGGCCGAAATACAATCCTTAAAGAACACCAGAAAATTCACACAGGGGAGAAACCTTTCACATGCATAGAATGTGGGAAAAGTTTTAGCCGAAATACAATCTTTAAAGAACACCAAAAGATCCACACAGGGGAGAAACCTTTTACATGCACAGAATGTGGGAAAAAATTTCCAAGAAAAAATGACCTTAATAAACACCAGAGACTTCACACAGATGAAAACCATTTATGTGCACAGAATGTGGAAGAAGTTTAAGACAAAGCAGAACCCTTTGAAAACACCAAAGAATTTAGACAGGGGAGAAACCTTTCCCGTGTTGGAAATGATTTGCAAGAAAATGTCTGCTTCATAGTTATCTGAGAAGTCACACTTTTAATATAAAGACAAACCTTATCAGAAATCACACAGGGGAGAAACCTTTCACTCGTAAAGACTGAGGAAAAAGCTTCTCTACAAAGGACAGACTTTCTTCTCACGTAAGTGTTCGCATAGGAGAAACCCATTTACATGTACAGAATGTGGAAAACAATGCTCGTGTAGGGAAACCCTTGAACAACACTCGTAACTTCACACAGAAGAAAGAACATTTACATGTACAGTATGTGGGAAAGTCTTTTCTACCCCCTCACAACTCACACTGGGGAGAAACCTTTCATATGCACAGAATGTAAGAATATGTCTCTCCCCGTTCTTTTCTCATGCACAGAATGTGGCAAATGGTTCTCTAAAAGGATGGAGTTCAAGTCCAATAAGGATAGAGGGAGGCTAAGTCTTCTCACACACTTTACTGAGAAAAAAAATAGGAAAAATCTTTACTCACTGTTTTCCCGCTCAATTTGTAAGTCCCGGTCCTGCCACACAGGGATTGGCTGGGCCTGGAGAAAGACATGTGAAACTTCCTGCAGTCTAGCCAATCCCCTTGTGGCAGGACCGGGACTTACACTCTGAAGGGGAAAAGCTGAAGTAATTGGCTGTTCCCAGTTATTTGTGGCAGGAGCAGCACCAAGGTACATCTTTTTCTTTACTCCTGGATTCTGACTTTCCTCTGCCTCTTTCCTCACAAGAACACAGGAATATCAATGGGGGACAGTGTCAGACTGATCCACTGGAAAACCAGGAAAAATCCCAGCGGCCCCAGTCCTTGTGGGTCCCTGTGACCACTAGGCTTTTCTCTACCCAACTATATCTCTGGTTTAGCACAAATAAATCGTTCTTTCCCACAACTCTGTGCTCTATGGCCTCCCCCGGACCCAGCAGGCCCTACTACCACTACTCCCCATAGCACCGGCTACTGGACTGGTGATGCTGCTCCTTTGAACCTGCGGCGCTTCAGTTCATTCATTGTGTCGCATGTTCAGCTGCGTCGCCCTGATGATGTCACTGACGGGCTCCAGCATCCTTCATGTGACGGAATCATAGAGAGGCAGGGAGGGAGCGGCTGTGGAGCTGGTGGGGTTCCTGCCTCACTGTTTTATTGATCTATTGGGCATTTTGGTGGTCTGCTGACTACTGCAACTGTCACTTCTCTTTCCCTCTGCCTGCCATATTGATCCAGAGTGGATATATTTGATCTTCTTCTCTACTGCTACTGTGCTGGGGAGCAAACACAGTGAATTGGGGGAACATGGAATTTTCCTCTCTACATTGTGGAGGAGGAGGAAACAAATTGCCATTCAAAGTGGGTCTTAATTACCCCCCATAACCCACAAAGACTGTATAACCCTAAGTGCCCACCACCAACTGCTTTCATTTCATTTTACATTTAAACCCCTGAGGTCTCTTCATTTCTCTTTGCCCTATTATCTTCCTGCCAATCTCCATACTCCCTTTCATCCCTCCATCTCTCTATCCCTTTGGTAAGTTTTGTATTATTTTATTAGGAGTGTTTACAATGAATGCATTAAAAAATTATTGAATAAATGAAATGCTCACTGAATTAATTATTACTTTAATGAATAATATGATTAATAAAACATAATGATTAATGAAGTGTAACATGAATTGTTAGTCAATTAATGACCAATGAATAACAAGTTGATTAAATTGAGTGCAGTTTATAAAGCTATAATATGTGTGTATATATGCAGTACCTTTACCTACTTTATTAGTACATGGGCTGCCTTTCAAGCTTCATTTGTATGGATTTTGCATAATAGATGGTATTACATTTTGATCAGTCCCTGCCCATTGAGCTTACAATCTGAAGTCCCTGTTACACTTACATCATTTTCTGCAATGTGAATTATCTACAGCGACTTCATACATACAAACATTAATATAACCTGACAGACTGCAGGTGCTGGGGAACTTGTAGTCACTTAGTCTGATCATCAAGTGTTTTGGTTACTAAATATTAAACTTAGTATCAGAATTGTCATGTGTAGCTATGTATATGGTTCTTCAAAGTGAGGACAGCGAGGTTGTGGAATGAGGCCGGATGATATTGTGATGCTTAATGTGGCTACAGGGCTAGTGAACTGGCTGTTATGAAGATAAGATGTCTGTAGAGAAGGGGCCCCTCTCTGATCCTGTGAACAGAAGTCTCGCAGTAACAGTCTCTCCCCAGGTGGGCACTGGTTGAATTTAAGAGATACGCTGCTCATTGGATGGAGGTCTTAATGGAAGCCGTAGTAGCATATGGAACAGTGGGTAAACATTGAGTTTATCTACACTACACTTGCAATTACTGATAAGTATTGGCACCATGGGCATTGTTCTTATTTATATGCTGTTAGTAAGCACTGAACTATAACTCACATACTAGCCAACCTGTGCACCTAAAGATACAAGCAATACACTGATTTCATATCAAAGTATTTAGGATACCAAGATAAGTGCCTAAATGGGAGCTGTTTTACAAATAGCAGACTAATTCTGATATACAAGACATTACTTGTGACGATTGTTTGTGTCACGGAGAGAAGGGGGCATTTTTTTACAGGAGGCATAGGGTTTTTAATGTGTTTTTAATTGCATTTGTTGGCATAGCTGATCAATAAATATCACCATTTTAACTATATGCATTATCGATTAAGTACAGTATTATATGGCTTTCTGGGGATTAAGTCCTATTCAGTTTTTTAGGTTTACATTACAGCAATTTAAGTAGTGACACCCTTGATTAAAGCCAATTATACCTCAGATATTATTGCTCAGTCATTTTTGTTTCTTTAGCAGTAAAGAGAGCACAGTCACATGACGGGGGGCAATTGAGAAACTCACAATATGTCTATCCCCATGTCAGAATTCTAAATTAAATATAAAAAATCCATTTGCTCTTTAGAAAAATGGATTTCAGTGCAGAAATCTGCACTGAATGCTTTTTTTGAAAAAAAAAGCATGCATGGATGCTATGATTCCTTCCTTTTTGGCAGATTTTGAGCATGATGCTGCAGCAGGATTGCATGGCTTTTTTGTGCATGGTGTGTCAATATGAAGCTTGATGTTCTCTTGCCTGCGTCACAGTTTTTCAGCATCTACATCACTGATCCCCAACCAGTAGCTCAGGAGTAACATGTTCCTCTCCGACCCCTTGGATGTTGCTCCCAGTGGCCTCAAAGCAGGTGCCTAGTTTGGAATTCCAGGCTTGGAGACAAGTTTTGGTTGTATAAAAACCAGGTGTACTGCTATATAGAGTCTCCTGTAGTCTGCAAGTCCACATAGGGGCCACCAAATAGCCAACCAGCCCTTATTTGGCACCCCAGGAACTTTTTGCGTGCCTGTGTTGCTCTTTTTTATTTTTGAATGTGGCTCACTGGTAAAAAGTGATAATGGTAATGCACAAAAGTTACAAGTTTAGGGTTAGAGTTTCTAATAAACAGCATTAACTTTTTATTGATAGATCTACAATGTCTTGTACAAGAGCATCAAATACAAAAGATAAAAGCAAGGAAGCCATTTCTAAAACTAAGTGTAAAACAGGGGCAGAAAAAGGGCTTTAAAAAAAGGGCTAGTGGGTGCAGGGACTGTACAAGGCAACAGAAGCAAATTGCAGTGAAATTTAGTGTGGGAATAGACAGCACCCAGGATTTAGGTGTGATAGAACAGTGCAGCACAATTCTGAGATATAGAGATGTACATGAAATACTTATTGCTCTAATAAATGACGAGCACAACTGGTGAAACACTTTACTTATCTCTCAAAGATCAGCTGGAAAATGTATCTGAATATAAATAACAGAATTGGTTGCTCTTTTGATGGTGCTGCAACATGTGAGGATGTTATGCTCATATTCAGGGCCGGCCTTAGGCCAATTGGACCAATTGGGCCCCGCACCTCTGGGGGCCCCGCACCACAGGGCAGCACAGATAATATTTCCCTCAGCACATGATGCTGCCTGGCCTGCCCCCAACTTTGAGAGTCCAGCCCATCCCCAAATCCATAGGTCCAGCCCACCCTCAACTCTGATAAGCCAGTCTATCCCCCAACTCCATAGGTCTAGCCAGCCCCCAACTCTCATGGGCCCAGCTTTCCTCCAACCTTGATAGGCCCTGCCTGCTCCCAATCCAACCAAGCCTTTCCTTTCTATTTTGTGCCTGTATGCCCTTATTTTCCTAAATACTTGCTGTGTCAGTAGCCAGCAACACTTTGTCTAGGGGCCCCGCCAACATGGTCCCAATTGGGCCCCACATTTGATAGGATCAGCCCTGCTCATATTCTCAGTCTGGTAATTGTGGTTATAACC
Source organism: Xenopus petersii (assembly GCA_038501925.1). Classification (NCBI taxonomy): domain Eukaryota; kingdom Metazoa; phylum Chordata; class Amphibia; order Anura; family Pipidae; genus Xenopus; species Xenopus petersii. The sequence goes on from CM076683.1 coordinate 1,850,151, forward strand.
AGTGTGCAATCCCTGTAAAAAAAAACAGTATAAAGCTATGTTGTGAGTGGGGAAATTTGATGATGGACATCAAACACAGTGAGTCAAGTTTGGTGTGCCAATAGATTATCCCTACCACAATGTCCTCTCAGAGGCACCTATATGAATTGTGTCTTATCCCTATCACTTTTACCAATGGCACAACAAAACCTGTCAGCATGGTCGCCTGTTTGTGTGATGTATCTATGTTCCCTAATTCCTATAGTGTGTCCAATGGCCTATTCCAACCCCTCTCCCCTCACAAAAGTATTGTTTGCAGCAATCTGCCTCCCTTAAACCAGTTCCCCTTGTCTATCTCCTCTAGTTCACTAAACAAATTGAGATTTTTTAGAGGTAAGATGGTGGCGAAATCTCATGAAAAGTAAGAAGGCACGGGCAAAATTTCAGAAACAATGACATTCCCTTTATCCTAGAGCCTAGATCCCTGAACTCACTCTTTAAGGTCTTCCAACTACCACTAATTTTGTTATTAGTACCATGCCCAGCCCCACCAAATAATTTCTCTACCCCATCAACCACAGGCCAAACCCTGGCACCAGGAAGACAGCAAACTATTCAGTTGAAGCAATCCAGATGACAGATTACCCTATCTATTTCCTAATAATTGAATCCCCTATAAATACATTATATTTAGACCTGGTTCTGCTCTCCTCCCCACCACTACTAGAGAAACTGCTCTCCTCCCACCACTACTAGAGTGGCTGCTATTGTCCCCACCACCTTCTAGAGAGGCCACTCTCCTCCTACCACTACTAGAAAGACTGCTCTCCTCCCCACTACTACAAGAGAAACTAGTCTCCAAGATGTTAGAGAGATCAATCCCATCTAGAACTGCTAATCCAGTTTAAACACTGGAGCAGCCTCCCTGCCCACACTAGATTTTCTAACTGTCACCCAACTAACTGCCTCATCATCCTGCTACTGTTCTGTTCCCCCAAAACTATCTGACCCATCTAGGTTTCTAAATGTACATACATATGGCAGACTGTGCACTGGGTCAGACCTTAAATCTTGCTAGTGCTTATTATCCCAGTTACAGATCCAAACAGGAAAACACAAACTTTCAACCTAGTGTGAACCTCCTTTAGTTTGAAATTCCTGTATTTTTAACTCCACTTACAGATCCCCCACTTAAAGAGGAAACACTTAAGAGCAGCTAAACACTAGAGTCGGCTCCACTGGAGTCCCACGGCTTCTATTTATACAGTCTGTTCAGGTGCAACTAATCAATCACCACCCACCTAAAACTGAGGGGATTACTGCATAAATGTGGATCTTTTTGGCCAAACTAACATTTTGTATATGGAAGAGATCTATCTTTGGAATAATTTGAGTTGTTGAGTTGTACATATGCAGCCTGACGGGATAAAAGTGATTCTTCCTCTATAATATCCTGCTGGTTGGGAAGTACTGGAGGCCATCAATATTATTTTATTAGAGGTTGGGGTGAACATTGGAGGGGAACTGGTTTTAGATTTTAGATGTTGTACTAATACATTTTATAATAAACTGAAAAGTTCGGGTGGCACTTGTGGAAAGGGCTTTATTATAGCCGTGTGCTGATAACACCCAACGTGTTTCAGAATCAACTCTGTTAATCATGATACCTATGATTAAGGGAGTTGATCCAGAAAAGCGTTAGGTGTTATCAGCACACGGCTATAATAAAGCCCTTTCCACAAGTGCCGTCCAACCTTTTCAGTTTATTACATTCATACAGTGGGGTGCTGAGGACTGCGGCCTTTCATGTTGAGTAATACATTTTATATATTCACCACCTCATGTTGAGTAATACATTTTATATATTCACCACCAGCTCAGCCACTGAACTCTGTGGGGGAATTCACAAAAGTGGTGATAATGAGACAAAATAAAAATGGAGATACAAGTGTCAGATTTCACCTCAAATTCACAAACCTCTATCTCCACTTTTGTGAATTTGTCTTTTAGGGTCAGCGTCTGCATCCGACAGTCGTGTCACGTTGGATCAACGCTACGACTTTATCCAACATTTCTATTACTTACTTTATTTCCATCACATTAGATTTGTTGCCGGTGTTTTGTTGCATTGCGTCAGATCGCACCAAAAATATCCATGTAGTCTACCATTTAGTCGACCCTAAAACAGATAGTTTTAAGATTTTGTCAACATTATGCACAACATTTTAAAGACATTTTTCTGAATTTGTCTTTAGCTCTTACTACACCTGTCAGTCAGCCGTCAAATTGGAATTTTTGGGGGGAGGAGGTTTATTTTATCTAGGAACATTATACATTTTTTATTTCAGGATAACGTGGGCTTTCTAAATCTGCTGACGTGTTTGTGCAATTCCACTTCTGTAACAAGATATAAGGGTCTAAATATAAGAAATGCTATTTTGCATAATACAGGGATTTGTATCAGAAATAGTTTTTATTATCTTAGATCAGGGGTGTCCAAACTGTGGCCCGAGGGCCACATGCGGCCCGGGATGCATATGAATGTGGCCCAGTTTGGTTCCCGAGGAAACGTCATGTCGCAAAGGATATAGGAGGAGGGGGGACACTGCTCATTGCCCAGTTAGTAATAAATATATAATAAGTCTATTTAATATCCAGGTGTCCCATATTCCAGTGTATAGCTGGTTATCCAACTGGCATTGTAGTTCTTTTCTGTGTATTTCCTTTACTTTTACAAATCAAACGTGTTTGTGTATTTCATGTGTGGCCCCAGACAATTTTATCTTTTTCCAATGTGGCCCGGCGAGCCAAAAGTTTGGACACCCCTGTCTTAGATCAAGTGTCTAATTGCTGCTAAAACTAAAAAAAAATTCCTGGGAGGCTTTACTTTTCCATTAGATAATAAATTCACTCAAATTGCTAATATTGTCTCATTCATTAAACTAAAACTAATAAAATAATGCAAGTGTGACTTTTTACATATAAAATTATATAAAATACGCTTATTTCGTTTAATCAGTGTTTTACTTGTTTTGTTAATGAGGCTTTTACACTATAGGGTTAGACACAAACTTGTGCCCTGAGTATAAAATGCTGATCCCTATTAATATGATAATAATCCCCCAATGGGGCACCTACAAGAGGGGTGAAATGAAGATTGGCTGAACCAAAGCAGAACAAATTATTTTAGAATTGATCTGACACTGATCAATCTCAATTTTTAAAATACCGGGAGAAAATGTTGTTTAAAATGTATTTGTGTCATTTTTATGTTGTTTGAAAGACAAATTCATAAAAGTGTCTGTAAATTGTCTTTCTTTCACTAAAATATGAAAAGTGGCGGTGGAGTCAGAATTTAGGCGGATTTGTGTTTGTGAATATGGATAATATTGTGGATAACAGGTCCCATACGTGTACTAAACACAGTAATGAAGTGCATGGCAGGATTTGTACTACAAACAGTATCAGTCACCCCTCAGCCACTGATATGTGTATTACACCCAGGGAATGAGCTTTAATCAGTGTTGTTATTAATAGATGAACTAAATCTTATATTTCAATGTTTTTGTCCCTGTTACAAGCTGCATTTGTTTCATTTCCCTCTGTGCTGAGGTTTTTCTTTGCCCTATAAAAATATTCCTGATAATTAAACCAACATCACATGGTCACATAGTGGGACACACAACTGAGAGGAGCAAGTTATTTGAATAGTGGAAAATCCAAGCAGCACTAGGACCATGAAGCTCCTGCCTCCTTGGGGGGAGGAGCCAGAGTTCCATTTTGTGTCAGTTACACACACAGAACAGGCAGTGAGTTTTGTTTCTCATAAACTGCCACATGTGAATCCCAGTGCTCCTGGCAGAGACTCTAGCCACTGGCCCCGGGATGAATTGGCCCCAAACTGACTGGTGACAAGAACACTAGGAGCCTGGGAAGCTGATGTGAGGATTGGGGGAAGAATCTGTGGAAAAGGAAGTCCCAGGGAATCGGGAAGTGAGAGGTAAATGATTGGATGTCACACTGCTGCTCTGCACAAAGCTCTGAGCCAGTGCTACTGATCCAATCTAATGCCCCCCATTATGTTCTAATCAGCCATAGTGTTTAGCCAAAGACATGCTGCACCAAAATGGCTCTGCTCAGCTACAGGCCCTGTGTGCTCTCTGGGCATGCTGGGAGTTGTAGTGAGGGAACAAGGGACAACACAGGCTGTACATAAGGAATCTGGAGAATGTGCAATGTTTTCTCATTGGCTTTATATATGTCACCTGACACTTCCCCGTTCTCTTAAGAGATATTCCAATATCTGCCCCATGTATGGAGGGTATAAATCATAAGGTTTCTTCTGTTCCGTTTTTCAGTGTAAGTGTCATACCTGGCACAGACATGTTTATTTACTATTTATAATGGGCCACCTGTGGCAGAATGTTCTGTTATACAGATAGCTAGAATCTCAGCTGCCATAAAGCAGGACAGGACTGCTGCTTACAATGGGGATCAGATAGGATCTGTGCAGCCACTGGGACAGAATGCTCTGTTATACAGATAGCTAGAATCTCACCATAAAGTAGGACAGGACTGTTTCTTTCTTAGATAAAAGAAGAAAAGACAACAATATCATTTCATTTTCTTCTTTGTAGAAAGTTGCCATAATGCATCATTTATCTGACTTATCATGATGATTATATTAAACTAAAAAAAAACCTATTCAGGAAGCTTACAGTAAATACAAAACCAAAAGATAACACACATTTTTTCAGTGATTAACATTTATAAATTATTTTTTTCCTCTTTTACATATTTGCATCAAATAAAGAAGGTGTAGAGAAGCCTCAGAAGTTAACAATTATCTGATTCTTTGGATAAAGACGAGGCCAATCGACTGTGCAACTTCTACACCAGGAAATCCTCATATTGGAAAAAACATCTGAATCAGACTCAGAATCACCATTATTGCAATGAACATTCCAAACTCCCAGAAGGAACTTCCCTCAGTAAGAAATCAATTCAAATGCTCAGAATGTGTGAAGACATTTCCAAAAAAAGCCAACCTTCTTGTTCATATGAGACTTCACACAGGAGAGAAACCATACAAGTGCACAGAATGCGGGAAAAGTTTCAGGGTCATAGAATGCCTTAAAGAACACCAGAGAATTCACACAGGGGAGAAACCTTACACATGCATGGAATGTGGGAAAAAATTTACAACAAAAACTGAACTTAAAAAACACCTGAGACTTCACACAGGAGAGAAACCATTCAAGTGCACAGAATGTGGGAAAAGTTTCAGGCTTACAGAATGCCTTAAAGAACACCAGAGAATTCACACAGGGGAGAAACGGCACACATGCACAGAATGTGAGGAAAGATTTACAACAAAATCCAACCTTACTATACACCTGAGACTTCACACAGGAGAGAAACCATTTATGTGCATAGAATGTGGAAAAAGTTTCAGGCTACACGGTATCCTTAGAAAACACCAGACAATTCATACAGGGGAGAGACCGCACACCTGCACTGAATGTGGGAAAAAATTTACAACAAAAAATGACCTTAATAAACACCAGAGACTTCACACGGAAGAGAAACCATTTATGTGCACAGAATGTGGGAAAAGTTTCAGGCAAAGCGGTACCCTTAGAAATCACCAGAAAACTCACACTGGGGAGAGACCGCACACGTGCACAGAATGTGGAAAAAGTTTCAAGTTAATCAATACCCTTAGAAAACACCAGAAAATTCATACAGGGGAGAAACCTTTCATATGCACAGAATGTGGGAAAAAATTTACAACAAAAACTGACCTTAATAAACACCAGAGAATTCACACAGATGAAAGACCATACAAGTGCACAGAATGTGGGAGAAGTTTCAAAGAAAACAGTACCCTTAGAAAACACCAGAGAACTCACACGGGGGAGAAACCGTTCTCATGTGCAGAGTGTGGGAAATGCTTTGCAAGAAAATGCCTTCTTAAAGCTCACCAGAAAACGCACACAGGAGAGAAACCATTCATGTGCACAGATTGTGGCAAAAGTTTTAACCGAAATATAATCCTTAAAGAACACCAAAGAATTCACACCGGGGAGAAACCATTTCCATGCACAGAATGTGACAAATGGTTCTCTAAAAAGAAATACCTCAACAGACACCAGAAAATTCACATAAAAAAAGAAACTTTCCCATGTACAGAATGTGGCAAACCTTTTTCTACAAAGAACAACCTAGAGTGTCATTCTGTTACCCACAACGGGGAGAATGCTTTCACGTGTGCAGAATGTGGGGAAAATTTACAACAAAAACCCACCTTCATTTTCAACTGAGACTTCAGATAGCGAATAAACCATTTACATGCTGAGAATGTGGGAAAGATTTTAGGATAAAATATTTCCTGAAAGAACAGCAGATAATTTACACAGAAGAGAAACCTTTTACATGCACAGAATGTGGGAAAAGATTTGCAACAAAAAGCCACAAATTTCTGCTTCATAGTCACCTCAGAGTTCACACCGGGGAGAAACCATTCATGTGCAAAGAATGTGGGAAAAGTTTTAGCTGAAACACAGTCCTTATAAACACCAGAGAATTCAGACCGAAGAGAGAACCTTTATATGCACAGAATGTGAGGCTAAATTTACCAAAAAAAGCTGCCTTGATACTCACCTGAAAATTCACACAGGAGAGAAACTATTTAAGCGCACAGAATGTTTCACCTTGCTGAACACTATTTAACTGAGAGGAATTGAAACAGGGAGAGATTGAACATGTGCACAGAATGTAAGAATATGTCTCTCCCTGTTCTTTTCTCATGCACAGAATGTGGCACATGGTTCTCTAAAAAGCTATCCCCATGGGCAGATGTCCAATAAGGATAGAGGGAGGCTAAGTCTTCTCAAACACTTTACTGAGAAAAAAAGAATAAGAATAATCTTTACCAACTGTTTTTCCCGCTCAATTTGTAAGTCCCGGTCCTGCCACACAGAGATTGGCTGGGCTTGGAGGAAGAAACGTGACACTTCCTGCAGTCTTGCCAATCCCCTTGTGGCAGGACCGGGACTTACACTCTGAAGGGGAAAAGCTGAAGTAATTGACTGTTCCCAGTTATTTGTGGCAGGAGCAGCACCAAGGTACATCTTTTTCTTTACTCCTGGATTCTGACTTTCCTCTGCCTCTTTCCTCACAAGACCACAGAAATATCAATGGGGGACAGTGTCAGACTGGCCCACTGGAAAACCAGGAAAAATCCCAGCGGCCCCAGTCCTTGTGGGTCCCTGTGACCACTCGGCTTTTCTCTACCCGACTGTATCTCTGGTTTAGCACAAATAAATAGTTCTTTCTCATAGTTCTGTGCTCTATGGCCTCCCCCTGACCCAGCAGGCCCTACTACCACTACTCCCCATAGCACCGGCTACTGGACTGGTGATGATGCTCCTTTGAACCTGCGGCGCTTCAGTTCATTCATTGTATCGCATGTTCAGCTGCGTCGCCCTGATGATGTCACTGACGGGCTCCAGCATCCTTCATGTGACGGAATCATAGAGAGGCAGGGAGGGAGCGGCTGTGGAGCTGGTGGGGTTCATGCCTCACTGTTTTATTAATCTATTGGGCATTTTGGTGGTCTGCTGACTACTGCAACTGTCACTTCTCTTTCCCTCTGCCTGCCATATTGATCCAGAGTGGATATATTTGATCTGCTTCTCTACTGCTACTGTGCTGGGGAGCAAACACAGTGAATTGGGGGAACATGGAATTTTCCTGAATAGGTTGTGGAGGAGGAGGAAGCAAATTGCCATTCAAAGTGGGTCTTAATTACCCCCCATAACCCACAAAGACTGTATAACCCTAAGTGCCCACCACCAACTGCTTTCATTTCATTTTACATTTAAACCCCTGAGGTCTCTTCATTTCTCTTTGCCCTATTATCTTCCTGCCAATCTCCATACTCCCTTTCATCCCTCCATCTCTCTATCCCTTTGGTAAGTTTTGTATTATTTTATTAAGAGTGTTTACAATGAATGCATTAAAATTGATTGAATAAATGAAATGCTCACTGAATGTTTCATTACTTGAATAATGAAGTGTAGCAGGAATTGTTGGTCAATTAATGACCAATGAATTAACAAGTTGATTAAATTGAGTGCAGTTTATAAAGCTATAAAATGTGTGTATATATGCAGTACCTTTACCTACTGTATTGGTTCATTTGTATGGACTTTGCATAATAGATGTTATTACATTTTGATCAGTCCCTGCCCATTGAGCTTACAATCTGAAGTCCCTGTTACACTTACATCATTTTCTGTATCACCAGATGGGATTTATGTGAATTATCTACAGCAAGTTCATGCCCAATCAGTCTGTAGCTGGTGCATCTCTGTTTGAATTCCTCTCAATGCTAATACATTAATCTTACAAATAGGAATATTTTGTGGCTTTTTTACTAACTTTTGGTAGACTTTTCAGTTCAACATAGCAACAGCTGCTACCAATCATAGTCATTGTATTATCTTGTAATACAATTGTTTGTGTCACAGATGGGAGGGGCCCTTTTTTTACAGGAGTCTTAAGGTTTTTTTATTGTATTTGTTGGCATTGTTATTCAATACATATCACCATTTTAACTAATGCATTATTGATTAAGTACAGTATTATATGGGTTTCTGGGGATTAAGTCCTATTGTGTTTTTAGGTTTACATTATGGCAATTTAAGTAGTGACACCCTTGATTAAAGCCAATTGTATCTCATCTATTATTGCTCATTCATTTTTTGTTTCTTTAGCAGCACAGAGAGACTGAAGTTTATCAGAGCACAAGTCTCATGATGCGGGGCACCTGTGAAACTCGCAATATGTCTATCCCTATGTCAGATTTCAAAATTCAATATAAAAAAATCCATTTGCTCTTTGAAAAAATGGATTTCAGTGCAGAAGTCTGCATGAGCAGCACCATTAACTGACAGTACTCCTTTAAGAGAGGCTTGGGTGATTTCTTGAACACACACAATAGCCAAGGCAATAGTGATCTGATATTAGTTGTATGTATATGTATTTATGCGATCCCTTTATACAGGAACTTTAATATAGTCTACATTTATTTAGGAAATTCCATCAATGCTTCTTACCAATGTTGCTTGATGGTAAAATAGTGTTAGGGTAAGGCCACACGAGGAGATTCTGGGAGATTTTGTCGCCTGGCGACTAATCGCCTCGTATTTTGAGCGACTATCTCTCCGAACTGCCTCCGCGTTTTTCCCCATAGGCTAGAATGAAAAGTCGCCTGTGCTAATGCACACGCGGCGATGCGTTTTCAATAGTCGCCCAAAGTTGCCTCAGATTCACAATTCTGAGATATGTGAGAGACAGAGATGTATGTGAAATACGTATTGCTCTAATTAATGACGCGCACAACTGGTGAAACACTTTACTTATCTCTCAAAGATCAACTGGAAAATGTATCTGAATATAAATAACAGGATTGGTTGCTCTTTGGTGCTGCAACATGAGTGGCTGCCATAATGGATTTCAGGCCCATGTAAGAAATGTGAGCTGTAGTTCTGTTTATACCTGGTGTTATGCTCATATTCTCAGTTTGGTAATTGTTGTTATAACCAGTGACCAATCCCTGTAAGAAACAAACCCAGTATAAAGCTTGTTGTGAGTGGGGAAATTTGATGATGGACACAGTGAGTCTGATTATCCCTACACAATTATCCCAGTTTAGGGTTGCCACCTTTTCTTATATTTTTTACCGGCTGGTGGGGGGGCGGAACAAAAGGGGCAGGGCCGTGATGTCAAAAGGGGAGGTTTGTGATGTCAAAAGGGGTGGGGCCATGTCACAGAGAACCATAGACTGAGGAGAAAAGGTAAGTTACAGGGGATTAGAGGCAGGCCGAGGGCTCATTTTGAAGGGTATTATAAATTTACCGGCAGCCACATTGCCGGTAAATTTGTAATCCCGGCCTTGGCAGGTGTTTTAGCAGCTAGGCCAGTAAAATACCGGCTGGGTGGCAACCCTATAACAGTTACAGATCCAAATAGGAATACAAAAACATTAGGGTTTAGAACAAACCATCGACCTAGTGTGAACCTCCTTTAGTTTGAAACTCCTGTATTTTTAACTTTACTTACAGATCCCCCACTTAAAGAGGAAACACTTAAGAGCAGCTAAACACTAGAGCAAGTTCCGCTGGAGTCCCACGGGTTCTATTTATACAGTCTGTTCAGGTGCAACTAATCAATCCCCACCCGCCTAAAACTGAGGGAAAACTAAGTGCAAAGTAAAGCAGGTTTTGACAAACTTACTGTAAGCAGAACAGCACCCAGACTTTACTGTTTAGCACCCAATACTTATCATTTGGAGTTGATTTATTTGCTTTCACCAGTGAGTAGCCTGTTAGGAAGAAATATCCGTTGGCCTAAAATGGATTACTCTGGACAATTTACCAATCAGTGGAGACAACAGAGGAGTGTGGAGGATTACAGCAGAAGCGTCCATTTTGTATATGGAGGAGATCTATTTTTGGACTAATTTGAGTTACACATATTCAGTCTGCTGGTTGGGAAGTACTGGAGACCACCAATGTTATTTTATTAGAAGTTGGGGTGAACATTTGAGGGGAACTGGGTTTAGATGTTGTACTAATACATTTTATATCTGCAGCACCAGCTCAGCAACTAAACTCTGTGACTCTTGTTATGAAATGCTATTTTTGGGCTGACTTGTCCTTTATTGATTTTGCCCATGGCACCTGCACCTTGAGAGTTTTTTGAACTGACCACTTAGGGCTGTTACACACAGGCGTTTTTTCGTGTGCTCCCCATGCGTTGCGCTTTCTTCTGTTCAGCCGCAGGGGAGCGCAGGAGTAGACGCACGCAATTATTGTGAAGAGGTCTGTACTCACACAGACGCATGTAACAGTGTGTCTGCTCCTGCGCTCCCCTGCGGCTGAATGGAAGAAAGAGCGATGCAGGGGAGCGCAGGTAAAACCGCCCGTATATAACTGCAGCCTTTAGAAAATACATCCCCCAGGAGCTAAAGTGAATGTGCAGCACTATCCCAGGGTACAAATAACAAAGGTGGTATATAGGGGATACCTTTATTGGTTAACTAATATATTCAGCTGGCAAAAGGAACTAAAATGTTGTGAAAGCTTGCTGTGATTATCTCAGCCAATAAAGCAGTGACCCCCAACCAGTAGCTCATGAGCAACATGTTCCTCTCCGACCCCTTTGATGTTGCTCCCAGTGGCCTCAAAGCAGGTGATTATTTGTGAATTCCAGGCTTGGCGGCAAGTTTTGGTTGTATAAAAACCAGTACTACCAAATAGTCTCCTGTGGGCTACCAATCCACATAAGGGCTACCAAATAGCCAATCACAGCCCTTATTTTCAGCCACCCAGCTACATTTTTCATGCTTGTGTTGCTCCCCAACTCTTTTTACATCTGAATGTGGCTCACGGGTGATAAAGGTTGGGGGATCCCTGCAATAAAGGGACCACCTCTGTACCAACTTTTTGTTATTTGTTTTCCCTCTGACTGCCCAACACAGTCCAACAACTTTACCCCACGACTATCCCCAAAAAACAAGAGCCTTTCTTCTCTTTTTATTTCCCTATAGATTCTCCTGCCTTCTGCATTCCCTTGTAACATAATTCAGGTAAGGGATTTGTTATCCGGAAACCTGTTATCCAGGAAGCTCCAAATTATAGAAAGGGCGTCTCCCATAAATTCCATAGTTTTGAGATTATCCAAAATGGAAAAAAATGGTTTCCTTTTTCTCTGTAAAAATAAATCAGTGGATTGTAGATAAACCAATCTAAGATAAAATGACTCCTCATTAGAAGCAGAATCAGCCTATTACGTTTATTTAATGTTTACATGATTTTGTTGTAGACCGAATAATGGAAAGATCCTTTAAATGGAAGACCCCAGATCCCGAGCATTCTGGATAACAGGTCCCATACGTGTACTAAACACAGTCGCTTCCTGTTCCCATCAAGAGACACAGCTGAGAAGCCTAATAACAAATAGCTGATAGTAATGAAGTGCATGGCAGGATTTGTACTACAAACAGTATCAGTCACCCCTCAGCCACTGATATGTGTATTACACCCAGGGAATGAGCTTTAATCAGTGTTGTTATTAATAGATGAACTAAATCTTATATTTCAATGTTTTTGTCCCTGTTACAAGCTGCATTTGTTTCATTTCCCTCTGTGCTGAGGTTTCTCTTTGCCCTATAAAAATATTCCTGATAATTAAACCAACATCTCAGTAATGTAATGCTGGTCACATGGTCACATAGTGGGACACACAACTGAGAGGAGCAACTTATTTGAATACTGGGAAATCCAAGCAGCACTAGGACCATGAAGCTCCTGCCTCCTTGGGGGGAGGGGCCAGATCACCATTTTGTGGCAGTTACACACACAGAACAGGCAGTGAGTTTTGTTTCTCATAAACTGCCACATGTGAATCGCAGTGCTCCTGGCAGAGACTCTAGCCACTGGCCCCGGGATGAATTGGCCCCAAACTGACTGGTGACAAGAACACTAGGAGCCTGGGAAGCTGATGTGAGGATTGGGGGAAGAATCTGTGGAAAAGGAAGTCCCAGGGAATCGGGAAGTGAGAGGTAAATGATTGGATGTCACACTGCTGCTCTGCACAAAGCTCTGAGCCAGTGCTACTGATCCAATCTAATGCCCCCCATTATGTTCTAATCAGCCATAGTGTTTAGCCAAAGACATGCTGCACCAAAATGGCTCTGCTCAGCTACAGGCCCTGTGTGCTCTCTGGGCATGCTGGGAGTTGTAGTGAGGGAACAAGGGACAACACAGGCTGTACATAAGGAATCTGGAGAATGTGCAATGTTTTCTCATTGGCTTTATATATCTCACCTGACACTTCCCCGTTCTCTTAAGAGATATTCCAATATCTGCCCCATGTATGGAGGGTAAATAATGTATAATCTGCATCTGCTGTGCATTCATTTTCTGCTGTTCTGTGATGTCATATCTGAATAATATATTTTTATTTACTACTTCTGTCACTCTGTCAGTAGCCTGCATGGGACAGAATGTTCTGTTATACAGATAGCTAGAATCTCAGCTGCCATAAAGCAGGACAGGACTGCTGCTTACAATGGGGATCAGATAGGATCTGTGCAGCCACTGGGACAGAATGTTCTGTTATACAGATAGCTAGAATCTCAGCTGCCATAAAGCAGGACAGGACTGTTATACAGATAGCTAGAATCTCAGCTGCCATAAAGCAGGACAGGACTGCTGCTTACAATGGGGATCAGATAGGATCTGTGCAGCCACTGGGACAGAATGTTCTGTTATACAGATAGCTAGAATCTCAGCTGCCATAAAGCAGGGCATAACACATAATTTATCTGACTTATGGTGATGACTATGCCAAACTGTAAAAAAAACTGAATTACCTAAAATACAAAACCAAAACTTAATACACATTTTTTAGTGAATGACATTCTAAATTATTTTTTCATTTTTTTACATATTTGCATCAAATAAAGGTAGAAAAGCCTCAGAAGCCAATGATTGTGATTCTTTGGATAAAGACAAGAGACCATTAGACTGTGCAACTTCTCCAACACCAGCAAATCCTCACATTGGAAAGAAACATCTGTATCAGACTCAGAAAAAGCTTTAGTACAATGAGCCTTCCCAACTCCCAGACGGAACTTCCCTCAGTAAGAAAACAATTCAAATGCTCAGAATGTGGGAAAACATTTGCAAAAAAAAATTAACCCTCATACTCACCTAAGAACTCGCACAGGAGAGAAACCATTTATGTGCACAGAATGTGGGAAAAGTTTTTAGCCAAAATACAATCCTTAAAAAATACCCGCAAATTCACAATGAGGAGAAACCTTTTACATGCACAGAATGTGGGGAAAATGTACAAAAAAACCTGCCTTGATACTCACCTGAGAATTCACACAGAGGAGAAATATTTTAAGTGGCCAATGTTTCACTGCACTCCGTTAAAGAAATTCACACAGGGGAGAAACCATTTTCTTGTACAGAATGTGGGAACACTTTCAGTTTAAAGCACCATCTTACCAGACACACAGGGGAGAATCCTTTAATTTATAAAGAACGTGGCTTCTCTACAAGGGACAGACTTTCTTCTCACTTAAATGTCCACATAGAAGAGAAACCTTTTACGTGCACAGAATGTGGAAAACAATGCTCTTGTAAGGAAACCCTAGACCACCACTTCACACAGAAGAAATAACATTTACATGTACAGTATGTGGGAAACAGTTCTCTAAAAAGAGATCCCTTAGCAAACACCAAAAAATTCACACAAAAATGGAAACGTTTCCATGTACAGAATGTGACAAAATGTTCTCTAAAAAGGGCAACCTTCAGCGGCATTCTGCTACCCACACAGAGGAGAAACCTTACCTGTGCACACAATGTGGCAAATGTTTCTCTACAAAGATGTACCTTAACAGACACCAGAGAATTCACAAAGAAAGGGAAACTTTCCCATGTACAGAATGTGAAAAATGTTTCTTTAGAAAGAGCGGCCTTCAGAGACATTATGCTATCCACACAGGGGAGAAACATTTCCCGTGTACAGAATGTGGCAAATTATTTGCTACAAAGACCTACCTTCACACACACCAGAGAATTCACATAACGAAAATGTTCTCATGCACAGAATGTGGCAGATCGTTTTCTACAAACAACAGCCTTAAGTTGCATTTTGTTACCCACACAGGGGAGAAACCTTACCTGTGTGCAGAATGTGGGAAGAAATTTACAACAAAAAGCCACCTTAATTATCATCTAAGAATTCACACAGCAGAGAAACCATTTGAGTGCACAGAATGTGGGAAACGTTTCAGGGTAAATGAATACCTTAAAGAACACCAGCGAATTCACACAGGGGAGAAACCTTTTGCTTGCACAGAATGTGGGAAACGATTTACAACAAAAAGCCACCTTCATATTCATCTAAAAACTCACACAGGAGAGAAACCATTTGAGTGCACAGAATGTGGGAAAAGTTTCATATCAAATGGTGCCCTTATAAAACACCAGAGAATCCACACAGGAGTGAAACCTTACCCGTGTGAAGAATGTGGTAAAAAATTTACAACAACAACCCAACTTAATTTGCACCTGAAAATTCACAAAGCGCAGAAACCATTTGCTTGCACACAATGTGGGAAAAGTTTTGCAAGAAAATGTCTGCTTCATAGTCACCTCAGAGCTCACACAGGAGAGAAACCATTATTATGCACAGAACTTGGGAAAGGTTTTAGCAAAAATATAGTCCTTAAAAAACAGCAGATAATTCACAATGAGGAGAAACCTTTTACATGCACAGAATGTGGAAAACAATGCTCTTGTAAAAAAACCCTAGAACAACACACACAACTTCACACAGAAGAAAAAACATTTACATGTACAGTATGTGGGAAAGTCTTTTCTAGTACGAGAAACCTTCTCTATCCCCTCACAACTCACACTGGGGAGAAACCTTTCATATGCACAGAATGTAAGAACATTTCTCTCCCTGTTCTTTTCTCATGCACAGAATGTGGAAAACAGTTCTCTAAAAAGAGATCCCTTACCAAGCACCAAAAAATTCACACAAAAAGGGAAACGTTTCCATGTACAGAATGTGGCAAAATGTTCTCTAACAAGGGCAACCTTCAGCGGCATTCTCTTACCCACACAATGGAGAAACCTTACCTGTGCACACAATGTGGCAAATGTTTCTCTACAAAGATGTACCTTAACACACACCAGAGAATTCACAAAGAAAGGGAAACTTTCCCATGTACAGAATGTGGAAAACGTTTCTTTAGAAAGAGCGGCCTTCAGAGACATTATGCTATCCACACAGGGGAGAAACATTTCCCGTGTACAGAATGTGGCAAATTATTTGCTACAAAGACCTACCTTCGCTCACACCAGAGAATTCACATAAGGAAAATGTTCTCATGCACAGAATGTGGCAGATCGTTTTCTACAAACAACAGCCTTACGTTGCATTTTGTTACCCACACAGGGGAGAAACCTTACCTGTGTGCAGAATGTGGGAAGAAATTTACAACAAAAAGCCACCTGAATTGTCATCTAAGACTTCACACAGCAGAGAAACCATTTGAGTGCACAGAATGTGGGAAACGTTTCAGGGTAAGTGAATACCTTAAAGAACACCAGCGAATTCACACAGGGGAGAAACCTTTTGCTTGCACAGAATGTGGGAAACGATTTACAACAAAAAGCCACCTTCATATTCATCTAAGAACTCACACAGGAGAGAAACCATTTGAGTGCACAGAATGTGGGAAAAGTTTCATATCAAATGGTGCCCTTATAAAACACCAGAGAATCCACACAGGAGTGAAACCTTACCCGTGTGAAGAATGTGGTAAAAACTTTACAACAACAACCCACCTTAATTTGCACCTGAAAATTCACAAAGCGCAGAAACCATTTGCTTGCACACAATGTGGGAAAAGTTTTGCAAGAAAATGTCTGCTTCATAGTCACCTCAGAGCTCACACAGGAGAGAAACCATTCATGTGCACAGAACTTGGGAAAGGTTTTAGCAAAAATATAGTCCTTAAAAAACAGCAGATAATTCACAATGAGGAGAAACCTTTTACATGCACAGAATGTGGAAAACAATGCTCTTGTAAAAAAACCCTAGAACAACACACACATCTTCACACAGAAGAAAAAACATTTACATGTACAGTATGTGGGAAAGTCTTTTCTAGTACGAGAAACCTTCTCTATCCCCTCACAACTCACACTGGGGAGAAACCTTTCATATGCACGGAATGTAAGAACATTTCTCTCCCTGTTCTTTTCTCATGCACAGAATGTGGAAAACAGTTCTCTAAAAAGAGATCCCTTACCAAGCACCAAAAAATTCACACAAAAAGGGAAACGTTTCCATGTACAGAATGTGGCAAAATGTTCTCTAACAAGGGCAACCTTCAGCGGCATTCTGCTACCCACACAGGGGAGAAACCTTACCTGTGCACACAATGTGGCAAATGTTTCTCTACAAAGATGTACCTTAACACACACCAGAGAATTCACAAAGAAAGGGAAACTTTCCCATGTACAGAATGTGGAAAACGTTTCTTTAGAAAGAGCGGCCTTCAGAGACATTATGCTATCCACACAGGGGAGAAACATTTCCCGTGTACAGAATGTGGCAAATTATTTGCTACAAAGACCTACCTTCGCTCACACCAGAGAATTCACATAAGGAAAATGTTCTCATGCACAGAATGTGGCAGATTGTTTTCTACAAACAACAGCCTTAAGTTGCATTTTGTTACCCACACAGGGGAGAAACCTTACCTGTGTGCAGAATGTGGGAAGAAATTTACAACGAAAAGCCACCTGAATTGTCATCTAAGAATTCACACAGCAGAGAAACCATTTGAGTGCACAGAATGTGGGAAACGTTTCAGGGTAAGTGAATACCTTAAAGAACACCAGCGAATTCACACAGGGGAGAAACCTTTCACTTGCACAGAATGTGGGAAACGATTTACAACAAAAAGCCACCTTCATATTCATCTAAGAACTCACACAGGAGAGAAACCATTTGAGTGCACAGAATGTGGGAAAAGTTTCATATCAAATGGTGCCCTTATAAAACACCAGAGAATCCACACAGGAGTGAAACCTTACCCGTGTGAAGAATGTGGTAAAAACTTTACAACAACAACCCACCTTAATGTGCACCTGAAAATTCACAAAGCGCAGAAACCGTTTGCTTGCACACAATGTGGGAAAAGTTTTGCAAGAAAATGTCTGCTTCATAGTCACCTCAGAGCTCACACAGGAGAGAAACCATTCATGTGCACAGATTTTGGGAAAGGTTTTAGCAAAAATATAGTCCTTAAAAAACAGCAGATAATTCACAATGAGGAGAAACCTTTTACATGCACAGAATGTGGAAAACAATGCTCTTGTAAAAAAACCCTAGAACAACACACACAACTTCACACAGAAGAAAAAACATTTACATGTACAGTATGTGGGAAAGTCTTTTCTAGTACGAGAAACCTTCTCTATCCCCTCACAACTCACACTGGGGAGAAACCTTTCATATGCACAGAATGTAAGAACATTTCTCTCCCTGTTCTTTTCTCATGCACAGAATGTGGAAAACAGTTCTCTAAAAAGAGATCCCTTACCAAGCACCAAAAAATTCACACAAAAAGGGAAACGTTTCCATGTACAGAATGTGGCAAAATGTTCTCTAACAAGGGCAACCTTCAGCGGCATTCTCTTACCCACACAATGGAGAAACCTTACCTGTGCACACAATGTGGCAAATGTTTCTCTACAAAGATGTACCTTAACACACACCAGAGAATTCACAAAGAAAGGGAAACTTTCCCATGTACAGAATGTGGAAAACGTTTCTTTAGAAAGAGCGGCCTTCAGAGACATTATGCTATCCACACAGGGGAGAAACATTTCCCGTGTACAGAATGTGGCAAATTATTTGCTACAAAGACCTACCTTCGCTCACACCAGAGAATTCACATAAGGAAAATGTTCTCATGCACAGAATGTGGCAGATCGTTTTCTACAAACAACAGCCTTACGTTGCATTTTGTTACCCACACAGGGGAGAAACCTTACCTGTGTGCAGAATGTGGGAAGAAATTTACAACAAAAAGCCACCTGAATTGTCATCTAAGACTTCACACAGCAGAGAAACCATTTGAGTGCACAGAATGTGGGAAACGTTTCAGGGTAAGTGAATACCTTAAAGAACACCAGCGAATTCACACAGGGGAGAAACCTTTTGCTTGCACAGAATGTGGGAAACGATTTACAACAAAAAGCCACCTTCATATTCATCTAAGAACTCACACAGGAGAGAAACCATTTGAGTGCACAGAATGTGGGAAAAGTTTCATATCAAATGGTGCCCTTATAAAACACCAGAGAATCCACACAGGAGTGAAACCTTACCCGTGTGAAGAATGTGGTAAAAACTTTACAACAACAACCCACCTTAATTTGCACCTGAAAATTCACAAAGCGCAGAAACCATTTGCTTGCACACAATGTGGGAAAAGTTTTGCAAGAAAATGTCTGCTTCATAGTCACCTCAGAGCTCACACAGGAGAGAAACCATTCATGTGCACAGAACTTGGGAAAGGTTTTAGCAAAAATATAGTCCTTAAAAAACAGCAGATAATTCACAATGAGGAGAAACCTTTTACATGCACAGAATGTGGAAAACAATGCTCTTGTAAAAAAACCCTAGAACAACACACACATCTTCACACAGAAGAAAAAACATTTACATGTACAGTATGTGGGAAAGTCTTTTCTAGTACGAGAAACCTTCTCTATCCCCTCACAACTCACACTGGGGAGAAACCTTTCATATGCACGGAATGTAAGAACATTTCTCTCCCTGTTCTTTTCTCATGCACAGAATGTGGAAAACAGTTCTCTAAAAAGAGATCCCTTACCAAGCACCAAAAAATTCACACAAAAAGGGAAACGTTTCCATGTACAGAATGTGGCAAAATGTTCTCTAACAAGGGCAACCTTCAGCGGCATTCTGCTACCCACACAGGGGAGAAACCTTACCTGTGCACACAATGTGGCAAATGTTTCTCTACAAAGATGTACCTTAACACACACCAGAGAATTCACAAAGAAAGGGAAACTTTCCCATGTACAGAATGTGGAAAACGTTTCTTTAGAAAGAGCGGCCTTCAGAGACATTATGCTATCCACACAGGGGAGAAACATTTCCCGTGTACAGAATGTGGCAAATTATTTGCTACAAAGACCTACCTTCGCTCACACCAGAGAATTCACATAAGGAAAATGTTCTCATGCACAGAATGTGGCAGATTGTTTTCTACAAACAACAGCCTTAAGTTGCATTTTGTTACCCACACAGGGGAGAAACCTTACCTGTGTGCAGAATGTGGGAAGAAATTTACAACGAAAAGCCACCTGAATTGTCATCTAAGAATTCACACAGCAGAGAAACCATTTGAGTGCACAGAATGTGGGAAACGTTTCAGGGTAAGTGAATACCTTAAAGAACACCAGCGAATTCACACAGGGGAGAAACCTTT
Organism: Xenopus petersii; assembly: GCA_038501925.1. NCBI lineage: Eukaryota > Metazoa > Chordata > Amphibia > Anura > Pipidae > Xenopus > Xenopus petersii. The sequence goes on from CM076683.1 coordinate 1,870,261, forward strand.
CACTTGCACAGAATGTGGGAAACGATTTACAACAAAAAGCCACCTTCATATTCATCTAAGAACTCACACAGGAGAGAAACCATTTGAGTGCACAGAATGTGGGAAAAGTTTCATATCAAATGGTGCCCTTATAAAACACCAGAGAATCCACACAGGAGTGAAACCTTACCCGTGTGAAGAATGTGGTAAAAACTTTACAACAACAACCCACCTTAATGTGCACCTGAAAATTCACAAAGCGCAGAAACCGTTTGCTTGCACACAATGTGGGAAAAGTTTTGCAAGAAAATGTCTGCTTCATAGTCACCTCAGAGCTCACACAGGAGAGAAACCATTCATGTGCACAGATTTTGGGAAAGGTTTTAGCAAAAATATAGTCCTTAAAAAACAGCAGATAATTCACAATGAGGAGAAACCTTTTACATGCACAGAATGTGGAAAACAATGCTCTTGTAAAAAAACCCTAGAACAACACACACAACTTCACACAGAAGAAAAAACATTTACATGTACAGTATGTGGGAAAGTCTTTTCTAGTACGAGAAACCTTCTCTATCCCCTCACAACTCACACTGGGGAGAAACCTTTCATATGCACAGAATGTAAGAATATGTCTCTCCCTGTTCTTTTCTCATGCACAGAATGTGGAAAACAGTTCTCTAAAAAGAGATCCCTTACCAAGCACCAAAAAATTCACACAAAAAGGGAAATTTTTCCATGTACAGTATGTGGCAAAATGTTCTCTAACAAGGGCAACCTTCAGCGGCATTCTGCTACCCACACAGTGGAGAAACCTTACCTGTGCACACAATGTGGCAAATGTTTCTCTACAAAGATTTACCTTAACACACACCAGAGAATTCACAAAGAAAGGGAAACTTTCCCATGTACAGAATGTGGAAAACGTTTCTTTAGAAAGAGCGGCCTTCAGAGACATTATGCTATCCACACAGGGAAGAATGTGGTAAAAACTTTACAACAACAACCCACCTTAATGTGCACCTGAAAATCCACAAAGCGCAGAAACCATTTGCTTGCACACAATGTGGGAAAAGTTTTGCAAGAAAATGTCTGCTTCATAGTCGCCTCAGAGCTCACACAGGAGAGAAACCATTCATGTGCACAGATTTTGGGAAAGTTTTTAGCAAAAATACAGTCCTTAGAAAACACCAAATAATTCACACGGAGGACAAACCTTTTATATGCACAGAAGAAGGGGAAACATTTAGGGAAGAAGCTGCATTGATGCTCACCTGAGAATTCACACAGGAGAGAAACCATTCAAGTGGACAGAATGTGACCAACGTTTCACTGTACTAAAGAAAATATTTACATGTACAGAATGTGGGAAAGTCTTTTCTAATAAGAGAAACCTTCTCAACCCCCACACAACTCACACTGGGGAGCAGTGTCAGACTGGGACACCAGGGGCCCACCCAAAAACCTTAGACCAGGGGCCACTCTCAGTATCTCCTCACTCCCTCTATTCTCCTAGTCTCTTTTCTTTACATACTATAATCTATTATTCCATCTATTTGGCCTTTTTGTTCTCATAGAAATAGGGAATGGCCATGAAATTGGCCAAATGTTGAGCAGCACAAGGGCCCACTGACACCTGAGCCCACCGGGAGTTTTCCTGGTATCCCAGTGGGCCAGTCCAACACTGCTGGGGAGAAACCATTCATATGCACAGAATGTAAGAATATGTCTCTCTCTGTTTTCTTTTCTCATGCACAGAATGTGGCAAACAGTTCTCTAAAAACAAATATCTTATCAAACACCAGAGAATTCAAAGAAAAAGGGAAACTTTACAGTGTACAGAACGTTTCTTGAAACTGGGCAACCTTCAGCAGCATTATATCATCCATAGAAGAATTTGTTTATTCACATACCCACATATGAGCAAATTCACTCATAGCAACTCGTTGGCTACACCAGATTGTCCACACAGAAATAATAAGAAATATTCTATTATTTAAGGGATAATCTTGGCTCGTAATTTCCTCTTTTTTAACAACCATTTTTACAACCCCCCTTTTTACTAAATGTAAAATATATGGACTTTATTAAAAACACAGAGTGTAAAACTATTGAGCTGTTTCCTCTCTTTCACTTGTTCACCAACCAATTTTTCCCATAGTATGTGACATTTAGAGCCCCCCCAATTGAAAAAAGAGCACACAAATGTTTCACAATCAAATAATCAAGAAAAATGCAAAATAATTAATCCTATAACTAAATATTGCGCAGTGAGATTGGCTGTTAGAACCCCAGTTCCACTAATATCACTTGCCATTGAATGTGAAAATATAAGCAGCATTTGGGAAAGTGCAAGGGGTGGGACTTTATGGTTAGTGGGCAGGGTTTGTATTTATTTGGAGTTTTGGAAAAATTGGGACATATCTTTATGTACTCCACATGAAGAAATTGAAAAGAGACTAGAACATGTTAAGATTAACAAAGGTCCGAGGCCAGATGGTATTCATCCCAGGGTAATTAGCGAGCTTAGCTCTGTGATTGCCAAACCTCTTTACTTAATTTTTGAGATTTGGCATAGTGCCGAGAGACTGGCGAATTGCTAATGTGGTGCCTCTATTCAAAAAAGGAAAAATGTTTCACAATCAAATAAGAAAAATGCAAAAAAATAGCCAAGCAATAAAAAAAGTTCTCCCCTTTAAAGGTTCAAACACTTCACTAAAAATCCAGTGCAGATAGATAACCTTCACCACCACCAGTGCAGTATAAAGTTAAATAATGGGGGTACAGTGGATATTATAATGTTCCCCAAACAAAAACGTTTTTACAGTACAATGTAGTGTTGTACTTTATTAATAAAACCGGTGTGTTTGCTTCAGAAACTTTAGCCATGGGGGCAGCCATTCAAGCACAGGATACACAGTAGATAACAGATAAGTACTACTATAGTTTATATAAACAAGCTGCTGTGTAGCCATGGGGGCAGCCATTCAAGCACAGGATACACAGTAGATAACAGATAAGTACTACTATAGTTTATATAAACAAGCTGCTGTGTAGCCATGGGGGCAGCCATTCAAGCACAGGATACACAGTAGATAACAGATAAGTACTACTATAGTTTATATAAACAAGCTGCTGTGTAGCCATGGGGGCAGCCATTCAAGCACAGGATACACAGTAGATAACAGATAAGTACTACTATTGTTTATACAAACAAGCTGCTGTGTAGCCATGGGGGCAGCCATTCAAGCACAAGATACACAGTAGATAACAGATAAGTACTACTATAGTTTATATAAACAAGCTGCTGTGTAGCCATGGGGGCAGCCATTCAAGCACAGGATACACAGTAGATAACAGATAAGTACTACTATAGTTTATATAAACAAGCTGCTGTGTAGCCATGGGGGCAGCCATTCAAGCACAGGATACACAGTAGATAACAGATAAGTACTACTATTGTTTATACAAACAAGCTGCTGTGTAGCCATGGGGGCAGCCATTCAAGCACAAGATACACAGTAGATAACAGATAAGTACTACTATAGTTTATATAAACAAGCTGCTGTGTAGCCATGGGGGCAGCCATTCAAGCACAGGATACACAGTAGATAACAGATAAGTACTACTATAGTTTATATAAACAAGCTGCTGTGTAGCCATGGGGGCAGCCACAATGTCACTACATCTCTATACAGAAAAGATTGTGCTGCCAATACTTTATTGAAAGCTATTTCCTCTCATCCTAAACATCTTATAAGAAATATACCCAAGGGTCCGTTTTTACGCCTGAGACGTTTATGTTCAGATTTTGATAATTTTGTAATAGAAGCGTGTTATTTAAGACTATTACACAGAGGATACAATATGAGTTTATTGACAGAAGCCTTCAAAAATGCTCTTGTAACTCCAAGGGAACCTCTCCTTCACAAACACAAGGCTAATTCTTGAAGTCGTACTAAATTGTCAACAGGTATTGACAAGCCATTGTGTAAACAGGTATGGGACTTGTTATACAGAATGCTCGGGACCTGGGGTTTTCCAGATAATGGATGTTTCCATAATTTGGGTCTTCATGCGTTAAGTCTACTAGAAAATCATATAAACATGAAATAAACCCAATAGGCTGGATTTGCCTCCAATAAGGATTAATTATATCTTAGTTGGGATCAAGTACAAGCGACTGTTTTATTATTACACAGAAAAAGGAAATCAGTTTGAAAAATTTGGATTATTTACATACTTTTTTCATTTAAATTTATGATGTAAGTCTGTTGTAAATTGTATATTTATATATATATATATATTAATGCAGCCATTTATCAAACACTGTCTCTTTGTGAGCTGCTTTTTTTTTAATTTTTTCTCTTTTTTTTTCTAATTGATTTTGATTGGTTGTTTCTTGTATAAATGTTCATTTCCTTTGGGTATCATCATAGCCCATGATTAAGTATCCCAGAGGGTACAAACCTCAAAGGGCCAATGGAGATGAATGTACATTTTAAATTATGACTAATAAAACAACTAATATTTTCAGCCCTGTGTAACCATTTGAGTGCCGGATAGCCCTGTTCTTCTGTGTTTATTTTGATACGAATAAACAGCAGCAGTAGTTAGAGCAAAACAAGGGATTCCTCCTGCATTTCCTTCTAACATACTGTATGTACTAAATACAGTTTCCAGTTCCCATCAAGAGACACAGCCTGAGAAGCCTAATAACTGATACCTTTACACAGTAATGAAGTTAATTGAATAAGCAATTGTACTAATGGCCACTCTATAGAGCAGGGGCCCCCAACTCAACCAAACCCTTGGATGTTCCTCCCAGTGGCCTCAAAGCAGGAGCTTATTTTTGAATTCCAGGCTTGGAGACAAGTTTTAGTTGTATAAAAACTAAGTATAGTGCCAAGTAGAGTCTCTTGTAGGCTGCCAGTCCACATAGGGGCTACCAAATAGCCAATCACAGCCCTTATTTGGCACCCCAGGAACTTTTTCCATGCTTGTGTTGCTCCCCAACTCTTTTTACTTTTGAATGTGGCTCACGGGTAAAAAAGCTTGGGGGCCCCTGTTATAGTGATTGGTGAATATGCAGTAACGTGAGCTCAGCTCTAAGTGAAGGAAGATAGAAACACAAAATAATTAATTAGTGATTATGCATTTGGGTTAATGTCTACAGCTTTGGGATACTGAGAACATTGGAGTGACAACCCACGACTTTGGTGGTGGAGAAAATTTTCACAAAACAGTTTTCGCAAGTGGCGAATTGAATTACTGTCAACTTATTTACATTTGCAATGTGAGTTCACAAAAAAAAAATGGGAAGCGCAGTGCGATATTTTAGTGCTCCGGAATAAACATTATTATTATTATTATTATTATTAACATGTATTTATATAGCGCCAACATATTGCGTAGCACTGTAAAGTAAATGTGATTATACAACTACATCACATGAATTACATATATAGAATATATGGAGTAACAAACATCACAATCAATACAGGTACAAAAGGTGAGGAAGGCCCTATGCAGAAAGAGCTTACACTCTAAAGGGAAGGGAGTAATACACAAGGTGTGGGAGTGGGCAAGATTGAATTAAGTGGGTGAGAAATGTGGTATTGTATGTGGTGTTGCGTTTGGTAGTTAAGCAGAGTGAGGGGAGGCTTCTCGAAAGAAGTGCGTTTTCAGAGATTTTTTGAAAGCAGAAAGGTTGGGAGAAAGTGGGACAGACCGTGGGAGAGAGTTCCAGAGGAGGGGAGCAGCCCTTGCAAAGTCTTGAATGTGAGCATGTGAGGAGGTAATGAGAGAAGAGTTGAGTAGCAGCTCAGTAGAGGAGAGTAGTAAGCGAGTGGGTGAGTATATAGAGATGAGTTCAGAGATGTAGGGTGGGGCAGAGTTATGAAGTGCTTTGAAAGTCAGTGTCATTAATTTGAATTTGATTCTGAAAGGTAACGGAAGCCAGTGCAGGGATTGACAGAATGGCGAGGCAGAGGAGGAGCGGTTGCTGAGGTGTATGAGCCTCGCAGCAGTGTTCATTATGGACTGGAGAGCTGACAGTCTCTGGAGGGGGAGGCCAATTAAAAGCGACATGGGGGTGATAGAACCATATGCGGGAAAATATGTGCTGCTCGAACTTTATAAATGACCCCCGCTGTGTTGTTGCTATGGTACATGAAGGGGTGTAACTACAGAGGAAGCCCAGGAGGTATAGGGGCCCCAATGAGACCCTAATTTATATACAATATTGGTAAAACAGATCAACCGCTATACATTTTAAGGGCCTGAAAAATAACTTGCTGTGGGGCCCAGTAATATCTAGTTACAACACTGTTTCTATAATCAAGAAACCCCATTGAACATTCTGTTGTCCGCTGCAGTAAGAACAAAGTCACACAATGGAAAAAGCATGATTGTTATAGTTCAACAACGACACTGATAAACCACTCACAACCAAGCGAGACGCAGGGGTTCAGATAGCGGAGAGCATTAATGCATGTACAAACTGTATCCAGGTGCAGGGCCGCCATCAGGGGGGGACAGGGGGGACAAGCGTACCGGGCCCGGGCATGAAGGGGGGCCCGGCAGCGCTGCATTTTTTGAATATTCGGGCCCCCCTTACGAGCGCCCGAGCCGTACGTCCTCCCTCTGTGCTGCCGAATGCGGAAGTGCCGAAAAGCCGAAGCCGATGCGCCGAAAAGACCCGAAGTCACGGAAAAAGCCGAAGTCACGAAGCGCCGAAAAGACCCGAAGTCACGAAAACAGCCGAAGCCGAAGTCCTGAAGCAGCGCAAAGACCCGAAGTCACGAAAGGAGGTGAAGTTGAAGTACTGAAGCCGTGAGTTCAATTCTACTGAACACCAGTTTGTGTATTTATTTTTTTTTAATCTCCTGGCCACCAATGTATTATTTTAATATTCTATAGGCCCCTGCAACCAATCTTTTTTTTTAAAACATGTTTTTTTGGGGCCCCAATTTTTTTTTTAACTCGTAAGGGGCCCCTGACGCCAATGTTTTTTTTTTTTTTCAAAAAAATTTTTTTTTTTTTTAAATTTTTTTTGGGGCCCCAATTTGTTTTTAACTTGTAAGGGGGCCCCTGCCGCCAATGTTTTTTTTTTTTTTTTCAAAAAATTTTTTTTTTTTTTTCAAATTTTTTTTTGGGGCCCCAATTTGTTTTTAACTTATAAGGGGGCCCCTGCCGCCAATGTTTTTTTTTTTTTTTCAAAAAAATTTTTTTTTTTTTTAAATTTTTTTTGGGGCCCCAATTTGTTTTTAACTTGTAAGGGGGCCCCTGCCGCCAATGTTTTTTTTTTTTTTTCAAAAAATTTTTTTTTTTTTTAAATTTTTTTTTGGGGCCCCAATTTGTTTTTAACTTGTAAGGGGGCCCCTGCCGCCAATGTTTTTTTTTTTTTTTTCAAAAAAATTTTTTTTTTTTTTCAAATTTTTTTTTGGGGCCCCAATTTGTTTTTAACTTATAAGGGGGCCCCTGCCGCCAATGTTTTTTTTTTTTTCAAAAAAATTTTTTTTTTTTTTTTGGGGCCCCAATTTGTTTTTAACTTATAAGGGGGCCCCTGACGCCAATGTTTTTTTTTTTTAATTTTTTTTTGGGGCCCCAATTTGTTTTTAACTTGTAAGGGGGCCCCTGTAAGGGGGCCCCTGCCACCAATGTTTTTTTTAAAAAAAAAAAATTTAAAATTTTTTTTTTTTTTGGGGCCCCAATTTTTTATAAGGGGGCCCTGACCATCAATAGCTTTTTACAACTTGTGTGGGGGGGGTTACTTTTTTAGCGCTGATGTCTGTGTGGTCTTTTAACTGCGATGTGGAGTGGGCGGGAAATGGGGTGGAGCTTGGTCGTCAGTGTGGGCGGGGCCCAGGGGGCCCCAAAAATTTTGTTGTACGGGGCCCCGTGATTTCTAATGGCGGCCCTGTCCAGGTGTTTAATAAACCACAAACATTCAACAGGTGAAGATGATGATATTTATTTCGATTCATGTGACTAAATGAACAAGTGACTTGTGGGAGGACGTCAGTCAGGAGCTTGATGTGACGATTGGCCGATCACCGTGTCAATCATGGGGCAGTTTTGACCCGGCAGCCCTTCAAATTACCCGGCTTTCCTGGGCAATACCAGACAGGTGGCAACCCTAACAATACACCAGGTAAGTGTAAGTAAAACAGTTTTACATTGTATACTAAGATAAATATTTCCATTTTAAAATATTTAAAAAAAACACCAGCGTTTTGGCTCCCGGATATGAGGATTTTTTGGAACGCATGAAAGTTGTCTATCGCTGGAGGTTTTTCCACAGCTACTAGACTTTCAGTCAAATTTATCTGCCGCCGAATTGTCATTTTGGAGACTTTTTGCACAAAAAAAAAGCAATTTGCCCTCTAGTAAATATACCCCATAGTATAACAACCAAATGAGAGGAGCAAGTTATTTGAATACTGGAAAATCCAAGCAGCACTAGGACCATGAAGCTTCTTCCTCCTTGGGGGGAGGGGCCAGAGCGCCATTTTGTGGCAGTTACACACACAGAACAGGCAGTGAGTTTTGTTTCTCATAAACTGCCACATGTGAATCGCAGTGCTCCTGGCAGAGACTCTAGCCACTGGCCCCGGGATGAATTGGCCCCAAACTGACTGGTGACAAGAACACTAGGAGCCTGGGAAGCTGATGTGAGGATTGGGGGAAGAATCTGTGGAAAAGGAAGTCCCAGGGAATCCGGAAGTGAGAGGTAAATGATCAGATAGGATCTGTGCAGCCACTGGGACAGAATGTTCTGTTATACAGATAGCTAGAATCTCAGCTGCCATAAAGCAGGACAGGACTGCTGCTTACAATGGGGATCAGATAGGATCTGTGCAGCCACTGGGACAGAATGTTCTGTTATACAGATAGCTAGAATCTCAGCTGCCATAAAGCAGGACAGGACTGCTGCTTACAATGGGGATCAGATAGGATCTGTGCAGCCACTGGGACAGAATGTTCTGTTATACAGATAGCTAGAATCTCAGCTGCCATAAAGCAGGACAGGACTGCTGCTTACAATGGGGATCAGATAGGATCTGTGCAGCCACTGGGTCAGAATGTTCTGTTATACAGATTGCTAGAATCTCAGCTGCCATAAAGCAGGACAGGACTGCTGCTTACAATGGGGATCAGATAGGATCTGTGCAGCCACTGGGACAGAATGATCTGTTATACAGATAGCTAGAATCTCAGCTGCCATAAAGCAGGGCAGGACTGCTGCTTACAATGGGGATCAGATAGGATCTGTGCAGCCACTGGGACAGAATGTTCTGTTATACAGATAGCTAGAATCTCAGCTGCCATAAAGCAGGACAGGACTGCTGCTTATAATGGGGATCAGATAGGATTTGTGCAGCCACTGGGTCAGAATGTTCTGTTATACAGATAGCTAGAATCTCAGCTGCCATAAAGCAGGACAGGACTGCTGCTTACAATGGGGATCAGATAGGATCTGTGCAGCCACTGGGTCAGAATGTTCTGTTATACAGATAGCTAGAATCTCAGCTGCCATAAAGCAGGACAGGACTGCTGCTTACAATGGGGATCAGATAGGATCTGTGCAGCCACTGGGACAGAATGATCTGTTATACAGATAGCTAGAATCTCAGCTGCCATAAAGCAGGGCAGGACTGCTGCTTACAATGGGGATCAGATAGGATCTGTGCAGCCACTGGGACAGAATGTTCTGTTATACAGATAGCTAGAATCTCAGCTGCCATAAAGCAGGACAGGACTGCTGCTTACAATGGGGATCAGATAGGATCTGTGCAGCCACTGGGTCAGAATGTTCTGTTATACAGATAGCTAGAATCTCAGCTGCCATAAAGCAGGACAGGACTGCTGCTTACAATGGGGATCAGATAGGATCTGTGCAGCCACTGGGACAGAATGCTCTGTTATACAGATGGCTAGAATCTCAGCTGCCATAAAGCAGGACAGGACTGCTGCTTACAATGGGGATCAGATAGGATCTGTGCAGCCACTGGGACAGAATGCTCTGTTATACAGATAGCTAGAATCTCAGCTGCCATAAAGCAGGACAGGACTGCTGCTTACAATGGGGATCAGATAGGATCTGTGCAGCCACTGGGTCAGAATGTTCTGTTATACAGATAGCTAGAATCTCAGCTGCCATAAAGCAGGACAGGACTGCTGCTTACAATGGGGATCAGATAGGATCTGTGCAGCCACTGGGACAGAATGCTCTGTTATACAGATGGCTAGAATCTCAGCTGCCATAAAGCAGGACAGGACTGCTGCTTACAATGGGGATCAGATAGGATCTGTGCAGCCACTGGGACAGAATGCTCTGTTATACAGATAGCTAGAATCTCAGCTGCCATAAAGCAGGACAGGACTGCTGCTTACAATGGGGATCAGATAGGAATTTTTTTATTAGTGAAAACTTAACAAATACAATATTACTTTCAATTCAGAAAGAAACTAAATATTCAGACCATCTTCAAACTTAAAAATATCACCAGTTAACAGGTAAAAAGTTAATCATTTTTCAGTTTGCAAGAGGTTTCCCATCATACAAAACTTTCACAAAGTCCTTCTGTCCATGAAAAAGATGTTCAAACCGGCCACAAAGTCCCAAGTCCGACTTCCCATTATTAGGCCATCGCACCACCCGCCTCCCTTTCTCCATACACAAAGTTTTGCATTCACACAAGCTAAGATATAAATGATAAAGAGCCAAAGAAAACTTGTGGAAAATGCCTGAACTGGTGATGTTTGGACTTATCTTTAGAAGGCTTTTAAATATCACAGGTACTACTAACAAAAAACCAATAAGGTCAGTCAAAGATTCACACATCTCCATTTGGATGCATTCAAATAGCTTTGCTTGACTTCTCTTTCCTTCAGGAAACCCAAATCGCTCACCACAGACCTCACTACCTGATCAATAATAACATCTTCCTGGCTAATTGACCTTCTACAGCGGGATTGCCACAGGTGATACCTCATCACTGATATTAATAGGTACATGGTCCCTCTATCCAAGGGGTGTTGGATAGATAAAATACCATAGGCTGCATCAGCATAAGATAGTTGTTTGATGTAAGGAACCTTGAGGGCCTCTGCCAGCCGAGATCGCACAGTTTTTGTCACAGGACAATTCACAAGAAAATGTTCTTGGGTCTCATCAGTAGGACAACCCCATGGGCACACCTTTTCTGCAATATTTAAGTAACGCAAATTGCCCCGGACGAAAAGTCTTCCCTGAAGGGTGAGCCAATTCAGATCAAAATATTTGGGAGGCAGCCTTCTGTCATTGAGCAACTGAAGGCTCAGAGAAAGCATGCCCCCCACACAGTCCCTCAAGGCCAAGGGGACAATGAAATAAGTTCTCAGGATTCTGTGATAAATTTGCTTCCTCAAAACAGAACTTAGTTCTTCAATTCCTATGTCCCACTTCCTCAAAAGTTTCACTCCCTGCTCAAGATGTGGTGGGAGATGCCATCCACGCACTCGGACTTTCTTCACGCTACCGCCAAGTACCCAATCTCCCACCAGAGGCAATACCCAATTCCTGATGCAACTCTCCCACAGGGAATCAGTTCTTTGGCCCAGGATCCCAAAGTTAAACTTCAGGAAGATGGATCCAAAGAAGGCCACTGGACATAACATGCCCAACCCTCCCTCTTTCCTCTGTAGGTAAGTGACACCCCTTTTTACTGGATTCAGCTTGTTCCCCCAGATTAACTGGAAGAACAGGCTTTGGATCCGAGCATAGAGAGCCTCTGGCAGCGGATACACGTAGGAAACAAACAAAAAGATAGGGACCAGGTAAGTCTTCACGAGCTTCACCCTTTCTCTGTAGGACAGCTTCCACTGCTTCCAACGCTGTACTTTAACATTTCCAGCATCCAACTTTTCTTCCCAGTTTTGCCTACCATCATCTCCCTTCCCAAATTTGATCCCTAAGATTCTAATCTGAGTTGGGGCTGTTGAAAATTCCCGGAGTGGAAAAGCCGGCTCCTCGTTTAAAGACCAAAAAGCTTGAGACTTATCCATGTTGACCAGAGACCCTGAGGCCTCCGAGTAACTTCTGATTGTCTCAGACAGCACTCTCGCATCTTCAGGACAAGAGACTGCTACCGTGACATCATCCGCATAGGCTACTGAGGGGCTGGCTACGGGGAACAGAAAGACCCCTAATTCCACTCTCCTGCAAACACCTTAGAAAAGGATCGATTGCAAAAACATACAGCAGAGGGCTTAAGGGACACCCCTGTCTTACCCCGGCCCCAACCTCAAAGTTTTCACCACGCCACCCATTGATAAGTGGAAAGCTTACTGCCCCTTTGTACAAAACTGAGAGCCATCTAATGAATGTTCCCGGGATGCCATACTTTGCCAAAACGGCCCACAGATACTCATGATCCACTCGATCAAAGGCCTTAGCCTGGTCCAGAGTTAGAAAGTAACACCCAGTGTTTTGGACTTTGCATAGCTCCAAAGCTTCCCTAATAGTAAGGATCGCCCCAAAGATGCTCCGCCCTTTCACCGTGCAGAACTGGACAGAAGATAATAAAGTGCCTGAAAATGAACTCAATCTAGTAAAAAGTATCCGTGCAAGAAGCTTCCTATCAGTGTTGAGAAGGGCAATTGGCCTCCAATTCTCAACATGCTTTGGATCCTTGCCTTTTGACAGCAAGATCAATGAAGATTCTCTCATAGAGGGGGGTAAGATACCCCCTTCCAGGCAGTCTCTAAAAACCTCTACGAGAACCGGAGCCAGCTGATCTTTAAATTTCTTATAAAATTCGGCTGTAAGGCCGTCCGGTCCTGGAGATTTCTTTTTGGCGAGGCAGTCGATGGCAGCTTTGACCTCGTCCTCCGTGATCTCAGCTGTCAAAGGCTCAAAGTCCAAATTTGTTACATCAGGCCCTGGGGTTGCCTCCAGGAAGGATGAAGTCCTCCCCTTATCCAAAGCCTTAGCCCCGAACAGAGAAGCGTAAAAGTCTTTCACAATCCCAAGGATGCCCTCCCTTGATGTTTGTAACTCACCCTTGGGATCAATCAGACTGGTGACATGCTTCCGCCCAACATTCTCTTTGCAGTTTAAAAAGGGGTCCGGTGAGTGAAAACTCCCATAATCCCTTTCCTGCACAAGAGATTTGTAACGGCTGTACTGACATTCTCTGATCTGGGCCTTCAGCTGGGCAATTTTTGACCCCGCCACCCCATCCGAAATATAAGACTCCAACTTCTTTAAGAGAGTTAAGTACTTTTTATACCTACTACCCTCCCTACGTACAGATAGCTTACGGAAGAAAGCCCGGAATGAACTTTTTGCGCTTTCCCACCATGATGACACAGTGTCATAAAAATCGACTCTCCCAAATTGGTGCTGAAGAAGTGCCTCAAAAGACATTTGAACCGACTCACCCTCTAAAGAATCAACACTAAGCCGCCAAAGACCCTTACCCCTTGCTGGAATATGCGAGGTCCCAACTGTAAAAGAAAGTGTCAGATGGTCAGAGTATTCTACCACTCCTTCTCTCACATCAGTGAATTCTTCATCTGCCTTGACAAAAGCCATGTCCAGACGGCTACTCCTTTCTGCACATCTGTAGGTATGTATCGCCCTCCGGCCACCCCGGGTGGCTACATCAACCAGGCCAACTTACTGAATAAGCATGTTCAAATAATAACTTTCAGATGTCCTCATTCTTCCAGAACGATCTTCTGGTCTAATAACCTGGTTGAAATCACCAGCCAGAATGACCGGGAGCGATGTGTGCAAAAAAGGTCTGATCTCAGCCAGTAATGCCCTCCTACCTGACATAGACTGTGGCCCATAAATGTTTATGAGACGAAATCGTCTTCCATTTAAGGTGACATCTAACAATAAACAACGGCCAACCTGGATCTCAAGTAGTCTATGTACTTTAATATTGAGACCATCTCGAAACAATATCCCTACTCCTCCACATGGCTCCTCCGCTATGGACCAAAAAGAGGACCCATGTCGCCAGTCAATCTCTGCCTTTCTTATATCTGTCCGAGTAGTAAGTCGGGTTTCCTGAAGGAAAAACACCTCTGCGTTCGAGTTTGCCAGACTTTCAAAAGCCAGAAACCTAGACCTCTGGACTTTAATACTACAAACATTTGAGGTAAGAAATCTAATTGGAGACGCCATCATGAACTTTTGACAAAATTTTACTCCTTCTTTCTTCTGCTGAAGAATCAGCCTTGTCTCCATATCTTTTTACCTGGGGCCCAAAGGGAAACTGACCCTCATCTGCACTACCAGCTAAACTTTCCACTGGATTTTTTGAAATATCTGCAGTGCCTCCTATACCCTTTTTACTCACTGGCTGTTCACCACCTTCTCTAGTTCTCTTTTTTGAAGCCAGTTGGATTTCCATAAGCTCAGGCTCCAACTCTCTTTGCTCTCCCTCATTCTCTGTCCTCTCTTCCTTCTCCAACCTCTCAAACTCCTCTCGCTCTTCCCTTTCTGCCCTATCACCCCAGGACTCAATGTCTAGCACTGAGAATTTATTCCCAGTACTGAGTGAGAATGTAAGTACCTCTGAGCCACCTTCTCCTGGATCAAGCTGATGGGTGTGTTTTTTTGTTTTTTTCTTTTGATAGATTTTCCAACCTTCTCCTTCCAATTTCTCTTGACTTGCAGCCTTAACTTCCTTCCCTCTTCCCTCCTTTTCTGGCCTCTTTCCTCTTTTCTGACTATTTACAGGTCTTTGCTTTTTGGAAACACCTTCCTGTGATAGGGGCGGCTCTGTGTCCTGTTCCTTTTCTCTTTCTCCTCCCACCGGCTGCATTTCCCTTCTCATTTCCCGATCTATCTCAGGGAACAGTTTGACAATATTGTGGTAGGCTTCAGGGCACCTTCTATGAGAATGGCCCATTCTGTTGCACAAATTGCACCTGACTCGGTCACAGCTTTCTGCCTCATGGCCTGTCGCATTACAAAGTGCACATTTTAGAACTTTACAAGCTCTTGCCAAATGGTTTCCAGCCCCACATTTAAAGCATCGGCGCGGCTGGCCAACATAAAAGCATGTACCTTTCTCCTTGCCTATGAAGAATGAATTGGGCAGATGAGTTGGTATATTGCCTACTACTTCTAACTTCACCTGCGTGCGCCAAGCACCTGCCCAGACATTGTCTTCATCATATATTTTAACTAAAGGAGTCAAAACAGTGCACTGGCGCCGTAACCAAACCAAAATGTCTTCCTGGGGAATTGCATCATTTTTCATGATTATTGTGATATTTTTGGTTTCTGGTTTAGTCATCGGTATGACCACTAAATCATTCCAGTTTTGATGACCTGCTCTCTTTTGTACATTGTATATCTTCCAGAAATGGTCTAATGCTTCTGGCAATTTAAAAGTAACATCAAAATCAATCTCTGTCTGTGCCATAACGGCCGATAAGTCATCTGGTGAGAACCCCATTCCATCTAATATGAGGGATCTTACAATAAAGCGCCTGGGGGGGGCATCCTCTTTAGTACCATCCCACTTTATCTTAACCCAATTCTTTCTCTTAAAGGGCTCATTGTCTGACAAATCTGGAACTGGGAACAACCTTCTTTTCTCCCAAAAGGATGCAGGGTTTCTTTGTACAGTATCACCACCTACTTGGATTAATTCTACTTCTACAGAAGCTGCCTCTGCCTGATCCACCTGAACTTGCCTATTACCTGCTAATTCCCCAGCAGAAAGGTTACCTGCATTCCCACTCACTTGCACTTCCACTCTTTCACTGTCACAGCTCCTTCCTTGCACCCCTTCACCCATCACACCATTCAAACCACTCTCCACTGCGCCACTCTCCAGAATGCCGATCTCCATTGCGCCGATCTCCACTGTGCCGCTCTCCATTGCGCCGCTCTCCATTGCACCGATCTCCACTGCGCTGATCTCCACTGCGCTGATCTCCACTGTGCCGCTCTCCATTACGCCGATCTCCATTGCGCCGATCTCCATTGTGCCACTCTCTTTAACATTTGGAGATGATTTTGTTGAAACTTCCATTTCACTTTCTTTTCCTGCTTCCAGGACTCCTTCACGCTGTTTCTCACTTCTCACAGAAGCAGACTCGCATGGTGACTTCACATTAAGTTTGCCTTTAACCTTTGGTAAATCTGGAAAATCTTGATCTGATGATAACTCAAAAGTTCTTTCAATCTGCAGATCTTGTTTCGGTTTATTTACTTTAAAGGTTTTAATTACAGATTTGCTCTTTTCCTGATTATCCACATCTTTCTGATCAAAAGCCATGTTTTGCCAGTTTACCTTTCCTCTGTCCCTTTGCATTTTTGGGGGTAACGGTTTGATAAACTCCGTTTCACTCTCGGATGAGCCGGGGCTATTGGATGTACTTGCTTGGTGGGATTTTTGCAGAACAGGCTTTGATACAGAACCACGGACATTAGATCCCATTGTTTCAAATCGTTGTTTATTTTGGTAGATCTCTTTCCATGGACCGACATCTTTATACAGCTCACTTATTTGAAAATCAATGTCAGCAAGTTCACCCCTTAACTCATCTCTCTTCTGTGTGTTTAATTCTTTAATTTTGCCTTCAGAAACTGCTAACACATTTGTTAAGGATTTGATTGACAACTGCAGTTTTTTCTTTTTATTTTGCAAGGTGGCTAGTTCCTTTAAGGCTTCAGCTACTTTTTCAGCAGTTAGCATTTCTTTAACTTTGCCTTTAATTTTGGGTTCTTTTGTGTCTGTACCTTTAAGAGACAGTACCTTCTCTTCAGTCAACCCCCCTTCACAGAGTCTATGAGCTTTGCCGAGTTTGCATAAACCATGCTCCTTTACTGGCTCTTGTGCTTTACATAGAACTCCTTTACTGGTGTTATTATCAATGCTGGTACCAGGGATCACACCAGGGTTGCTGCCTTCTGAGCTCAGGGGATACAATGGTGCAATGGTGGAAACTGCACTTCTCCTCCCTCCACTGCTACAGGTGCTGTCTGCTCCATGGTCTGGAGATGTGGGGGCACCAGTGCAAGGTCTGGCAGCTGTATCTGGGGTCCCAGTCTCTTGGCAAGTCTGCTGTAACACATACACTGGAGGGTTAATTGCTTCACCTGACTCCTCCCCCACCTGGCCAACTGATTCCAGCTCACACAGTGGAGCCTCTGCTTGTTTCCCAGCACAGCCCTGGATTCCCTGCTGCTCACAGGACCCAGTCACACACTTCTGGGGGGGATTTTGGCAAAAAACAGTTTCCTTACGCTTTGCTGTTATATTTGTCTGTATCACATTAACCTGTTTCTTTTCAGGCATTTCTACACTTACTGCTGGTAACTTATAATCAGTCTCAGAAGAAATTAAAGGCACAGTTTGCATTTCCATACCTTTGTGTTCTTGCTGATTTCTTTCTCCATCAGACACCAACACTTGTTTTCCTTGCATCGCTTTACATTGCTTGCCATCCTTTTTCCCTTTTACCGAAGGGTTAATCTTTGCTGCTCCAGGGGGATTGATCTTTCCTTTAGGGGCACCTCTGTGGGCTTCCACCTCCTGAGCACGAGCTACTGCTGCGCTTCTTTGCTTCTGCCTCCTTGTTTCTGCCACAAACTTTTCCACCTCCATCTCACTCTCACTGCTGGTTTTTCCCCGAGGTGTTGTTGGGGTCCCAGCAGATGAGGATCTTAGCCTTGGCCTTGAGATTTCAGCCACAGGGCTAGGCCCCAAAGCCTGGGCCTCAGTTTTGTGGGTAGCCCGTCCAGCCCTAGCAGGGCCTGGGCTTGTTCCAGACATCAACAGAGCTCACTGATACACCTCCTCTTCCACTGGGGATCAGATAGGATCTGTGCAGCCACTGGGTCAGAATGTTCTGTTATACAGATAGCTAGAATCTCAGCTGCCATAAAGCAGGACAGGACTGCTGCTTACAATGGGGATCAGATAGGATCTGTGCAGCCACTGGGTCAGAATGTTCTGTTATACAGATAGCTAGAATCTCAGCTGCCATAAAGCAGGACAGGACTGCTGCTTACAATGGGGATCAGATAGGATCTGTGCAGCCACTGGGACAGAATGTTCTGTTATACAGATAGCTAGAATCTCAGCTGCCATAAAGCAGGGCAGGACTGCTGCTTACAATGGGGATCAAATAGGATCTGTGCAGCCACTGGGACAGAATGTTCTGTTATACAGATAGCTAGAATCTCAGCTGCCATAAAGCAGGGCAGGACTGCTGCTTACAATGGGGATCAGATAGGATCTGTGCAGCCACTGGGTCAGAATGTTCTGTTATACAGATAGCTAGAATCTCAGCTGCCATAAAGCAGGACAGGACTGCTGCTTACAATGGGGATCAGATAGGATCTGTGCAGCCACTGGGACAGAATGTTCTGTTATACAGATAGCTAGAATCTCAGCTGCCATAAAGCAGGGCAGGACTGCTGCTTACAATGGGGATCAGATAGGATATGTGCAGCCACTGGGACAGAATGTTCTGTTATACAGATAGCTAGAATCTCAGCTGCCATAAAGCAGGACAGGACTGCTGCTTACAATGGGGATCAGATAGGATCTGTGCAGCCACTGGGTCAGAATGTTCTGTTATACAGATAGCTAGAATCTCAGCTGCCATAAAGCAGGACAGGACTGCTGCTTACAATGGGGATCAGATAGGATCTGTGCAGCCACTGGGACAGAATGATCTGTTATACAGATAGCTAGAATCTCAGCTGCCATAAAGCAGGGCAGGACTGCTGCTTACAATGGGGATCAGATAGGATCTGTGCAGCCACTGGGACAGAATGTTCTGTTATACAGATAGCTAGAATCTCAGCTGCCATAAAGCAGGACAGGACTGCTGCTTACAATGGGGATCAGATAGGATCTGTGCAGCCACTGGGTCAGAATGTTCTGTTATACAGATAGCTAGAATCTCAGCTGCCATAAAGCAGGACAGGACTGCTGCTTACAATGGGGATCAGATAGGATCTGTGCAGCCACTGGGTCAGAATGTTCTGTTATACAGATAGCTAGAATCTCAGCTGCCATAAAGCAGGACAGGACTGCTGCTTACAATGGGGATCAGATAGGATCTGTGCAGCCACTGGGACAGAATGTTCTGTTATACAGATAGCTAGAATCTCAGCTGCCATAAAGCAGGACAGGACTGCTGCTTACAATGGGGATCAGATAGGATCTGTGCAGCCACTGGGACAGAATGTTCTGTTATACAGATAGCTAGAATCTCAGCTGCCATAAAGCAGGACAGGACTGCTGCTTACAATGGGGATCAGATAGGATCTGTGCAGCCACTGGGACAGAATGTTCTGTTATACAGATAGCTAGAATCTCAGCTGCCATAAAGCAGGACAGGACTGCTGCTTACAATGGGGATCAGATAGGGATTTTTATTAAAAATATGAACAATAACAATAAACAAAATCAAAATGTTATAACAAACAAATCAAAACATACAACAGATACATATTCAAAAATCCATAGTTTTTTCCCATGAAAAATCTACCCCCCTCCACAAT
Source organism: Xenopus petersii (assembly GCA_038501925.1). Classification (NCBI taxonomy): domain Eukaryota; kingdom Metazoa; phylum Chordata; class Amphibia; order Anura; family Pipidae; genus Xenopus; species Xenopus petersii. Next base: position 1,889,774 of record CM076683.1, read on the forward strand.
TTATTGTTTTCTTTATTGATATTTATTTCTTTCAATTTTATCAGGTATAATTCTTTCAAAATCTTTTTGGTTGTGAAATCTATAGATCCTTCTTCTCTCCCAAAAGTTTTACCACATCTCCTCATCCATAAGAAATATCGAACAGCTGAGAAAATAACAAAGAGGGTCTCTTTATCCAGAGGATGGTTATTAGTTACAATTCCATAGGCTCTTTCCCCGTAAGTGTTTCTACAGAAATTATTGATTCCCAAAGTTGTTAAAACTTGATCATAAAGGGCTTTTGAGACTGAACATTCTAATAAGAAATGATCTACTGTTTCTTCTTTTCCACAGTCCCAGGGGCATAAACTATTTACTGTACTTAGATAACTTAAATTTCCCCTTACAAATAACTTCCCCTGTAGGGCCAACCATGCGTTATCAAACATTTTTTCTGGGAGTCTTTTTCCATTCAAAAACTTAATGCATTCTCCCATGACTTTTACAGGGCAATCTTTTGGACTCAAAGAGACAACAAAAAAGGAGCTAAGCACTTGTTCATACAACTGTTTTCTTGATAAGGTTTCAATATCATTGAAACCTAAACCCCACTTTTTCAACAATTTTAAACCTAACGCAATATGTTGCGGAAAACCACCTCCCCTGATCCGGACCCCCTTCACTCTACCGCCCTCCACCCAGTCTCTGATAAAAGGCGAAACCCAGGATCTGACACAGTTTTCCCACAGAGAACACGTTCTTTGACCCAGATTCCCAAAATTGAATTTAAGAAAAATGGTGCCAAAGAAGGCAATTGGACAAACCATCCCTAGACCTCCCTCTTTCTTCTGTAGGAATGTTACCCCTCTTTTTACCGGGTTCAGCCTACTCCCCCAGAGCATCTGGAAAAACAAACTGTAAACCCGAACATAGAGAGATTCTGGCAAGGGAAACACATAAGCAACAAAAAGAAACAATGGGATCAAAAAGGTCTTGATCAGATTAACCCTTTCTCTATAGGTCAGCTTCCAAGATCTCCAACGCTGAACTTTTGCCAAACCAACATCCACTTTCTCTTCCCAATTTAATCTGCTATTATCATCCCTTCCAAATTTTACTCCCAAGATTTTAACCTGCTCTGGGGCCACTGGGAAATTTCCGGCCTGAAAATCCGGTTCCCCTCCTAGAGTCCAAAAAGCTTCCGACTTTTCATGATTAACTGAGGATCCAGAGGCCCTCGAGTAGCTTCTGATACAATCAGTGATCACCTCAACCTCCGCCTGCTTAGAAATGACCACTGACACATCATCCGCGTATGCTACAAACCTGAGTGGCTGCCCGCCGGGCACACAGACCCCCTCCATGCCCTTCTCCTCCAGCATCCTCAGGAAGGGATCCAGAGCAAATACATAGAGAAGAGGACTCAGAGGGCAGCCCTGCCGCACCCCGGCCCCAACATCAAAGGTTTCACCTTGCCAGCCATTAATCAGTGGGAAGCTTTTTGCCCCTTCATACAAAATCCTTAACCAACTAATGAATTTGCCTGGGATGCCGTATTTAGACAAAACAGCCCATAGATAGCCATGGTTAACCTTATCAAAAGCTTTAGTTTGATCCAAAGACAACAGGTATTTGCCCCACCCATGAGCTTTGCATGACTCCAAGGCTTCCCTTAAAGTAAGGAGGGCCCCAAAGATGCTCCGCCCCTTCACCGTGCAGAACTGACAGGATGATAATAAAGTGCCAGAAAACAAAATCAAACGTGAAAAAAGAATCCTCGCCAGAATCTTTCTGTCAGAATTGAGAAGGGCAATTGGCCTCCAGTTCTCAACCTTCTCATCATCCTTCCCCTTTGACAGCAAAATTAAAGAAGAACACCTCATTGACTCAGGCATACCCCTCTCCAAACATTCATTAAAGATCTTAACTAACACCGGGACTAACAGCGATTTAAAGGTCTTATAAAACTCTGCTGTTAGCCCATCAGGCCCTGGAGCTTTTTTGTTGTGCATTCTGTCAATCGCACCCACCACCTCTTCCTCCTCAATATTTGCTGTCAATGGGGAAAAGTCCAAATTTACTGTATCAGGTCCTGGGGTCGCCTTTAAAAAGTTTTCAGTCCTTTCCCTCTCCAAAGTTTTACTTCTGAACAGATCAGCATAGTACGACCTCACAACCCCGAGGATACCCTCCCTGGATTTCTGTATAACTCCCTCGGAGTCAATAAGGCCAGTCACCTGCTTTTTCTTAAAGGTCTCTCTACAATTCTGAAAAGGATCAGGGGAGTTTTTTGCCCCAAAATCTCTCTCCAGAATCATAGAGTCCTTGCGACTGTACTGATGCTGCCTAATCAGATATTTCAACCGGGCAATTTTTTCCCCCACCACCCCGGCCGAAATTAAGGTTTCCAACTTCTTCCTCAGAGACTGGTATGTTTTTGATCTTAAACCCTCCCGTTTAACAGATAGTTTTGTGAAGAAAGTTCGGATTTCTTTTTTTGCTTCCTCCCACCAGTGTACCACAGAATCAAAGAAAAAGAATTTTGACCACAAGGCTTCAAAAAACACCTTAAAAGAGCCATCCTCTGCTGCTTCTTTAAGAGACCCAATTCCCAGCCTCCACAGTCCTTTGCCTCTCTTGGGAAGATCTGATGTTCCCACTGTAAAGGATAACATTAAATGATCTGAGAAATCTACTGATGATTCCTTCACATCAGAGAAGACCTCCCCTTCCTTTACAAATATCATATCAATACGACTACTTCTATTGGAGCAAAAGTATGTATGTACTGCTTTCCTCCTTCCCCAAGTAGCCACATCAATGTAACCCGCCTGCTTAATTATACCTAACAAGAAAGCACCTTCATATTTGTTATATCTCCCAGTTCTATCTCCTGGATTTAAGGTCTGGTTAAAATCACCAGCCCAAATGACTTGGCAAGAAACACACAAGTATTGTTTTATTTCTTCTAACATATCTTTTCTTTCTATCACTGCATGAGGGGCATAAATATTTATAAGTCTGTAACTTTCTCCTTTTATATTTATATCTAGTAAAATACATCTACCCACTTTAAGCTCTAAAAATCTCTTAACCTTAATGTCTGAGAATCCCTTAAAAAGAATTCCCACCCCCCTGCTGTTTCCTCTGCTATGGACCAAAATGATGGACCCAACTGCCAGTCCCTTTTTGCATTAAAAATCTCTATCTTATTGGTTAGTCTTGTTTCTTGCAAAAAATAAATGTCATTTTCTTCTTTCTCCAAGTTACTAAACACTTCCTGTCTTTTTTTAACATTTTTTATACTACACACATTTATAGTACTAAATTTAATTATTTGTTCAGGCATCTTGGAGAGTTAGTTGTTCGCACAGGATTGTGTTCGGCATGTCTTTTATACTGGGGTTTCCCCATGCCACCCAACGACTCCCCCTCCACCAGGAGATCCTCCTCATCAATGGACTCCCACTCTTCCTCACTATCTATCCTTCCTTTCCTTTTCTTCCCTTGCTCCTCCACAATTCCTTTTTCCACATTTGATGGACCCTCAGATTCTAATACAGAATCTTTCTTTCTTTTGCCCAAACCACTGCTGGGGGGTACCACATTCTTTTTAATTGACCTTTCCTTGACTCTCTTTTTTACCTCCTTTTTGTTCCCTTCATCCCTTTTTTTCTCTTCTCCAATCCTTCTCAATTCCTCTTCCAAATCCCCCCATGACTTTCCTGAGGGCAATTCAAATCTGTTTGAAGTTTTGATTTCACTTTCAAAGATCATTTTACCTGCTTTTTTTTTTCCTGCCTTTTTTCCTGCCACCTTCCAGTCATCCCCCCTTCCCTGCACTGATGTAACAGTACTTTCTGCCTTTTGGTTTTCTTTACTTTGACAGGGGGCAACCTCATTGTTCCCTTCCTCCTCCCACCTTTCTTCTGTTGCATCTTCCTGAAATATTTCCTCCTCTATTCTTGGGCAAAGTTTAACAATATTGTGCCAGGCATTAGGACAATCACGGTGTGTATGACCCAGTTCCGCACACAGGTTACACCTGACATTCTCGCAGTCTTTGTTGACATGCCCCTGGGCCCCACACAATGTGCACATCTTTATTGTACAGTCTCCCGCCAAATGCCTCCTTGATCCACACTTATAACATTGACGGGGCTGCCCTGGATAAAAGCAAACACCCCTTTCTCTGCCTATAAAAAATGAATTTGGGAGATGTTGTGTCATGTTGTTTTGCACATTTAGCCTCACTTGAGCCTTCCAACCCACCACCCAAAATCCTTCCTCATTATATACAGGTTTTAAAGGCATCAAAACATTGCATTGTCTCTTTAACCAGACTAACACATCAGCAGGAGGGACAGACTCATTCTTAAAAAAGATTGTTACTGTTTTTACTTCTGGTTTTGAGACTGGACTCGCCCTGAAGCCTTCCCATGCTGAGGATGTCTTTTTATCTTGATATAAATTCCAAAATCTGTCTAAACCTTGAGACAACTTGAAACTTATTTCAAAATCAATATCTGACACATTTACAAAAGCAAAAACATCTGCAGGAGTAAATCCCATTGATTGTTTGATTAAGTTTTTACACACATAGCGGCTACCTGGTGATTTCTCCTTTTCTCCCTCCCATTTGATTTTAACCACATTTCTCCTTTTGAAAGTAAGCCCATCATGAAATGATTCCTCCTGCCTTGCAAAAAATTTCCTTTTCTCCCAGAAAGACCTACTATCCTGTTTACCTTGTTCAGGATCAACTCCATTTTGAGCAAATTGTTGTGTTTTTTCCTCAGGTAAAGCACTAGTTGCTTCATTCTCAGCAGCTTGTGTCTCCCCCTCCCCCTCCACCTCGTTTACATTCCCTTCAGAAACTGCACATTCCTTGTTGTTAAACAAAACATTTTCATTCCTTTCCTTTCCATTTGTTTCAGACAAATTATTTGCACCATTATCATCTGATTCCCCCCCACCTTCATTCAGCACAAAATCCAAATAAGAGGATTCAAAGGTCTTTTTCCCTCCACTGGACATTTGTTTAAACCGTTCCTTGTTTTTATACACCTCCTCCCATGGTTTAATCACTAATAACAAAGCCTCCATATTTTCCATCACCTCCTCCAGTTCTTTATTCATTTCAGCCAGTTTCCTGATGCCTTGAGCTCTGAAATGTCCCTTAGCAGATTTAACATTTGAAAGTTCCCTCTCAATGTTTTTTTCCAAAGTATTTCTCCTGTTACTTAACAGTTCCATAGCTCTGAGTGATTCAATGATGTGTGAGGTATTAACAGTGTGTCCACTACTAGTCACATTAGAAGAGTCATTAGCCAGTGCTCCACTCACCCGTGCCCCAGTCCTGGTCTCCTCTGTGCCATCCAGCGCCCCCTCTGCCACTGCCACAGCAAGCTGGCCACACAGCGCCTCAAGCCCTGCCATATGTTTAGCAGGATTATCCTTCATGCTTGCCTCCCTGCTAGTGACTTCCTCCACAGTGTTTGTCTCAGTGTTGTTGGTGTAACAATGTGCTGGAGCTGCAGTTGCCAGAGTCTCACCTGAAGCCTCACTGCTGCTGCTTGCGGACGCCATCTTGTCCTTTTCCTCAGCACTAGCCCCGGAGCTCCCTCCTTCTGCCTGGGCCTCAGATACTTCACTGTCGCCCACCTCTGTGTTACTGAGGGAACACTCCAAAAGGGTACTTGCACCACATCTGCGCACTTCTGAAACACTTTGGGGGCTGCTGGAATCCACTGCTTTCTCCATGGGCATTTCACAGGGGGAGCTTGCACCAGGCAAATCCTCCATATTGGCTTTTTGATCAGACAATTCTGCTGACTGTGTTACTTCCATCATTTCTTCACTGTTTGCTTCATTACACACCACTTCACATGAAGTTTTCTTGCTTTTGCAAAAGACTTTCTTTATGGTTTCTTTTGGGACTTTTTTCCCAACACCTAAAGTCTTTGTTCCACTTTTAACACGAGCTGACATCCTTCTCTCCATTTCCAAGTTGTAGGTAAATAATAAAGTCCAAAAGAAAGTGTAAACTGCACCCCCAGACCCTTGCTGGGCCTGGGGTAAGCTCTGTAACTCAGGAGCTCCTCACACGCACGTCCTTCCTGATTGGGGATCAGATAGGATCTGTGCAGCCACTGGGGCAGAATGTTCTGTTATATAGATAGCTAGAATCTCAGCTGCCATAAAGCAGGACAGGACTGTTGCTTACAATGGGGATCAGATAGGATCTGTGCAGCCACTGGGACAGAATGTTCTGTTATACAGATAGCTAGAATCTCAGCTGCCATAAAGCAGGACAGGACTGCTGCTTACAATGGGGATCAGATAGGATCTGTGCAGCCACTGGGACAGAATGTTCTGTTATACAGATAGCTAGAATCTCAGCTGCCATAAAGCAGGACAGGACTGCTGCTTACAATGGGGATCAGATAGGATCTGTGCAGCCACTGGGACAGAATGTTCTGTTATACAGATAGCTAGAATCTCAGGGAATAACGCATAATTTATCTGTCTTATCGTGATGACTATGCCAAACTATAAAAAAATTAAGTTTTCCTTTTTATTTGCATCAAATAAAGGTAGAAAAGCCCCAGAAGCCAATGACTGTGATTCTTTGGATAAAGACAAGAGACCATTAGACTGTGCAACTTCTCCAACACCAGCAAATCCTCACATTGGAAAGAAACATCTGTATCAGACTCAGAAAAAGCTTTAGTACAATGAGCCTTCCCAACTCCCAGAATGAACTTCTCTCAGTAAGAAAACAATTCGAATGCTCAGAATGTGGGAAAACATTTGCAAAAAAATTTAACCTTCATACTCACCTAAGAGTTCACACAGGAGAGAAACCATTTTCTTGTGCAGAATGTGGTAAATGTTTCATTTCAAAGCGGAATCTTACCAGACATTACCTATTTCATACAGGGGAGAAATCTTTCACTTGTAAAGACTGTGGCAAAAGCTTCTCTTCAAAGGACAGCCTTTCTTCTCACAAAAGTGTCCACATAGGAGAGAACTCATTTACATGTACAGAATGTGGAAAACAATTCTCTCATAAGAAAACCCTAAGACAACACACACAACTTCACACAGAAACAAAAACATTTACATGTACAGTATGTGGGAAAGTCTTTAGTAATAAGAGAAGTCGTCTCTACCCCTACACAACTCACACTGGGGAGAAACCTTTCATATGCAGAAAATGTAAGAATATGTCTCTCTCTGTTCTTTTCTCGTGCACAGAATGTGACAAATGGTTCTCTAAAAAGATGTACCTTAAAAGACACCAGAGACTTCACATAAAAAAGGAAACTTTCCCATGTACAGAATGTGACAAACTTTACTTTACAAAGAGCAGACTTGAGAGGCATTATGCTATTCACACAGGGGGGAACCATTTCCCATGCACAGAATGTGGCAAATTATTTGCTACAAAGAACCGCCTTCAGTTGCATTCTGTTACCCACACTGGGGAGAAACCATACCTGTGTGCAGAATGTGGGAAGAAATTTACAAAAAAAACCTACCTAAATCTTCATATGAGAATTCACACAGGAGAGAAACCATTTACATGCACAGAATGTGGAAACTGTTTCAGGCTAAAACAAGTCCTAAAAGTACACCAGAGAATTCACACAGGGGAGGAACCTTTCGCATGCACAGAATGTGTCAAAAGATTTACAACAAAAAGCCACCTTCATCGTCATCTGAAAACTCACACAGGAGAGAAACCATTTACATGCACAGAATGTGGGAAAAGTTTTGCAGTAAAATCTCACCTTCGTAATCACCTGAGAACGCACACAGGAGAGAAACCATTTACATGCACAGAATGTGGGAAATGTTTTGCAATAAAATCTCACCTTCGTCATCACCTGAGAACTCACACAGGAGAGAAACCATTTGAGTGCACAGAATGTGGGAAACGTTTCATATTAAATGATGCCCTTATAAAACACCAGAGAATCCACACAGGGGTAAAACCTTACTCGTGTGAAAAATGTGGTAAAAAATTTACAACAACATCCCAACTTAATGTGCACCTGAAAAGTCACAATGTAGAGAAACCATTTGCTTGCACACAATGTGGGAAACGTTTTGCAAGAAAATGTCTGCTTCATAGTCACATCAGAACTCACACAGGAGAAAAACCATTCATATGCACAGAATGTGGGAAAAGTTTTGCAGTAAAATCTAACCTTCGTCGTCACTTGAGAACTCACACAGGGGAGAAACCATTTGAGTGCACAGAATGTGGGAAATGCTTCACGGAAAGTGGTACCCTTAGAAAACACCAAACAATTCACACAGGGGAGAAACAACCCAACTTAATGCGCACCTGAAAATTCACAAAGTAGAGAAACCATTTGCTTGCACACAATGTGGGAAAAGTTTTGCAAGAAAATGTCTGCTTCTTAGTCACCTCAGAGCTCACACAGGAGAGAAACCACAGAATGTGGGGAAAGTTTTAGCCAAAATACAATCCTTAAAAAACACCAAATAATTCACACGAAGGACAAACCTTTTATATGCACAGAAGAAGGCGAAACATTTTAGGGATAAAGCTGCATTATTGCTCAGCTGAGAATTCACACAGGAGAGAAACCATTCAAGTGGACAGAATGTGACCAACGTTTCACTGTATTGGGCACTCAAAGAAAACATTTACATGTATAATATGTTGGAAAGTCTTCTACCTCACATAACTCACACTGGGGAGAAACCATTCATATGCACAGAATGTAAGAATATGTCTCTCTCTGTTTTCTTTTCTCATGCACAGAATGTGGCAAACAGTTCTCTAAAAACAAATGCCTTATCAAACACCAGAGAATTCAAATAAAAAGGGAAACTTTACCGTGTACGGAATGTTTCTTGAAACAGGGCAACTTTCAGCAGCATTATATCATCCATACAAGAAAACTACTCAGCTGTTTCCTCTCTTTCACTTGATTCACCAACCAATTTTTCCCAGTAGTATGTGACATTTAGAGCCCCCCACAATTGAAAAAAGAGCACACAAATGTTTCACAATCAAATAATCAAGAAAAATGCTAAATAATTAATCCTATAACTAAATATTGCGCAGTGAGATTGGCTGTTAGAACCCCAGTTCCACTAATATCACTTGCCATTGGATGTGACACATATAAGCAGCATTTGGGAAAGTGCAAGGGGTGGGGCTTTATGGTTAGTGGGCAGGGTTTGTATATATTTGGAGTTTTGGAAAAATTGGGACATATCTTTATGTCCTCCACATGAAGAAATTGAAAAGAGACTAGAACATGTTAAGATTAACAAAGGCTCGAGGCCAGATGGTATTCATCCCAGGGTAATTAGGGAGCTTAGCTCTGTGATTGCCAAACCTCTTTACTTAATTTTTGAGATTTGGCATAGTGCCGAGAGACTGGCGAATTGCTAATGTGGTGCCTCTATTCAAAAATGGATCCCGTTCTCAGCCTCAAAACTATAGGCCAGTTAGTCTGACGTCAGTGGTAGGAAAGCTTTTCAAAAGGGTTAATAAAGGATAAGATACTGGACTTCATAGCAAATCATAATACTATGAGTGTGTGCCAGCATGGTTTTATGTGTAATAGATCTTGCCAGACTAACTTAATTTCTTTTTATGAGAAGGTAAGTAGAGACCTCGATTCTCGGATGGTAGTGGATGTGATTTACTTAGACTTTACTAAAGCATTTGATACAGTGCCACACAGAAGGTTACTGGTTAAATGAAGGAATGTTGGCCTGGAACATAGTATTTGTACCTGGATAGAGAACTGGCTAAAAGATAGACTACAAAGAGTGGTGGTAAATGGAACATTTTCTAATTGGACCAGTGTTGTTAGTGGAGTACCGCAGGGCTCTGTACTAGGTCCCTTGCTTTTCAACTTGTTTATTAATGACCTGGAGGTGGCCATTGAAAGTACTGTTTCTATTTTTGCAGATGAGACTAAATTGTGCAGAACTATAGGTTCCATGCAGGATGCTGCCACTTTGCACAGTGATTTGTCTAAACTGGAAAACTGGGCAGCAAACTGGAAAATGAGGTTCAATGTTGATAAATGCAGGTTATGCACTTTGGCAAAAATAATATAAATGCAAGTTATACACTAAATGGCAGTGTGTTGGGAGTTTCCTTAAATGAGAAGGATCTTGGGGTCTTTGTAGATAACAAGTTGTCTAATTCTGGGCAGTGTCATTCTGTGGCTACTAAAGCAAATAAAGTTCTTGTATAAAAAAGGGCATTAACTCAAGGGATGAAACATAATTGTGTCTCTTTATAGGTCCCTGGTGAGGCCTCATCTGGAGTATGGGGGCAGTTTTGGACTCCAGTCCTTAAGAGGGATATAAATGAGCTGGAGAGAGTGCAGAGACTAAGTGCAACTGAACTGGTTAGAGGGAGGGAAGAGTTAAATTATGAGGGGAGACTGACAAGGTTGGGGTTGTTTTCTCTGGGGGAAAAAAGGCGCTTGTGAGGGGACATGATTAGACTTTACAAGTACATTAGAGGACATTATAGACAAATAGCAGGGGACCTTTTTACCCATAAAGAGAATCACGTACCAGAGGCCCCTCCCCTTCAGACTAGAGGAAAAGAAGTTTCATTTAAAGGAACAGAGTAGGGGGTTGATCACAGTGAGGACAGTGAGGTTGGGGAATGCACTGCCGGGTGATGATTCAGTTAATGACTATAAGAGGGACTTGGATGATTTCTTGGACAAACATAATACAAAGGCAATTGTGATACTAAACTCTATAGTTAGTATAGATATGGGTATATATCATTTATGTGACAGTAGGGAGAGGTGTATGTATGGGGCTGGGTTTTCATTTGGAGGGGTTGGACTTGATGGACTTTGTCTTTTTTCAACCCAATTTAACTATGTAACTCTGAAGTCACCCATTATTAATAAATAAGACATTAAGACTCTGGGGCAAATTGAGTAAGGTCTTGCTCTGATGTCCTAATACATTTTTCAATTTTTTAATTGATTGATTCATTATTTTGGGGGATACTCACATTTTTCTTTTTTGAAATGTTGACTTGGACCTATACCCTAGGACTGGGGTGAATTGTGAGTATATTCTCCATGATTAACCTTAATAATATTTGACTTTGAATTATTAATTAGTTTTGTAGTAGTACCTATACATATACATATTTTTTGGCACCAACATAAACTATATTATTACAAATTTAGTAAGCGGCAAAAATTCGGCAGCAATGGCTTCGCAGGCAGCGCATCACTTCGCCAGGCGAAAATTCACTCAGACAATGCTAATTCACTAACATGCGAAGTTGCGTCCAGGGCGCGGAATGTTGACGAAGTTGCAATAGTGTTAATTCAGCAAGCAGAGCGCAGTTACACTAGCGTTGGCTAATTTGCATATGGAGGGAAATTAAAGTTGAATGGACGTATATGTTGCAGCAAATACATTACATTACACAAGCCCAGGGAACCTTAATAAAATAAAATATAGTTGTTATATTGCCCTACACATGAGCCCACTGTATAGTTTATGTGACATATGTTAGGAAATGTAGAGGGGAAGCCGGTTACCGCAAAAAAAAATGTACACTCTTTTGCAGCCTATCACCCTGAAAAAAGGAAAAGTCGCCAGTGTTTTTTGGGACTTAGAACTATTCAACTATTTTTTGAGGAACTCCTATCTACTCTATTGCACTTCTCCTGGTCTGAGGTGGCGAAGGCAAGTCTGGCGCAAGAGCTAACATTCAGTAAAATCCGAATCTTAGTGAATTTGTGCAGTCACGTCCCTTTGCCAGAGCGCAAATTCGCCTGAAGATTGAGTGCGAATGAGCTCCAGCGTCAGTCTCTTGTGCCTTGCAGGTTCCATCATGATCAGGCTGAGAATCACATAAGCACACAAGGAACTGGAGACATCTGGATTTGATGATTAACTTGGTTCTCTTGATGTAACTGGTTACTCTATCACTCTACATCACAGCAGTGGCCTCTAGATGATGAGATAACTAATGTATGTAGGGGTTGGACTGACTCTGTTTTCCCTATGGTTCTGAGGAAGGCACGTTGTACACTATGTGCTGAATAAGAGTGTGGGTTGGGCTTGAGTCCTGCTCTATGGGTGGGATACACAGTTACCTCTCACCCTCCCTGTATGACTTTATACATTTAGAAATTGGCTCATTTGGTAGAGGGCCCCATACACAGACAGATATGGTGCTGACTTGGTCTCAAGTTGCCCAATCACAAGCCTAAATCTTTCCATGTATGGCCATCTCAATAGATCTGCTGTGCATTGCTCCTCTCTGTCTATGGCAAAACCAGCAATGGGCCTGGCCGGTAAAAATTATGTCTGATCCCAATGTTATTAATAGGGAATAAAGATAAATATATTGGCAGGCCAGTGATCCCAATGTTATTAATAGGGAATAAAGATAAATATATAGGAAGGTCAGTGATCCCAATGTTATTAATAGGGAATAAAGATAAATATATAGGAAGGTCAGTGATCCCAATGTTATTAATAGGGAATAAAGATAAATATATAGGAAGGTCAGTGATCCCAATGTTATTAATAGGGAATAAAGATAAATATATAGGAAGGTCAGTGATCCCAATGTTATTAATAGAGAATAAAGATAAATATATAGGAAGGTCAGTGATCCCAATGTTATTAATAGGGAATAAAGATAAATATATAGGAAGGTCAGTGATCCCAATGTTATTAATAGGGAATAAAGATAAATATATAGGAAGGTCAGTGATCCCAATGTTATTAATAGGGAATAAAGATAAATATATAGGAAGGTCAGTGATCCCAATGTTATTAATAGGGAATAAAGATAAATATATAGGAAGGTCAGTGATCCCAATGTTATTAATAGGGAATAAAGATAAATATATAGGAAGGTCAGTGATCCCAATGTTATTAATAGGGAATAAAGATAAATATATAGGAAGGTCAGTGATCCCAATGTTATTAATAGGGAATAAAGATAAATATATAGGAAGGTCAGTGATCCCAATGTTATTAATAGGGAATAAAGATAAATATATAGGAAGGTCAGTGATCCCAATGTTATTAATAGGGAATAAAGATAAATATATAGGAAGGTCAGTGATCCCAATGTTATTAATAGGGGAAAAAGATAAATATATAGGAAGGCCAGTGATCCCAATGTTATTAATAGGGAATAAAGATAAATATATAGGAAGGTCAGTGATCCCAATGTTATTAATAGGGAATAAAGATAAATATATAGGAAGGTCAGTGATCCCAATGTTATTAATAGGGAATAAAGATAAATATATAGGAAGGTCAGTGATCCCAGTGTTATTAATAGGGGAAAAAGATAAATTTATAGGAAGGTCAGTGATCTCAATGTTATTTATAGGGGAAAAAGATAAATATATAGGAAGGTCAGTGATCCCAATGTTATTAATAGGGAGTGAAGATAAATATATAGGAAGGTCAGTGATCCCAATGTTATTAATAGGGAATAAAGATAAATATATAGGAAGGTCAGTTATCCTAATGTTATTAATAGGGAATAAAGATAAATATATAGGAAGGTCAGTGATCCCAATGTTATTAATAGGGAATAAAGATAAATATATAGGAAGGTCAGTGATCTCAATGTTATTAATAGGGAATAAAGATAAATATATAGGAAGGTCGCTCTGCTAATGGCATGAATAAATAACCTTTGATTCACACATCGGAGTGCTGCTGGAGTTATTGCTTTTCATTGGAATCTTTCCTCGGGCAGAGAGGAACACAGCTGTGCACCCGACGCTGCAAAAGGCGATACTGTGTAAGTGTGGCACCTTACTGATTTGATTTGGTCAGTGATCTCAATGTTATTAATAGGGGAAAAAGATAAATATATAGGAAGGCCGGTATTTTTTTCCAGAAAAGGTGGCAACCCTACTTACCACTGAGAACAAACAGGTAAAGGTTAAGCTAAGCCTCCCCAAAACTCCGTGTTACACTAAAAAAATAAATACAAAATAATTGTGATTTATAAAAAATGCCTTCATGAGCCGTGCACCACTGTGTGACCACCGTTGGGCTTTGGGAGGAGCCCTCAGCTTACTTGGGTGCCGCCTGGACTTAAAGAGGGGTACAAGGCGAGATGTTCTGGCTAGCAGAGGGGCACGGCAGGTAGATAGTCTTTTGGGCCGTAGGTCACGGTACAAATGGAGCAGGCAAAAGAATCGTCAGACAGGCAGGGTCGAGGCAGGCAGATATCAAGAATCGTCAGGCAGGCAAGGGTCAAACCGGGTAATCAAACAGATGGGGTCAGGCAGAAAGAGTAGTCGAGATGCAGGCAAAGGTCAGGATTCGGATATCAGAATAGTCAGGAACAGGCAGGGATCAAAACCGGAATAAAAGATACAAGTTTCACAGGAACAGACAGCACAAGGCTTCAGGAACCACCAGAATCAAGATTCTATCACAGGCACTGGCTGGGAGTAAGAATGGGCCTTAAATACCTCCGAATTTCGCGCCAAAACGTGCACCAATGCCTGTACCTTTAAGAGGCGCCCAGGCGCCCTAGAGAACCAAGAGAGCCGTCCATCCCGCCACACCACTAGACCACCAAGTAATTTTATTACACCTTCAGAGACATAAAAAGAACCATGAAATGAGGAAGATGGAGATCAGTCATCTTGGGACTCACTCTGAAGGAAATCTTTACATCTACAGTGAGTACAGGGCAAGATGCCAAAAGAAGAGCATGTCTAAAACTCACACAAAAGACAAGACCTGTATCTGCACTGAGTGTAGGAAAAGCTTCAGCCATAGGAGTCAACTCAAAGTCCATCTTCAAATTCATGTAGAGAGAGAAGCCCTTTGTTTGTACTGAGTGTAGAAAAGGCTTCAGACAAAAGAAAACTCTGAAAGATCACCTCGGGACAGACAGAGAACTAGGTCTTGGACCCCATGTTTGTACTGAGTGTGGAAAACATACAAATATAGTTGTGAATTTAATGCTCATCTTCATCGTCACACTGGAGTGAAGTCTTTTGCCTGCAGTGAGTATGGGAAAACGTTTAGTTGTAAGTCTTCACTCACTATTCACCTTAAATATCACACAGGATAGACACCCATGTCTGTTTGTGCTCCCCCAGACTAGCAATGTGTGTGCAGTTGTACAGCTGAACTAACAGTCCCCTGGAGTTGCTGCCAGCTGCTGCCTTGATGGGGGTTATCAGAGCCAAATACAGTATCTCTCCAATACCAAACTGAAACAACCAGCATCTGGGGGGCTTGGTACATAATCGAGAAGAAAGTGCTACTCTGCAGGGAACCATTAGCTAAGTCTGTTAGTGGGGGTAGTAATGAATAATACCCCCAGCTGTCCTTAGGCTAGGGCCAGAAAGGGCCACAGGCAGATGTCAGCCCCTTGCCAATAGCAGTGTCCTCTTCTTGTTTCACATCAGAAGTCTTGTGTTGGAGTGATCTCGGCCAAGAAACATGAGTTTGTTGCTCCCCAACCCCTTGGATGTTGCTCCCAGTGGCCTTAAAACAGGTGCTTATTTTTTTAATTCCGGAGACAAGTTTTGGTTGTATAAAACCAGATGTACTGACCAACAGAGTCTCCTGTAGCTGCCAGTCTGCATAGGGGCTACCAACTGTCAATCACAGCCCTTATTTGGCTCCCCAGGAACTTTTGCATGCCTGTGTTGCTCTCCAACTCTTTTTTCATTTGAATGTGGTAAAATGTTTCGTCAGGATCCACAACCCCCAACTCCTTAAGTCCTTCAAAGGATCCAGTTACAACCCCTCCCCCCCCACACACACACACACGTGATCACCACCATTCATGGAGAGAGGGAAAGGAAGTCCTCAGCAGGATGAGCAGGGGAAATGCCAATAATGATCCTGAGAGCAGCCGTACACATGGACACACACAGAATTTATGAAACGTGTTGACAGACAGAGCTGGGAAGTGCTATGAAGGCTCTTTAGACACATTTTGGACAGGAGAGGAGGAGGAAGATCACGCAGCAGAATGGATCTCTGGATCAGTAAGTTTCCCGCAATCCATGTGCTAATTATAAATGTGCCCAGTGCATGGGGGTATATTGTGTTTATATATTGTCTGTTCTCCCACAACCAGCAGGACATGTGCCTCCATTAGAATCATATTGCTGCCCAATGGGGCTGATTTTAATCCTTTATCAGACACGGCCTCTCCCTCCTCCCTAATCAGGACAAGTCCCAGCAGATCTCAGTATTTGTTATTTTGTCTGGTACCGACCTCACATACTGGTACGGTTGCCACCTTTTCTGGAAGAAAATATCGGGCTTCCTATATTTTTCTTTTTTTTCTCTGTAAATAACATTGAGCAACATTTTTACTGGCCAGGTGGCAACCCTACATACTGGTCACTTTATAATCTGCTGCTGGCAACTGACAGTATGGGTATTTAATAACTGATCCTGACTAAATCATGCCACCAAATATACTTATAATGTACTGGTATTTATAACATAATCCCTTATTTTTACTGCTAATATAAATATTATGTGAGGGGGGGGGCATGCACTGGGTTATTACTAATGCAGTTGGACTGTATAGAAGGGCAGGGACTGATAGAGAGGGGAGACTGTGGGGTTAATCCTGCTGCAGGGACTGATAGAGAGGGGAGACTGGGGCTTAATCCTGCTGCAGGGACTGATAGAGAGGGGAGACTGTGGGGTTAATCCTGCTGCAGGGACTGATAGAGAGGGGAGACTGGGGCTTAATCCTGCTGCAGGGACTGATAGAGAGGGGAGACTGGGGGGTTAATCCTGCTGCAGGGACTGATAGAGTGGGGAGACTGTGGGTTAATCCTGCTGCAGGGACTGATAGAGAGGGGAGACTGGGGCTTAATCCTGCTGCAGGGACTGATAGAGAGGGGAGACTGGGGGTTAATCCTGCTGCAGGGACTGATAGAGAGGGGAGACTGGGGTTAATCCTGCTGCAGGGACTGATAGAGAGGGGAGACTGGGGGTTACTCCTGCTGCAGGGACTGATAGAGAGGGGAGACTGGGGGTTAATCCTGCTGCAGGGACTGATAGAGAGGGGAGACTGGGGGTTAATCCTGCTGCAGGGACTGATAGAGAGGGGAGACTGGGGGGTTAATCCTGCTGCAGGGACTGATAGAGAGGGGAGACTGTGGGTTAATCCTGCTGCAGAGACTGATAGAGAGGGGAGACTGAGGGGTTAATCCTGCTGCAGGGACTGATAGAGAGGGGAGACTGGGGGTTAATCCTGCTGCAGGGACTGATAGAGAGGGGAGACTGGGGGTTAATCCTGCTGCAGGGACTGATAGAGAGGGGAGACTGGGGGTTAATCCTGCTGCAGGGACTGATAGAGAGGGGAGACTGGGGGTTAATCCTGCTGCAGGGACTGATAGAGAGGGGAGACTGGGGGTTAATCCTGCTGCAGGGACTGATAGAGAGGGGAGACTGGGGGTTAATCCTGCTGCAGGGACTGATAGAGAGGGGAGACTGGGGGTTAATCCTGCTGCAGGGACTGATAGAGAGGGGAGACTGGGGGTTAATCCTGCTGCAGGGACTGATAGAGAGGGGAGACTGGGGGTTAATCCTGCTGCAGGGACTGATAGAGAGGGGAGACTGGGGGTTAATCCTGCTGCAGGGACTGATAGAGAGGGGGAGACTGTGGGACTGATAGAGAGGGGAGACTGGGGGTTTCATAGTTACATAGTTTGATCAGAAGAAGATAACCTTATTGTTTGTGTTCTACCCTAGAGAAGCCAGGACTGTAACTAGGGGTAGGCAGAAGAGGCAGTTGTCTAGGTCACAATAATAGGGGGGCACTTGGCCTCTAAAATTGTCTTCTGCCTGCTCCCAGCCGGATTCGCACCTCTTACTCCCCCCCCTCCTGTCACATTATCTTTCCCTCCTGGTCTCCTTTGATCCACATCTCTGCTGTTCAAATGTTACATTTGGAATGGATCAGAAGCTGCAACTTCTAGATGTTTTTTTTTTTTTAACTCTGATGAAGTTCTGATGAAACGCGCTGGTAGCCCTCTGGCTCATACATTGTCGAGGGATACTGTCCTATGTGTGGAAATGTACGCCTTGATATCTGTAGACAGAGAAATCTTATTGCCTGTAGACCTTTGGAATATAGAAAATTGTACATGCAATTTTAAATATTTATGAATCACCTATTGAACGGAACAATGTAGAAACCCAGTTTCCTCATCTCCCAACCTTCTGCTCCATCTACACAATCCAACTCTTCCCTATGTTTCTCGGGATCTCAGACTCACAAACTTCTTCCCCTATGCAACATGATCAGTACACCCAACAAGGTATTAAATTCTCTTCCTTTTACTGTTCAGATCTTCTCTTCAAATAATTTTCATTTTCGTTACATTGTTAATTTTACAGAGAACTGGCCTGACAAAGAGAAGAATTGGAGCCTCCATGCTGCAGGATATCGATTGGTCCCATTTGGATCAGAGATCTCTAATAGGAACATAACCAGATCTGCTGGATTTCATTCAAATCAAGATGTTCATCACAGCCTCAGCCAAATGCAAAGCCAGACAACCAGGTTGCTGGACAATAAAGGTGGTAGGTCATCCAACCAGAATTATTTCAAAGACATGAGTTCTTCTGCTCTCAATGAGACCATAGAACGCAACACTAACAAGCAATGTCAACATGGCTTTAGGGAGAGTAAACGTTCTCAAAACCTTAAGAGCTTAGATTCTGTCATTAATAAGATGACTCCAAGTAGCAAAAAACTAAACATTGTCTCTAAAATAAGCAGCACTTTTAAACCTTTTATCTGCCCAAAATGTAAGAGGAGATTCTGCAGCATGCAAAACCTTCACACCCACCAGAGAATCCACATGGGGAGGAGATTTGTCTGCTCTAAATGTGGGAAATGTTTCTCACACAGGAAGATCCTCACAGCTCACAAATGGCTTCATACTGGGAGGAAACCATTCACCTGCGCTGAATGTAATAAGGGCTTTTTATGGAACAGGGACCTTCAGGAACATGAAAAGGACCATAAAAATGGGAAGATGAACATCAGTCATCCTCAGACTCAATCACAAGGAAATTCTTACCACTACACTGAGTACAGGACAAGCTGCTGGAATAAGAGCATGTGTAAAACTCCGTTTAAGACTCACACAAAAAACAAGACTTGTATCTGCTCTGAGTGTGGGAAAAGCTTCAGACATAGGGGTCAACTCAATGTCCATCTTCGAATTCATACAGGAGAGAAGCCCTTTGTCTGTACTGAGTGTGGAAAAGGTTTCAGACAAAAGTATAAACTGAAAACTCATCTTGGGACCCACAGAGAAGGCCGACCTCATGTCTGTACTGAGTGTGGGAAAACATACAAGCACAGAAGTGGACTAAATGCTCATCTTCACAGTCACACTAGAGTGAAGCCTTTTGCCTGCAGTGAGTGTCGCAAAACCTTTCATTGTAAGACTCAACTCAATATTCATCTTAGATATCACACAGGAAAAACTTTCCCTTGCACAGAGTGTGATAAAACCTTTACACAAAAGAAAAACCTCAAAAGGCACCAAATGATCCACACGGGGGAGAAACCATTCGAGTGCACAGAGTGTGGGAAAGGCTTCAGGGAAAAAAGAAAACTGCAGTTACATTGTCTCATTCATTCTGGCCTGAAACCTTTTGAGTGTTTGGAGTGTGGCCGACAGTTTCGATGGAAACAAGGGTTTGAATATCACCAGTTAAGTCACACCGGGGAAAGACCATATGAGTGTAGTGAGTGTGGGAGAGGCTTTAGATCTAGTGGTGACCTTGGTCTACATGTACGCATTCACACAGGGGAGAAACCATTTATCTGTAATGAGCGTGGGAAAAGTTTTAGGGATCCTGGTGTCCTTGATAGACATCTTCACATTCACACATGGGAGAAACCTTTTGTTTGTGTCGAGTGCGGGAAAAGGTATCGGGAATTATGTTTACTAAGGTCTCATCTTCAGACACACATCAGAATAGAGAAGTTTGTGTGCCCAGAGTGTGGTAAAGGTTACATATCAAATAGATGTTTTGAAACTCATCTTCTCACTCATACAAGATAGACATGTTTTCTGGACCCCTGTGTGAGGAACATTTTCAAAATGTTGGAGAAATAAGAAGGTCCTGTCCTGAGCCCGACTGGCAAAAAGCTGAAGGATGACAGCGTATCTGGGAGTTGTGTTACAATATACTTTATAGTCCTACTTTATATAAATATTGCCCCTTTGACTTTATGTTGCCTCATGCCCCTTATATGTGCAAGACCTCAACATCAGCAGATAATAAGGAAGGTGGCCCTTCCAGACTACAATATACAGAAAGCTCAGTGATGACCAAGGCAGGAATGTAGGTTTCCATATTATGAGGTCCCCTATCTGTACATAGAGTTCATCATGCTCAGCATCCAGTGATGCCAGGTAAGGTTTATTTCACAAAGTCTATTTCCAAGTATATATGATATTATGGGTTAGCCGGCATCTATAATTTGCAGGGGTTCAAGTATTTTCATATGTGTTGGTCCTGTAGTGGTCTTGGGTTGCTGCACCCAGTTAGACACACACAAGTGCCTATCGTTTGAGATCATATGTCATTTTATTTAAGATTTAGACCAATGATCCCAAACCAGTGGCTCTGGTACAACATGTTGCTCCCCAACCCCTTGGATGTTGCTCCCAGTAGCCTCAAAGCAGGTGATTATTTTTGAATTCCATAATTGGAGGCAAGTTTTAGTTGAATAAAATTTCAGGTGTTCTGCCAAACAGTTTTCTGTAGACTGCCAGGCTACCAAGTGGCCAATCACAGCCCTTATTTGGCACCCCAGGAATATTTTTATGCTTGTGTTGCTCCCCAACTCTTTCTACATCTGATGGCGGCTTATGGGTAAAAAAGGTTGGCGACCTCCAGTTTAGATTCATGATTTTCTTTTTTTGTACCAAAAAGTGTGCCAAGCATTGTGTGTTTTCAATCTGACTATTGTGCAGCTCTCTTGATTTTTGTAAAATAAAAAATCTGCTGAATGATTTCAATTCTTTTTATTTGTCACTTCATTTTCAGTGAGTTTTCCTCTTGTATAAAAATGTGGGGGTTTAGGTGCATGTTGTGCAATTTGTCAAAAGGATCATAAAGGTACAGCACTGTGTGCACAAACAAGGCTATATACAGTAATAAAGATATACGTAAAAGTGCAGGATACTAGATGTAGATGTAGCACGAGCACAAACCTTTGAATACAGACATTTGATGTTGTGGTTGATCTGGGGGCACTAACACAGGTCAGCAGGTATCTTAAACGGAGTGTACTATCTGCGCCTACTCAATCCTCTACACAGTGGCCTATTGGCCAATTATGGACTGGATTTTGATATTACATTTTTTTTATTGGACCCAGTTATTACATATAATAAATCAACAACCTATCTGCCCATTAATGAGGCCCACCAATCCACCTACCTTGCTAATAACTGGGAGAAAATTGGCCAAGCATCAATTGGGGTGAGGACCACATTGGCTCAATGATGCTGTACTCACCATAATGGCCTGCATCCCTAAGAGCCAAATAATAAGGTCAGTCCCATATTGTCCACCTTAAAGGGAAAGATTTACTCGCTTGATGACCTTACCAAACAAGCAGTGGACACTGCTATTTAATTTGTTCTCATTGACTTCTGAGACCTTGGTGTAAAATGTTACTACTTAAGTTTTGAAACTGGGTTGAGTGGGTTCATATATGATCTCTGCTTATTAGATATATCTGTATGAGAGCCCTTATTATCTGCCCCCTCAGTATCAGCTGTCTCTCTGACCTCATTGTCTGCCCCCTCGGTATCCTCCTCATCAGTATCACATTCCCCCTCATTATCTGCAGCTCCAAGTGATTCCCGTTCCTGTAGGACAGTGAGTGGTTCTGCCATGTTGCACAGCTCCTCAATGTGACGGATCTTCCTGGACAGCTCGTCCTTCTTTATTTCCAGCTGCTCCATCAGATCAGTGAGTGTGAGTGAGAGCTTCTCTTTCTGGCTGGAGATGTCACTCAGGAGTCTCTTCTCTAGGGCTTCCAGCTGTTCCCTGATGTCTCTAAACAGGGCAGTGACTCTCTCTGTCTCACCGGCTGCTTTTTCTGCCACTTCTCTCCTGCGCTCCTGCAGTCTCTGGGCTTCTCTCTCAGTCTCCTCTCTCTCTGGCCTCAGTTTCTCCACAACTTTCCTCACTTTCTCTTTCTTCTTCTCAGAGGCCTCACTCAGCAGCTCCACCCGGTGGCCCCTGTGCTCTCCGGCCAGACAGCAGGACACACAGATACAGGCCTCGCAGCAGTAATACTCCAGGATCCGCTTGTGTACAGAACATTTTCTCTCCATGAAGGAATCTTACATGGGGGCTAGACATGTCAGTTTCCCAGGTGCCCCCAGTCATGTGACTTGTGCTCTGATAAACTTCAGTCACTCTGTACTGCTGTGCTGCCCTCCTCCCAGCAGCCCATCAGCAGAACAATTGGAAGGTAACCAGATAACAGCTGCCTTGTAGATCTAAGAACAACACTCAATAGTAAAATCCAGGTCCCACTGAGACACATTCAGTTACATTGAGTAGGAGAAACAACAGCCTGCCAGAAAGTAGTTCCATCCTAAAGTGCTGGCTCTTTCTGAAATCACATGACCAGGCAAAATGAGCTGAGATGCACCTACACACCAATATTACAACTAAATACACTTGCTGCTTCAGGAATGACATTTTATATTGTACAGTGAATTATTTGCAGTGTAAACAGTGTAATTTAGAAATAAAAACCACACCATAAAAATCATGATGGCATCCCTTTAAGGCAATGGGAATTATACCAGGGTTTCCTAATTATTTATTATTCTGGCTTTTAGACATTGTATGTCCATGTTGCCTTTGATCTGGCTGCATCTACAGCATATAGTTTTAAATTTGCATTTTATTTTACAATTCATATTATTTCAAGCATCGGGCTCCAATATGACATTTATAAGTACTATTAACGCCTATGTTATAATATCAGCAAGAAATGACAAACTGAATAAAGTGTACAATAGAAATCTGGCTCTCGCACACCCTTGGAGAAGATTACTATAATGATGTCTGGTGCACAATGGTAGAGCTCCGGCGACCCCAAATTTAATCTAGAAGTAAAACAATCCAAAGGCACACAGAGCTGATGCAAGAAAGGAACACTCTGCACATTCAATGCGGAAGTGCAGTGCAACGTTTTGGGGCCAGGCCCCTTTGTCAAACATTCGGTTGTGAAGTTCAATACAACATTTAAAGAGGTGTAATGACAGTGATTGGTTAATGCTGATTAGGTTCAATTAAAGTCCATTAAAGTGAAAATCCAATGAAGTGTTAGTCCTTGGGTCATGTGATAAAGAAAGATGGAAAAAAAGGTTCCAGTTACCTAGAATCAAAAAAAGAAAATAGTACAAGATAATGAAAAATTAATTAAAAAGTGATTTTTTTTTAAATACATTTACTTTTGAAATCTGACATGGGGCTAGACATAATGCCAGTTCCCCAGGTACCCTCAGTGATGTGACTTGCAAATTGTCATGATATCCCCTCCTTCCTTCACTCCCCAGCAGAAAAGAATTTTGCCGGCACACAGGATTTTAGGCTGCAGGGTAAGCCCTTGCAATTTTTTAATGCAGTGCAGGTGCATGATGCTTGACAAAGGGGCGTGACCCCCAAAGGGGCGTGACCCCGAAACGTTGCACCAGCGCTGCATTAAAAAATTGTAAGGACTTACCCTGCAGCCTAAAATCCTGTGTGCCGGCGAAATTCTTTTCTATGATTCTGTGAGGTGGCCGATGCCTCTATCGTTGTGTACCAGGTGATCATATCAGGAAGGGTGGTGTCTGTGTGTGGTTAATCCAAAATCTTCTTCACTCCCCAGCAGCCCATTAGAAGCCTATCGACCCTTCTGCCAAAGGATATGTTTTTATATTGCCAAAGGCGCACCCTACCTAGTGGTAGACACGAGAATAGCACCCAAACAGGAAAACCCCTGCTAGAGAGTACAACTTAGGTTGTGGTAAATAAAATGAAAAGCAGAGAAACAATAAGGGGCAGATTTATCAAGGGTCGAATTTCGAATGTATGTGAGTTTCTAAAAACCAGCAATGCGAATACTCTAAGGAGCCAAACACATGTATTTTTGTGTGTGCACTCCTTAGAGTATTCACATTACCCAACCTGACCTCATCAGTGACTGGCCTATTCAGTGCATTAGTTAGTTAAAGGGATTCGGTCATGATTTTTATGGCTTACTTTTTATTTCTAAATTACACTGTTTACATTGCAAATAATTCACACTACTATTTCAAATGTTATTCTTGAACCAATGTATTTTTTTTTAGCTGTAATATTGGTGTGGAGGCGCCATCTCTGTGCTTTGTGCCTGACTTTGAGCTTTGAGAAGGAGCTAGCACTTCAGGATGGAACTGCTTTGAGACATCTATTGTTTCTTCTCTTCCCATTGAAGTATACAATGACTTGGGTCAGCTCCCTTCCTAAAATTGACATGAGAATAGCATCCAAGCAGGGGTTTTCCGATTTGGTGCTATTCTCATGTCTACCACTAGTCTACCACTAGGTGGGGGATAGGGAGTAATTTTGGCAATGCAAACAAATCCTTCAGAAGAGTTGTCAGACAGCTGCTATCTGGTTAGCTGCCCATTGTTAGGCTACTGGGGGGAGGGGTGATATCACTCCCAGTTGCAGCACAGCTGTATAAAGTGATTAAAGTTTATCAGAGCACAAGTCACATGACCTGAGGGCGTATGGGAAACTAACAATATGTCTAGCCCCATGTCAAATTTCAAAATGAAATATAAAAAAATCTGTTTATATTTCAGTGTAGAATTCTGCTGGAGCAGCACTATTATCTGGAGTGTTTTGTAAAAAAAAAAACATGTTTTCCCGCGACAGTATCCCTTTAACTGAACAGGAAGCCAAGATTAATGAAGGTTTTGACTGAGGTTCTTTCTGAGAGTAGCAGAAAAGCATAATTTGACAAAAAAAAGCTAATTACATTGCACATTCTTGGTTTCATAAGTTCATGAACACTAAATCCAATTAGTTTAAGAGGAATACATAAAGGAACATGAGGCAAATGTAATCAGTGAACAAGGGTCGTTATTTGTAGTCTTCAAGGATTGTACAAGAGTTGTGTATCAGGACCAGTCTCCTCGAACTGTCTCACATGCTAAAGAAGCGTCTAGCGTTACCTGAAACCATCTATTGTATCTTCCAGCACACAATGTTTGGGGGAGAATTTCATATCCTTAAAGTTACCAATGGACCAAATGAATTAAGCAATCAATAAATATCTGTATCTGGAGATGTAACCTCCATTCTCCTAAACTCGTCCTGAACTCAAGGGATGCTGATACTGTACATATTCACCAAATCCCACTTATTGCAGATATTTAATCACATTCTAGCATGGGTCTGAATATTCCCACCTGCAGATATTTCCACCTGAAGCTTATAGAGTTCGCTGATTTCCCACTGCCCTTTTGGAAGTAATAATGTTCCTATGAAACACTTTCTTGTTATTGTCCAGTGACATCAGATACCGACCAGCAATGAATTTGGTCCATATACAGTGACAATATTTGCTTCTGGTGCCATAAACTCAATTTCTACATTAGATCACACATTTTGTGCATGAAGTAACCTCGTTATTAAATATGGCTCCTTCTTAAACTCAAAGCTTCACATCCAGGCCTCAACCGTCTGAAATTATAGTTATGATTCCAAGGGTTTCTAAACATCAAGGGTATAACAAGTTTGACAATCCTCCACAGCAAATTATGACAATAACAATAACTGGAAATATCAAAGTAGCACTTTAGGCTCAAAATGAAAGCAGTGGCATCTCCTATTATGTATTTAGATCAATGAACCCCCTCAAAAGGTGGGAGCGTTTGGTGGAACCTCTACAAATTCTCTTTATGTTTGAGACAATAGTCAGGGTGGGGTTGATTGACTTCCTGCTCATCTCCATAATAAGTCTCATATGCAAATAGCGCAGACAACCCCTAACAATGGGAGTTATAAGGGAGGAGCTGGGGATATAAAGGAACGGAACCTTCCCAGAATCTTTATTGGTGTCTATGGAATAGACAGAAGGGAGAAGTAGTATAAAGAGTTGGGAAATATCTCCAAGGAGCAGTTTCCGAGGAAAGTCTCTGCTGAGGACATACTGGGGAATGTAAAGAAGGAAGGAATCCTTATTCAGAAACTGGTAATTATACTGGGGATTCCTTATTTGTTTTTATTATTTTGTTCCTATGTTCTAATAAGGTTTGTTCATAGTGTTTATGGGACGATACCATAAAACTTTACTAGCATGGACATTCTTCTTTCTACAGAACAAATCTGGTCTTCCAGTTGTAAACCTCTTGGTCTCATTATGGCTTTTATATGAAAGCACTCGGTTAGATGTACCAATAAGCTATAAAAGACATTTTACTTTTTATGACCATCTGAACAATTATTTTGTTTATTTGATATTAGGGAACTGTCCTGAGAAAGAGAAGCGGAACATCAGCACTGCAAGATATTGTTAGTTCCTATAAGGATCTGAGATGTCCAAGATGAAGAAGATCAGAGGTGACAGAAATGAAAATATTCAGGCAAACCTCAGCCAAACCCAGATGTCTCAGGAGTTTTGTGCGGATGGGAAATCTCCTGTTCTGAGAACACAAGAGGGTCAAAATACTGATGCAAAAGATATCAGAATGTCATTTGACTGCAGAGAATGTGGAAAAAGCTTCAGGAATCAGTCTAAGCTTAAAACCCATTTTCTGTGCCACACAGGTGAGAAGCCATTTGTCTGCACCGAATGTGGGAAACGTTTTAGGGCTAAAAGTGAACTGAACATTCATATTAATGTACATACAGGAAAGACTTTCCCCTGTACAGAGTGTGGCAAATCCTTTGGAACAAAGAATATCTTGAAAAGACACCAAATGATCCACACTGGGGAGAAACCACACGAGTGCACAGAATGTGGGAAACAATTCCGGGAGAAAATTAAACTAGAGAAACATTATCTAAGTCATACTGGAGTCAAACCATTCAGCTGCTGTGAGTGTGGAGAACAGTTCATATGGAAATACCAACTCCAGTATCACCAACTGAGTCACACCGGGGAGGGACCGTTTGAATGTCCTGAGTGTGGGAAAAGCTTCAGGAAAAAGTGTGATCTTAAATGTCACTTTCAAGTTCACACAGGAGTGAACCCATTTGTCTGCACCGAATGTGGGAAAAGTTTTAGGGCTGAAAGTGAACTGAACATTCATTATAATTTACATACAGGAAAGACTTTCCCCTGTACAGAGTGTGGCAAATCCTTTGCAGCAAAGAAGAACCTGAAAAGACACCAAATGATCCACACCGGGGAGAGACCATTTGAATGTCCTGAGTGTGGGAAAGGCTTCATGAATTCACATCATCTCAAATCTCATGTTTTGATTCACACAGGAGAGAAACCTTTGCCTGTACTGAGTGTGGGAAAAGCTTCAGGAAAAAGTGTGATCTTAAATGTCACTTTCAAGTTCACACAGGAGTGAACCCATTTGTCTGCACCGAATGTGGGAAAAGTTTTAGGGCTAAAAGTGAACTGAACATTCATAATAATTTACATACAGGAAAGACTTTCCCCTGTACAGAGTGTGGCAAATCCTTTGCAGCAAAGAAGAACCTGAAAAGACACCAAATGATCCACACCGGGGAGAAGCCACACGAGTGCACAGAATGTGGGAAACAATTCCTGGAGAAAAGTAAACTACAGAGACATTATCGAAGTCATACTGGAGTCAAACCATTCAGCTGCTGTGAGTGTGGAGAACAGTTCACATGGAAACAGCAGCTAAAGTATCACCAACTGAGTCACACTGGGGAGAGGCCATTTGTGTGCCCTGAGTGTGGGAAAAGCTATAAGGAACAGACTTGCCTCAATAGTCATATTCGGAGGCACACAGGAGAAAAGCCTTTTGTATGTACTGAGTGCGGGGAAAAATACAAGGACGCAAGTACATTGAAGAACCATCTTGAGTTTCACATTAGAGGAAAGTCATTGTAATTCTGGGGAAGCTACAAATCTTGACTTTGATCTTCAGATTTACAAAGGGGAGAAATGCTAACTTTTCACGTCATAAGGAGTTTCCATGATCCAGAACTACAGTTTCACTTCGAAGATCTTCCCTATATACCATATCATGACTACTCTTAGGGGGAAGTTTAGAGTTTATAAATGTTGTATGGATTCTACAGTTCCATGAAAGGTTTTGGGAAGAACTTGCATTTTAGTTAAACCTTTGAAATAATCTAAGAGAGGAAGGAGCACATATTTATTCACAATTATTCCCTGTAACCCCACTTGTAAGGTGCCTTGTAGATCCTCCATGCAAATCTATAGAATGCAACATCTTCCATCTGAGACAAAGGTTCCCAACAGTGTATGAGGGATCAGAAGTGAAGGGATCAAGTTGGACACCTCCCCAATACATTGCGTGTGTTTTTTTATACTGCCTTGATTAATCTATAATGCTTGTGTAACATCAGCTGTCTCTAACCCTTCAGAACTTTAAACAATAATGTTTATAATTACTTTCTGTGTCTAGAATGTATTTGCATTCAAATAAATGGGAATCACACTACCTATGGCAGGCACTGACAAGTTTACAGGGACCTAACCCATAGGGGACTTGATCCTTAACCCAGTGCCTGTCTAGGCCCCCTAGGTGATTGGTCTTGCCAACTAAGTAGAATGTAGCCCTAAAAAATTCAAAAAGGTCACTATAATTGTAAAAAAAAAAAACCTGACCCTTTCCTCCACGTTTTGCAATCCACAAATTGAGTCTATGTGCACATTCCATTGCAACAGGGTTTTTGGCCCCAGACATGGTGATGCCAAGATGAGACTTTTTGCTAAAGCAGGTTGTCCTGTTCAGTGTATTTGGCTTGATAATTTGGCTTGATAAAGGGCCAAGATTAGGCCTGAAATGTTGTATGTTCTGGATCAGAAGCCACATGTTCCAATAAAGGCTTTTTAATTGAAATTTCCACGTGAGTGTTGCTGTGTCATACACTGGACTCTTCAGTGCATTAGTTATTTAACTGAATGGGAGGCCAAGATTAATGAAGGTTTTGAATGAGGTTCTTTCTGAGAGTAGCACAAAAGCTTAATTTGATAAAAATGCACATTCTTGGTTTAATAAGTTCATGAATACTTGATACAATTAGTTTAAGCAGAATACATACAGGAACATGAGGTACATTTAATGAGTGCAGAAGGGTGAGAATTTCTAGTCTTCTATAGTCAGTAACCAGTCCATTTTGTACAAGGCAAAAATACACATGAACAATGTCAACATTTTTTATTCCCATCTCCAAAATGTGATGTTATCATTCTCTGTGTCATTGATAAAAAAAAACTTCTGAAATAACCACATGCCTGGAGCCAAATTCTACCTTCTCCTGTAGGTTTTTACACTTAACAGTTACACCCACACGTGGAACAAATGAGTGAAAACCAAATACATTGATATGCAAATAATGGTTTCACCCCATCTATATATTCCCTATTCAGTCCCCAAGAGGTTCTGTTTATCTGTGGTACAATAGTCAGGGTGGGGTTGGTTGTCTTCCTGTTGGGACAATCAATTATTAAAGCTACAGGGGTTCTGTCCTGTCATGATTGTTATGGTGTCGATTTTATTTCTAAATAAAGCTGCAAATAATTCACTGTACTGTGTAACATTTCATTCCGTGTAGATTTTGATGTCTGTATTTAGTCAAGCTATGGGGGTGGTATCTTTGGCATTAGGCTTAGGAATGGTAACAATATGTGACAATCTATACTGACAACCAAAGATAAGGTACAAGAAACGAATAATACAGTTCACACGTTCCACTTCCAATACTAAGGGGCCAAGTCAAGTTCGAGTGAAGGATTCGAAGTTAAAAAACTTTGAATTTAAGTGTTTTTTGGGCTACTTCAACCATCGAATGGGCTACTTTGACCTTCGACTACCACTTTGAATCGAAGGATTCAAACTAAAAATCGTTCGACTATTCGATAGTCGAAGTACTGTCTCTTTAAGAAAAAACTTCGACCCCCTAGTTCGCCATCTAAAACCTACCGAACTCAATGTTAGCCTGTGGGGAAGGTCCCCATAGGCTTGCCTAAGTTTTTTGGTCGAAGGATAATCCTTCGATCATTGGATTTAATCGTTCAATCGAAGGATTATTCCTTCGATCGAACAATCAAACTATTTGCGCTAAAATCCTTCGACTTCGATATTCGAAGTCGAATGATTTTAATTCCCAGTCGAATATCGAGGGTTAATTAACCCTCGATATTCGACCCTTGGTGAATTTGCCCCTAATAGTTCCCAGATACAAGATATTCTGAATAAGCATTGGCCTATACTCCTGGAAGAGGACACCCTGGGCACTATTTTGCAAGAAATTATGGCAATAAGTTATAGGAGAAGCCCTAACTTAAAAGACACGTTGACAAGAAGCCATTTTTAAACTTCATGTCGCAAAACAATGAAAAATTGTGGGTCCTTCCCCTGTGGGGAGTGTAATACTGTATATTACAGCAAATACATTACATTACACAAGTCCAGGGAAGCTTAATAAAAGAAATAGAGTTGTTATATTGCCCTACACATGAGCCCAGTGTATAGTTTATGTGTCATATGATAGGAAATGTAGGGGGGAAGCCGGGTACCCAAAAAAATGTATGATCTTTTGCAGCCTCTCACTCAGAATAAAGGAAAAGACGCCAGCGTTTTTTGGGAAGTCCTATCTACTCCATTGCACTTCACTTGGTGTGAGCTGTTAAAGGCAAGTCTGGTGAATGAGGTAACGGTCAGTAAAATCCGCATCTTAGTGAATTTGAGGAGTTACGTCCGTTCACCTGAGCGCAAATTCGCCTGGCGTTATAATGTGAAGCAATGCTACTAAGGTTGCCACCTGGCCGGTATTTCACAGGCCTAGCCGGTAAAATACCAGCCCAGTCCTGGGCCAGTATTACAAATTTACCAGCAATGTAGCTGCCTGTAAATTTGTGATCACCATTCAAACTGCTCCCAGCCTGCCTCAGATGCACCCTCAGCCCACCTTTTTCTTCCTAAAAAATACTTACCTATTCCACGATCCACGACTCTGGCCCGCCCCTTGATGCCATGGCCACACCCCCAGTGACAGCGCTATGCCGCCCCGTGACATCACAGCCTCGCCCATTTTTTAAAAAGGTGGCAACCCTAAATGCTACTGTCTATCTCCTTCGCTAGAGATGTGACGCCTGCGCCCGTTAGGGAATCAGCGAAGTTCCGAAATGATGTCACGCTGGCGGATTTTCATTAGTGTCAGTCACTTCGCCCTTTAGTGAATCTGCCCCAAAGATTCCAAGATAAGTAAGCATTTAAAATAAAAGGGAAGGAAATAACAAAAAACAAAATAAAACCAAAATAAACTAAAACCTCACTCAGTGATATACTGAATTGATGACATCACTTATAAGTGTGATTGTCCTGCTCTGTGCACTGGTTCTCTTGGAGGGTTGGGATTGGAGCAGAGAGCACTAGGACCCGGCAGGCTCCAGGAGGAAAGTCACATGGGAGGAGGAAAGTCATGTGAGAGGAGGAAAGTCACATGACAGGAGGAAAGTCACGTGAGAGGAGGAAAGTCACATGACAGGAGGAAAGTCAGATGGGAGGAGGAAAGTCATGTGACAGGAGGAGGAATAGCAAGTTGTGTATGAGTGGATGAGGAGAGACTGCAGGTAAGAAGTAAGTAGTGAATGACAGACAGGGGCTTATAGAGAGGGAGCTGTGAGCTGTGAGATTTCTTTCTGGACTCACCTCTGCACTTTGTGTTCATCTCACACTGACACACACATTGTGTATTCCTCTCACTCACTCACACTCACTCACACTCACTCACACTCACGAGCTCTCTGACAAGCTATTGCTACTATTCAGGCCTCTCCTATTCATATTCCAGTCTCTTATTCACATCAGTGCATGGTTGCTACGGGAATTAGGACCCTAGCAACCACATTACTGAAATGACAAACTGGAGAGCTGCTGAATAAAAAGCTAAATAAGTAAAAAAAACACAAATAATAAATAATAAAAACCAATTACAAATTGTCTCAGAATATCCCTCTGTACGTCATACTAACAGTTCATCTAAAACTGTGACGGTGGATCAATGAGCAAAATTGTAAAGATGACATTTTTAATTCTAATTAAACTGGGGGAATTTACCCTTGAAATTGCAAATTATTCCTACAAATATATTCCTTTAAGAGACGTATAAGATATGACTGGAAAGTGGGTCCAGATAAGGAAAAGCTTGTTGGGATTGTTGTGTATGATGAATGTTACACACACATATACAGGGATGGGATCTGTTATCCAAAAACCCATTATCCAGAAAGTTCTGAATTACGGAAAGGCCATCTCCCATAGACTCCATTTTATCCAAATAATCCAAATTTTTTAAAAATGATTTCTGTTTTTCTGTGTAATAATAAAACAGTCGCTTGTACTTGATCCCAAATAAGATATAATTAATCCTTATTGGAAGCAAAACCAGCCTATTGGCTTTATTTCATGTTACATTCGGAAGGGGTTTGTTACAGTGAGAGCTGTGAAGATGTGGAATTGTCTCCCTGAATCAGTTGTACAGGCTGATACATTAGATAGGTACAAGGAAGGGTCGGATGCTTTATTCACCAGTAGCTCCTCCCAGCAGACAGGAGGGAGCCAATGAGATTAGAGGAGGGAAAGGGGTGTTACAGGGAGAGCTGGGAAGTGAATCAGTGGTACAGGCTGATACATTAGATAGGTACAAGGAAGGGTCGGATGCTTTATTCACCAGTAGCTCCTCCCAGCAGACAGGAGGGAGCCAATGAGATTAGAGGAGGGAAAGGGGTGTTACAGGGAGAGCTGGGAAGTGAATCAGGGGTACAGGCTGATACATTAGATAGGTATAAGGAAGGGTCGGATGCTTTATTCACCAGTAGCTCCTCCCAGCAGACAGGAGGGAGCCAATGAGATTAGAGGAGGGAAAGGGGTGTTACAGGGAGAGCTGGGAAGTGAATCAGGGGTACAGGCTGATACATTAGATAGGTATAAGGAAGGGTCGGATGCTTTATTCACCAGTAGCTCCTCCCAGCAGACAGGAGGGAGCCAATGAGATTAGAGGAGGGAAAGGGGTGTTACAGGGAGAGCTGGGAAGTGAATCAGGGGTACAGGCTGATACATTAGATAGGTATAAGGAAGGGTCGGATGCTTTATTCACCAGTAGCTCCTCCCAGCAGACAGGAGGGAGCCAATGAGATTAGAGGAGGGAAAGGGGTGTTACAGGGAGAACTGGGAAGTGAATCAGGGGTACAGGCTGATACATTAGATAGGTATAAGAAGGGGTTGGATGGTGTTTAGCAAGTGAGGGAATACAGGGATATGGGAAATAGCTCATAGTACAAGTTGATCCAGGGACTGGTCCCATTGCCATTTTGGAGGCAAATTGGAGAGGCTTCAGATGGGTTTTCACCTTCCTCTGGATCAACTGACAGTTAGGCAGGTTATATATAGACTTAATGTTGAACTTGATGGATGTGTGTATTTTTTGAACCCAACCCAACCCAGTTACTATGTATGTTATATGATTTTCTAGTAGATTTAAAGGGTTCCTGTCATGAGAAAACATGTTTTTCAAAATGAATCAGTTAATAGTGCTGCTCCAGCAGAATTCTGCACTGAATCCATTTCTCAAAAAAGCAAACTGATTTTTTTACTATTGTTCTGTTGTTAGGCCGGGGGTGATATCACTTCAACTTGCAGTACACCATCTTCTTTTCTGCTGATTCACTGATTCACATGCTCTGTGCTGCTGTCACTTACTGAGCTTAGGGAGCCACTCACAATATACAGTACACATAGAATAGAAATGTCACAATATAAGGCTGATTAGTAATTAATACACATAATTACTACATGGCAGCACAGAAACCAGTGCAATTAGCATCAGAATTGAATAATCAGCAAACCTGTAGCATCAGCTTATATTACAGCCAGGGAAGCTCATTTTCTGCTGCTGGATAATTAGTGACGAGCCCTAAGCTTAGCTTCTCAACAGCCAATCAGAGCCCACTGAGCATGTGAGTGTCACAGACACTTTCCAAGATGGTGACCCCCTGTGACAAGTTTGAAGTCCTGGATCATTGCTGCTATTGACAAGCTCAAACTTTAGCCTCCTGCAATAAGTTCACTATAGAAAATAGGACATTTTTAGCCATATTAATTTTAGGGTTTAGTTCTCCTTTAGCAAATGGTTTGTAATTGGTTTGGATGAGCCAGTTTAAGGCATTTGTACAAATATTAGTTAGTTGTGACCTTCAGAGCGAAACCAGACATTATTTTCCACATTAAAAGTGTAAAATGTATTCACTTCACGTATATTGGATACTAATTCTAGACTTAGGTAGAATTTCGCATGTTGACTTGTGTAAACTTCTGTTCATTTATGAAAAAACAGATTGATGTTAAATTTAAGCTCTTGGACATGAACAGCTGCCATAAAGCAGGACAGGACTGTTGCTTACAATGGGGATCAGATAGGATCTGTGCAGCCACTGGGACAGAATGTTCTGTTATACAGATAGCTAGAATCTCAGCTGCCATAAAGCAGGACAGGACTGCTGCTTACAATGGGGATCAGATAGGATCTGTGCAGCCACTGGGACAGAATGTTCTGTTATACAGATAGCTAGAATCTCAGCTGCCATAAAGCAGGACAGGACTGCTGCTTACAATGGGGATCAGATAGGATCTGTGCAGCCACTGGGACAGAATGTTCTGTTATACAGATAGCTAGAATCTCAGCTGCCATAAAGCAGGCCTGGCAATTGTCTGGAATAAGGAAATAACCACTTACTTACTTAGAGCAATATTGGAAAAAAAAAATCTGAATTACTTTTATTTCCCTTTTTAGATACTTGCTTGAAATAAAGAAGAGAGTTAAAAGAACCAAAAGTTAACAATTTCCAGATAAAAACAAGAAGTCTTCCAATAAGAAAAATCTGTATCAGACTTAGGAAAAGCTTTAGCGCAATGGACAGTTCAAACTTCCAGAAGGAACTTCGCTTAGTAACACAAAATTTTCCATGCCTAAAGTGTGGGAAAAGATTCTGGTCAAAAAGCTCCGTTAAAGCTCACCAGAGCATTCACACCGGGGAGAAACCATTCAAGTGCACAGAATGTGGGAGAAGTTTCAGGCTAAAACATACTCTTAAAAAACACCAGGCAATTCACACAGGGGAGAAACCTTATGTATGTACTGAATGTGGGAAACAATTCCCTGCAAAGGATCATCTAGTCATCCACCTGAATATTCACACAGGAGTAAAACCACACGTATGTACAGAATGTGGGAAAAGCTTCTCCCAGAACAGTAACCTGCACAACCACTTTAAAATTCACACAGGGGAGAAACCATTTTCTTGCTCAGAATGTGGGAAAAGTTTTCGTTTAAAGGTCGACCTCACCAGACATCACACAATTCATACAGGGGAGAAACCTTTCACTTGTACTGAATGTGGGAGACGTTTCTCTACAAGCAATAATTTTACTTCACACCTAAGAACCCACAATTGAGAGAAACCTTTCACATGCAGAGGAGTGTGGAAACAATTCACTTAGAAGTTTGAAAGACACGTTCAAGTTCACGCAGAAGAAAATCCTTTTCCGTGTTCAGATTGTGATTAAAGCTTTCAAGAGAAACGTTCAACTCGACCAAAACAACTCACACGGCATTGAAACATTTTCCATACACGGAAGGTGTGAGTTCTATGTTCAGAGAGATTCCTTACCAACCACCAGAGAATTCACACATTGGAGAATCTGTTCATGAAGAGAATTTGAGAAGTCCATCCTTCAACAACATACAATTCATACAGGGCAGAAACTTTTCCCATGAATGTGGTAGTCATTTCTCTAAAAGCAATAATTTTACTTCACACCTATGAACCTACAATCAAGAGAAACCTTTCACATGTTCAGGAGTGTGGGAAACAATTCAGTTATGAGGATACGTTTGAAGAACACGTTCAACTCAACCAACACAACTCACACAGCATTGAAACATTTTCCATACACGGAATGTGTGAGTTCTATGTTCAGAGAGATTCCTTACCAACCACCAGAGAATTCACACACTGGAGAATCTGTCCATGAAGAGAATTTGAGAAACCTGACTCTACAAAGTCCATCCTTCAACAACAACATACAATTCATACAGGGGAGAAACCTTTCCCACGAATGTGGGAGACATTTCTCTACAAGCAATAATTTTACTTCACACCTAAGAACCCACAATCGAGAGAAACCTTTCACATGTTCAGGAGTGTGGAAACAATTCAGTTATGAGGATACGTTTGAAGAACACGTTCAACTCAACCAACACAACTCACACAGCATTGAAACATATTCTATACATGAAATGTGGCAGAGGTCTATGTTCAGAGAGATTCCTTACCAACCACCAGAGAATTCACACACTGGAGAATCTGTCCATGGAAAGAATTTTCATGAAGAGAAACAAAGTCCATCATTCAACAACAGCATATAATACAGGGGAGAAACCTTTCTCAGAATGAAGTTTCTCAAGTAGTAGGTTTCATCTTCTCCACCAGAACATACAAGGGAAGAGATACAGTCACTTATTTCTCCTCCAGACTCTCCCATGCCAACATTACCAGCATCGTTGCCAACTGAATCATATACTGAGGAATAAACTTACCAACAATGCGGCACCAATGAAGACAGTATGGGATTCAAATCGAAATACATATAATACAAGGTTTTAGTAGATCTAGTGCATCTTCATTATAACACTCATATCCTAATGATTGGTACAGTTTGAATCACTTCTCTGCTGCGCCTTAAAGTGAAACAGTAATAGAGCACAATCCAACTAGGCCACAGGGCAATAGTATATAGAAAAGTGCATGCCAGACTTATTGGGGCAAATTCACTAAGTGCCGAAAATGCGATATCAACGCCTTCGCCGCACTTCGCCAGGCAAAGTTTAGCCAGGGCGCTGCTAAGTTGCGCTCAGGGAGGCGAAAGGTAGCGAAGTTGCACTAGCGTTAATTCATCAGGCAAAGTGAAGTTGCGCTAGCGATGCCTAATTTGCATATGGCGACCAATTTAAAGTACATTGGACGTATATGTTGCAGCAAATAAATTACACTACACAAGCCTGGGAAATCTTCATAAAATAAAAGTTGTTATATTGACCTATACATGAGCCCAGTGTATAGTTTAGGTGCCATATGTTAGGAAATGTAGGGGGGAAGAGGGTACCCCCAAAAAATATGACAATCTTTTTCAGCCTATCACCCTTAAAAAAGTAAAAGACACCAGCGTTTTTTGGGAGTTTGGGAAAATTTTCAACTTTTTTTTGACAGAAGCCCTATCTACTCTATTGCACTTAGCCTGGTCTGAGTTGGCGAAGGCAAGTCTGGCGCAAGAGGTAACGTTCAGTAAAATCCGCAAGTTGCCCCACTATAGAAGTGACTGCATTGCTCTGGGAGAGAGGTTTAATAGGCTTCTTCTATCTCAGTGTACAGCCCCACCTCAGGTGTAGAGTAAATCAATTGAAATTGGAGTTACTGAGCCAAACAGCCAAGAATGCAGTACTTGCTGCTAATTGTGCTTTATTGCCACGACATGTTTTCCGGCTCAAGGCCCTTTATCAAGTGTTATATTTTACACATGAAGAAAAAACATTTATACAGAAATAGTGTACAAGACTTCCCCTTAGGGAGTTGTGCAAAGTCCATCAGTTTCCAATCAGTCCATTGTTCCACTTAGTGTGATGCACCCAGGGCCACCATTAGAAATCACGGGGCCCCATACAACAAAATTTTTGGGGCCCCCGCCCACACTGACGACCAAGCTCCACCCCATATGCAGCCCACTCCACATCGCAGTTAAAAGACCACACAGACATCAGCGCTAAAAAAGTAAACCCCCCACACAAGTTATAAAAAGCTATTGATGGTCAGGGCACCTTTATAAAAAATTGGGGCCCCAAAAAAAAAATGTAAGAAAAAAAAGTTTTTTTAAAAAAACATTGGTGTCAGGGGCCCCCTTATAAGTTAAATGTTTTTTTTAACAAAAGCATTGCTGGCAGGGGCCTCCTTATAATTTAAAAACAAATTGGGGCCCCAAAAAAAATTTTAAAAAAAAGTTTAAAAAAAAAAGTGGCAGGGGCCCCCTTACAAGTAAAAAAAAATTGGGGCCCCATTCATAGATTTTGTAGCAGTGGGCAGGGCCGCCATCAGGGGGTCACTGGGGGGACAGTCCTCCCGGGCCCGGTGGATTTCCCCGCTTCCAGGGGGCCCGGCCGCGACCTGACTCTGCCCTGCATTTTTCCCCACAGAGCTGCGTCCCGTGCGTATGTGTGACGTCAGTACGCACGGGCGCAACTCTATTTAAGCCGCCGCCGCCTGCAGTCAGAAGATCGAGGACGTCGCTGGAGGAGTACGTGCTTCCTGGAGACAGCGAACGGATGGCGAAGACGGCCCTCCTGGAGGAAGAAGAAGACGTCAGCACAAGCAGGTAAGTCCCCTGAGCCACCAATGTAGCCCCTGAGCCACCAATGTAGCCCTGAGCCACCAATGCGGGCCCCTGAGCCACCAATGTGGGCCCCTGAACCCCATACTGCCCCTGAGCCACCAATGCAGGGCCCCTGAGCCACCAATGCGGGCCCCCTGAACCCCATACTGCCCCTGAGCCACCAATGCAGGGCCCCTGAGCAACCAATGCAGGGCCCCTGAACCCCATACTGCCCCTGAGCCACCAATGCAGGGCCCTGAGCCACCAATTTGGGCCCCCTGAACCCCATACTGCCCCTGAGCCACCAATACAGGGCCCCTGATGCCCCTGAACCCTCAATGAGGGCCCCTGATTCCCCTGCAGGCCCCTGAATCCCCATGCCAGGCCCCATATCCCCATACAGGGCCCCTGATTTGCAGAGGGCCTGGTCAGCAGTGTTTTTTTTTTGTGACCCCTGGCTGTCAATGCAGGCCCCTGAACCCCCAATGAGGGCCACGGATTCCCATGCAGGGCCCCATATCCCCCAATGCGTAGAATAATTGTAAAACAAAGTGCAATTTAGGTTAGAGCAGGTACCTGCTTAAAGAGTCTACCTTGATGTGGTGGCAGGCTTAATAACCCTTTTGCCAAAATGATTTTATTTGCGGTTTGTGAATGTGTCCATGTGACCTTTGTGGTGGGGGCGTGGTTAAGGTGAGGGCGTGGTTAGGGGAGGTGTCGTGAGGGGGGGCCCCGAAAATTTTGTTGTGTGGGGCCCCGTGATTTCTGATGGTGGCCCTGGCAGTGGGGATCTTCTCATCCACAAGAGAATTCACACGGGGAGGAGGTTTGTCTGTTCTAAATGTGGGAAATGTTTTTCACGCAGGAAGATCCTAACAGCTCACAAATGGCTTCATACTGGGAGGAAACCATTTGTCTGCAATCAATGTGAAAGAGGCTTCAGGTCCAGAGATGTTCTCCAATATCATCTTCTGAGTCACACAGGAGAGAAACCATTTGTCTGTACTGAGTGTGGGAAAAGCTTTAGCAAAAAATATGCACTCAGATCCCACCTTTATACTCACACAGGAGTGAAACCATTCATTTGCACTGAGTGTGTGAAAAACTACAGGAGCAGGAAGGGTTTAGACCTTCATCTTAATATCCATACAGAAGAGACTTTCCAGTGTACAGAGTGGGGAGAAGCCATTTGTCTGCACAGATTGTAGGAAAAGCTTTATAACTAAGGTCCAACTCAGCCTCCATCTTCAGAGACACACGGGGGAGAAGCCATTTGCCTGTAGTGAGTGTGGGAAACGTTTTCTACTAAAATATGGCCTCACCCAACATCTTCGGCTTCGCACGGGAGTGAAACCTTATGTCTGTACTGACTGCGGGCAAAGTTTCAAGGACCACACTGGGCTGACTTTTCATCTACAGAGTCACAAATTTTACCAACAAAGAACAAAAGTTTAGGATAGAATAAAATAAAAAATAGATTTTTCTTCTAATATGGAAATGGCATGGATAGTGGGAGCCCTGGAGCTACTACCTGGTTCTGAGGTGGTGTTAGCTCCAGGATTCCCCTTTGTCAATAGATGTAACAGTGTTGACTAAACCTGAAAATGTGTGTCCTGCATCTGAGACATGATTCATACATGACCCCTAGAGCTTGTTCACAACAATGCCGTGAGCCCAACACAAACCGACACAACCGTTGCTTAAATCCTTGATTGCCATTCTAAATCTAAAATAAGTATTTACATGGGGTGGGAGTGTAGGCCTCATGTTTTACCGATGTCATTAGGAAAATTAAGGGGCAGATTTACTAAGGTTTGAATTGGTATTTTTACATTTTTTGGGGGGGTCACTCACAATTTCAAATGTAAAACCACCAACTTCAGGAGCTTCAGGCTGATCAGATACATAATTTTAATGAATCTGCCACTGATAGAGTGACCTATTAAAGAGTATAGTTTACCACTAAGTAGGTTGGACCTGGGCTCCATGAGAGCCTTCCTGCCTGCTCAGGTAAGGGATACTACAAATGGACCCTGAGAAATATGTGCTCAGCTTTTACAGTAGAACCCCCATTTTATGTTTTTCAGAAGACCAGAAATGGTGTAAAATCAGGGACCACTAAAACAATGAAATAAGGAAAAATTTAAAATCAGGGGATGTATAATTGAGGTTTCACTGTATTATAACATAGTGCCAACTAGTGGCCATACTAAAGATAGGTATACTATACTAAATAACTATATAGATGATATGACCCAGGAGTAGGGGCTTACTTCCTTTCTCAGGATAAGGACCCCCATAGTTAAGGACCCCCATTTATACCGACGCCCACTCAGATGGCCATACCTTAGGGGACTATACAATTAAAGGGGAAGTTAATTTACCAGTCCCCTACAATATTTTATCATTGTAAGCTGGTGGATACTGATGGAGACATTCATTAATGAAGGATAAGTTCTGTACAAAGGGGCTCCTCAAGTTCCCTTAGTGCGTCCCCCCCAGGCCCGAACTGGCAATCTGTGGGTTCTGGCAAATGCCAGAGGGGCTTCTATAAGGTCCCATAGAAAGTCAGTATTTAGTGGGCTGGCGGGGGCTGTTTGGGCCTCTATGTGGGCTGATTGGGCCTCTGTGTACCTAAAATACCAGGGCCTATTTTAATTCTCAGTCCGGACCTGGTCCCCCCTATAAACATAAACCAAGGCAAGTGAGAAGGGGGTTTATGAAAGAAGCAGAGCTGGTACATATAACTGGTACAAACACATAAGACTTACCCAGTGAAAGACGACTGACTCTTACCCTGCACTTTAACAGAACATTTATGGGTGGATTAGTGCTGCCCTATAGGGTAAGTTTCTGAAACCTGTGTGTATTTATATGTATCTGTATATATATATATATATATGTGTGTGTATATATATATATATATATCTCTGTGTATATATATATATATATATATATATATATCTGTGTATATGTGTGTGTATATATATGTATCTGTGTGTGTGTGTGTGTGTATGTGTGTGTAACCCTGGGTCCATTAAAGGCACAGCGCACACGCAGATACACTCACATTCCATCAGGGGTCACACAGGCAGGCCCCAATACTCTCAAACAGGCTGTGGATAAACCTAGTACAGTACTTCCCCAATGTCAATTGGAGCCTGGAACCCTCCCAGAGACTCAGCACCCCCTGTCAGTCAGTCCTGTGTGAGCTCCATGTCCCTCGGCCCAGACAGGACTTTCCATACGTGTGTCACATCCCGGCTCTGACAGTCCAACATTCCCTCAGTGTCCCTCTGTCTTTTCTGGAATTTTCCTCCCCGGCTCAGGTTCTCCTCACTGGTCCTTTCACTAACACTTGTCTGTATCTGTGACTGAACCACGGCTCCTAAGCCTCTTACTCTTCGTCACACTAGTCATACTAATAGCCCTGGCCAGCTAGAGCCCCTAGTGCTTGTACTACAGGAGACCTATCTGTGCCTGCTGATGGATGGAAACAGACCCCGCCCTGGTGTGACTCCTCCCTTTTATACCCCAGATTCTCCAGCTCCCTCTAGTGGTGAGGGTGTGTATTACAACTCATCTCTTTTCTTTTACTCCTTCACTGACTAGAGGCTGATATAATTAATTACAACTCCCTCCCCATTTTACAGACACATTAAAACTCACTTAAAACTCACATTTATACCTTTCTGTGCAGCATTTTTCAGTCACATTGTCTCCTCCTCTCACATGTGTCTGTGTATAAGAGAAATACAGAGGAATTATAAGGAATTCTCCTCCCTGCTCTGTCCCTTCTCATTCCTGAGACACAAGTGTCAGCTGAGCAGCTCCAGCATCTGATATAAAACTTCCCTCCATCCCTGTCTGTCCCTCAGCCCCTCCCCCTGCCCCATTACACAACTGCACTTTCCCTCCCATCTCCCACCTCATGTTTCCTCATTTTAACTTCCCCTCAGCACACTAGTCAATCCTTGTGCAACCAGAATAACCAATCATCACTACCCAGAGGGCGGGCCGATAACTAGCAGCCAATAGAGAGCTGCATAAGCTGTTGCCTCTCAGCCAATCACTGAAGTTCAGGGAAATACAGTGTGTGTTGTGGTTCTCAGTGAGAGGAACGTTATCTGAACATTGTCTCAGTGTGTGGGGGCGGGGCATATGTTAGTTCTGTGAAGTCTGAGGAGAAGGAGGAGGAGGAGGAGGAGGAAGCAGAAGAAGCTGAGGGCACAAGCAGGAGGAATGTGGGTGCAACTGTCACAGCTGAAGGGGAGACTGAGGGAACAAAGGGAGGCGAGAGGAAAGAAGCAGCTCAAGTTGGACGGTGAGGAACCAGCAGTGACCAATATAAAGAAATAATGGGAGTCATTGGTGTAAAACTGGGCAGAATAGAACTGTGAGGTGAAGTGTGTGTCACATGATAACTTTTACACACGTGTGCGTGCAAATAGCACTGACACATCCACCAGCATCTCCTGCACTTAATCATATCCCCCATATACCCCCTACTGTAAATGATAAGGATATTAGAAGTCACTGAGGGGTTGTTCTGTGACCAAATAAAGGCACAAGGCTGCAGGCTGAGTTATACAGGGAACTCTGAGTATCACTCATGTATTATAAGGGATAATGTACCCCCTACTGTAAATGATAAGGATATTAGAAGTCACTGAGGGGTTGTTCTGTGACCAAATAAAGGCACAAGGCTGCAGGCTGAGTTATACAGGGAACTCTGAGTATCACTCATGTATTATAAGGGATAATGTACCCCCTACTGTAAATGATAAGGATATGAGAAGTCACTGAAGGATTCTGTGACCATATAAAGGCACAAGGCTGCAGGCTGAGTTATACAGGGAACTCTGAGTATCACTCATGTATTATAAAGGATAATGTATCCCCTACTGTAAATGATAAGGATATTAGAAGTCACTGAGGGGTTGTTCTGTGACCATATAAAGGCACAAGGCTGCAGGCTGAGTTATACAGGGAACCCTGAGTATCACTCATGTATTATAAGGGATAATGTACCCCCTACTGTAAATGATAAGGATATTAGAAGTCACTGAGGGGTTGTTCTGTGACCATATAAAGGCACAAGGCTGCAGGCTGAGTTATACAGGGAACTCTGAGTATCACTCATGTATTATAAGGGATAATGTACCCCCTACTGTAAATGATAAGGATATTAGATTATAATTTTTAGAATGTGTGTATGTTTCATATAGATATATAGTTCAAGCTCTCCTTAGCAGGACCCTCTCCCTGTTGTCTCCTAATAATTGTTATATAAATAATTCAATTCAGGTGAAATGTAGGTGTGTAAATTGTCACATTCTGTATTTATATCCCTTTAGTCTGTAAAACACTTAAGGGATGGATGGAGACTATAATAATAATAATAATAATAATAATAATATACATGTATTCTTTATGTCTGACAGTATTGCAGATCCTGAAGGAGTCACAAAGGATAATCTGTGTATAATTGTTACCGGTTGCACAGAAATTCTACTCCTTAAAATGTTCGAGATCTTCCTGTTTCCAGAAAAAAGAATGTAATGGAGCTCCGTATCAGTAAGTTTCCCATAATCCTTTGCTGTACACAGAATATTGGTGTTATGCTATTAGTGCTTAGTATTGTGCCTAGTATGACTATGTTGGTGCCCCTGTACTCAGTTCCTGCACTGGGGCATCCAGTAATATAATACTTTACACATTTGCTCAGACATTATTTTCCAGCAACTGAAAAGCACAGACACAGAGGGGCCCATTTACTAAGGGTCGAAGTGAATTTTCGAATTCAAAAACTACAAATTTCAAAGTAATTTTTGGGTACTTCGACCATCAAATAGGTCAAATTCGACTTTGATTCGAATTGAAAATACTTCACAAATTCGACCATTTGAAAATCGAGGTACTGTCTCTTTAAAAAACGTTGACTTCGACACTTCGCCACCTTAAACCTGCCGAATTGTTGTTTAGCCTATGGGGGAACCTCCTATAACCTATACGAGCCGTTGGCTAAGTTTTGAGAAGTCAAAGGATTTTTTGTAAAATCGTCCGATCGTACGATTTCAATTTAGCAGAAAAAACCTTCAACTTCGACTATCGTACTACACCTATTCGATGGTCAAATTTCGATGTTTTTTCAGTTCGAAATTCGACCCTTGATAAA
This sequence comes from Xenopus petersii, assembly GCA_038501925.1. Classification (NCBI taxonomy): domain Eukaryota; kingdom Metazoa; phylum Chordata; class Amphibia; order Anura; family Pipidae; genus Xenopus; species Xenopus petersii. The sequence continues at coordinate 1,934,636 of CM076683.1, forward strand.
TCTGCCCCAGAATGTGTGTGAGAACTAGGGATGCACAGAATCCAAGATTCAGTTTGGGATTGGGCCTATTTCATGCAGGGTTCATATTCGGCCGAATCCAAGTACCTGCCCGAACCAAATCATAAAATACATGTGAATTTTCATCACAAAGATATAAAAAATGTTTTAACAACACACAAAGCACACCATTTTCTTTCCCTCCTTTTCTTTGGTTCAGTAAGGGGCAGATTTACTATGGGCTGAATATCGAGGGTTAATTAACCCTCGATATTCGACTAGGAATTGAAATCCTTCGACTTCGAATATCGGAGTCGAAGGATTTAGCGCAGCAAATTCGATCGAACGATCGAAGGATTATTCATTCGATCGAACGATTAAATCCTTCGAATCAAACGATTCGAAGGATTTTAATCCAACAATCGAATGAATATCCTTCGATCAAAAAAACTTGGGCAAGCCTATGGGGACCTTCCCCATAGGCTAACATTGTGTTCGGTAGCTTTTATCTGCCGAACTAGGGGGTTGAAGTTTTTTTTTTAAGAGACAGTACTTTGACTATCGAATGGTCGAATAGTCGAACGATTTTTAGTTCGAATCGTTCGATAGTCGTAGTCGAAGGTCGAAGTAGCCCAAAAAACACTTCGAAATTCGAAGTTTTTTTAATTCGAACCCTTCACTCGAATTTAGTAAATCTGCCCCTAAATGTCAAAATGTTTTGTGAAGGATTCAGCCAAATCCTAAAATTGTTTATTCGATGCATTCCCTAGTCAGCCAACAGTCAAGGCCAAACATTTTAGGCCTTCTTTTAAGTGGGGGGTTGAGTTCTCCTTTAATTTATACAGAACATGCAGAGACACTAATGGGTTTTTTCTGAGTTAAACAGATAAAGTGGCTTTGGAACCCCAGGAAGCTTTTTCACTCTCTGCCCGACATTGCAAATTGCACCTGAAAATAATTTAGTTGCAAATATTTCACAAACATTTCCGATGTAGCCAACCTCTTCTGTCCCAGTTTGTTATATACAGTAAACATATTTCTTTAGCCCTCACTGAAGAAAACTTGCAGTTATAGACCTTTCCCCAGCTACATGTCAATGTAGATTTCAAGAACCTAAATTGATTCTTACTGGGTTTTTTTTTAAGAAAAGTGGCCGGGAATGGAGAAAAGATGGGGATCTGTGGTTTCCAAATATCGTTTGGTTCCATATGGATCTGAGATCTCAAAGATGAGCAAAACCAGAGGAGAAGTTTTTTTGGAGATTGAAAAGAATCACAACCAAACTCGTTCACCCAAGGAGCCCGTTTCCAGCAATGAATTTGGCAGAACATCCGATCAGGATCAAATAGGAGAGAAGGGATTTACTTGTGGTCAGTGTGGGCAAATCTACATGGATGAGCATCACCTCAGTGTCCATTTTCTGATTCACACAACAGAGAAGCCTTTCAATGGCATTGGAAATGCAGAAACCGTTATAGAAAAGAGCAGCTCCAAAGATCATCCGCAGACTTTCCCATGTGCCGAGTGTGAGAAGTGTTTTACCTCAAGGGAGAGACTGGAGAAGCACCAAATGACTCACATTGGGGTTAAACTACACGAGTGCACAGAGTGTGGGAAATCTTTCCAACTTAAACAGCACCTGAAATCACATTATTTAATTCACACTGAGATTAAAGCTTTCACATGCGCAGAGTGCGGGAAACGGTTTAAACAGAGAAACGGTCTCATTGGTCACCAGTTGAGTCACAGTGGGGAAAAGCCGTTTGTCTGTAGTGAGTGTGGGAAAAGCTTCCGCTGGAAAACTGATCTCAATTATCATCTCAATACTCACACGGGGAGAACCTTCCCATGCACAGAGTGTGAGAAGTCCTTCCGCTCACAGAAGCACCTCAAGAGGCACCAGATGATCCACACCGGGGAGAAACCATACGACTGTACTGAGTGCGGCAAATCCTTCCGGTACAAAATCAATTTGGATAAACATAACCTTATTCACGCTGAAGTTAAACCTTTCACATGTTCCGAATGTGGGAAACAGTTCAGATGGAAACAGCAGTTCCACCATCACCAGCTCATTCACACAGGGGAGAAGCCGTATGACTGCAGCGAGTGTGAGAAAAGCTTCCAAAAGAAGAGCGACCTCAATGCCCATCTTCAGCGCCACATAGGGGGAAGGTTACCTGCCTGAGTGAGGAAGAAACGATATTAATGACAGAGAGTTTACATTTACAGGGAACATCTCTTTTGAATTATATGGAATTCACAGATGGGAACGTCCTTTGTCTGTACTCCGACTGGGACACATGAGATTGGCACATTTGTAATCTGGAACATCATCTGCTATTCCACCATTAATGGACTTCATTGGACTCATTTACTATGGGGGTGAGGGGAAGATGAACTGTGTTCTAGTGATATCCCTGGCAGCTAATGATACTCATTCTACTGCTTAATTCTGTATATTAAAACAACAACATCTTTTAGGTCTAAAACCTAAATGTGCCTGCCAATATTATGTGAGGTGCCTAATTATCACATCCCTACACTGGTATAGAGGTGCTGAACCTTTAGGCTGGTGTAACAAGCTTAGCATATTAAATATGGCATTTATACCCATATTCATGTTTAGGGTTAAGTTCTCAATGAATTTTAACCCATGAGCCATTCTTTAAGGGGCAGATTTATCAATGGTCGAGGTGAATTTTCGAATGAAAAAAGAAAAATCAAATTTCAAGCTATCTTTTTTGTACTTCGACTAGGGAATAGTTCAAATTCTATTAGAATTTGAAAAAAAATTGAATATCAAAAATGATCATGTACTGTCTCTTTAAAAATTCGACATCTAAAACCTGCCGAATTGCTGTTTTAGCCTATGGGGGACTTCCTAAAAAACTTTGACTTACTTTCGGTTGGTCTTTTTGAATTCGAATTTTGAAGTTTTTTCAATTAGAAATTTGACCCTTGATAAATATGCCCTTAAATGTTGAGTGCAAAAGATTAAAGACGCGAGCAGAGTGAAAATATTTTCCTTCCATAAAGACAAAAAACAAACTTATATTTTTCCTATATATAAATTATAATTGGCAACAATTGATGCCTATGACATTCCTTCTCTAAACTGTCACTCATTCCAACCCCAAATATCTTAAAGGGCATATTGACCTTTTTGTGCTATTCTGAGAACCGTGTGACAATGAAGCTTGGGTTTCTGTCTCTCTCTCTTTCTAATTCCTGTGCAGCAGCATCATATCCATTCTGAACAGAGATATATGATATTATATAATCTTAAGGCTCAGCAGGGAGTGTTGCACTGAGTTAGGGGGGTATTGATCCCATAAGGAGACAAATATAAGGAGTATAAGGAATGGAAGAGATGAGTGAGGCCCAGGTCAGGCTGTTATCCCATAGGGCTTTATCTAAAGCTGGAGGGATCTTTGTTAGGTTCCCTTTCTATTCTCTCAGTTATACAGGCTCTATTTTATATAAACACAATCATTTCATCCACAAATGCAACTGCAGGTATTCATAGGTTTAACTTATGTTATGACTTGGAATCTTAAAGGGAATCTAAACCCAAAAAATGATTTGATGCAAACCTACTCAGGGTATTTCTCTGAGCAGTTTACTATTTTAGTGGTTTCTGAGATATTTTTAGAATGCTAATAGCATGTTTTTGGCTCAACTGAAAGTCAACAGCCCAAGGGTTAATGGAATACCCATTGCACTTGCTGCTGCCTCCTTTCCCAGGCTGTGCAGGGGAGTATGTCTTTGCTTGTGTGCCTGCAGGGCTATGACGTGCTGCCCCCCTCCTACTGTGCTTCTGGCAGGGACCATTACAACAGGCCCACCCCTCATTTGAAACACAGACAAGGACTAGAGAGTATCTATAGGGAGCTCCAATCAATTTGAAGATAATGTTCATTTTTATCCAAAGTAAAACCAGCATCATATATTATTCATTATTGCCTAAAAGATTATGGGGGTTCATTTATCCTCAATGTCTCCTTTAATAAAGTGATTGAGAAGCCCCAGTTGTTCCTCTTTGGTCTCCATCTTCTGACTGAGGTGGATATCTGCTGAGGAGCCTGGGTTCGACAAGCCCTATTAAAGTCTTCAGGCCCTAAGGGAACCAATGCTTTAGTAAAAATTAGGGAATAGGGACCCCCTGAATGAGGATAAACAGCTGTAAAAAAGCATATATTACAGCACATTCTAGGAACACGTGTTAGACAGATAAGCTAGAAAGAGTAGCCTTGTGCTTCACCTAGAGTTTGACGGGGCATAAGTGGCCTAAAGTGAATGGGCCATAGTACGAAAAGGGGTTAATTCCATGAATGTTCTAACTGCCCAGAATGTAATTGAACCCCTGGGTAATAGTGACCATAATATGATCTCATTTAATGTGTGGTGCAAAAAACAAATTTACACTGTGGCAGCAAAAACCATGAATTTAAAAAAAGCTAATTTTAGTGCCTTGAGGGCTGCCATTCAAAGCATAGATTGGGACATTATGTTTTCATCTAAAAAAACAGAACAGAAATGGTTGTCATTTTGAATGATGTTATATCATTACTGTTCTCAATTTATTCCCTTAACAAATAAATGTAGAAGCATCAAGAAGAAGTTTATAGGAAAGAAGAGAAAGGCATTTAATAACTACAAGTCTGTGGGGACAGAAGCTGCATTTAATGACTATAAACACTGTAATAAATGTTGGAAAGCCGCAATCTGGAAAACGAAGATAGAAATCTAGGAGCGCATTGTGGCAAAGGCTAAGACTGACCCCAAAATGTTTTTTTTAATATATTAATAGTAAAACAATGCAGTTTGAGAGTGTTGCTCCATTAAATAATGGTACCAGTATGTTTTTAACAGATACAGAAAAGGCAAATGTGCGAAATCAGTTCTTTGCTTCAGTGTATACAATAGAGGAGTCTGAGTTCCCAGACTCACTTTATAACTGCACTAATGGCTCAGCTGAATCTAGTCAGTGGCTGACCCAGGATATGGTTCATAAAGCTTTAATAAAAATTTATGTAAACAAGGCTCCAGGGCCAGATGGCAAACACCCATGGGTTCTAAGAGAGCTTGGTTTAGTTTTAGACCAGCCTCTATTTCTGATTTTCTCAGACTTGCTTTAATCTGGTTTGGTACCTAAGGATTGAAGAAAAGATGATGTCATTCCAATATATTTAAAAAGGGATTACGAGTTCAGCCTGGCAATTATAGACCAGTAAGTTTGACATCTGTGGTGGGCAAATTATTTGAAGGCTTGTTAAGGGATCACATTCAAAATTTTGTCCTAGTGAATGGCATTTTGAGCAGCAATCACCATGGCTTTATGAAGGATAGGTCATGTCAGACAAATGCTTTTAATGATGAGGTAAGTAAGATGCTGGATAGTGGGGGGGGCAGTAAATGTGATCTATTTGGATTTTACCAAAGCGTTTGATACCGTGCCCCACAAACGACTGCTTTCTAAACTAAGGTCTTTTGGGCTTAATTTAGTCATTTGCACATGAATAGGAAACTGGCTACAGGATCGGGTACAGAGGGTGGTTCTCTACTTGGAGTAAGGTTCTTAGTGGGGTCCCTCAGGGCTCAGTATTGGGGACACTTTTACTTGTTCATTAATGACTTAGGGGAGGGTGTTGTAAGTAATGTATCAGTGTTTGCAGATGACACAAAACTATCAGCCCAATGAATTCCATTCAGGATGTGGCACTTGCAACAGGATCTTGACTAACTGGCAATCTGTCTCCTGTTATACATGTACCTACCTTACTGATCTACTGTGATTAGAACCCTAAGGCGTTTGCTAGAAAGCTTCTGTGTTACCTGTTCGCTCAGGTTATGTATTTTGGGGGTTTAGCGAACTATGTGTGGTTTATAATTGTTTAACATGAAATGTAAAGATTCCAGATTAAAAACACGTCATCAATATAACGTTAATATCTCACCAGATTGTCTCCTCACTGTGGCATAATAAAAGTCTGCTCATAACATGACATGTTGTAATTCACATAAGCGTGGGCCATAGGGCCCCATTTACATACCACTATTCTGAAGATAAAATTGACTCTCAAATCAAAAATAGTTACGTTAGACATATTTCCAACAATTGGCATAAAACTCCTCCTGGTGGGGGATTATTCTCTGGATCACAAGAGAGAGAGGTGAATATTACTGCTGGACCCCTATCCACTGGTGTTGGTTCCTCAGTTAGTGCAGGTCAATGTCTGTGCAGTCCCATAAGGGAACAGTATGTGGGGCTCAAAGTGCCCTCTGTCCAATAGCATGCAAGGGGGAGGAGTTTGGAAAGACTAATGTACTGTAAATATTCTAGGCATGGGGGTGATGTACCTTATGAGTTATGGAACCAGCAACAGAGAAAGAACCCAAAAGAACATTGGAAAATATCATCAGATTTTATTATTAATCACAATAAAGACATGCAAATACTTTATTATATGGATTAAAAACAACATTTAAAGCTCTTGCAGGAAATACAAGCCCTTGTCACAGTCACAAGATAAGTAAAAAGTCACCCAATTAAAAAAGCCAAATTATTTATCTATACACATAGTGGTGAGATGGGCCGAACCCTCCTATACACAGGACTTTTCCTTGCATTTCCCTGTAGCCTATAAAGGGAATCTGGGAGCAGGGAAGGGTTTATGTTTCCACTGTTAGAAGTTCGAGGCTGTTCAGCACCCTGAGCACTTACCCAATATCTAAGGGTCTAATACATGTTGTCTGTAGTACAGGTCTAGCAAGAGGCAGCTCCATCTGTTATATCTCACATAACATGAGACAACATGAGGCTGATAAGCTTGGCCATCTTGTCCCCTCACAGAGATAATTAGTAAGGGATAGTACCCCAGTACCCCACCAGGTATGGAAGCATCAAAAAGGATCACAGGATTATAATACCCCTATATACTGTTTATTGAATGTGCTCCAGTGTTGCTGGCTTGGCTGAATGTCCCAGGTGAGGAGCATCACTGGACAAGAGTGGCAGTTGGGTGATGAAGAACATCAATTAGATTAGAGCATCGATTAGAGCATATGTGATTTTTATGGGCCCGGCCTGATCAGTGGATACATGGCCATACTTGTATAATTTTACTTTATTATTATCTGTCCTTCATACCCACACATTATAAATAACTGGCCAATCACATGTAAGAAGCTGCTCAGTACTGATGTAAGATATGGCAGCCAGGAGATAAGCAAAATGCACTTAGCAGGGCTGAACTGATCAGTTTTTATTCAGTATTTCTGTGTTTCATGAAAGGTGGTAATTCTATCATAGGGTTTAATAGGGTTAATTCACTGGTAACAGGGGGGTCAGAACAGATTGGCACATTATAAACAATGATCCAGCCCTGGGCAGGGACTTATTTAAGGATTCTCACCCAGGCACCTTTTCCCCATACCCAGAATGCAGCATGGAGGGGCTCAGTGAATTTGGCAGTGAAGGTGCGTAAGTGTCTGATTGGCTCACTCAGCTCATAAAAGGACAGACGTCCGGCCTCATAGTCCAATGAGATCCTGATTCTCCTGCAGGAAGAGACGTGGGGTAAATTTGTGCTCTTTCTGTCATGTCTCACTGTATAGTTATTATTCCATCTGCGCAAACACCAGGACTTGTTATTATCCCCAATACAGGACTGACTCCCTCTCCTCTCTATACTGGGATAGGCCACCCCTACCCTCCAGCCCCCTGATTCACTGACCTCCACTTCCCAGTAATGTCGCCCTGAGGGGAAACTCCTGCTGCTTAAAGTCTGAGTATAAACCTGAAATCTCTCTGGGGATTGTGGGTAATGTAGTTCTGTTAGTGAGTAGGAAGCAGATTTCCTGTCCCCTGATACAGATACACGATTATAAGCCGTGTTTATATCTAGTAACAGGTCTGTAGCCTCCTGCCCATATACAGGGTCAAATCTACTGTTAGTAATAGAATTTAATGGGGAAATACTTGGTATTGTTTTTATCAATGACACAAAAAGTTCTGAGCCTTCTCCTCCACTTGCTGATGTTCCCAAATGATGGGCTAATTTTGAAGTTACCCCAGTCACAATGGCAGCTAAGCCTGTGAGTAATGTCTCTGAGATCAGATCCACATCCAGATCCCCTACAGCAGGGACCTTTATATCATGTCTCTCTTGTAACCTATTTCTATTTCTGTTCTTTCCCCAATGCAGAAAAGCATTCACAATTGAGAACATTGAATCCTCTCTCTCTCTGCCCCCCTCATTATCTGCAGCTCCATGTGATTCCCGTTCCTGTAGGACAGAGAGTGGATCGGCCATGTTGCACAGCTCCTCAATGTGACGGATCTTCCTGGACAGCTCGTCCTTCTTTATTTCCAGCTGCTCCATCAGATCAGTGAGTGTGAGTGAGAGCTTCTCTTTCTGGCTGGAGATGTCACTCAGGAGTCGCTTCTCTAGGGCTTCCAGCTGTTCCCTGATGTCTCTAAACAGGGCAGTGACTCTCTCTGTCTCACCGGCTGCTTTTTCTGGCACTTCTCTCCTGCGCTCCTGCAGTCTCTGGGCTTCTCTCTCAGTCTCCTCTCTCTCTGGCCTCAGTTTCTTCAGAACTTCCCTCAGTATCTGTTTCTTCTTCTCAGAGGCCTCACTCAGCAGCTCCACCCTGTGGCCCCTGTGCTCTCCGGCCAGACAGCAGGACACACAGACACAGACAGACTCCTCCCAGCAGTAATATTTCAGGGGTTCATCATGGACTGAGCATTTCTTGTCCCCCAGGTGCATTGTGGGTTCTATTAAGACGTGTTTCGCTGACTTGCTGTGCATCTTCAGGTGGGTCTCACACACAGAAGCCTCACACAGGAGACAGGATTTAACAGCAGGTACAGGAGAGAGGACACAGTAGGTGCAGGGAATCCCAGTCTCCCCCGGCTCCGGCTGAGCAGAAAGGAATCGCTCTGCTATGTTCCCCAGAGTTCTGTTCCTGGGCAGGGCAGGGCGCTCCTTAAACTCCTGTCTGCATTCAGGGCAGGAATAAGCCCCAGATCCCTCCTGGGTGTCCCATGTTGTCCCAATACAGCCCCGGCAGAAGTTATGGGCACACGGCAGGGATACAGGATCAGTATAAATGCTCGTACAGATGGAGCAGCTCAGCTCGTCTCTCAGATCAGCAGCCGACGCCATCACTGAGAGCAGGAACAGCAACTGAACAAGAAATGAAATGGAACTTTCCCTTTTATCAAAAACAAACAGCACTTTGTACTCCTGTGAGTTAACCCTCTCAGTTCCGGATACAGTGCATCAGTAAAATCAGTGGCGGCAAGAAAATAATCTCTGGGAAATGTTGGTGAAAGGCTGAATAAATGGTGTTCTTGAACTACAACCCAGCTGACGGCTATTGGATGGCAAGAAGAAATTGTGCACAAAATCCTGCAGTAAATTGGTGGCACTTCAGTTTAGTGGGGTCCCTTTTTAACAAATATATAATACATTACTTATTCAGTCTATTGATAAGTGACTTGGGGCTAGAAGTACTTGAAAAATAGTTCATCTGAGGCTTTTATCTATTTGTTTTGTGAAAAGGCCTAATCGTGCCAGAGCAGGGCTGAGTTGGATATTTAGGCCTGTAAGAGACTCAATAGCTTGTCGGACTTGTAACCAAAAGTTTTGTGTAATTGGGCATGATCATAATATGTGGAGTAGAGAGTCAATCTCCCATTGGCATCTCCATCATTGTTTTGACGCATTTGAGTATATTGCGTGAATCCTGTCTGGGGTCATGTACCACCTACACATCAGTTTGTCAGTTTTTGGTGTTCAAGGAGTGGGAGAATATTGGTATTTGTTTATACAGTTGTTCCCATATATCTCTACTTATTCTGTTGTCCTAGTGTTGTAGAGCAGGTAGGTGTTCCAAAACATGTTTCTGCATTAGAAGTTAGTAAGCCAGGGCTGTACCATTTTTCGTATATGGTGATGACAGGCCTCATTGTTCTTATTTCATTGGGTGGTTAGTTACCATGAGTTGGTAATGGTGATTGTGTAGGTATGTGTAGAACTGGTTACTCGGCAGACTATAATTTTCTTGGATATTTGAGAACGTCCTCAATCCATTAATGTCATATAGGTCGTCTACTTGGGTCTATTGGGTCCTGGTCATTCAATTAAATAGTCCTTTTAATATTGTGAGTGGTGCCAGCGCCACTGGTAGCCTTGTGATAAGCTTATTTGACCACACCAATTACCAGACTGTCAGAGTAGTCTTAATAGGTCTTGGCAGAGCTTCTAAGGTTAACCAATGTCATTTATTAGGAAGTCCATTGTGATGGGGGTGGTTTAACTGGGATTTGTAAATCCAACATTCCATATCAAACCATTTGATGGTGCCTGGTCCAGTATTGTGGCTTTTAAGTATTTCTGTAAATTGGGGCATGTGAAACCTGCCTTTTTTTTTTTACCCATGAAGATAATATCCTTGGACATTCTTGGTCTTTTCAAGCTCCAAATTAAGTTCATCAGTAGTCTCTGCAGTGGGTGAAAGAAGGAGTTGTTTAACAGTATTGGTAGTGCAAATTTACTGCATGGCTTGAGTTGTAGTTGTATTTAGTTTATAATGTGACATATTACCAAATTCTGTTAATATTTCAAACAAACAAGGATATAGATAAGCGGGTCTCATTTGTTAGGTAAAAGGGATGTGATAGGAAACTGTGCACATTAACCTGAGCTGTCGGACATGCGTATAGTGCAGGCCCGGACTGGCAATCAGTGGGTTCTGGCAAATGCCAGAGGGGCTGCTATAAGGTCCCATAGAAAGTCAGTATTTAGTGGGCTGGTGGGGGGCTGTTTGGGCCTCTATGTGGGCTGATTGGGCCTCTGTGTACCTGAAATGCCAGGGCCTATTTTAATTCTCAGTCCGGACCTGGTATAGTGTCATTATTGCAGTAATTAATGATAAGGAGATAGGAAATGTTTGCATTAACATTGTTAAATAGGACCAATTTATGTGGTTGAATGCCTTCTCCCCGTCAATCACTAAAAGTAATGCAGGGGTGTTATGTAGCAATTGGGTGAGAGTAGTCATACTACTGAGCCCTTCACAAAGCCTGTCATTATATATTAAATTATGTAAAAGAGGTTGTTAAGCTGATATGGTTGTGTAAATCTTTAGGTCTCCATTTAGGAGGGATATTGGGTGGTAGTTTTGGCATTTACTATGGTCTTTACCAGCTTTTGGGATCGTTGATATATATGATAATAACATCACTTTAAGGGAATGTCCCTGTAGAAGTTGCATCATTTAGTGCTTTTGTTAAATATGGAGTAAGCAAGGAGCAAAGGTTTTGTAATACTTGTTTGTGTATCTCTCTGGGCCTGGAGCTTTGTTAAGTGGGAGGGATTTAATAGTAGTTTGAACCTCCACCTTTGTGATTGGGGCTGTTAGAGTGGGGAATTTTCCTGGTGTAGTTGTTGGCAAATCCAACTTATATTGGAAAACTTTTACTATCTCGGGAGTCGATATACGTTAAAGGGTTTGTCCTTTGAATTATAGAGCTTACTGTAAAATTGTTAACTATGTCTCGTGGGTTTAAATAAAGTTCGGTGTCTGTGGGTATGTTAGAAAGAGGCCAATTCTTGTATGTTTTATGGTATGGGGAGTGAAGTCTTTGGTTGTAGGGTTAGGAACCTTCCATATATCATATAGGTTGTATTGTGCGAGTAATTTAGTACATTGTTTGGAATTTTTAAGAACTTTACTGCGGTATGTTTTAGATAATGAGGATGCCTGTTGGGTTCTATCCATTTCTGGGTCATTATTAAAGTCACCTCCTATAATGACAACAACTTGTTAGAGGACTGTTAATTGCTCCAGTACTTGTCTAACAAAATGAACTTGGTTGGTGTTTGGGGTGTACAGACTCACCAGTATAATGCGGTTCATTTTACAGATTACAATTAAGCATTTACCTTTTGGGTCAGCCACATGTTGTAACCTTGTCATGTTTAGTTTTCACCTTGCCGCTAATGTGGCTCCTCTTTTTGTTTGTTTTGGATGTAGCAGCAGCTGACATTGTATAAAGCTTATTCTCTAGTTGCATTTGGTCTGTTGTACCGAAATGTGGCTCCAAATATGATCCCCAATTTGATGTTTGCATTAGGCAAGGGCTACTAATCTTTTGTGAGGGGAGTCCCTTCACGTTTATTGATAAACATTTAAGTACCATTTTGTAATTTTGTTAGTTCTGCGTAATGTACAACTGGCTGGTCCCCCAGGGTGGTGCCGTATGAAAAACAATATATAATACCTTGTGCTTGTCTCGTTTTGAGGAGTAAGGGTAAAGATAGGAAAAAGGGGGAAGAGAGATGATGTAGAAGAAATAGAAACACAACTTACATACAATAATAACTTACATACAGGTTTTTCCCCTTTTGTTCGTACTTCCCAGCCTTGGGGGGGGGTGCATTAGGGGTAAGTAGGGGGTAATAGCAGGCTTTTAAGACGGCTAACAACCTGCTCCAAGTACTTGGAGTAATGTCAATATCATATTTTTAACCTTGGGATAGAGATCCCGAAATGATTGCATGCATGTGAGATATACAGTCCAGGTTTTACAGTGTTCCATTCCTGTGTAGTTTGGTGGTGGTTCAGTATCATTCATGTATTAGTCATACTGCACATTATCCCTTATAATACATGAGTGATACTCAGAGTTCCCTGTATAACTCAGCCTGCAGCCTTGTGTCTTTATATGGTCACAGAACAACCCCTCAGTGACTTCTAATATCCTTATCATTTACAGTAGGGGGTACATTATCCCTTATAATACATGAGTGATACTCAGAGTTCCCTGTATAACTCAGCCTGCAGCCTTGTGCCTTTATATGGTCACAGAACAGCCCCTCAGTGACTTCTAATATCCTTATCATTTACAGTAGGGGGTACATTATCCCTTATAATACATGAGTGATACTCAGAGTTCCCTGTATAACTCAGCCTGCAGCCTTGTGCCTTTATATGGTCACAGAACAACCCCTCAGTGACTTCTAATATCCTTATCATTTACAGTAGGGGGTACATTATACCTTATAATACATGAGTGATACTCAGAGTTCCCTGTATAACTCAGCCTGCAGCCTTGTGCCTTTATATGGTCACAGAACAACCCCTCAGTGACTTCTAATATCCTTATCATTTACAGTAGGGGGTACATTATCCCTTATAATACATGAGTGATACTCAGAGTTCCCTGTATAACTCAGCCTGCAGCCTTGTGTCTTTATATGGTCACAGAACAACCCCTCAGTGACTTCTAATATCCTTATCATTTACAGTAGGGGGTACATTATCCCTTATAATACATGAGTGATACTCAGAGTTCCCTGTATAACTCAGCCTGCAGCCTTGTGCCTTTATATGGTCACAGAACAACCCCTCAGTGACTTCTAATATCCTTATCATTTAAAGTAGGGGGTACATTATCCATTATAATACATGAGTGATACTCAGAGTTCCCTGTATAACTCAGCCTGCAGCCTTGTGCCTTTATATGGTCACAGAACAGCCCCTCAGTGACTTCTAATATCCTTATCATTTACAGTAGGGGGTACATTATACCTTATAATACATGAGTGATACTCAGAGTTCCCTGTATAACTCAGCCTGCAGCCTTGTGCCTTTATATGGTCACAGAACAACCCCTCAGTGACTTCTAATATCCTTATCATTTACAGTAGGGGGTACATTATCCCTTATAATACATGAGTGATACTCAGAGTTCCCTGTATAACTCAGCCTGCAGCCTTGTGTCTTTATATGGTCACAGAACAACCCCTCAGTGACTTCTAATATCCTTATCATTTACAGTAGGGGGTACATTATCCCTTATAATACATGAGTGATACTCAGAGTTCCCTGTATAACTCAGCCTGCAGCCTTGTGCCTTTATATGGTCACAGAACAACCCCTCAGTGACTTCTAATATCCTTATCATTTAAAGTAGGGGGTACATTATCCATTATAATACATGAGTGATACTCAGAGTTCCCTGTATAACTCAGCCTGCAGCCTTGTGCCTTTATATGGTCACAGAACAGCCCCTCAGTGACTTCTAATATCCTTATCATTTACAGTAGGGGGTACATTATACCTTATAATACATGAGTGATACTCAGAGTTCCCTGTATAACTCAGCCTGCAGCCTTGTGCCTTTATATGGTCACAGAACAACCCCTCAGTGACTTCTAATATCCTTATCATTTACAGTAGGGGGTACATTATCCCTTATAATACATGAGTGATACTCAGAGTTCCCTGTATAACTCAGCCTGCAGCCTTGTGTCTTTATATGGTCACAGAACAACCCCTCAGTGACTTCTAATATCCTTATCATTTACAGTAGGGGGTACATTATCCCTTATAATACATGAGTGATACTCAGAGTTCCCTGTATAACTCAGCCTGCAGCCTTGTGCCTTTATATGGTCACAGAACAACCCCTCAGTGACTTCTAATATCCTTATCATTTAAAGTAGGGGGTACATTATCCATTATAATACATGAGTGATACTCAGAGTTCCCTGTATAACTCAGCCTGCAGCCTTGTGCCTTTATATGGTCACAGAACAGCCCCTCAGTGACTTCTAATATCCTTATCATTTACAGTAGGGGGTACATTATACCTTATAATACATGAGTGATACTCAGAGTTCCCTGTATAACTCAGCCTGCAGCCTTGTGCCTTTATATGGTCACAGAACAACCCCTCAGTGACTTCTAATATCCTTATCATTTACAGTAGGGGGTACATTATCCCTTATAATACATGAGTGATACTCAGAGTTCCCTGTATAACTCAGCCTGCAGCCTTGTGCCTTTATATGGTCACAGACCCCCTCAGAATTCCAAAGAAGTTACTGCTCAGACCAAGTGCAAGGGAACAGGGGATGGTATGACTATGGTGCGAGCACTCAAACTACAATATTTTGGGTTCTGCCCTTAAAGGGGTTGTTAAATCTTAGTATAATGTAGAGAGTGTTATTCTGAGACAATTTTCATTATTTCTTATTTGTGTTAAAAACAGCTCTTTTTATAGCCCCACATTTCAGGCTCGGGGTTTTTTCTGGGCGACTAGTTACTATCTGTATATTCAGCAAACACTGCCCGACTGAGTAGAAAGAAAGTAACTGTGACTGGGCTCAAACTCTCACCTGCAATCAGTTACTAGGAGGTGTAGGAATCATTTGCTTTAACTGGAAACATTAGACCTGCTCCCTTCCCACCCACCAGTAACACATACACAATCCTCTGTATTTAAAGGGCAAATATAGTCTATTAAAGGAGATATTTTATGTTAGTTACATTACTCATTCTAACCTTACAATATGTAATGATGCATAAAAAAATCACTTTGAGTGTATTTTACCTCCTAAAATATGATTATATGAGAACTGCAGGCTAAAATGAGGACGGGGCGCGTCTCTCCATTCTCCCACAGGAAGTGGTCACAGCACTGTCACAAGATGTCTCCTTTAATAAAGTGATTGGGAAGCCTCAGTTCTTTCTCTTTAGTCTCATCTTCTGACTGAGGTGAATATCTGCTGAGGAGCCTGGGTTCGACAAGCCCTAGTAAAGACTTCAGGCTCTAAGGCAGTGATCCCCAACCACTAGCTTGTGAGTAACATGTTGCTCTCCAACTCATTGGATGGTGCTCCCAGTGGCCTTGAAATAGGTGCTTATTTTTTAATAAGTTTTGATTTAGGATGTATAAAAACCAGGTGCACTGCCAATCACAGCACTTATTTGGCAACCCAAGAACATTTTTCACGCTTGTGTTGCTCCCCAACTCCTTTTACTTCTGAATGTTGCTCATGGGTTCAAAAGGTTGGGGATCCCTGCTCTAAGGGAAGCAACACTTTAGGAAAAATTAGGGAATAGGGACCCCCTGAATGAGGTTAAACATCAATAAGATAGCATCTATTATAGCAAGTTCTAGGAACATATGTTTGGCAGATTAGTTAGAAAGAACAGCCTTGTGCTCCACCTAAAGCTTGGTGGGAGCTGGAGGGGCATAACGTGAAGGGGTCACATTACTAAAAGAGATTCAGGCTTAATATTTACTCCCTGGACATTTTGGTTTCTCTACAACTTGCTGAACTGTCTCTACGGTGGTGGAAGGGTTTTATCTGTTATACATGTACCTACCTCACCGATCTATTGTCATTAGAACCTGAGGCGTTTGTTAAAAAAGCTTTCACAGTAGCAGCCTCGATCCAAACTCACAGACCAAAATTACCTGGAGATATATTTAGTCATGGGCGAATTTATTCGCCAGGCACAAATTCACGGCGAATTCCCACGATTCGCCACCAGCAAATACATTTGCGAAAATTAGCCAGCCAAAATTTGCAGCCGTCCAAACAAAATGGACACTGGCGCATTTTCGCCAAAAATGGACGCCGGCGTCAAAAACAAGACACTGATGCCGTTTTGCTGACTTTTTCGGCAAAATGCCCCAAATTCGCCCATCACTAGTTCTACTCCAAAATGTCTCTGTCTGAATGAGTCTAAGGTCCCAGTAACCCCCTCTCCTTGTCTCCAGCACAAGATAAAGTTTGGCTTCTGTGTCCCATAGTGTTAAGCTAATGGTAAATCTGATATAGAAGATCTACGCTTACCCTTTCACTCACAAGTTCTAGTGATGGGCCAATTTGTTCGGTTTCAATTCGCCACGAATTTTGCAATTTCCCATGAAATTCACGAAACTGAAGAAAAATTTGTTAAAGTCAATGGGCATCTGTTAATCGTCACCGGTGTCACAATAGGCACCAGCGACGGTTCAGACTAAAAAACTTTGTCGCCGGTGTCGAAACTGCTACTGTTGTCAAAACTTATTTGACACCAGCGAATTTTCACTGCAAATTCACAGATTTATTCGCCTGCAGCGAAACGCGCAAATTTGCACTAATGACAACTGTTCCTCGCAGGCTGTTCTGAGTTGTTATTAGGGATGCGCCAAATTCAGAATTTGGTTCATGATTTGGCCAGGATTTGCCCTTTTTCAGCCGGATTCTGATTTGGCCGAATCAAATCCAAACCCTAATTTGCATATGAAATTAGGAAGGGAAATGACGTGACTTTTTATCACAATATCATCAATAAATCAATTCTTTTTAGAGAGACTCACCATGTGAATGAGGAGGTTCAGGTGCTCGGCTCCAAGCCTTCAGCATAAGGGAGCGGACATCACCGTATTGTTTGCAGGGCAGGTACTAAAAGAACAGATCCTCCAGGCAGTTGTAGTAAAAAGGTCTTTATTGAAGTACAAGTGTGGATTACAGCCTTACGCATTTCATGCTCTCACAACACTTAGTCATAGGCTACTGGTAAATTACACATACAAGGTATATAAACTCTTATCCACCAATCACATTTGTACTTGAATTAACCAATCAGAGGGTATTTAAAAAATCCTGCCAATCTGGTCCTTGAGTTAAAAAGGAGGGGAGGGAAAAATGCAAGACAAACCCAACCTATTATGATGATGTGTATCACATGACACACTCCTAGTGGCCATCTTTGTACTCCCTCTGTGAGGTAAATATTCATCATAAACGGTTTTATTAATGGTGTCACAATCCAACAAAAACAAAATTAAATTAAAACCAAAGTATTATTTTGTCATCTTTTTTCTCACAAAGAGATTACAATATTATATTAAGACTATTTGTGGGTAACTTTTTTTAAATCTTTTTACTGCACCTATAAACTAATTCTTGAACAATAAACGTATAAATAACATGAGATGTCACGTTCATTGTTCATTCCCTTTGGGAATCTTGTGCCCAGGATAAAAATCCACTTTGTTTCTTGATGTAGGATTTTTTTACTTAAATCTCCACCTCTTTTTTGCAAGAAGACCCTCTCATTGTGTTGTATTGAAAAGTAATACTTTTTCTCTCATTCTGAGAAATGTCTGGTTATTAATATGTTCTCGTGCTGTCTCTTTAAAACACCTACTTGTTTGTCCCACATATTGTTTCCCACAAAACAAGGAAGTGGAAAATGTTTTTGTCTTTTTTTCCTTCCTGCCCCTACATTAGGATTCGGATTCAGTTCTGTATTCGGCAGAATCTTTCCAGAAGGAATCAGTGTTTGGCCAAATCCCAAATATTGGATATGGAGCATCTCTAGTTGTTACACACAGTTTGCACAAATTGGGAGTATAGTAACGACTTCTAAGTACTCGGGGGACAGAAGATTATTGTAATCTGTGTCTTTTCGGTACAATTAATACCCCAGGTCATTTTCTTTTGTGGCCTCCTCAAATCAGACAGTATCCAAGGTTTCTAATGGTTTATCATGAAGTGTAAAGATTCCAGATTAAAAACACGTCATCAATATAATGTAAATATCTCACCAGATTGTCACTGTAGCATAATAAACGTCTGCTCATAACATGACATGTTGTAATTCACATAAGCCTGGGCCATAGGGCCCCATTTACATACCGCTATTCTGAAGATAAAATTGACTCTCAAATCAAAAATAGTTACGTTAGACATATTTCCAACAATTGGCATAAAACTCTTCCTGGTGGGGGATTATTCTCTGGTTCACAAGAGAGAGAGGTGAATATTACTGCTGGACTCGGTCAGTATGGGGTGCCGTTTGTCCCAAATACATTCTGTATATAAAACTATCCCTAATACACAGAATGAATGTCTCTCATGTTATATAAGTATTTGTGACCATACACAGAGAAAAAAATATACAAAAGACTTATTTCTATTAAAAAATGATAAAATATCCATTCTGTGAAGTAACACTGTCAGTCACATTCCTGAACCAATAAGAACAAAGCTTATTGCCATATACAAACAAGATGATAAGTGGCCAGCTCTGCTCCACATGGCTAAGGCATAGTATGTGGCCTGATATAGAGGCGCCTCTAATGTCCCCTGTGCTACATAGTAATAAACATGAACAAACCTTTCCTAAAAGAGCTGCTGTTAAACACTACAGGTTCATAAATGGAAGTTTTTACAAATGGCTGAGAAATATAATGCTGCACTTATAATGATTGTAGAGAAAGAAAAGTATGCAAAACTTATATAAATATGATCATTTTAGGTGATATGGCTATTCTTATTGTAGTAACCTGCTTGTGTGGCCATTTTGGTTAAGGGCATTCCTGCTGTTTTGCCATTATCTTATGACTCACTCCTGTCTAAGCTGAGAGCAATAATGGAACAGGCCACACCCACCTGCCATGTTGTATTAAATGTACCAGAAGTTACTGTGCTTGTCTGGCTGCTTTGCCTGAACTAACACAGCACAATCATTTAATCCACTACCAGACAGTTTATCACAATTATATCTTGCAGTCTAACCCATCACAGGACTAATATCCCTTTAATTACATCTGACAAACTCCCAGGGGCATATTTATCAAGGGTCAAAATTTGAATTTGAAACACTTCGAAATTTAAAAAGACCAACCGAAATTAAGTCTTTTTTTTTGGCCGAATAGGACAGTTTTCGATCGAATAGGTCCGTATTCGAGCGAATTTGAATTGTATGAATCAAATGAATAAGGCATTCGATCTAATTTGATTCAAAGTTTTTCCTAAAAAACTTTGATTTTTCAAAGTCCACCAATTGACTCCAAATGGGTTCTAGGAGGTCCCCCATAGGCTAAAACAGCAATTTGGCAGGTTTTAGATGGCGAATGGTCGAAGTCGAATTTTTAAAGAGACAGTATATGATATAATTGATATAATTGCTATAATCGAATTTTCACATTTTTTTCAAATTCAAAACGAATTTGGACTATTACCTAGCCGAAGTACACAAAAATAGCTCGAAAATCAAATTTTTTTCATTCCAAAATTCACCTTGACCCTTGATAGATCTGCCCCTCAGAGTCAGTAATAAGCTTTGTATATGATTGTTAGACTCCAATGTCTCCCCCTAGCTATAATCTTGCACCTGTTTTTAGCAGTCTCTTTATAATGTGCTTAGCTATAGTTCAAATACTACATAATAGGTTTAGCCAGAGATGTGGGAGTAGGTTTGCCACCTTTTCTGGGAAAAAATACTGGCCTTCCTATATGCTTCCCATTTTTTCCTATTAATAACATTAGCATCAAGCTTCATTTGTACCGGCCAGGTGGCGACCCTATGTGGGACTGATCTAGGGTTGCCACCTGTCCAGATTTCACCCGGACATCCCGGTTTTTGGAAGGGCTGCCGGGTGAAAATTAGGAAATCCAAACAGGACACTGAACTAAATCACAATCGCTGATTGCTACATAATCAGTCCCGCCCCTGATGTCTCCTGCACTGCCCTCTCCCCTACATCACTGGCCCACCCCATGTCCATTTTTGCTGAAAAAAAAGGTGGCAACCGTAGACTGGAAATATGCCACGTATTCTGTATAGTATAATGAGTGGGTCTTATGAGACGTCTATAGTTAGCTGTAGTTCAACTACTGCATAATAGTTTTAGACACAGATGTGGGAATGATCATGTGCACACATATTCTGTATAGTATGATACTATGTAGGTCTTATAAGCAGCCACTCATAATACATATATAATATTTTCCTATGTGAGTTCACATTTTTGCAAAAAGACTGAGCTGCTGAACTCCATCCGCCAGTGGGTCACTCAGCTGCTTTACTGAGCCACATATACCAGATTAATCCAATGGGAAACATTCACACATGGGTAGTCTCTGCTCACTCACAAACTGTTACACTGCTTTTGACAATGCTGCCATATTAATGAAATGGAAGTTATGTAGTAGTTAAACTACAGCTAACTATGTGACTGAGAAACTGCTTATAAGGCCCACACATCATACTATACAGACTTCGTTTGTATCCCCAGTGTCTGGAGTGGTTGACTAAAGGTGGACATACACTGGCCAATAAAAGCTGCCAAAAGACCAGTGGCCATACTGGGGCAAGATCTGCTCGTTTGGCAACCTCTCCACTCCAGACAATGGGGACTCACACAGTCTGTATAGTATGAGTAGGATTTCCATTTCATCACTATGGCAGCTTTGTCAAAAGCAGTGTAACAGTTTGTGAGTGAGCAGAGACTACTCATGAGTGAAGTTTTCCCATATGGATTAATCTGGTAAAACAGCTGAATGACCGACTGGCGGATGGAGTTCAGCAGCACAGTCTTGTTGAAAAATTCTGAACCGACTCTAAGTAAAATACTGTTTTTCTAATTGTATATGAATTAGGGCCTTATGGGGCTCCTATACCTCCTGGCCCACCGTGCACCCGCAGGGTCTGCTTCCTCTGTAGTTCCACCCCTGCTTCTGCTACATTTATTACAACATGGCAGGTGGGTGTGGCCTGTCCCATTATTGCTCTCAGCTTAGACAGGAAGAGGAAACAGGAACAGGAGTGAATCATAAGACAATGGCAAAACAGCAGGAATGCCCTTAAAGGGCACCAATCATGACCAAAATCAATTATTAAGTAAATACACTATGTGAAAGTTCAAGAAATCTGATTTTTAAAACAGTTAGAATTGTTTGTATAATGTAAATAATCAGCTCACTATTCCTTCTGCAAGATCTCCCCTATCTCCACTGCAGTTCTAGCTGAGGCAGCCATCTTGGATTTCACTGACTCCTCCTACCTATATCTGCCCAGCCAACTGTAGCTCTGAAATCTCGGACATGCTCAGTTGAAATTCCTTGTTGCTTATCAACCCTTCTAAGCTATTTTCAAATCAGTCAAATGTCTGTGTGTTAGCTGCTGTTCAGTAGTGCTGCCACCTACTGGAAGTTACTGTGTGCCCTTCATTTGCATAATGACATCACCAGCAGGGGACAAGATAGGGAAATCTCCTGATACTTCTAGTGGAGGAGTTTACTAAAACAAGGCATTCTGGGTAGAATACTCAAAGCAGTGTTACAATCTGAGCATGCTCCTTAAATTTGCATATTAGAGTCTCTGTTATAGTCTCAGTATGGCCTCCCTGCAGTTTTTTCAAAAAACGATATATGTAGTTTGATTAAACGTGTTTATGTTGTACTGGTCAGATTATGTTGTACTGGTCAGATGTTAATATGTGTTTGATTTTGGCTGTGATAGGTGCCCTTTAACCAAAATGGCCACACAAGCAGGTTACTACAATAAGAATAGCCATATCACCTAAAATGATCATATTTATGTTTTACATACTTTTCTTTCACTACAATCATTATAAGTGCAGCATTATATTTCTCAGCCATTTGTAAGAACTTCCATTTATGAACCTGTAGTGTTTAACAGCAGCTCTATTAGGAAATGTTTGTTCATGTTTATTACTATGCAGCACAGGGGACATTAGAGGCGCCTCTATATCAGGCCACATACTTTGCCTTAGCCATGTGGAGCAGAGCTGGCCACTTCTCATCTTGTTAGTTATATGGCAATAAGCTTTGTTCTTATTGGTTCAGGGATGTGACTGACAGTGTTGCTTCACAGAATGGTTGTTTTATCTGTTTTGTGAAACAAAACTGTCATTTTGTGGAAAGAATGAATCCTGTACTATAAAATCTTGCTTTCTGTCACAGATATCTATTTTGTCAGTCAAATCTAGCTTGTCATGCACTAGTTAGTTACACTATTATATATTATGTCCGAGTTTGTTTTTACATAATTCATTCTGTAAGTAACTCTGCACATAAGTGCGTCCGTTACATGGAGGTTATACATTTGTGCGACAGATTGCTTGTTAAATGTACAGAATGGAGTTTGTGATTTTGTTTTCATTCTTTAATAGAAATCAGTATTTTGTATATTGGTTTTATC
The DNA here is from genome assembly GCA_038501925.1 of Xenopus petersii. Taxonomy (NCBI): domain Eukaryota; kingdom Metazoa; phylum Chordata; class Amphibia; order Anura; family Pipidae; genus Xenopus; species Xenopus petersii. Next base: position 1,957,445 of record CM076683.1, read on the forward strand.
TGTGTATGGTCACAAATACTTATATACCATGAGAGACATTCATTCTGTGTATTAGGGATAGTTTTGTATACAGAATGTATTTGGGACAAACGGCACCCCATAGGTTAGTGCAGGTCAGTGTCTGTGCAGTCCCATAAGGGAACAGTATGTGGGGCTCAAAGTGCCTTCTGTCCAATAGCATGCAAGGGGGAGGAGTTTGGAAAGACTAATGGAAATATTCTAGGGATGGGGGTGATGTACCTTATGAGTTATGGAACCAGCAATAGAGAAAGAACCCAAAGAGAATCACTGGGAAATCTCATCAGATTTTATTATGAATCACAATAAAGACATGCAAATACTTTATTATATGGATTAAAAACAACATTTAAAGCTCTTGCAGGAAATACAAGCCCCTGTCACAGTCACAAGATCAGTGAAAAGTCACCCAATTAAAAAGGCCAAGTTATTTATCTATACATATAGTGGGGAGATGGGCCGAACCCTCCCATACACAGGACTTTTCCTTGCATTTCCCTGTAGCCTATAAAGGGAATCTGGGAGCAGGGAAGGGTTTATGTTTCCACTGTTAGAAGTTCGAGGCTGTTCAGCACCCTGAGCACTTACATGGACATTCTTGTATAATTTTACTTTATTATTATCTGTCTTTCATACCCACACATTATAAATAACTGGCCAATCACATGTAAGAAGCTGCTCAGTACTGATGTAAGATATGGTAGCCAGGAGATAAGCAAAATGCACTTAGCAGGGCTGAACTGATCAGTTTTTATTCAGTATTTCTGTGTATCATGAAAGGTGGTAATTCTATCATAGGGTTTAATAGGGTTAATTCACTGGTAACAGGGCGGTCAGAACAGATTGACGCATTATAAACATTGATCCAGCCCTGGGCAGGGACTTATTTAAGGATTCTCACATAGGTACCATTATAAAGATAGAACGCAGCATGGAGGGGCTCAGTGAATGTGGCAGTGAAGGTGTGTAAGTGTCTGATTGGCTCACTCAGCTCATAAAAGGACAGACGTCTGGCGTCATAGTCCAATAAGATCCTGATTCTCCTGCAGGAAGAGACATGGGGTAATTCTGTGCTTTTACTGTCATGTACCACTGTATAGTTATTATTCAATCTGTACAAACACCAGGACTTGTTATTATGCCCAATACAGGACTGACCCCCTCCCCTCTCTACACTGGGATAGGCCACCCCTACCATCCAGTCCCCTGATTCACTGACCTCCACTTCCCAGTAATGTCGCCCTGAGGGGAAACTCCTGCTGCTTAAAATCTGAGCATAAACCTGAAATCTCTCTGGGGATTGTGGGTAATGTCGTTGTTTTAGTGAGAAGGAAGCAGATTTCCTGTCCCCTGATACAGATACAAGATTATGAGCCGTGTTTATATCCAGTAACAGGTCTGTAGCCTCCTGCTCATAGATCCTTCCCTTTACCCCAGTCACAATGGCAGCTAAGCCTGTGAGTAATGTCTCTGAGATCAGATCCACATCCAGATCCCCTACAGCAGGGACCTTTATATCATGTCTCTCTCTGCCCCCCTCATTATCTGCAGCTCCATGTGATTCCCGTTCCTGTAGGACAGTGAGTGGATCTGCCATGTTGCACAGCTCCTCAATGTGACGGATCTTCCTGGACAGCTCGTCCTTCTTTATTTCCAGCTGCTCCATCAGATCAGTGAGTGGGAGTGAGAGCTTCTCTTTCTGGCTGGAGATGTCACTCAGGAGTCGCTTCTCTAGGGCTTCCAGCTGTTCCCTGATGTCTCTAAACAGGGCAGTGACTCTCTCTGTCTCACCGGCTGCTTTTTCTGCCACTTCTCTCCTGCGCTCCTGCAGTCTCTGGGCTCCTCTCTCAGTCTCCTCTCTCTCTGGCCTCAGTTTCTCCACAACTTTCCTCACTTTCTCTTTCTTCTTTTCAGAGGCCTCACTCAGCAGCTCCACCCTGTGGCCCCTGTGCTCCTCAGACACCCAGCAATATACACAGACACAGACAGACTCCTCCCAGCAGTAATATTTCAGGGGTTCATCATGGACTGAGCATTTCTTATCCCCCAACTGCATTGTGGGTTCTATTAAGACGTGTTTCGCTGACTTGCTGTGCATCCTCAGGTGGGTCTCACACACAGAAGCCTCACACAGGAGACAGGATTTAACAGCAGGTACAGGAGAGAGGACACAGTAGGTGCAGGGAATCCCAGTCTCCCCCGGCTCCGGCTGAGCAGAAAGGAATCGCTCTGCTATGTTCCCCAGAGTTCTGTTCCTGTACAGGGCAGGGCGCTCCTTAAACTTCTGTCTGCATTCAGGGCAGGAATAAGGCCCAGATCCCTCCTGGGTGTCCCATGTTGTCCCAATACAGCCCCGGCAGAAGTTATGGCCACACGGCAAGGATACAGGATCAGTATAAATGCTCGTACAGATGGAGCAGCTCAGCTCGTCTCTCAGATCAGCAGCCGACGCCATCACTGAGAGCAGGAACAGCAACTGAACAAGAAACGAAACTGAAAGTTCCCTTTTATCAAAGACAAACAGCACTTTGGACTCGTAAGTTAACCTCTTTAGGGAATGTCCCTGTAGAAGTTGCATCATTTAGTGCTTTTGTTAAATGTGGAGTAAGCAAAGGAGCAAGTTTTGTAATACTTGTTTGTGTATCTCTCTGGGCCTGGAGCTTTGTTAAGTGGGAGGGATTTAATTGTAGTTTGAATCTCCACCTTTGTGATTGGGGCTGTTAGAGTGGGGAATTTTCCTGGTGTAGTTGTTGGCAAATCCAATTTATATTGGATTATATCTTTTACAATCTCGGGAGTCGATATACTGTTAAAGGGTTTGTCCTTTAAATTAAAGAGCTTACTGTAAAATTGGGCAAATGTGTTAACTATGTCTCGTGGGTTTAAATAAAGTTCGGTGTCTGTGGGTATGTTAGAAAGAGGCCAATTCTTGTATATGTTTTATGGTATGGGGAGTGAAGTCTTTGGTTGTAGGGTTAGGAACCTTCCATATATCATATCATATAAGAACTGTACCGCAGTATATTTTAGATAATGAGGATGCCTGTGGGGTTCTATCTATTTCTGGGTCTAGTAGATTAACTGCCATTGATATGGTGTATATTACCCCAGATCTCCGTCTTTATTTTGCAACTCACTTACAGTGGGCAATCCAGGAGTCAAAAAGACTTTAGAACTGTTAAATTGTCTCATATGGTGACATTGAAAAAAAAGATGTCTGTCTGTGCTTCTTCTAAACCCAGTTATTCCCTACCTTGCATTTTTCTTCAGCCTCTACTAATTACCTCTCATCCTGAGACTCATCTAGCCATTGACTTTATTGTGGAACTGCCGGTTTCCAAAGGGAACACCATCAATTCGGTGTTAATTGATTGCTTTATTAAAATGGCACATTCTACTATGGAACTTTCTCAACATTTTTCATATTTTCTGCATACATGAATTTTCTGAATCGACTGGCTTGTTCCTTGGGCAGAATTCATTCATAATAATTATTTTTATGCTTCCACTGGGGGGTTACCTTTCCTGCCAGTTTATGGTCAAAATCCTCAAGCATTTCCACAAGACTCCTTTCTGATGTTCCAGCAAACAATGATTATGTGGTCAACATGTCTGCAATTTGGAGTTTCACTAAAGCAAATTTGGAAAAGCGTTCTGTGGTACACAAGGGCTATACCTAGAAGAATCACAAATCATATCCACAATACACTGTTGGGGACAAAGTTTGGTTTTCAACTAAGAATATTCATCTAAAGACTCCATTTCCCATGTTTATTGGACTGTTCCCTATTCTAGAAATTATTAAGTCTGTGGACTCCATCTTCCCTCTGAGATGCGCATCCCTAATGCTTTTCACTTGTCTCTTATTAAACCTGCAATCCTCTGGACAATCTCCTCCTGCTCTGGTCATTGTTGAAGATCAACAAGAATATGAAGTTGAGAAAATGCTCGACTCAAGAATTTCAAGAGGATCTTTACAGTATCTCACCCAACAGAGAGGGTTTGGACCAGAAGAACGTTCCTGGGTTATGTTCAATGGCAGTTTTACAGACAAATACTGGTTGTGATGGTCCGATGGCCCCCCTGGGGATGGGGATACGGTCAGGAGCACTCTGTTGACCTCTGCTTTATCTTCATGATGGTGACGCTCATGTCTGCGTACTGACATCAGCAGTATTCAGCATCATAATACAGCGGTGTGCGATATCACCGCATCTCGTCGGAATGAAAATTCAAAACATAGCGATGCCGGACACTCGGGTTCAATGCATTAATATAGGTTCTTCCTGAATGAGTTCCTGGGTGCTCCAAATTTGCTATTTTGACTGATCTTTAGAGACCGACCCTTGTACCTGTTTCTGACCAAGCTCAATGGCACCTGCCATTGACTATTACCTGCATTATGACTTTGAGCCTCTTAACCCCGGTCTGTAGAATTAGCCCTCATTATGAAAGAGTAATGTAGACTAGATTTCCAGATGTCTACCTGTGTTATCAAAATTCTGGACAGTACTCCAAGGCAACTTCCTGTAATCATTTTGTTTTCTTGGCACAGACTACTACAGCAACGTTTCACTTTCACACTGACCCTTTGTCAAGGTATCACATCTGCTTTACCTTTCATTATATTTGGTCTGCTACACACCACCATCTAGTGGCCACTCATAAAATATAAACAGATACAAAAAGATCAAGTGTTTGCATATCAGTCACAGCACCAATTTGATTCTGTTTATAGAAAGTCCATCAATCTTCTTGATTAAGAAAAAAGTGAGGAGCGGAGCAATCAAACAAATAAATTTGTCACAAAGGGGGTATTCTTCTGTGATGTTTAACAGGGGATCTCCACTTACACCTCATACTAATTTTCTGTCTTGTAATCTGTGGAGTGAACACAGTGGGATATGCACACATTAAAAAAAGGATCCAGTGTGGTGCTGACTTCCAGTCACAGTATTGTAGATGTCTACCTGTGTACAACTAAGACACTAACCTCCTGTTGGAGTTTTGGGTTGCTCAGCTACCAGACTAGCACTGACACATAGTTACATAGTTAACATAGTTACATAGTTAAATTGGGTTGAAAAAAGACAAAGTCCATCAAGTTCAACCCCTCCAAATGAAAACCCAGCATCCATACATACACCCCTCTACTTTTAATTACATTCTATATACCCATACTAACTATAGAGCTTAGTATCACAATAGCCTTTGATATTATGTCTGTCCAAAAAATCATCCAAGCCATTCTTAAAGGCATTAACTGAATCAGCCATCACAACATCACCCGGCAGTGCATTCCACAACCTCACTGTCCTGACTGTGAAGAACCCCCTACGTTGCTTCAAATGAAAGTTCTTTTCTTCTAGTCTAAACGGGTGGCCTCTGGTACGGTGATCCACTTTATGGGTAAAAAGGTCCCCTGCCATTTGTCTATAATGTCCTCTAATGTACTTGTAAAGTGTAATCATGTCCCCTCGCAAGCGCCTTTTTTCCAGAGAAAACAACCCCAACCTTGACAGTCTACCCTCATAATTTAAGTCTTCCGTCCCTCTAACCAATTTAGTTGCACGTCTCTGCACTCTCTCCAGCTCATTTATATCCCTCTTAAGGACTGGATTCCAAAACTGCACTGCATACTCCAGATGAGGCCTTACCAGGGACCTATAAAGAGGCATAATTATGTTTTCATCCCTTGAGTTAATGCCCTTTTTTATGCAAGACAGAACTTTATTTGCTTTAGTAGCCACAGAATGACACTGCCCAGAATTAGACAACGTGTTATCTACAAAGACCCCTAGATCCTTCTCATTTAAGGAAACTCCCAATACACTGCCATTTAGTGTATAACTTGCATTTATATTATTTTTGCCAAAGTGCATAACCTTGCATTTATCAACATTGAACCTCATTTTCCAGTTTTCTGCCCAGTTTTCCAGTTTAGACAAATCACTCTGCAAAGTGGCAGCATCCTGCATGGAACCTATAGTTCTGCACAATTTAGTATCATCTGCAAAAATAGAAACAGTACTTTCAATGGCCACCTCCAGGTCATTAATAAACAAGTTGAAAAGCAAGGGACCTAGTACAGAGCCCTGCGGTACTCCACTAACAACATTGGTCCAATTAGAAAATGTTCCATTTACCACGACTCTTTGTAGTCTATATTTTAGCCAGTTCTCTATCCAGGTACAAATACTATGTTCCAGGCCAACATTCCTTAATTTAACCAGTAACCTTTTGTGTGGCACTGTATCAAATGCTTTAGCAAAATCTAAGTAAATCACATCCACTGCCATCCCAGAATCGAGGTGTCTACTTACATTCTCATAAAAAGAAATTAAGTTAGTCTGGCAAGATCTATTACGCATAAAACCATGCTGGCACAAACTCATAGTATTATGATTTGCTATGAAGTCCAGTATCTTATCCTTTATTAACCCTTCGAAAAGTTTTCCTACCACTGACGTCAGACTAACTGGCCTATAGTTTTGAGGCTGAGAACGGGATCCTTTTTTGAATAGAGGCACCACATTAGCAATTCGCCAGTCTCTCGGCACTATGCCAGATCTCAATGAATCCTGAAAAATTAAGTAAAGAGGTTTGGCAATCACAGAGCTAAGCTCGCTAATTACCCTGGGATGAATACCATCTGGCCCTGGACCTTTGTTAATCTTAACATGTTCTAGTCTCTTTTGAATTTCATCATGTGTGAACCATGCATCATTAGTTGTATTACTAGAATTGGGACTGTTAAGAAGGAAACCTTCACTTACTGATTCCTCATTTGTGTAGACAGATGAAAAATATGAATTCAGAATCTGCGCTTTTAATTTGTTTTCATCAACCAGCTGACCCCCCTCTGATAGTAAGGGACCCACCCCTTACTGCTTCATTTTTTTACTATTAACATATTTAAAAAATAATTTTGGATTTTTTTTACTGCTTACTGCAATATCCTTTTCTATAGCAATTTTAGCTTGCCTTATAGCTTCTTTGCATGATTTATTGGCCTCCTTGTACCTTATAAATGATTCGGCTGTACCAGCTAACTTGAAAGTTTTAAAAGCACGTCTTTTCTTACCCACCTCAACACCAACGCTTCTATTGAACCAAAAAGGTTTTGCTTTGCAACGACGTTCCTTGCTTACAAGTGGAATATACTGACAAGTATATTTATTAAGCAGCATTTTAAAGACTTCCCATTTTTGTTCTGTGTTTAACCCTGAGAAAAGCATTTCCCACTTAATATGTTGCAGAGATGCCCTTATACTGTCAAAGTTTGCACGTCTGAAATTTAGTGTTTTAGTTACTCCCTTATAGAATTGCTTCTGCAACAGAATCTCAAAGGAGACCATGTTATGATCACTATTCCCTAAATGCCCCTCACCCACACAAATGTTAGAGATGAGTTCAGTATTGTTAGTTATTACAAGGTCCAAAAGAGAGTTATTCCTAGTAGGTTCTTGAACGAGCTGGAATAAAAAGTTGTCATTCGGCATATTTACAAACCTACTAGCTTTTTCTGTCTTAGCAACCCCATTACCCCAGTCAATGTCTGGATAATTGAAGTCACCCATAGCAACAACTTGACCCAGCTGTGAAGCCGCTTGTATCTGCAAGAGTAGCTCGGCTTCATACTCGACACTTATACGAGGTGGTTTATAACATACACCAATGATAATTCTTTTTGATACCTTTTGCCCAGTCGAAATCTCTACCCAGAGTGATTCTACACCCTCACCAGTGGCAGCTATTGTTATTTCTTTAGCGCATGGCTTTAATTCAGGCTTTACATACAAACACACTCCTCCACCCTTTTTAATCCCTCTATCCCTCCTAAAAAGGGTGTAACCATTTAAATTCACAATCCAGTCACATGTTTCATCCCACCAGGTCTCAGTGATACCAATTATATCATAATTTTTAGAGCAATTAATTCTAGGTCTCCCATTTTACCTGACAAACTCCGTGCATTTGCCAGCATACAGCGGAGGATATTACTTTTACTTTTGAAATGTGCATTACTTGGTAAAGAATTATACGTTAAGTTAGTATTATTCTGTTTTCCTTGTAACAGAGGGACCTCCTTAGCTGGTAAACTGTATGCCCCCCTCACTCCTCCCCCATGACCCCTTACTAACCCCACTGCCCCGTCTACACTAGCTTCCCCATAATCCTTTCTCTCACCCACCCCCCCTTGCCTAGTTTAAACACTCCTCCAACCTCTTAGCCATTCTTTCCCCTAGCACCGCGGACCCCCTTCCATTGAGGTGCAAACCGTCACGGCTGTATAAGTTGTACATAGGTTAAAATACATGTGAGTGGCCATGGCAAACATTACACACATACGCATCAAATGAAAAAATAATGTGGTTACATATGAAGAACAGTTTGGTATAACAAAATATATTTCTAGTAACCACAGACCTAGATCTGTGGCGGGAATATTAGTTTATTGCCTCCGGACTGGGTCAGTTGCTATAATTAAAAGAAGTATGCTCTGTTGAGTCTGACTCAAAAGCACCGCAATATAAAAAAAAACAACCCCAGTAAGAGTCCAAAAGCTGAGCCCATAGTTCAGGTTCAACACAAACACACCTGAGCTGCAGTAGCAAATGAGAATGGTTTGTTATGGATTTTGGATTCCTGCTACAGAAACTCCTGTTATTTGTCATTTAGGAACATATGTGAAATGGGTAGAAGACCCTTCCTTTACTACCCCAACTATAGATTTCAAAGCTTCCCTATTGGGCTTAGAGAGAGAGCGGACTGCAGTAAAGAGTGACTGAAGTTGTTCACATATCCAGTCTGGATTAGAAGAGCCGCTATGTAGTGAAGAATAGATACAAATTAAATTTATCAGAGCACAAGTAACATGGCTGGATGCACCTGGAAAACAGACAAAATGTCTAGCCCCATGTCAGATTTCAAAATTGAATGTAAAAAAAATCTGTTTGCTCTTTTGAAAAATGTATTTCAGTACAGAAGTCTGCTGGAGCAGCACTATTAACTGATGTGTTTTTAAAAAAGAAAACATGTGTCCCATGACGGTATTCCTTTAACGTGGGACAAAACAATATCCCCATTAACATATAGAAAAATAGATAAGACACCCTTAGAATGGAATTCTGTGTAGCTGCTATAACTATAAACTAAAAAGTCTTATTTAGGGACCGATTCACTAACTTCGAGTGAAGGATTCGAAGTAAAAAAACTTCGAATTTTGAATTGTTTTTTGGGCTACTTCGACCATCGAATGGGCTTCTTCGACCTTCGACTACGATTTCGAATCGAAGGATTCGAACTTAAAGTCGTTCGACTATTCGATAATCGAAGTACTGTCTTTTTAAGAAAAAACTTAGACCCCCTAGTTCGCCATCTAAAACCTACCGAACTCAATGTTAGCCTATGGCGAAAAAAGTTTTTTTGATCGTTGGATTAAAATCCTTTGAATCGTTGGATTAAAATCCTTTGAATCGTTGGATTAATCCTTTGAATCGAAGGAATAATCCTTCCATCGAAGGAATAATCCTTCGATCGAAGGAATAATCCTTCGATCGAAGGAATAATCCTTCCATCGAAGGAATAATCCTTCGATCGAAGGAATAATCCTTCGATCGTTAGAACTATCTGCGCTAAAATCCTTCGACTTCGATATTCAAAGGATTTTAATTTCCAGTCGAATATCGAGGGTTAATTAACCTCGATGTTCGACCCTTGGTGAATCGGCCCCTTAGTGTCAACAAGTTCAAACTGAAACATCATCAAAATAAAATTGATCAACTCAGTTTTGCTACAAGAATGATTCCATGGTTTTATTTTTGGCTGTATGGATTGTTGGTCTCCTCTACAAGCTGGGTAAGTAGCTAGCAGGAATCCTTTGAATCGTTGGATTAAAATCCTTTGAATCGTTGGATTAAAATCCTTTGAATCGTTGGATTAAAATCCTTTGAATCGAAGGAAAAAACTTAGACCCCCTAGTTCGCCATCTAAAACCTACCAAACTCAATGTTAGCCTATGGCGAAGGTCCCCATAGGCTTTCCTAAATTTTTTTGATCGTTGGATTAAAATCCTTTGAATCGTTGGGATTAAAATCCTTTGAATCGTTGGGATTTGAATCGAGGATCGAGGGTTAATTAACCCTCGATATTCGACCCTTGGTGAATCGGCCCCTTAGTGTCAACAAGTTCAAACTGAAACATCATCAAAATAAAATTGATCAACTCAGTTTTGCTACAAGAATGATTCCATGGTTTTATTTTTGGCTGTATGGATTGTTGGTCTCCTCTACAAGCTGGGTAAGTTGCTAGCAGGAGGTGTAATGGCTGGTAAGACCAGCAAGGTTTTGAGGAATTTTTAATTACTTATATTCAAATACTTGTGTTTGATTCTATATCACCCCTTTGACTTGGTTGGTTGTTTAACAGAAATTGACGTATCCAGTCTGGATTAGAAGAGCCGCTATGTATTGATGGATAGGGCCCTGCTGGTCTACAAGCGGATATTTGTGAGAGTCAGATGGGCAACTGGGAAAGGAAGGCACTAGGCCAATCAGACTTAGTAGAGAGCATTTTATTGGGGGATTGGATATGGCAGGGGTAACAGCCTCTCACATTCAGGACTTTAATTAGGCTGCCGCCTATTTCCCATTTACTAAACATTAGCAGGAGGTATCAGCCTAACCTGCTCCCTTGCAACAGAGAATACAGCAAATGAATATTGATCTGCTCACCTCTTTATAGTAATGTGTCACTATCACTTTGCAGTTCTAATGTGTTCTGACACCTTGCCTCCCCCTGCAACTATAAAACTGCCTATACATGTGCAGATTGAAGATGCCAATTCAGCCCCTTTAGTCTTAAAGTGGCCATACAGGGGCAGATTAAAGCTGCAGATAATGGTCCAGTGTCCAGTTTATATGCCAGTGTAAGGGGGCTTCCGACGCATCTCCCCGATCGATATCTGGCCAAGATATCCATCCAGGACTGTATCGGCTATTTGATGTGGTCCTATGAGCAATCAGCGCCCATTCTATTCATTGCAATCCGATCGTTCAGCCCTAGGGCCAAACTTTCGGATTAAATCGATGTTGCCCTGACGTTGGTGGGCATATCGGGGAAAGATCCACTCGTTTGGCAAATGATCGGATCTTATCGTGTATGGCCACCTCAAGTTGGCAACTTATCTGCCTGTGTATGGGCCCTCCGCAACTTCCTCCAGAAAACATAGGCTGATGGCTGGCCAGATATCTATCAGAAAATCCCATCAGGCTGAGGACCTCATCAATGCGTTGGGGCCTCCATTGTGATCTGCTCCTTGACCCATGGGTCAAATAACTGTATCAGCCCAGCATTGGCAGCACATAGGTGGCCATGTCAAGCAAATAGTGCTACTTGTGTTTAGGGATGCACCAAATCCACTAATTGGGATTCAAACAAATCCCTGAAACCTTTGTGAAAGATTCAGATGAATACCAAACCGAATCGAAAGGGAAGAAGTAGAATTGGGATTTGGTCTAATCCTCAGATCCTTTGTGAAAGATTCAGCTAAATACTGAACTCTAATTTGTATATGCAAATTAAGAGCAGGAAGGCAAGAAAAACTAATTCCTTTCGTGACAAAAAGACATGCGATTTCCCTTCCTAGCCCTAATTTACATATTTAAATTAAGATTCATTTGCCCAGGTACCAAAATTCAGACGAATACAAAACCTGCTAAAAAAAGCCAAATCCTGGATTTGCTGCATCCCTACTTGTGTGAGCTCCCGCAGAGCACTTCAATACTCACAACTCCATGTGCTGTTTTAATCAATAAACAGGAGGAATATTTAAAAAAAAAAAAAAAAAATAGGATGTTTGTGGCCAGTAAGAAAGATGGCAACCACAATGGCAAGAAGAAAATGGCAAGACAAAAATCAAACACGCATGAATCCAGCTGGGGGGGAGGGTGAAGGATAAAAACAAGAACATTCTCATTCAGCCCTTAAATATTATCACAAAGCAAATTCAAAAGGAAACAAATAAATCCAAGGTGGCCCTTAAACAACAGTTAACATTTTAGCTAATGATTCTCAGCCATTCCCCATAATTCCACAAACAAAACACAGCATGGAGGGGCTCAGTGAATGTGACAGTGAAGGTGTGTAAGTGTCTGATTGGCTCACTCAGCTCGTAAAAGGACAGACGTCCGGCCTCATAGTCCAATGAGATTCTGATCCTCCCGCAGGAAGGCGAGTAGAGAATATCAGTGACTTTACTGTCGTATCTCACAGAGTATTTATTCTTTTCTCTGTATAAACCCCATGACTTGTTATTATTCCCAATACAAGACTCGATTCCTCTCCTCTTTATACTGGGATAGGTCACTCCTATGCCCCAGTAGCCAGATTCATTGCCCACAACATCCCAGTAATATCTCCCAGTGTGGAAACTGCGGGTGCTTAAAATCTGCCCGTGATACTGAAATCTCTCTGGCGTCTGTGGGATGCGCTGGTCAGTTCGGGAGTAGGAAGCAGATTTCCGGTCTCCAGGCACAACAACGTTATTAGCAGCCGTGTTTATATCCAGTAACATCCCCGTAGCCTCCTGCCCACAGATCATTCCTTTTGCCTCAGTCACAATCCCAGTTAAGCTCGTGAGCAATATTTCCGAAATGAATCCAACATCCAAATCCTTTACAAATAGAGTTTTATCATCGCCATCATTGCTCTCATTATCTGCCCCCTCAGCTCCATCTTTCCGTTCTTGTAAGAGTACGAGTGGATCTGCCATGTTGCACAGCTCCTCAATGTGACGGATCTTCCTGGACAGCTCGTCCTTATTTATTTCCAGCTGGTGGATCAGATCAGTGACCTGAAATAGAAGTTTGTCTTTCTGCCTGGAGATCTCACTCAGTGCTCTTTTCTCTAGGGTTTCCAGCTGTTCCCGGATTTCCCTAAATAGGTCAGTGACCCTCTCTGTTTCACCAGCGGCTTTTTCTGTAATCTTTTTACTGCACTCCTTAAGGCTCTGAACTCTCTTCTCTGTCTCATCTCTCTCTGGGCCCAGTTTCTCCAGAGTATTTCTTAGTTTTTCCTGCTGTTTTTTACAGGCTTCACTCAGCAGCTCCACCTTGTGGCCCCTGTGCTCCTCACCCACCCAGCAGGACACACAGATACAGGCACCATCATCACAGCAGTGATACTCCAGGATCCGCTTGTGTTTGGAACATTTTCTATCCAAAGAGGAAGCGGTTGGTTCAGTCAGTACGTGTTCTGCTGACTTGCTGTGCACCCTCAGGTGGGTCTCACACAGAGAAGCCTCACACAGAATACAATATTTAGCAGCAGGTACAGGAGAGTGAACACAGTAGGTGCAGACAATTTCAGTTTCCTCAGGCTCCGGCTGAGCTGAGAGAAATCGCTCTGCTATGTTTCCAAGCTTGATGTTCCTCTGCAGGGCAGGGCGCTCCTGAAACCCTGCTCTGCAATCAGGGCAAAAATAAGTCCCAACTGCATCTTGGGAATTCAGGGCACTGCCAATACAGCCCCGGCAGAAGTTATGGGCACACGGCAGGGATACAGGATCGGTATAAATGCTCAGGCAGATGGAGCAGTTCAACTCGTCTCTCAGGTCAGTAGATGCCATTGTGGGAAGGAACGAATCTCATAAGACAAGCAGCACTTTCGTTTCAACTTCTGGTTTATTTATCAAATTCAGTCAATTTTGGGCAGTGAGCAGAATTGCTTGGTGGAAAATGACTAGAGAGAGAGAGAGAAAAAAATATGTTATCTCCAGCAAGTAAATAAGTTGCAAAAGAACTACAGACACTGTACACGTGGCCTATGTATGCACACACATCTTAACCCTTTCTACAGATGTCACATAATAATAACATGTATGTGTTACGTGTTATAACATGGCCCCATACAGATACTGCTATAGACTGGACGGCTACTGTGTTAGAGGACAATGTATATGGGGACACAGAGAATAATGAATATGGAGATACTGCCACACACACATCTTGTCACAGACCCACAAAGACAAACGGTTAACCAACTGCATACACATGAACTCATCTAGTTCTTTAAAGGAGAACTAAATCCCCGTTTAAGCAAAAGTCCCCTCTGCCCCCCCCACCATCCTGCCTCCCCCCTGCACAGTGCTACAGCAGATTATGTGTCCCCTCTAGGAAAACTGACCCACACCTGCAGAAGAGTGCAGCGGAGCTCACGGGTGACATTTTCCGGCGCTTTCGTATTCTTTGTGAAGTGAGCGGTGTATTGGTGCATGCAGAGTTGGAGCAAACGTCCGGTCCGTTATAACTGCATATGCGCCGAGAGGTGGAGATTGCTGAAGGTAAGCAAGAAAGACCCGAAGATTACCGAAGCATGGAAGATGGTGCCCATGAGCTCCGCTGCACTCTTCGGCAGGTGTGGGTCAGTATTCCTAGAGGGGACACAATCTCCTGTAGCACTGTGCAGGGACCAGAGAATAAATAAAGGGGCTATTTTTAAAGAGAATATTAATTTTTAGCACCAAGTAAAAGCAACACAATATATTACTTATAATTGCCTACACAATTAGAGTTTTTTCATTCATCTTATATGTCTCCATTAAGTTTAGGAAAGGGGATCTCTGTCAGTGGTACAGTCAGATTAGGTAAGGGCATTTGTGTTAGTGAGGGGGGTGTACGTTTATAAACAGATAGTGTCAGTAGGGGGGATACATTGAGGGTAGAGAAACGCCAGTGAGTCGGAGAGGCCAGTGAGTATTTATTATTATTATTAACATGTATTTATATAGAGCCAACATATTGCGTAGCACTGTAAAGTAAATGTGATTATACAACTACATCACATGAATTACATACATAGAACATATCGAGTTACATACATCACAATCAATACAGAAGGTGAGGAAGGCCCTTTGCAGAAAGAGCTTACACTCTAAAGGGAAGGGAGTACCGTATATACTCGTGTATAAGCCGACCTGTGTATAAGCCGAGGTACCTAATTTACCTAAGAAAACTGGAAAACTGTATTGACTCGTGTATAAGCCTAGGGGCCCCATGTCAGATTTCAAAATGTGAATGTGTAAATGTGTAATCATGTTTTATGGCATAGAAATCTATCTAAAACTATTTAAAAGAGCCTCCCCATAATTCCATCAGCAGGAACATGATGGAGTCCACTTGTAGAGCTTGTACAACAAAGTTAATAAAACGTTATGTGAATGGCAGTGTGAAAGGAGCTTGCAGGGCTTGGAAACAGATTTCAAATTCTCTTGGCAGTGCTTCCTGTTGCTATAGAGTGTTATTCCTGCTGCTATTGGCGACTCGTGGTGTGGAATGGATTTTCTCATACAAGCTGATGTTGATTTCCTTATTTTTTTACTTGAGTTTGTACATTGACATACAGTGTGTGTGTGTTTGTGTGTATATACAGTATACACGCGGGCCCTGAGGGGGTGCACCCCCCAGTAGTTCTACCCCTTCTTTTTTGATCTAAAAACATTTGCCCATTAGTCTTCTTTTTAAACTACCAGTCCTGCAAGGCCTGCACATGCTTTTAGACTCCTGAATAGATTTATTGCAGTGTTGTAGTTGCATTGTGTCATGTGACTATTATAGAATATGAAGGCTATAATTAATTTCAGTCATCAAGGTCATGATATACCTGCGGCCCCAGCAGGACTGTCTGTGACTGACTGTGTCGCCGCCCGGAGCAGGCCCAGGAGCTCCGGGCGGCGCGTCCTTCCCTGTCGGCGTTCGCTCCCAAAATGGCGGCGCCCATGGCCGCCACGTGGGTAGCGGCGTTTGGGAGCGAACGCCGGCAGGGAAGGACGCGCCGCCCGGAGCTCCTGGACCTGCTCCGGGCGGCGACACAGTCAGTCACAGACAGTCCTGCTGGGGCCGCGGAAGGAGGTATGACCCGCGTATAAGCCGAGTTTGAGTTTTTCAGCACATTTTGGGTGCTGAAAAACTCGGCTTATACGCGAGTATATACGGTAATACACAAGGTGTGGGAGTGGGCAGGATCAGAATTAAGTGGGTGAGAAATGTGGTGTTGCGTTTGGTAGTTAAGCAGAGTGAGGGTAGGCTTCTCGAAAGAAGTGCGTTTTCAGAGATTTTTTGAAAGCAGAAAGGTTGGGAGAAAGTCGGACAGATCGTGGGAGAGAGTTCCAGAGGAGGGGTGCAGCTCTTGCAAAGTCTTGAATGCGAGCATGTGAGGAGGTAATGAGAGAAGAGTTGAGTAGCAGGTCAGTAGAGGAGCGTAGTAAACGAGTGGGTGAGTATATAGAGATGAGTTCAGAGATGTAGGGTGGGGCAGACTTATGAAGTGCTTTGAAAGTCAGTGTCATTAATTTGAATTTGATTCTGAAAGGTAACGGAAGCCAGTGCAGGGATTGACAGAATGGCGAGGCAGAGGAGGAGCGGTTGCTGAGGTGTATGAGCCTCGCAGCAGTGTTCATTATGGACTGGAGAGGTGACAGTCTCTGGAGGGGGAGGCCAATTAAAAGAGAGTTACAGTAGTCTAGACGCGATATGATGAGAGAGTGAATAAGAATTTTGGCAGCATCTTGGGTGATAAATGATGGTATTTTGGATATGTTCCTTAGGTGGGAGTGACATGATTTAATAAGTGACTGGATATGAGGAGTGAATGACAGGGCAGAATCTAGGATAACCCCAAGGCACCGGGCCTGGGGAGAGGGGGTGATAGTGGAATTGTTAACTATGATGGATACTTCGGGGATGTTACTGGTGTTAGTTGGAGGAAAGAGAACAATACAGTTTTAGAGAGGTTTAATTTAAGGTAGCGTTGCGACATCCAGGTAGAGATAGTGGACAGGCAGGAGGAGACGCGAGTTAGGAGTTCTGGGTTGAGATCAGGAGATGAGAGATAGATCTGAGTATCGTCAGCATAGAGGTGGTAGTGGAAACCATACGAGTTGATTAATTTGCCAAGGGAGGAAGTGTAGAGGATAGTAATGGTCCTAGGACAAAGCCTTGAGGAACTCCAACAGAAAGAGGTAGGGGAGAAGATGATGCTCCATTGTAGGAGACACTGAAGGAACGATTGGTGATGTAAGAAGAGAATCAGGACAGGGCTGTGTCACGAAGGCCAAGCGACTGGAGGGACTGGAGGAGGAGAGGGTCATCTACAGTGTCAAATGCGGCTGAGAGATCAAGCAGTATTAGTAGTGAGAAATGATTGTTGGCTTTAGCGGTTAAAAGGTCATTATTTAGTCGGGTCAGGGCAGTTTCCATGGAGTGTTGTGGCTTAAAACCAGATTGTAGGGGGTCCAGCAGGTTATTGTCGGAGAGGAATGAGATTAGTCGGTTGTAGACTAGGCGCTCAAGTAGTTTAGAGATGAAAGGTAGCAGAGAGATAGGTCGGAGGTTGTCAAGATTGGAGGGATCAAGAGAGGGTTTTTCAGAATGGGGGTGACAAGAGCAAGTTTTAGTTGAGAAGGGGAGGCCAGTGGGGGATGAGTGAATACAGTGAGGGACACGTGACACAGGTGAATAATAATAATATCAGGAGTCGAATTTACCTGTAGATTTCACTGGGTGTCACTAAGACTCCGCCTCCCTGTGTGACAGGAACATTTCACTGCCCCAAACTGACACGACTCACTGGAGATTTAAAACCAACAGGAGCAGATTCGCCTCTTCCCGCCCGGCAGTTAATCCATTATTTCTTGTTTGGCAGATTCATGGAGCAGCCAATAGCGTAACTGACCTCCTGAGAACGTTATTGGCCGTCCCGCCTGTCCGTTATCTTACACGCCTCACCAGAAGACGATGATTAGCTGAAAAACTTTCACAAACACATATGCGTATTTCCCGTTCTGCCGGAAGAACAGCTACAGGGATACGGCGCTTTGAATTGAGATTGAAGCGAGCGCCAGCCAATCAGGATGTAGGGGGCCGGAAATAGAACGTGACATACACTGAGCTCTCAGTCACACAGAGAGTAAGAAGCATTTCTCACATTAGGTTACTTTAGCCCGTGTTGTGAACCCAAGGGAAAGCTTTGAGGCATCTCTGTCCGGCGCTGGGAAATCAATATCAACCTCTAAATTCTGTTGCTGAGTGTGGGTAGGACTCACTGTCGTAACGGGTGCTGCGCTTGCACTACTGCCTCCATTTTGTCGGTGGGCACGTATCCCCGCGTATAGACACGTGGTGGCTCTGACTGACGCACGTAATTGGCTTCACCAGTTGCCTAGCAACCAGCAAGTACCCGCACAGACGCCCAATGGGAGTTTCTGGGAGTGTAGGGACTTCCCACTGACTCCATAACTTTGTCACCACTCGTCACAGTCTGATCTCTGGCCGGAAATGGAGTCCCAGGTTGTGGACTTGGGGCTGAGGGATATTTATTACAGAAGCAAATGCTGAAATGTGTAATAACTAAAGTAAAAGGCAAATATGTATGTAGTTGTATTTGGTGTTTAAGTTGTCCTTTAAATAAATAAAAAAAACAACCGCTTCACTGCCAGCGCTACTTTCCCTTTGTCACTCACAGCTTCCCCTGAGACACAATTAGACATATTATTATATAAGAATGAAGAATGAACATCATCTCAATCCATTTCCACTGGGAATAAGTAACAGTTATGTGCGTATGTGTAACGCTACAAATAATCCTACAACTGTAGAAAAGAAAAAAATAAGAGCAATTGAAACGTTGCTTAGAAATAGCCACTCACTGGCCACGGCTTCTAAATGGAAGGAGCCTGCACCACCCATGAAGGCCCACATAATCAAGACCAGTGATCCCCAACCAGTAGCTCGTGAGTAACATGTTCCTCTCCGACCCCTTGGATGTTGCTCCCAGTGGCCTCAAAGCAGGAGATTATTTTTGAATTCCAGACTTGGGGCATGTTTTGTTGTATAAAAACCAGATGTTCTGCCAAACAGAGTCTCCTGTAGCTGCCAGTCCATATAGGGGCTACCAACAGCCAATCACAGCCCTTTTTTGACACCCCATGGACTTTTTCATGCTTATGTTGCTCTCCAAGTCTTTTTACATTTAAATGTGGCTCACAAGTAGGGTTTCCACCTTTTTGAAAACCCTTTACCGGTCAGTGAAGGGGGCGGTTCCACGAGGTGCATCGTTGGGCGGAGTTGTGATGTCACGGGGGCATAGTGCTGTCACTGTGGGCGTGGCCATGACATCAAGGGGCGGACCAGAGTCGTGGAGCAGTGGAATAGGGAAGTATTTTTTAGCTATAGAGGGAAGAAAAGGGTGGGCTGAGGCCTGTGTGCTGTTCTGTCAGTTTGTCAGGG
Organism: Xenopus petersii; assembly: GCA_038501925.1. Classification (NCBI taxonomy): domain Eukaryota; kingdom Metazoa; phylum Chordata; class Amphibia; order Anura; family Pipidae; genus Xenopus; species Xenopus petersii. Next base: position 1,976,749 of record CM076683.1, read on the forward strand.
AGTCAGTCTGCACAGTCTCCTGCTCTTGTGCTTATGTCAGTGTGATCCCACTGCACTCGTGTCTTTAAAGACGCCGGTAACTCCACCCACAAATTGCATCATGTGAGATTGTGACATCACAACATCACGTAAGCGTTGTGAGGTCCCAGCACCGTTGCAGGGAGGGGTAGGGAAGCTGCTATGGCCATTTCTCCCCTCAGAATTTTACCGGCCTTGTAATTGTCGGTATTTCTAAAATACCTGCACCGGCCTTGCAACCCATATTTCCGGCTGGTTGGCAACCCTACTCACGAGTAAAAATGGTTGGGGACCCCCGATCAAGAGAGTAAATAGCAAGAGAACATTTGAATTGGGTATTGTCAAAACAGGACAGGCCATTATCTGAAGGTGGGGTCTGAACTGAGGATTGGGTCGCCACCTGGCTGGTATTTTACTGGCTTGGCCGGTAAAAATGATGCTTGATGGCAATGTTATTAATAGCAAAAGATGGCAAAAATATAGGAAAACCGGTATTTCTTTCCAGAAAATGTGTCAACCCGAACCGAGGGCTCTGGTCTCATTAGAGCAACTAACCTGAGAGGCTCCTCCAATTGCTCATCCCAAGTCTCTCAGCCCCCAACTCTGGTTCTTGTTTCAACTGAACCCACATGCAAAGTTTTTATGGTTTTCTTTTTTTTTCTCATTCTTTTCTTTTAAAACTTTTTATTGGATACCAATACACCATTTACTCTCGTCACAGCTGATTTTTATACATTTTTACTTTTAGAAAATAGATTGGCTCCTACGCAGAGCAGGGCGCTCTCATCACATTCAATTCCCCTAAAAGTCGAGAAAATATTTCCTTCTCCATCGCTCCCCATATTTACAGAATAACATCAAAACATTTTGACATTGGAAATTGCATATCAATAAAAGTTAAACTAATAAACTCAACCAATTGTTTCCGTGTTTATTATAATGTTTCAATAGAACTCCTAGTTCGGTGCTTATAAACACTTAGGGGCCAACTAACTTAGAGTGAAGGATTCGAAGTAAAAAAACTTAGAATTTTGAAGTGTTTTTTGGGCTACTTCGACCATCGAATGGGCTACTTCGACCTTCAACTATGTCTTCGAATCAAAGGATTTGAACTAAAAATCATTCGACCATTCGATAGTCGAAGTACTGTCTCTTTAAGAAAAAACTTTGACCCCCTAGTTCGCCATCTAAAACCTACCGAACTCAATGTTAGCCTATGGGGAAGGTCCCCATAGGCTTGCCTAAGTTTTTTTGGTCGAAGGATAATCCTTCAATTGTTGGATTTAAATCCTTCGAAAAAAAAAAAGATTAATCTATTATATTGGCCAACTCTCTTTCCCATTGTTTGATATAGGTCGGGAGGGAGGGAATTATAATATAATATAGATATTATTCCCCCACTATAAGGAAATTGAACTGAATACATTTGCTCCCAGGCAGAAGAGGTTAGAACATTAGCACATCCTTTAATCTCTTTGTTAAAGGGATACTGTCATGGGAAAAAAAAATTTTTCAACGTAAATCAGTTAATAGTGCTGCTCCAGCAGAATTCTGCACTGAAATCCATTTCTCAAAAGAGCAAACAGATTTTTTTATATTCAATTTTGAATCTGACATGGGGCTAGACATATTGTCAATTTCCCAGCTGCCCCTGGTCATGTGACTTCAATAGGCACCTCCCAGAAGATCCGAGCAATGAGGTTCCGGAGGTCACCGAGTCATCAGATTCAGCCAAGAGCCAATCACATCTGAGGAAGCAGACGCCATTGAAGGTCAGAAATCTTCCGGCTGCCTCCGAGGTGCAGATTGGAGTCAATCTTCTCCTCAGCTGATCCATCAGGAGGGGAACCCATTCACATGCTCCGTGTGTGGGAGAAGCTTCACTTGCAGCCTTCAGAAACACATAGGACTTCACACAGGGGAGAATTCTCACACGTGGGAAAACGTTTACTCATAAGAACACCCTTCACTTACACCAAAAGATCCACACGGGGGAGAAACCCTTCCCATGCACAGAATGTGGCATATGTTTCTATAACAGAATCAATCTTCATTCTCACCAGAAAGTCCACACCGGGGAGAAACCGTTCACTTGCACAGAATGCGGGAAGAGCTTCTCTAGGAATAGTACCCTGTGGGCGCAACTGAGGAGCCACATGGGGGAGAAATCCTTCCACTGCACCAAATGCGGGAGAAGTTTCTCGAGAAAATGCACCCTGGAGATTCACCAGAAAATTCATATGGGGGGGGGCAAAATATTCACTTGCACAGAGTGTGGGGAAAAGTTCACTTGCAAAGACACAATCCTAAAGCTCTTTATTGTTCTACCTGAGACCCAGACTGAAACTGCCACATTGTTCTCCTGTTCACACTTTATACAAAATGCTAATGGGGCCCCAGCACTGTGTGACTGTATGTAGTACATATTAGACTGAGAGCTTTCCCTGTCTCCTGCTCTCTTCTGTCTTCCCTCCCTGTGTGTCTCATTCTCTGCTTGTCCTACTCTGTACCCTGTGGGATGGGAGCCTGGTAGGGGTATATTTTGGGGGTTCATTAGCATTTGGAAATTGTTCTTGTTAGGGGCCCCTAAGGTGTTTAATCATGTTCAGGGGGTGTGATGTGTTATAGACAGGGGAGGAGGAGGAATATGGATTTAAGTTAAATGTTTGGTTTAGGGATATCCCTGCAGGGAGTTCCAACCATTTAGGTTTTTTTTGGGGTGTTACCACCATTAATACGGACATGGTCTTAAAAGTGGTTGAAATGGGTGTTTTAAAAGGGGGTGGTTAACATTGGCTTCCATTATAAACCCTCCAACATGTAGGCCAGAAAACTTCCAGCCCTTGGTACCAGGGCAGTTGGACATTACTGATATAGAGAATGGGGGACACAATCAAGGTGGCTATTGGGGTCTGTGAGGAAACTTTCCCTACTCCAATTTCATTATAAATGGAACCGTCATTTATTCAGACCTTGAAACGCCCCTCAGTATCAGTATAAATTGCACAGCTCCATTCCCTCCTCTGCTAAAAAGGCATCCGACCCTTCCTTGTATCTGTCTAATGTATGTGTCAGTACAGCTGCTTCTGGGAGACAAGTCCACAAGTTCTCTGGTCAGTGAGTCCCCTCTGGAAAGATCCACCAACATGAGTCCTGGCCGTGCCCAATGGGACCGGTTCTGCTTTGGTTCAACTGGCCGAGGCAAACAGACAGCCCAACACCCGGAGTCACTCATTGGTCTACAGGCGTCTACTTACAATGACTCGATTTCTGTAACCAACACCCACTGTTTGGACCCAGCCCCCCATTTATACAAAACAATCACCAAACACACCGAGCGGCACAGAAACGGGGTCACTTTCTCTTTTCTTATCTCTTTAATAAAAAATAACAGGAAATCTAAAAACAAACGAGAACATCAGAACTGACAGTAACTGCACGGCGGGATTTGGTCTGAACAAAAATATAAAAAATAGATCCGGTGCATTCAACCATCAAAGGCCATGTCTATGGCAGGATAGTCCCACAGGCCGAGCAGCCCAACCGTGCGATCCGGCGGGTACGGGAATCTCATCCTCACTAAATTAACTACACAGGCCGGTATCGCTGTGCAGGTTTTCTCTCGGAAGAACCGGTGGGTCCAGATAGTGAAGGCTCTGTATGCGGCTTTCCTCATCACCCTGTACCGGCACAACGGGAACATGGGGTCATACAAATTCACATTGTCATCTAGCAGAGACGTTCTACTCACTATAAGGGATAATGTACCCCCTACTGTAAATGATAAGGATATTAGAAGTCACTGAGGGGTTGTTCTGTGACCATATAAAGACACAAGGCTGCAGGATGAGTTATACAGGGAACTCTGAGTATCACTCATGTATTATAAGGGATAATGTACCCCCTACTGTAAATGATAAGGATATTAGAAGTCACTGAGGGGTTGTTCTGTGGCCATATAAAGGCACAAGGCTGCAGGCTGAGTTATACAGGGAACTCTGAGTATCACTCATGTATTATAAGGGATAATGTACCCCCTACTGTAAATGATAAGGATATTAGAAGTCACTGAGGAGTTGTTCTGTGACCATATAAAGGCACAAGGCTGCAGGCTGAGTTATACAGGGAACTCTGAGTATCACTCATGTATTATAAGGGATAATGTACCCCCTACTGTAAATGATAAGGATATTAGAAGTCACTGAGGGGTTGTTCTGTGACCATATAAAGGCACAAGGCTGCAGGCTGAGTTATACAGGGAACTCTGAGTATCACTCATGTATTATAAGGGATAATGTACCCCCTACTGTAAATGATAAGGATATTAGAAGTCACTGAGGGGTTGTTCTGTGACCATATAAAGGCACAAGGCTGCAGGCTGAGTTATACAGGGAACTCTGAGTATCACTCATGTATTATAAGGGATAATGTACCCCCTACTGTAAATGATAAGGATATTAGAAGTCATTGAGGGGTTGTTCTGTGCCCATATAAGGCCTATGCAAGAAAGAAAGAGTAGGGCCAGACAGTTGGTACCATGTTGTTACTTACTGTGGATATTCCTCAGTGTATTTCTCTTTTGAGACCTTGCCCCGGTATCGCACCATGTAGTCCAAGAGTTTGGCGTCGAGACAAGATTTCTGCATCTCCTGAACCTGAATAATGCAAGAGATTCCTCCCGTGAAACGTTTCTTGAGTTTGGCGATTTCCCGGCAGCACACGGACTCCTCGGTGGTGGGCAGAGAGATACAGTTGCCGCACTGGCACCAGCGGGTATTACGCAGCCGCTCCCCATTCTCACGTTCCCTCAGGGCCTGCAGCTCCTCCTCTGTGTATACGGGATCATCCTGGAAACAGGGCTCATTCTCTACAGGGCCCCACATGTTCCTCAGCTCCTCAAAGAGTTGTCGACGCTTGGAAACAGAATAAAAATTACTTTGAATCTTAGTTGATCTAAATATAAGTACAGATAAAGAAGGGAGGAAAAGTATTGGACATGTCAATGTTTCTTCCAGTAAATATATTTCAATCGACATGAAATTGACAGCAGACGTCAGTAACAGCCCAAGTAATCCGCACATACAAAGAACTCAAAACAAATAAGTCCATAAATTAAAGCCGGCCATAGACCTGCAGATTTTAGCCTTGTACCCAACGAACGATCCTTTGAGCTACAACTAACCAGTCAGATTAAATAAAGTGGTAAAAGAACAAATAAGATGATGTTCTGGCCGGGACAGAAAGTTATGTCTGACAGATAGAAGTGACAGTCACCCATTGATATAGTCAGACAGACAATACATACAGAGATATTATCATTAGCCGACAGAAACCTTCTAACCTGTCACATCGACTAACTGACCAATCTCCATGGTACGAAAAATGTCAGGACGATCAACACACGGTTCAAAAATTGTGCGACTTTATCTTTGCGTCTATGTCCATCTTAAGTCACGTGTTCAATCCTGTGTTGGTAATGAAAGCTTTGAGATGTCTCCTGTATGGAGAAACTAGTCCCATTGCTCAGGTGGGATTTTGCCCCATTATTCCACAAAAAACGTCTTTAAATCTTGATGGTTCCGGGGGTTTCTTCTATGAATTCAGATCTTTAGTTCTTTCCATAGATTTTCATTTGGATTCAAGTCGGGTGATTGGGCCATTCATTTCTTTCGGAAACCAATGGAGAGCCTCCTTGTCTGTGTGTTTGGGATCATTGTCTTGCTGGAATGTCCAACCTCATTTCATCTTCAGCGTCCTGGTAGATGTCAGCAGATTCTTATCAAGAACGTCCCGGTATATTTCTCCATTTATTGTTCCTTCAATTATATGAAATCTGCCAGTCCCATAGGCTGGAAAACACCATGATGTTCCCACCTCTAAACTTCACTGGAGCGATGTTGTTTTGGGGTGCTGTGCCATTTATCCTCCAAACATGGTGTGTGAAAGGACATCCAAAGAGTTACATTTTGGTCTCATCTGACCAGGCTATATTCTCCCACAATTTCATTGGCTTGTCCAAATGTTGTGCAGAAAACTTTAACCCTTAGCCTACAAAGCATGTTCGGCATACTTGTTGACAAGTAAGGGCTTATGATGCTTAAGTCGCTGCCTAAGGAAAGCTGTAGACATCTTGGCAACGAGCGATGGAGACTGGCCTGCCTGAAGAATGTCCTTATTGGCCCCACAATGACCCCAATGTTGCAGCAACGTCATAAGGATGGGCCCCCGACTATACAGACTATAAATGAACTTGCGTACAATATTCGTGTAATATTTGTGTATGATCAATATCCTTGTCTTCGGCCAATGTCGTTGGCTCATCTCCATACATGCACTGAATATTATTTATTTATGGTCACCTTAACTCCCTGAACAAAAACTCTATATCACTATCTAAAGAATTCACAATCCATACCAGATAAAATATTTCAATCAACAACTACTTATGACTAGTGGTTACAATGTCGGATTTCTAGTGACACAACAAGTAAAGAGCTCATCCATCGGGCATGTTGGAAAAATTTGATCGGGCACCACTGAAGGCACCCGAACATCAGCCTGTTGAACTGCTGAATTGTCAGATCCAGGTAGAATTCTATTGTTTCTGATGATTCAGCTCTACACGTGTGTATTGAAATGAACGATCTTTCCAGCGACCATTAGTAGGGGAGCATGATTAGACTTTTGTGGTGAATCCATCAGTCGATTTCCACAAGCTTTATTGTTGGCATCTCAAATGCTCACCCTTCAGTGCAGTTAGAGAAGGCACCTTCATTTCTGACGGTATGAATATATGGCGGCAGCTTTATTTTTACATACTTGTGCAATTTTCTGCCAAAAAAAGTGCATGCGATGAGTTCAAAATGTCTGAAAACTGCTTGGCAGGAGATGTTCGTTTAAGGACAAATCAACTGGCAGTGAAAGGGTAAAACGAGCGTCAATATTCTTGTTCTTCAGCAGTGGAGCCTTGTGGGGCGAGTGTCATATAGACCATGTCTCTCAAGTGCATTACTTATGCTTTTCTTTGAAACAACTGTAGCCGCTAATTCAAGGTCTTTCTGAAGCTTTCCTTAGAGTGATCGTTGGCTCTGGGACAACTCTTCTGATTATTCTTTTGACTCCTCGTTGAAATCTTGTGGCCGGTTTAGGGTGAATTGATGTTCTTTCCACTTCCCAACAGGAACGTTCAGAAGTTTAGAAATACGTCTGTAACCAATGGCATCAGTATGTTTTGCAACAACAAGGTTGCGAAGGTCTTGAGAGAGCTCTTGCTTTTACCCACCATGAGATGCTTCTTGTGTGATAGGTTGGTAACGAGTTGTTTAGAGTTCTTTGTATGTGTCGATTACTTGGGTTATTACTGAGATCTGGCGTCATGTCAATAACCCCATTAGAAACAGATTTACGGAGATAACGGATGCATTCTACGCGTATTTTCGCTACTGTACACCTGAGCCAGAGCTCTCGTTCCAATAGCACCGGGGCAGCCCCTGGGCACTGCAACTGACAGGACTTTCACCCATTCTGGCGACTGACTTCAGCTCAGGTTTGAGGAATTAAGCAGCAACAACTCCATCTGATGCACTCCAACGAATACCTGAATCATTACCCCAAACTATCTCCTTCTAGCATCATCATTAGAGAACATACCAAATATGGCTGACATTATGTATTACCATTTCTTCTCGATCCTCGTCTGATATTTCATTTGGACCCTGATGTACAGTCTCACTGGCAACAGCTCCTGCAAAGGCAAAGATCTGTGATGTACCAACAGAATTATGAATATTTCTATTGTTATTATGTATTTGCACAGGAACCTGCCCCTAGTGTGCTCCATGTCAACATCCCCTCGGCCAACATTCCTCATTATACAGCCTGGCCTCTTCCTCACTCCTTCCTTTAAACATAGAAACATTCCCTTTTCTACTGAAGCTAATGCCCTTCCTCGCACGTATTCAAGAAAATCAATTTTCACTTAAGAGTTCTCAAAAATTTAGTCCAGTGTTACTGGTCCACAGGCACAAGCAGGGAGTTCCAAATCCAGTGTAACTGACCCACAGGAACAAGCAGGGAGATCCCAATACAGTTTAACTGATCCCTAAAATCCCTCCCACTGTTAGAGATAATCCCTGGTCACTTACCCCCATCAGCAGCTGTATCTTCCACAGTGTTCAAATAATACTCTGGTTCTTCTTTTTCAATCTTTATATGGGGGGCTACTGGCTCCTCCTGTTTCACATCTACCAACAGGGAACAGACACAGCGATTGTTAAAGCTTTCTGCCCAATTTATTGGACGACTGCATGGGAATTGTTCAATCGAAGCATTTATCATAAATTAGTGGTTGTTTGACTTTTTTTAACCCCCAATAGAGGACCAGTGTTTAGTCAGGGACCTCACATAGCACATAACAAGGCTATAGATTGGGGTGTCAGTGATTCAGCCACGTTTCCAAGAATTTATAGGAGAGCAAATGTTTGTCCTCCCAATAACACTCAGTTTGGGAACCAGTACCATAAAGCAATAAAATCCAAGGCAACTCTGTCTGACAACATATGGATTTAGCCCATTGTAAGTCGGAGCTTTCCTGGTATGTGGGATTTAACCTCTTTGCAGGTGTCACCCCTGGACCAAATTTGCCTTCCTAGGAACCCCACACACTTCCAAGACAAACATGTGCCCTGTGTTTTTTTTTTAGATTTCTTGTTTTTTGGAACCATTTTTTGTTTGTGCTCTGCCAAACCTGAAATTCAAATTTTTTGGGGTGCAGCTACTGCAATGACCCTAGCACCCAGATCCAAATAAAGGGCTAAGTCAAAGTGACACACATTGAACCCTGATATACAGTTTTAGAAAAGAAAAATAAAATCAACCCAAATTGTGTTATTACAAGTAAATGGTCACATTTATTAGAATGGTATAGTTTAACAAGAACAACAATGGAAACAGCTACGATAGAGAAAGATATTAAAGTGTTCAGTGCAACCAAAAAGTGAAAAATCCATAAAAAGTCAAAAGCCAAAGAAGGTCTCATCACTGCTCCAACAGGCCATCATACATAATTTTTTTACAGATAATCATCTTGGGGACCATTCAAGGCTTTGCCCGTGCTGCATTTATTAGTCACACTGACTTGACCCAAGAACAAATTGAGTAATAGTGGGTCTTCTTGGGTTAGAAAGTGGGGTCCAGCTTCCATCCGCTGGTTCCATTCCTCTCATGGAAACTTTAAGAGGTTAGTTGACGACCCATCATGGGGCTGTAGAAGGCTAGTGATCCTACCGAGTATCAGAGTTTAGGCAGTCTCTCCTGTGTATCCTGAATTGGTCAAGCAACAGAAAGGCAGGTATTTTTAGTAGACCACTAGATGCTTCCTCCATCCCTACTTTATCATGAGAAAGGCCCATGGGGGCATGTTGTCCTTTGACACCTTTTGAACGTAATGAATGGGTGGCAGCCACTGTGCCATCAGCACCGGAGGTCAAGACAGTGATCTAGTGGTGATTGAAATGCCTTTAGAACCAGAGAAGTTCCATCTGACGGAACATCAAAAGTCAGATGGACCAAGTCCATGCTTCCTATCTGCTCTAGCTTAAATCCTCACTTTTTTTGCATTTATCACATACATGTAAAATGCAAAATTCTTCATAGTAAGATTGTGTCTCATTCAGGGTTTTAGTGCCCATGGAAAGTCTGTGCTTTCTGGTGAATCTAAAACACGAAAATGGCGCCCCAATAGCATTTAAGGACCCTTTTGCGCAGCAAGAAGTGCAATTGGGCTCCTTTTCAGTTTTGTGCTCAGAGCAAGTATTTCTGTGCTTCATTATCCAGTTCATCATCTAGTTGGGGCCATTTGGCCCTGGAGCATGCACTTGTTCTTCTCGTTTTTTTGCAGCTGCTCCTCCTGCTTCCTCCAATCCCTAATCATTTTTTCTGTTGATGGAGGGCCAATGTGCCGTGCCGCTGCTCTGTTTCCATGCTCTTTGGCACAGCTCACTACTTCCAGCTTAAAATAAATATTATAAGACAACCGTCTCTGCTTGCACATTATGTATTGATGCACAGTAGGTCTTCTCTCTATTAAAGCAAAGAGAACGCTCTGCATAAAATCATATTTATGGTAAGGGGGTCACACAAAGCTGTATAGTCAGTGATGAACTTTCATCCATCAGTTCAGTCTTTGCTACATTCTAGGTCAGTTTTGCCCAAACTGTTGGGTTATCTCCACTCAGGAGGCTCAGTAAATGGTATTTGGGCAGTATGCGGATCTGCTTTCCTAAATGCCTGGCTTGAAGGCCAATTAGATATAGGAGTCAACACATGTGGATGTTGATCTTTCTAGATTCTTGGAACTAAAGAGATGAGCAGGTCATAGCATTTCATTTCAGACCCACACCAAACCCTTCTCCCTTCTGATAATGAATATATTGGTGGGATCAGCCACCCTAGACATGGGTTAGAACCATTACATCACATAAGGGAAAGTTGACCTGCTTTAAGTCTGACCCGTAACCTGCCAAAATTAGGGCTCATATCCTTTGAAGGACTTGCCCAATCCACTCATCACTACTTGGAACCTTTGGGGTCTGGCCAATTGTTGACGGAACGAGCTTTTCAGTTAAGGTGCCTCAATTTATAATTTTTGGGTTCAGTCAAATGCTAAAGCCTAACCAAAATAATTGGCTCAACGCTAATTTGCATATTTAAAGTTGTGGGGGAAAAAAAAAAACTTGACTTAAGGGTTCAGATTAAGTTCTGCAGAACGTGCTAGAAATCAGCTGGTCCGTTAATCAAATCCTTTAGCGCATCTTTCCCTTTCTTGGGCACCACAAGGTGACAATGGATAGAGGAAGTGGAAGGAAGACAGAGGAAACGCCAACAATGATGCCCAGGAATCGGAGAGTATCAGTAAGTGGAAGATCCGCTCTTATGGAGTAGAGTATGAGTATGAGTGTGTATACTGAATATCTGAACTAAAACGACTTGAGAAGAGAGGGCAATTGTTCTGGAACTTTCACATATAATTTAGAATGGCAGCCTGTGGTGCTGATCCAAGAGAAGAAGAAAACTGTAGTGTGCAACTTGTGTCTAGCCCAAACTCCTTCCATTAATTCAGTTCCACCTCATCATTAAACTCAAGCCGTCACATCATCTACAGACAAACTGGCAGCTAGAATTGTTCCTCGATTATAAATAAAAATGGCAGTCAACTTAAGTCCAAACAACTTTCCCTGGGTGGAAGTGGTTAGAGAAACCCTCATTAAAAACGGAAAGCCAACGAGCAACTTAGATGGAGCCACATTCAGCATTTACTGGTGAGCAGCAGAGCCCTTTATGTATGGTCCAATCAGCAAGCAGCTTTAATAGTGTTCATACAGCAGCAAACTACTTCTATTGGCTGGCAGCGCCCTTTGAACATCAAGCAATGACCTCAGAAATCCTTTCCCACCATTTTGTAACATTAGGACACAAATGTTGCCGATTACAAACCCCAGGATCTTCCTTTGTACTCCAACATAACCCGGGGTCCCAAAGTTAAGAATGACTGGACCAGCATTTTCAAACTTCATTGGAGGCCACTCCCCAATCACCATCATGTGTGTAAAGTGACTAGCCAAAACCTTTCAGGCCTTTTCACTGATTGGCAATAATTAGCAGGGGAGTGGCTTATGCACAGCCTCCAATTAAATTCATCTACTCACACCCCCATAGCCATTGTTTTGTTCTTGTCACTGGACTCTGCCAGCTACTGCTCTCCAGCCAATCAGCAATCACAGCCTTCCATTAGTCTAAGGGCGTTTATTGGGGTGTGAAAGGACAGAGATTCAGTCATGATTTTTGATACAATGACATTACTCCAAATTGCAGTAAAGAGTGACTGAGGTTTATCAGAGCAGAAGTCACATGACTGAGGGCACCTGAAAAACTGACAATATTTCTAGCCCCAAGTCAGATTTGAAAATTAAATATAAAAACTTTAAACAATTAAACACTTGCCCCAGCCAATCGGCATCATGTGTTTAATCACTACCTATGGTTTCCAGGCAATCTGTGATAACGGGGTATTATCTTACGTCCAGACAAAGCAGCTACCACTGGTCAGCCATGATGTCTGAAGATGAATTTGTCAAACTTTATTTTAAAGAACGAGTTTCAAATAATGTTTTATGGTTCGACATTTAAAAGAACAATTACTCACCAGGCACAGGAAAAGTAACAATTTCACTCCTAATTGTGGGCAGAGGATCCCCAGTGTCCATATGTTCAGTCTCGATTTTCACTTCTGTAAATGAGCCTAAAGAAATGATACAAAGATTTGTTGCATCTAGTTTTGTTTTTAAACTATTTAGGGAGATCCCTCCAGTTACACATTCAGCCCAAAGTTACTGACCCCCAGACACAAGCAGTGAGACCCCTAAACTCCAGCGTTACTGACCCCCAGACACAAGCAGTGAGACCCCTAAACTCCAGCGTTACTGACCCCCAGACACAAGCAGTGAGACCCCTAAACTCCAGCGTTACTGACCCCCAGACACAAGCAGTGAGACCCCTAAACTCCAGCGTTACTGACCCCCAGACACAAGCAGTGAGACCCCTAAACTCCAGCGTTACTGACCCCCAGACACAAGCAGTGAGACCCCTAAACTCCAGCGTTACTGACCCCCAGACACAAGCAGTGAGACCCCTAAACTCCAGCGTTACTGACCCCCAGACACAAGCAGTGAGACCCCTAAACTCCAGCGTTACTGACCCCCAGACACAAGCAGTGAGACCCCTAAACTCCAGCGTTACTGACCCCCAGACACAAGCAGTGAGACCCCTAAACTCCAGCGTTACTGACCCCCAGACACAAGCAGTGAGACCCCTAAACTCCAGCGTTACTGACCCCCAGACACAAGCAGTGAGACCCCTAAACTCCAGCGTTACTGACCCCCAGACACAAGCAGTGAGACCCCTAAACTCCAGCGTTACTGACCCCCAGACACAAGCAGCGAGACCCCTAAACTCCAGCGTTACTGACCCCCAGACACAAGCAGTGAGACCCCTAAACTCCAGCGTTACTGACCCCCAGACACAAGCAGTGAGACCCCTAAACTCCAGCGTTACTGACCCCCAGACACAAGCAGTGAGACCGCTAAACTCCAGCGTTACTGACCCCCAGACACAAGCAGGGAGACCCCTAAACTCCAGCGTTACTGACCCCCAGACACAAGCAGTGAGACCCCTAAACTCCAGCGTTACTGACCCACAGACACAAGCAGTGAGACCCCTAAACTCCAGTGTTACTGACCCCCAGACACAAGCAGTGAGATCCCTAAACTGCAGCCCAGTGTTGCTAGGCAACTAATCTCCCCGAATCTAAGCTTGTGTCTCTGCCCTAAATAGTGACTGAAGTTTATCAGAGCACAAGTCACATGACTGGGGGCAGCTGGGAAATTGACAATATGTCTAGCCCCATGTCAGATTTCAAAATTGAATATAAAAAAAAATCTGTTTGCTCTTTTGAGAAATGGATTTCAGTGCAGAATTCTGCTGGGGATGAACCAAGTCCAAGCGCCAGACTGGGATTCAGCCAAATTCTAACTCTCTATCAAATCCAAGTCCTGTGACTTAATCGTCTCCTCAAACTTGAATATGCAAATTTGGGTTTGGATTTGGTGTGGTTTCCATGACAGTATGTCGGTTGGATAGAGACTTCGCTCTCCTGAGCAGGATGAATAGAATTATAGACAACAGTATAAATAATAAAAGAGAATCCCGGGTACTTACCCTCGTCAGTCAGTGGATCAGTCACGCTCTGCTGGTAAGTCCCAGAGGCTGCTGCTTCATTCTCTTCCTTCATGTGTAACGTGTGGGGGTCTGTCTCTGGGGGGCACAAAGGGGCCACATGAAGCCGTTAGAACATAAACAACAGATTATCCCCTTTCCTCTGATGGCTTTGTATATAGTGAAGCCACTCGATGGTACAGAGAGGATGAAGTTCCACAAGAGCTCCATGTCTGCTCTATGTACAGCGGAAGCACATCACAAAGAGAATAGTCCATCAGACAAACGGACAGATCCCGGACGTGCAGACAAGTCTCAATAAAACTCCCTACTCACCTCCGACCGTGAAGGAAACCACCGTGTCGTCCATTGTATCCGCGTGATAACTGGGGTCCAGCACTTCCTCCTTTATCTTTACCTGCGGCTCTTCTGGGTTATTCTGGGGGAAACCTAACAGGAAACAGGAAGTGAAGCAGGAGGTGAGACACATCAGCACCACATACAGGACTTGCTTTATGTTTAGTGCTGCAACTATATTAAATGACACAAACACAAAAAAATTCTTCTACTAAAAGTTTTTATTTAGTACAGGTATGGGATCCCTTATCCAGAAACCTGTTATCCAGAAAGCTCCAAATTATGGTGTGGTCGTCTCCCATAGAGTCCATTTTATCCAAATAATCAACATATTTAAAAAGTATTTATCTGTGTAATAATAAAAGAGTAACTTGTACTTGATCCCAACTAAGATACAGTCGTATGAAAAAGTTTGGGAACCCCTCTCAGCCTTCATAATCATTTACTCCACTTTCAACAAAAAAAGATAACAGTGGTATGTCGATCATTTCCCAGGAACTTTCGAGTACCGGGGGGTTTTCTTTAGTGAAGCAGTATTCAGTGAAATTAAATCAAATGTGAAAAACTGGCTGTGCAAAAATATGGGTACCCTTGTTATTTTGCTGATTTGAATACATGTAACTGCTTAATACTGATTACTGGCAACACCAAATTGGTTGGATTAGCTGGTTAAGCCTTGAACTTCATAGGCAGGTGTGTCCAATCATGAGAAAAGGTATTTAAGGTGATTCTGACACTAAAAATGTTATTTCAAAATATTAATCTATATGAAAAGTTCCCTATAGGTCATGTTGATTGTTTTTGGCTGATAGTTCTGCTTTTGTAAATAATTGTCACTTGAAGTTCCTAAACCTGACAGTTTTGCCAACCTGACTGTCCCTTCTTTACCGGTCAGTTAGAGATTCTAATGCTAAGGGATTCCTGCTGCACAAATATGGCAGCCCTCACATAGGGGAAAAAAGGGGTAAGAAAGGTAATGTAAAAGCATCAGGCAAATACTTTTTATGGCAAAATGATAAATAGAATTCCAAGATAATGTTATGATAGGTATTAAAAAAAGCTTAGTTTCTGTTGTCAGCATCTCTTAAAGTTGGTCAGTTACAAGTTGTGCTTGTGTTTGACTCTCCTCTGAAGAGTGACAGCATGGGATCCTCAAAGCAACTCTCAAAAGATCTAAAACAAAGATTGTTCAGTATCAGGGTTTAGGGGAAGGCTACAAAAAGCATCTCAGAGGTTTAAACTGTCAGTTCCAACTGTAAGGAATGGAATGAGGAAATGGAAGGCCACAGGCACAGTTGCTGTAAAACCCAGGTCTGACAGGCCAAGAAACATACAGGGGGGACATATGCGGAGGATTGTGAGAATGTTACAGACAAGCCAAAGATCATCTCCAAAGACCTGCAAGAACATCTTGCTGCAGATGCAGGTGTATCTGTACATCGTTCTACAATTCAGCACAATTTGCACAAAGAACATGTGTATGGCAGGGGCATGAGAAGCCCTTTCTGCACTCACACAAACACACTCGCTTGTTCTATGGAAAAGCTCATTTAGACAACACACAGGCATTTGGAACAAAGAGCTTTGGACTGATGAGACAAAAATTGAGTTATTTGCTCATAACAAAAAGCGATTTGCATGGCGGAAGAAAAACACCAAATTCCAAGAAAAACACCTGCTACCTACTGTCACATTTGGTGGAGGTCCCATCATGCTGTGGGGCTGTGTGGCTAGTTCAGGGGCTGTGTGGCTAGTTCAGGGGCTGTGTGGCTAGTTCAGGGGCTGTGTGGCTAGTTCAGGGGCGGTGTGGCTAGTTCAGGGGCGGTGTGGCTAGTTCAGGGGCGGTGTGGCTAGTTCAGGGGCGGTGTGGCTAGTTCAGGGGCTGTGTGGCTAGTTCAGGGGCGGTGTGGCTAGTTCAGGGGCGGTGTGGCTAGTTCAGGGGCGGTGTGGCTAGTTCAGGGGCGGTGTGGCTAGTTCAGGGGCGGTGTGGCTAGTTCAGGGGCGGTGTGGCTAGTTCAGGGGCGGTGTGGCTAGTTCAGGGGCTGTGTGGTTAGTTCAGGGGCGGTGTGGCTAGTTCAGGGGCGGTGTGGTTAGTTCAGGGGCGGTGTGGCTAGTTCAGGGGCGGTGTGGCTAGTTCAGGGGCGGTGTGGCTAGTTCAGGGGCAGTGTGGCTAGTTCAGGGGCAGTGTGGCTAGTTCAGGGGCTGTGTGGCTAGTTCAGGGACTGTGTGGCTAGTTCAGGGACTGTGTGGCTAGTTCAGGGGCTGTGTGGCTAGTTCAGGGGCAGTGTGGCTAGTTCAGGGGCTGTGTGGCTAGTTCAGGGGCAGTGTGGCTAGTTCAGGGGCTGTGTGGCTAGTTCAGGGGCAGTGTGGCTAGTTCAGGGGCTGTGTGGCTAGTTCAGGGGCTGTGTGGCTAGTTCAGGGACTACTGGGGCCCTTGTTAAAGTCCAGGGTCGGATGAATTCAACCCAATATCAACAAATACTTCAGGATAATGTTCAAGCATCAGTCACAAAGTTGAAGTTCCGCTGCAGGGGTCGGATATTCCAACAAGACAATGAGCCTAAACTCACTTGGAAATCTACAAAGACATTTATGCAGAGGGACAAGTACAATATTCTGGAGTCCCCCGACTTGAATATCATGGAAAATCTATGGGATGATGTGAAGCAGACTGTCCATGCTCGGCAGCCATCACATTTAACTGAACTGGAGAGATTTTGTTGGACCAATGGTCACAAATAGCCACATCCAGAATCCAGACACTCATCAAAGGCTATAGGAGGCGTCTAGAGGCTGTTACATTTGTAACTAAGTATTGATGTAATATCTCTGTTGGGTGCCTAAATTTATGCACCTGTCTCATTTAGTTATGATGCATATTGTATATTTTCTGTTAATCCAATAAACTTGATGTCACTGCTGAAATATTACTGTTCCCATAAGGCAAGTTATTTATTAAAAGGAAGTTGCTACTTTGAAAGCTCAGCCAATGAGAAACAAAACTCCAAAGAATTAAGCGGGGTTCCCAAACTTTTTCATATGACTGTAATTAATCCTAATTTGAGGCAAAATTTCTTTAATGTTTCTATGACGTTCTAGTAGATTTAAGGTATAAAGATCCAAATTACGGTAAAATCCGCTATCCCAGGACCCAGACATTCTGGATAACAGGTCCGATACCTGTATCAAACTGGAAATTTCAATGAAAAACAGAAACAAATGTTTTGGGATTTATTATACCACCACGATGATGAAAAAAGTCTGAATCCAAAAATCCAGCATCTCAGACCTTGGAAGGTTGCATATAAATAAAGAGGAGACGTCCCGAAGATATCGAATCTACGCTGGGTTTCGGGCAATAATCTGAAAATTTTGTGGTTTTCAGGGAAAAATCAGAAAAAGAGTGTGGGTGGAAAAATCAGAAAAATTTGTACAATTTGTTTTTTTCTGATTTTTTCCCCCACAAACAAAATTTTCTGGAAAGTGTATTGATAAATGAGAAAGAAACTGCGGATTTGGTGTCGTTTTCAGAAAATATAAAGATAAATTTGGACTTTAATAAATGAGCCTGAATATGTCTCCTGTCTCAGTACAAGTTATAGTGATTCTTGTGCAGGAGATATTAGTGATTCTTGTATTTTGTATCACATGTAAATCCTGGGTTCCTCAGCTGCACAAAAACCTTTCATTGTCTCAAAGCCAATGGTTGGCAGGGGCTGCTGGGAGTTGTAGTTAGGGGCTGGTCTCTTACCAGGAATATGCGGCACTGAGAAGCTTCCAGTTCCCCTCTGATAATCTCCTGACTCCGACTCTTGCTTCACCATCTTTATCTGGAGTGGTTGTGCCTCTGGGAATCCTGCGGGAAGGTACAGGGAGTTGTGTCATGACGTGAGTGGGACCGAAAACAACTCAGTCCCTCAGTTTAATTGTCATTGTGGTGCGGACGTGTCTGTTCTACTCATTTCTACTGGATCAGACACTGGGTGTGTTTAGGAATAATGTCCGACAGTTACACAGTGCTACAGAGTATCACCTACCTGCACCCGCAAGCGAATCCGACTCTCTCTTTATGGGGGGCCGGGAATCCATAATGTCCTTTGTGTAACGGTCACTGCAAGAGAAAAGTCACCAGTGATTCTCTGCACTCACTCCTGCACTCACACTCACTCCTACACTCACACTCACACACTGGCACTGATACTGATACCATTGGAAATGTGAAGAGCAACAAAATGGCTTGTAAAATACCATTTAATTTTCTGGGGGGGGGCAAGGCTGATGCCACAGGGGCTGAAAAACATCCCATTCACTGATATCCGTCTCCTCTCCACAACTAGAGTATTTCACACGAGTTTGTTTTATGCTGCCAAAATCCACCTCAAGTGTCATCAGCCTAAACAGTGACAGTTACACCCCTGTAATCAAAACTAATAAGGGGAGGAGACAAGCAAGATGGGAATGACATCATAGATCTATTACATCAGCAGTTACACACACAGAGATACTGCAGTTTCAACTCCCTCTGACTAGAAAACATACCTGCACTGTACCAGCCATTCATTCAGGGTATCTAATACAATTAACCCCCAGTCTCCCCTCTCTATCAGTCCCTGCAGCAGGATTAACCCCCAGTCTCCCCTCTCTATCAGTCCCTGCAGCAGGATTAACCACCAGTCTCCCCTCTCTATCAGTCCCTGCAGCAGGATTAACCCCCAGTCTCCCCTCTCTATCAGTCGCAGCAGCAGGATTAAGCCCCAGTCCCACAGACAGTACAGGAGGAGGAGGAGGAGGAGGAGGAGGGAAAATGACTTACCCAGTAGATGAGGCTGGAGATGTGAGTACAGGGGATGGGAATGTCAGGGACACAGTAGAAGGGAGTTACAGGGAGCAGCAGGGGACAATTCCCAGTCTGTTCCTCGGTAAGTTCCTCACATCTCAGCACAATCGCCGCTCTAGCCTTAAGCTCCGCCTCTAGGGGAAGGACTGGGTGGCTGACAATATAATTGGCTGAGCTGAGCGTAACCCAAGCACTCTGGCCCAATGAAATGACCGCTTTTGCTTCACACTTTTGACGATATAGAAGGCGCGCCGCCATTTTATTGGTTCCCCTGGATATTATTGGTAGATATATAGCGCGCTCCGCCTTTTCCCTCAACCACGTGACCATTAAACAATTCTACATCCTGCAACAGGGCCGTTATCCTCTGCCTTTAATGCGCGCCGAAATCGCACGTTAGTGACGTAGCGACCATCCCACCAATAAAATGGTGGCACCGACTCATATACAACATTATTGAAACCTGTTGCTTCAAGTGAAACCAAACAAATATATAAATATATAGCGCTCGTCTCCTAGTTATGCCCATCCCCACCCGTGTGTCAGTCCTGATATATGAGGAGCATTTGAGGGAAGGGAAAGTATAAAACGAATTCCCTCACATTCTCCACATTCCCAGGCCAATAAAATGGCGTCTGGCTGACATTACCTGACTAAGCTTTGATACATCAGGGACTCTTATGTTTTAGCTTCAGCTCACACTGATATGGGGCAGTAATAGTTCTTGTTGCCGGGGGCTACCTGCAGACTAGTGAGGGCTCTGGTGTAGGAGATCTAATGGCGACTGAATTGTCAGTCACACTGAGCGAATCCTTCACTAATTCATCATGTCATTGGGCACATTTAATAACGACTCATTTAACAGCCAGTGATTTCATTGTAGAGTTTTAGGCCTCATATTATTCCTCTTTTTTTTACCCCAACCAGTCTATTCATTTAATTGTATTCACGCTGTACATATACATCATTAAACAAGCTGCTAATTAGAGTTTATATAGGGTTGACAACTTTTCTGCAAAGAAATACCGGCCTTCCTATAGTTTTGCCATTTTTTCCTACTAATAACATTGGCATCAAGCATTATTTTTAGCGGCCAGGCCTGTAATATACCGGCCAGGTGTGACGGGAAGCTGCACATGTCAATGGGTCATTCTCTTCTTTCTTTTTCTAAATCTCTCACTTGACCCTTTTCTATGGAAGGATCTGCAACACCTTGGAGGGAACTCACAAAACTAAACAAACTAAAAGTGGAGATAAAAATGTCAGATTTCCCACCAAATTCACAAACCAAACAGACACTTTTCATATTTTGTCTTTTGTACAACATTTTAAAGGATAAAGAAACCCTTTCGGCACAAAAGCCCCCTCCCCCACAGGCAAATGCCCCTAACTTGTTAGTCACCCCTCCACGCAGGTCCTCTCTTGCCGAGTTCACGGGCGCCATGTTTGTCCGATCGATCTTCCTGTATTTGGTGGCGCATGCACAATAGGAGACATTTGCTGGTTGGATCTACTGCGCACAAAGTTTCCGGGGTAAAAAAAACGGAAACTTCGTGAAATTCGGGAACATGCACCAGTATTTTAAAATACTAGCTGGTCTGAAAGAACCAAGCACTTGTGCAAATTTGCAGAGATCCTCATCTTCAGGGAATAGTGCCTTATCCGAGGATTGATTCTCATTGTATGAAAAGGATTTCTGCTGTACAACGTTTATACGGCGTAGGTATTAGCAAGCAGCGGCATAACTTGAAGTTACTAGGCCTCACAGCAAAATCATTATACAAACTAATCCTTAAAAAGAAGAAACTGCTTATAGGGTAATGACCCACTAGTTCCTCCCAGTGGTCGTGGGTCTGGTTCCTCTATAGCGCTGAACCTGAAGTGGTTGACAAGAAATAACTTGGTATTTTTTTTTTTTAAAAAAAAAATCAGTGCACTTTGACCAATCAGACAAATTAACAAACTGCACAAAATACCAAACGTAGACTGACTATTCAGGCGCTGGGAAAATCTAAAATTGCTGGCTGCCTATTGCTGACAAAATGGGCACTGGTATGTTTATAGCGGGGGTTGAGGGTAGGTTGCAGCTAAGTGAGCCTAATAACTAATCCCCTCAGTCTCTACTTAAATGCTAAATATTTTGGGGACAGAATTCAGCTGTATCACAAGAAAACTTTCACAGCGTTACTTGTTGGAATTTTCAAAAATAATTTTCCTTTCTACAAGTCCTGTGATAAATTATTCATCTGTTCAGTGTACATTCAATTGTTCAGTTTGTTGTTATACTTTTATTTTCTGCTTAAATGCCGGTTTCAAGCTCACCCTTAAGGTTTGCTGGTCCGGGTGCACAATGCCCCAGACCCCTCACAAGGTCACCGGATTCCGCTCCCCAAATGGATGAAGGTATAAAATCTTACCCGGACTTCGTTGTGACCCAGGTGCAGCCGCCCTGAGTCCGTCGCTAAGGGCTGGGACACACTGGGCGATTTGGGGATATTTAGTCGCCTGGCGACTAATCGCCGCGACTTTCCGTGACCAATCTTCCCCGAATGCCTCCCCTCGCTCTGCGCCTGGCTAAAATGAAAAATCGCCTTCGCTAATCACACGCGGCAATTCGTTTTCCGAAGTCGCCCGAAGTTGCCTCACGAGGAAACTTCGGGCGACTTCGGAAAACGAATCACCGCGTGTGATTAGCGCAGGCGATTTTTCATTTTAGCCAGGCGCAGAGCGAGGGGAGGCATTCGGGGGGAAAAGTCGCGGCGATTAGTCGCCAGGCGACTAAATATCCCCAAATCGCCCAGTGTGTCCCAGCCCTAAGGGAAAACGAAATGCTGCACACACCAAAATTCTGGACAGCGCACTCTTCGGATCACTCAAGGAATCGCTTGGTCTTCAAATCATTGGTAAAAAACTTGATTTTATTAAAGATTTAACATTTTAACAAACTGTATAGCCCTGCGCCATGAGGTCTGACACGTTTCGTGTCACTGCACTTCATCAGAGACCAGAATTCAGCTGGCCATACACAGGGAGATCAGACATCGGCAAACAAGCTGATCTGTCACAGACAGTGGCGTAACTACTGGGGGAGCAGGGGGTGAGATTGGGCCAGGGCCCGCACCCCCTCAGGGCCCCCCCGGCAGCTCGCGCCACTGTTCTAATGCGTCGTTTCTGGCCGTACGGAGGGGGAGGGGCCCGGCTGCACGTCCCGCGCCAGGGCCCGCCCCCCTCTAGTTACGTCGCTGGTCACAGATATGTCGGGCTGATGCGATGGTGGGCCCTAGGGTGGGTGGGGCTTGAGTAGTAGAAAAGGAATGCCCCAGGTACCATCAGTAGTGGCCTTATTAGACTTATCACTTGTGGATAGGGTTGCCACCTTTTCTGGAAAAAAATACCGGCCTTCCTATATATTTATATTTTTTTACCTATTAATAACATTGGGATCAGCCATCATTTTCACAGGCCAGGTGGCAACCCTACTTGTGGAATAGGGAATGGTCTCTGAAACACCCCCATTGCCACAAATATAAAAGGGCTGTGCACCTCTCTGCCATGTCTGCCCAACCATCCAAAATGTACAGTGGACTCTGTTCATTGCTCTGCAGAGTAGTCTCCTCCAGTTCAGAATAGTCAGAGATCTCTCCTTTTATTCATTAATTGTTATGGAATTCATTTGAGTACTAA
Organism: Xenopus petersii; assembly: GCA_038501925.1. Lineage (NCBI taxonomy): Eukaryota > Metazoa > Chordata > Amphibia > Anura > Pipidae > Xenopus > Xenopus petersii. The sequence goes on from CM076683.1 coordinate 1,999,415, forward strand.
ATCTTTTCCCTGACTCAACCCATTGTCATTTCTTCGTGAATTTTTACTGCTACTACAATATTAATTCTACAATTATCATTATCATCTATAAATGATATATGCGATCCATTATGCTAATGAAAATAAAATATTGATATACAGGTATGGGGCCCATTATCCAGAAATCCATTCTCCAGCAAGCTCCGAATTACAGGTGGGTTGTCTCCTACAAACTCCATTTTATTCAAATAATCCCATTTTTTTAAAAAAAATTATTTCCTTTTTCTGTGTAATAATAAAACAGTCGCTTGTACTTGATCCCAACTCAGATATAATTAATCTTTATTGGAGGCAAAACCAGCCTATTGGCTTTATTTAATATGATTTTCTAGTATGAAGATCCAGATTATAAAAAGATCTGTTATCTGGAAATCCCCAGGTCCCAAGCATTCTGGATACCAGGTCCCAGAACTGTATTAATAAATGTACCGTTTCGAAGTTATGAGGATTCTTTTTTCATTTTTGATCCAGTTTTAGGTTACAGAAAATCGGAAGAGTTTCAGAACAAACTAGTGCTTAGGAATGAACCACCTGATAGCTGGGGGAATACTGCCCTAGACCCTGAATAAACAGTAAGTAATACAATAACACAGGTATTAGGCAGTCTCACACATGAATTTATTTGTTGCATAAAACAATCATAGATTGAGGAAAATAAAACATACCAAGAGGACAGAGGTCCCTCCGTGTTTCTACCTCCTCATGGGTTTTGCATCTTTAGACGACTCCTCTGATATTCCAGTATATACTGAAATTTACCTGGTGACCCTACAAGTGGGCAGGGCCCTAACTAATGATTTTCACCACGGCTCCATTTCCCCATACCCTAAATGCGGCATTAAGGGACTCACTGAAGGGGACAGTGAAGGTGTGTAAGTGTCTGATTGGCTCACTCAGCTCATAAAAGGACAGACGACCGGTCTCATAGTTCAGGGAGATCCTGATTCTCCAGCAGGAGGGGGCATAGGGCAAATCTGTGTCTCTACGATCATGTCTCACTGTATAGATATTATTAGTATCCCTTTTGTACAGACACCATGACTTGTCATTCCCCATTCCAGACTCCCCCGATCCCCTCTCTATACTGGTATAGGCCACCCCTACTGCCCAGCCCCCTAACTTACTGCCCTCCACTTCCCAGTAATGTCGCCCCGAGGAGAAACTCCTGGTGCTTAAAACCTGAGCATAATACATAAATCTCTCAGAGGTTGGTGGGTAATGTTGGTCTGTTAGTGTGAAGGAAGCAGATTTTCGGTCCCGTGATAAACATACATGGTTCCCAGCCGTGTTTAAATCCAGTAACAGGTCTGTAGCCTCCAGCCCGTAGACCTTTCCCTTTAAGCCATTCACAATCCCCGTTAAGCCTGCGAGTAATGTCTCGGAGATGCGATCCACATTCAGATACACTACAGTAGGGACCTTTATATCATCTCTCTCGCTGACATCATCTAATTCCCATTCGTGTGGGATGGTGAATGGATCTGCCATGTTGCACAGCTCCTCAATGTGACGGATCTTCCTGGACAATATGTTCTTCTTTATTTCCAGCTGCTCCATCAGATCAGTGAGTGTGAGTGAGATCTTCTCTTTCTGGCTGGAGAGGTCACCCAGGAGTCTATTCTCTAGGGTTTCCAGCTGTTCCCTGATGTCTCTAAAAAGGGCAGTGACTCTCTCTGTCTCACCGGCTGCTTTTTCTGCCACTTCTCTCCTGCGCTCCTCCAGCTTCTGGGCTGCTTTCACAGTCTCCTCTCTCTCTGGCCTCAGTTTCTCCAGAACTTGCCTTAGTTTCTCTTTCTTCTTCTCAGAGGCCTCACTCAGCAGCTCCACCTTGTGGCCCCTGTGTTTTCCGGCCAGACAGCAGGACACACAGATACAGGCACCATCCTCGCAGCAGTAATACTCCAGAACTTTGTGATGTACAGAACATTTTCTCCCTATAAAGGAAGCGATGGGTTGGGTCAGAACATGTTCTGCCGACTTGCTGTGCACCTTCAGGTGGGTCTCACACAGAGAAGCCTCACACAGGAGACAGGATTTAGCAGCAGGTACAGAAGAGAGGACACAGTAGGTGCAGAAGATCCCAGCCGCCCTCTGCTCTATCTCAGTTGGACAGAATCGCTCTGCTATGTTGCCCAGGGTTCGGTTTCTCTGCAGGGCAGGACGCTCTTTAAACTCCTGTCTGCATTCAGGGCAGGAATAAGCCCCAGATCCCTTCTGGGTGTCCCATGTTTTCCCAATGCAGCCTCGGCAGTAGTTATGGCCACATGGCAGCATTACTGGATCAGTATAAATGCTCAGACAGATGGAGCAGCTCAGCTCGTCCCGTAGATCAGCAGCCGCCATCGCGGAGAGCAGGAACAGCAACTGAAAAGGAAGCAAAATGAAAACTTTTCAGTTGAATTCCAGTGTGTTGCCCCTCTCAGTTCCGGATTCTAGTCTCTACAGTGAGACTGAAGTTTTCCCTTTTTACACTTATTGCAGTGCTAGCAGTATATAATGCATATATAATGCATTTCCCTAATTTTACATTTTCCCCAAACTTTGCACCAATTATTTTCATGTCCCATGAAAAGAAATGTAAAATGTGGGTAAACTATACCCCTAAATTAGTGGTGTGTAGGTCAGGGAAAACTCAACCTGTACCGACCCCAACCTTGAATATGTTGCCATTGCAGGACCCGCACCCAACCGGTACCTACATATTTGTGCTCTGTATACTACTTCTGTGCACACTTTAGGTTCCAAGATGGGAACTTCAGGAGCGGAGGAAGAGTATACTTCCCCAGTTTGACCTGCACCCAACCCAAACTTGCAATGGTTGCCCAAATATCAACCCTAACCTAAGGGTAAACCTGTGGCAGGGTCCTCTGCAGTTCAGTTGAGCCAAACCCGAACCCACTAGATGAGAGCCGAACCGACTTGCCAGCTATAAATTCTCCTCTTCCCACTGCCAGAAGCTACCGGCAGTGCCCCAATCTTAGGCCCAAGGTGATCTCAGAGGGATCAACAATGTGTTGGTTTACCCTCAGGTCAGACTTGCAAAGGTCCCCGCACACTAGCAGATACACACTTTTAATTATAGTGTATAATGTAAAATTACCATAAAAAAATGTTCTCCTCCTGCTGTTCCAAAAAGACGATAGGGCGACCTGAACAGTGCCAGATATTAAATGCGCTCAATTCCCAGAGCTCTATGGAAGATTTCCAGCCTCATGCAATCTCAGAGTTTCTTTTTACATTCTACTATTTTAGTTTCAGTACAGTGTTCACTGTTGTTAAAGGAACAGTAACACCAAAAAATGTAAGTGTTTTAAAGTAATGAAAATATCATGTAGTGCTGCCCTGCACTGGTAAAACTGATGTGTTTGCTTCAGAAACACTACTATAGTTCATATAAACAAGCTGCTGTGGAGCAATGGCGGGAATTGAAAACCGGCTATATGGCACAGGTTAACTAATGGATAACAGATAACACCATTAGACAGATAGAGCTTATTTGCTATCTGCTGTGTAACTTGAGCTTTTTCTCCTTTGAATGGCTGCCCCCATTGCTACACAGCAGCTTATTTATATAAACTATAGTAGTGTTTCTTAAGCAAACACAGCAGTTTAACAGTGCAGGGCAACACTGCATTATATTTTCATTACTTTAAAACACTTTTATTTTTCGATGGTACTGTTCCTTTAAGTGCAGTGAGCAGTGATGAAGCGAGTCAAAGAAATGAGAGCACAAACAGTGTTGATTTATGGCTCTTTTGGGGGCTGCTTGCAAATAAATGATGGCTGAGGAACCAATGCTGCCAGTTCAAAATCCTCTGTAGAGGTTTGAGGATGAGATGTCCGTTTCATGTCTCCTTATCACCTTTTTGGCACAGCAGGAAGGACTTTTATTATGGTATTTTTGCAAAAAGCATTTAAAATAAAAAAAAACTCAAGGCAGGGTTATTGTTTAAGGGGCATAGAATAGATTTTTAAATTAATAAAAAAAAAAAGTGTATGGGGGTCTTGTGACGGGCTTCCCCAATAGATAACTGTCTGAAAGTCGGGCAGAAGTCGATAGGGCAGGTTTTAAAATCCCGTTGGAACGAGGACCACATCAACGAACTGATCCACCTGCCCCTATTCTGGTTGTTGTGATCAGATCGTTGGGTCCTATCGCTCACCTCAAAAGATGGGCTTATCGGGGAGAAATCCACTCTTTTGTGACCGTGTCATACAAACTGATCTTCCGATGTATGGCCAGCTTTAAGGTTGGGTGCAGGTAAGATTGGGTGAGTAGGCGCTTCCTCTGCTCCAGAAGTTTCCCTGTCTTGGAACCCAAGGTACCACACGGAACCAATTTTATGAAACCCTGGACCTGACCCAGACCCACCCTGAAAGTGCCTTATCTGCAATCTGTTACCCGCTGGCCATCAAAAAAACAGGACGTGACATCATTGTAAGTAGGCGTGGTCAGGAAAAAAAGGAGTAAAACTCGCTATTGATAAGACCTGCGACCCACAAACCCGTCAACCCATTCTCATTAGGGGTTGTAGTTTTCCTAGGCCATAACATAGTGGTTTTCTATCATTGACTTAATGTTGATTTACAATATATATTTCTGCTTTGATATTCGTTTAATCATTGAAGTGAATTCAGTAAATTCTGGAAAAGGATTGTGAGATAAGGGGAGTCCGGTTTCCTTGTATGTAAAGTGCCGGGTAAACAGTCCATAGTTACATGGTAAACACAGGTATTGTTACCCAGGGATTATCCTTAAAGGGATACTGTCATGGGAAAAACATTTTTTTTTTTCAAAATGAATCAGTTAATAGTGCTGCTCCAGCAGAATTCTGCACTGAAATCCATATCTCAAAAGAGAAAACAGATTTTTTGATATTCAATTGTGAAATCTGACATGGGGCTAGACATATTGTCAATTTCCCAGCTGCCCCAAGTCATGTGACTTGTGCTCTGATAAACTTCAATCACTCTTTACTGCTGTACTGCAAGTTGGACTGATATCACCCCTCCCTCCCTTCCCCCCCAGCAGCCAAACAACAGAACAATGGGAAGGTAACCAGATAGCAGCTCCCTAACACAAGATAACAGCTGCCTGGTAGATCTAAGAACAACACTCAATAGTAAAATCCCATGTCCCACTGATACACATTCAGTTACACTGAAAAAGAAAAACAGCAGCCTGCCAGAAAGCATCTCTCTCCTAAAGTGCAGGCACAAGTCACATGACCAGGGGCAGCTGGGAAATTGACAATATGTCTAGCCCCATGTCAGATTTCAAAATTAAATATAAAAAAATCTGTTTGCTCTTTTGAGAAATTGATTTCAGTGCAGAATTCTGCTGGAGCAGCACTATTAACTGATTCATTTTGAAAAAAATGTTTTTCCCATGACAGTATCCCTTTAAGAATAAAACAAGGGGGCAGCAGGCAACAGCCTCATGTACAAATGAATAAGAGCAGTAAAGTGCTGACCAGTTACAATGGCTGATTATTTGCCGATAACAAGACTTTATTGAAATACTATTGCCTAAGTCAGCTGTTGGAGTTGGGGGTTTTCCCAAGGACTTTGGCATAAAAGAACAAACTCTTTACATCAGGAACTTTGTTTTGGACTCCTGAAATAGCGTCAGAACATTTGCATCATATCAGCTTTGTGATGGTGGGGTGCAACCATACTGGGCAATAGTTTCATTCAGTATTGAGAATACCTAGCCTTGTGCCTTTATATGGTCACAGAACAACCCCTCAGTGACTTCTAATATCCTTATCATTTACAGTAGGGGGTACATTATCCCTTATAATACATGAGTGATACTCAGAGTTCCCTGTATAACTCAGCCTGCAGCCTTGTGCCTTTATATGGTCACAGAACAACCCCTCAGTGACTTCTAATATCCTTATCATTTACAGTAGGGGGTACATTATCCCTTATAATACATGAGTGATACTCAGAGTTCCCTGTATAACTCAGCCTGCAGCCTTGTGCCTTTATATGGTCACAGAACAACCCCTCAGTGACTTCTAATATCCTTATCATTTACAGTAGGGGGTACATTATCCCTTATAATACATGAGTGATACTTAGAGTTCCCTGTATAACTCAGCCTGCAGCCTTGTGCCTTTATATGGTCACAGAACAACCCCTCAGTGACTTCTAATATCCTTATCATTTACAGTAGGGGGTACATTATCCCTTATAATACATGAGTGATACTCAGAGTTCCCTGTATAACTCAGCCTGCAGCCTTGTGTCTTTATATGGTCACAGAACAACCCCTCAGTGACTTCTAATATCCTTATCATTTACAGTAGGGGGTACATTATCCCTTATAATACATGAGTGATACTCAGAGTTCCCTGTATAACTCAGCCTGCAGCCTTGTGTCTTTATATGGTCACAGAACAACCCCTCAGTGACTTCTAATATCCTTATCATTTACAGTAGGGGGTACATTATCCCTTATAATACATGAGTGATACTCAGAGTTCCCTGTATAACTCAGCCTGCAGCCTTGTGTCTTTATATGGCCACAGACCCCTGATATAAGAAGCAGTGGGTAGACTGCGCATTACACAGAGAGAGATCAATACTCACGAGTGAGACAGTGAAGAGGCGCGGAGGATGGCGGGAGCAGGGTCAGCGCGGCAGGATCTGATTAGAGCGGCGGCAGGATCAGAGTAATGCGGCTCCAGTCAGTAATTAGTGCAGGTATCAGAGTTCATGTCTCTCATGTATCTGAGCGCGGGAATTTCAAGTCTTTCCCCCTCAGTCTTTCTGGCTCCAGGAATCTGCGTTATACCTAGTCTATTGCCCGGGAATGGTTGAGTCACAGACGTTATCAGCAGCCCGTGAGGTGAGAGGAGGAGCGCCGCTCCTTCTTGCTCGGTGGGTGAATCTATTTGAGCAGCGTCTGTTTCCTGTCATGTGACCAGGCATCTGGGATGCGCCCTTCCTCCTTCCTCCGCGATTTGAAAATGAGTCCCGGGGCATGCTGGGAAGTGGAGTACACAATGAGCTGTGTGGAGATTTGTGTAGGGCGGTTATTCACAGCAGCACTGTATAGAGACACCACTGTATAGAAACACTGTATAGAGACACCACTGTATAGCACAACTACAGCTCACACACGGGCTCATGGGAACATTAAATACAAATGAACACACAGTTGCCTAGTTTAGAGAAAAGAGGCACCAGCCCTCAACACTTAGTTTTTTTATTGATTGGTAATTTAATGAATTAATTTAAAAAGAAGAAAGTAAAAATAGTAAAAGCTTTCCTGTTAGCGCAGAGATGAAATAAAGGTATTTTCAGAGGCCGCTTTGTATCTGTTTCCAGTGGGTCAGTTCCATGAAGTTATTTAGTGTAACGTGTGAGCCCTATACAAACACTATAAATACAACTCATTCAATTAACTGTCAGTATCATGTGCAGAGGGACATTCTGAGACAATTTGTAATTGGTTTTCATTTTTTATTATTTGTGGCTTTTGACTTATTTAGCTTTTTATTCAGCAGCTTTGCCGGTTCAGCCATTTGGTTGCTATGGTCCAAATTCCCCTAGCAACCATGCATTGATTTGAATAAGAGACTGGAATATGAATAGGAGAGGCCTGAATAGGAAGATGATGAATAAAAAGTAACAATAAATGTGTAGCCTTACAGAGTATTCGTTCCCCCGCTGGCGTGATCTATAGACCTGCTCCCTATCATCCTTCAAGGAGGGGAGGCAGAGGGGCCGGGTGCAGTACAAGTAGCAGTTTGGGGTACGACATTACCAGGGATTGTAGGGCTCACTGGGAATTACAGGGGAGTGAAGAGGAGAAAGAAACAAAACAAATGCCTTTCTTTCATGGAGACTTTTCAGAGAAATCATTGGGGTTTAAATGGTTTGTGTCTCACAGGTAGGGTTGCCACCTTCCGATATATTTATCTTTAACATTGGGATGAACCATCATTTTTATCAGCCAAATGGCAACTCTACTCACAGACTTTAGTGCCACCGGGTCTCTTCTCCAGGCCGAGCCTTCACGTGTGCCACTCACTCTCTCAGGAGTCTCCAGGGCAGGGGTAAGTAACAATACTCTATGTTCTACTCCTCCGTCTCTGTGTAACCTGCTAGTGATCTCTTGTGCGCACGCGGGGCCACAATCTCCCCATCTCCTGATGGAATGATCATTAAAGGGGTCGATCACCTGTCGATCATGATGTAGAGAGGGATATTCTGAGACAATTTGCAATTAGTTTTCATTTTTTATTATTTGTGGTTTTTGAGTTATTTAGTTCTTTACTCAGCAGCTCTCCAGTTTGTAATTTCAGCAGCCTGGTTGCTAGGAACCGAATTACCCTAGCAACCATTTATTGATTTGAATAAGAGACTGGAACATGAATAGGATAGAACGATAAGTAATAAAAAGTAGCAATAACAATACATTTGTAGCCTTACAGAGCATTTGTTTTAGATGGGGTCAGTGACCCCCATTTGAAAGCTGGAAAGAGTCAGAAGAAAAAGGCAAATCATTCTAAAACTATACAAAATAAATAATGAAGATCAATTGGAAAGAACATACTAAAAGTTAGTTTGAAGGTGAACCACAGCGGTGGTTCAACTTTAAAGCTGTAGCAACACGTTCCCACAGAAATCATAGGAATGTGTCCATATGTAGGAGCTGCTGCACCCTGAATACTTTCCTCTAAAAGCCCCCCAAAGGCGCCTCCAGCCCCCGAACCTTTGTAAACCTTCTGACACTGCTAATGGATATTCTGTGTTGTTTCAGTGATGCTGGGCTGGGGGCGCAGCAATCCTTCCATAGGCTGAAGTCCTGTTTTCATTTGTATCAGCAAAAAGATATAAGATCAAGATATCATGGAAAAACAATTCTGCCAATACCAGAAACAGATTGTTTGTCCATATATTGCAATATATTTAAGCTGAACAACTACGTCACACTCATCCCATATCACTTAAGAGAAGCAGCAAGTCAGGTTCTTCACACCATTGGCTGCTTTGATTCTCTGGTTTCAGCCAAGGAGTCTTCATGACCAAGAAATAAAGGTGGCCATACACTGAGAGATCCGCTCGATTGGCAATGTCGCCAAACGAGCGGATCTCCCTCCGATATGCCCACCTTGAGGTGGGCAATATCGGGCCGATCTGATCGTGGGCCCTAGGGCCCAACGATCGGATCCTAACGAGGCCTTAACGGGCGGTCGGATCGCGGGACCGCATCAAACAATAGATGCAGCCGCGATCCGACGGGATTTTCTGTCCCATCCGATCGAGATCTGGCCGACTTTCGGACAGATCTCGATCGGCGAAGCCCGTCGGGGGGCCCCATACACGGGCCAATAAGCTGCCGACACGGTCTGTCGGCAGCTTTTATCGGCCCGTGTATGGCCACCTTTAGAATGGGCGATGAAAGAGGGAATCAATATAACGGCTCTAAGTGTGGGGAACCATTCAGCACAACGGCCCTTCTCTCTGCTCATAAACAGATTCACCAAAAGAAGGAACCAAAATGTGGGAGAAGCTCCTCTTCAAAGAGGAAGCAGAGACAGCAGAGAAGTCAAGCAATGGATAATCCTGTTACATGTAGAGAACTCGAGGATAAATTCTCAGAGAAACCCAGTGTAAAAAGGGCAACCTTAGCACACACACACACACCAATATGCACCACAAGGAGAAACCTTACATATGCTCAGCATGTGGTATAAGTTTCTCTGCAATGGTAAAGCTGCTTCATCATCAAGTTCATCAGAACTTGTCGAGAAACTCTTTGCTTGTGGCTTTTGTTGGAAATGTTTCCCTCGGAATAGCTGCCGTCTCATCCAACAGAATACCCACCACAGCAAGATACTGATGACTTCTGATACATGTGGGAAAAGCTTCTCTAATCATTCCTCTCTTCACACTTACCGGATCAACCACAACGAACAGAAACCCTTCACCTATTCTGAGTGTGGGAAAACCTTCTCTCAGATAGCCACCCTCCAGGGAGAAACCATTCACTTATTCAGAATGTGGACCCATTTCTATTAGCCCACTTGGAATCTGAATTGAGTAAGTGAATCCAGTCTCCTCCCAGTACATACCCACATACAGAGAATCTGTATTTATTTCTAGGGGCCTGAGAAGCTGTGTACATCAGTTTGATGGAACAGGAGTATCTTGTAGTTCAAGGGTCCCCAACGTTTTTTACTCGTGAACTACATTTAAATGTAAAAAAGAGTTGGAGAGCAACACAAACATGAAAAAGTCCATGGGGATGTCAAATAAGAGCTGTGGTTGGCTGTTTGGTAGCCTCAATATGGACTGGTAGCCTATAAGAGACTTTGTTTGGCAGTACATCTGTTTTTTATACAAAAAAAACTTGCCTCTAAGCCAGGAATCTAAAAATAAGCTCCTGCTTTGAGACCCCTGGGAGCAACATCCAATGTTGCTCGCGAGCTACTGGTTGGGGATCACTGTTCTAGTGGGTAAATCATCATCAACTGGCTATCCACTGCCTATATAGATCAGTAGCATAGCACACTTCTCAGTTGGGTTCAAACTCTAGTGTTTATTCTCTGAATCCCCCAAAGAATGAAAAATCCCAAACCATCTCGTACATAAAGGCAATGGGCTGTTGCCCCCAAGGAACCAGATGACCAGCAGAAGAGATGAGTCCAGTATGTGGAGCAGTTCAGTAAAAATGTTCTTCTATCCTCTGATCAACAAAATTTGCTTGTCTAGAATGTGGAAAAACAAGTTGGGAAATTAACAGGGAAAATCTTTTCACTTGTACAAAACATATAGCGAATTCCTCAAAAAATAGCAACCTCAGCATTCATCATGGAATTCGCCTTACAGTGAAGCCAATGCACACATAGATGTGGGAAGCAATGCTTAGGTTTCTCCAACATCAAAGAGTTCGCAACTTGTGGGGGAACAAAATGACTCTCAAAAACTAAAAACTTCCTTTTTATACACCAGAAAATGCAGAGTGGGGAGAAGCCATTGACATGCTTCAAGTTAGGAGCAATTCTCCCACTGAAGAAGGCACCCAGAGGAGAACACCCTTCAGCCACATCAGATAACACATATGGGGATATCCCATTTAGATGCACAGAATGTGGGGAAACTTTCATTGTTTTCCACAGACAGCTATGCAAAATGTGAACCTTCTTCTTGGAACACTTATGTTGACACATTAGAGAGGAGGTCCACCTGTCACTACTCTTTAAATGGTAAGTTCCCCACAGAGATTTCAATTTTGGTTTCTCAGATCTCAGTTACCCCTTAAAGATGCATATTATTATTATTGAGATCAGGTGTCTCTTGCCCCCTTCAGTGGATGGAAATGCAAGATATGTAGATCCTTAAATGCAAAAAACTAAATTCCTTATCTTTCCCTCATTTCCCCCTTTGTATTTGTAGTGGAAGTGCTGTATTTGGAGGTGTGTAAGAATTCTCCTCTTGCCTTGTTTTCTCTAGCTTCTGTAAAGATGTTAATGATTGAGCTTGCAGGCTCGGCATTTCAGTAGGATCTTTTGCACATCTACCCTACTTCTACTTCAAGAGTATATATATATATATATATATATATATATATATATAAAGCTGTCTGTGGTGTCCGCACTCCTTAGCTGATGGACGCGAGGTGCACGATCAATAAGTCATACATAGAGGTTGGAAGGATCAGCACACTCCATTTTGCGATGAAAAAAGTGTTTTTTTATTAAAGGAGTTATGTGTGTTTAATAAAAAAACACTTTTTTCATCGCAAAATGGAGTGTGCTGATCCTTCCAACCTCTATATATATATATATATATATATATATATATATATATATATATATATATATATATAGTATATACAGTATGTGTATATATTTATATAATAACATTTCTAATGTATTTCAGCTCATAAATATTTATAGTGTTGCAGTGTTTTACAGAGATAGTTCATGATTCAGTCCCTGGCCCAGCAGAACATATAATACATTGTCTCTATCATCATATTGGGCCAGTTAACCCGCCGGTGTGTTCTTGAGGGTGGGGGAAAACCTAACGGACAAGGAAAGAACTTACCCACTCCAATACGACCCACTGTGACACCGTGTTCTGCAAATGTGCTTAGCATGGTCACTCTGATTATCTGCAGTGTGACAGGTAGGGTTTCACATGTATCCCATAATTTACCTGCTACCCATACAGTGGGCAAGGCCCGAGCTAGTGATTCTCACCCAGGCACCGTTCCTCCATACAGAGAATGCAGCATGGAGGGGCTCAGTGAATTTGGCAGTGAAGGTGTGTAAGTGTCTGATTGGCTCACTCAGCTCATAAAAGGACAGACGTCCGGCCTCATAGTCCAGTGAGATCCTGATTCTCCTGCAGGAAGGGGCATGGGGTAATTTTATCTCTGTATGATCATGTCTAACTGTATAGATATTATTATTACCCCTTTTGCACAGACACCAGATATTATTCTGAATCCAAGGTGCACACAATCCCCTGTCTATACTGGGATAGGCCACCCCTACCCCCCACTCCCCTGTTTCACTGACCTCCACTTCCCAGTAATGTCGCCCTGAGGGGAAACTTCTGCTGCTTAAAGCCTGAGAAACCCGAAATCTCTCTGGGGATTGTGGGTAATGTAGTTCTGTTAGTGAGTAAGAAGCAGATTTCCTGTCCTCTGATACAGATACAAGATTCCCAGCCGTGTTTATATCCAGTAACAGGTCTGTAGCCTCCTGCCCATAGATCCTTCCCTTTACCCCAGTCACAATGGCAGCTAAGCCTGTGAGTAATGTCTCTGAGATCAGATCCACATCCAGATCCCCTACAGCAGGGACCTTTATATCATGTCTCTCTCTGCCCCCCTCATTATCTGCAGCTCCATGTGATTCCCGTTCCTGTAGGACAGTGAGTGGATCTGCCATGTTGCACAGCTCCTCAATGTGACGGATCTTCCAGGACAGCTCGTCCTTCTTTATTTCCAGCTGCTCCATCAGATCAGTGAGTGTGAATGAGAGCTTCTCTTTCTGGCTGGAGATGTCACTCAGGAGTCTCTTCTCTAGGGCTTCCAGCTGTTCCCTGATGTCTCTAAACAGGGCAGTGACTCTCTCTGTCTCACCGGCTGCTTTTTCTGCCACTTCTCTCCTGCGCTCCTGCAGTCTCTGGGCTCCTCTCTCAGTCTCCTCTCTCTCTGGCCTCAGTTTCTCCAGAACTTTCCTCACTTTCTCTTTCTTCTTCTCAGAGGCCTCACTCAGCAGCTCCACCCTGTGGCCCCTGTGCTCTCCGGCCAGACAGCAGGACACACAGATACAGGCCTCGCAGCAGTAATACTCCAGGATCCGCTTGTGTACAGAACATTTTCTGTCCATGAAGGAAGTGGTGGGTTCAATCAGTACATGTTCTGCTGACTTGCTGTGCACCCTCAGGTGGGTCTCACACAGAGAAGCCTCACACAGAATACAATATTTAGCAGCAGGTACAGGAGAGAGGACACAGTAGGTGCAGAAGATTTCAGTTTCCTCTGGCTCTGGCTGAGCTGAGAGGAATCGCTCTGCTATGTTTCCAAGCTTGATGTTCCTCTGCAGGGCAGTGCGCTCCTGAAACTCTGCTTTGCAATCAGGGCAGGAATAAGTTCCGACTGCTTCTTGGGAATTCAGTTCACTGTCAATACAGCCCCGGCAGAAGTTATGGGCACACGGCAGGGATACAGGATCAGTATAAATGCTCAGGCAGATGGAGCAGCTCAGTTCGTCCCTCAGATCAGCAGCCGACGCCATCACTGAGAGCAGGAACAGCAACTGAACAAGAAACAAAACTGAAAGTTCCCTTTTATCAAAGACAAACAACACTTTGTATTCCGGTATGTTAACCCTCTCAGTTCCTGATTGTAGTCTCTACTTGAAATTTTTATTATTCTGCAAGTAAGACTCAAGATAAATGGAAGGCACTCTGGGCAAAGTTTACCTGCCCGTTCATATATACTCCCAAACAAAAGGCACTGATCACAATAACCAAAGTGTGGAAAAGAGATCTTGCACATAAAGAAATAGCAATACAAAAATTTACTGCAATAGGCATTGCATATAGAAAGTGTACATAACAGTGTCACGTTCCAGGGTACTTGAATACATCCCCCCTAGTATAAATAGTATAATAGTCAGAAAGCTGAGGTCCTAATGAAGCTAAATAGAAAACAAAGGAGTTGTAACATCAAAAAAATTTTTTAAAAAAATCTGTTACTATACAACGGAAAAAAAAACACCAACGCAAATTAAACTTTAAAATAGCAAAGCCTTTATTAAGAAATAACTTACAGAAACTCTGCTTCCCCATCTCTTCAGAAAAGGCTTCAGGACGACCATCGATCCTGCTGTGCTTGATTTCTCCTGCCTGGCTATTCTACTGACAGCGTGTCCTCTACCCCATCTTCTTCTCCAGCTCTTCTTCATCCTCCTGGCGTGGCATCTCTGCTGCCTGTGGTTGCCTTTGCCTGAATCCAACCTCACGAGCTGCAGGAAAGGATTAGAGAACGGGGAGCGGCTTTGTAATACCTGGTGGTGCCAGTGTGGTAACTGTATATCTCCTCCCACCACCGAGGAGTTTGTGTGCTGCCGGGAAATCTCCAAACTCACGAAACGTTTCCCGGGAGGAATCACTTGCATTATTCAGGTTCAAAATTAGCCATCTCACCCCATCATCATTATTGGTGGGTTGGGGTCAGCTGATCCTCACAACCAGGGCCTGCGCATCGGCCGAACCTGGGAACTGTGACATTGTCCCTGGCTCTAGTTTTTTTAGGTGTGGTTGTCTGACCTTGCCTTGGCCTTGCTCCTGACCTTGCTCCTGTTCCTGCCTGATTCTCTTCGCCTCCACCATCCTGATCTGTTTCTGTCTGACTCTTCACCCTGTTCCTGTCGGCACAGCATCAGACCCTTGCCTTAAAGACTCATCTTTTCCTACCTCTCCCTGACAGCCATGTGATGTTGCCTTCAGCCTTTAGTTGCCCTTTATGGTAACCATCAGGGGGATACAGGGGGGCCCGGCTGTGCTGTACATTTTGAAATAGCCGAGCCTCCCTTGACAGCACCAAAGCCGTGTTGCCTTTTCCCAAGTACTGAAAAGCCGAAGAGCCAAAGTCCCAAACAGCCAAAGTCCTTAAGCCACGAAAGGAGTCGAAGTTGAAGTCCTGAAGCCACAAGTTCAGTTCTACTGAACACCAATGTGTATGAGATAAAAAATATTCTCTGGGGCCCCAATTTTTTTTAACTTGTAAGGGTGGCCCTGGTGCCATTGTTTTTTTTTAACTTATAAGGGGCCCTGACCATCAATGGCTTTTTATAAATGTGGGGGGTTTCCTCATTTTTAGCGCCAATGTCTTGTGTGGTCTTTTAACTGTAGTGTGGGGCCCCATGATTCCTAATGGTCGGCCCTGTCAATGCATAACAAAGACTTGACTGAACAGTCTTATTCCCGAAGGCACTGGATGTCCCAATACACGAGTTGCACCAGCCAAGGATCCCTCAGAGGAAAATCAGGAGGGTTGGCAAAGGAGAGATAGTCTATCAATGCACTGACTATTAGAAAACAGCTGATTCAAAGCCAAACTAAAACAAAATGCCCCCCCCCCCATGTGGGAAAGTGGAGCAAAAATCTCTAAGGGGTGGGTCATGATTTTGATCAGAAATCCCACACATGGGCGACACCTTTCTCTTGTATGGAGTGGGATAAAAAGTTTTCATGGAAGACCAGTCTTCATGCACAACAACCCACGTCACACAGGACAGAAACTCTTCAATTGTAAAGAATGTGGAACGTTTCACCTTAACCAACACCAGGGAACCCATCTGACTTACACCCTCTTCCTTGTTTGTAACAGAGGGAAAGAGCCGATATTATTATCGACATTTATTAGCAGAAAATTCACACATGGGGGGGGCAGATGTAGCAAAGGTAGAGTTCTTATTAAGCACGGGTACAGGGTACAGCCAAGTATTGGCGCACTTAGGGGTGCAAGATTCAGCCTATACCCATGGCAGGTGCCAGAACACAAGATTAGAAACAATAAATGATACATAAGAAAGTGTCAGGCTGGGGGGGTCATATGGCCTTAGACGTGCAGATTTTACCTTTGTATCCGACGATCAATTGGACGTCCCAGTCTTCCAACCTGCCACTAACCATTCAGATGAAATAAAGTAGTAAAAGAACAAATCAGACGATGTTCTGGCTGTGACAGCAGTTGTATGAAAGTTATGTCCGAAAGATAGAGGTGACAGTCACTCATTAATATGGTGATAGTCCCAAATTATACAGCTCAGCCCACAGTCCTGGGTTTGTTATTGAAATGTCCCGATTTTCTCTTTGATCTCCTGCACTGAACAGCCAGAAAAAGATTAGGGATGTACTGAATCCAGAATTTGGTTTGGGACTCGGCCTTTTTCAGCAGGATTCAGCAGAATCCTGGTGGGACATTCACTAAGAATCATAGTCCGCTTCGCCACACTTCGCCAGGCGTATTTTCCCCAGCGCTCCGCAAATTCACTAAAATCCAAAGTTGCTCTCAGGGGTAGCGTAAGGTTGCAAAGTTGTACTAGCGTTGGTTCACCAAGCAAAGCAAAATTACGCTAGCGAAGGTTAATTTGCATACAGCGCCAAATTCAAATTTCGATGGAAGTATTCGTAGCAGCACTGCACAAGCCTGGGAAACCTTCAAAACAGCAAATAAAATTTTTATTTTGCCCTACACATGTGCCCACTGTATAGTTAAGTTGCCATGAGTCAGGAAATGTAGGGGGGGAAGGAGGGTAGCCCCAAAAATGTTTTCGATCTTTTTCAGCCTATCACCCATAATAAAGAAAAAACGCCAGAAAATTTTTTAACTTTTTATGAAGCAATCGCTATCTACTCTATTGCGCTTCACCTGGTCTGAGGTGGCGAAGGAAGTCTGGTGTAAAAGGTAGCTTTCAGAACAATGTGCCCGTTAGTGAATTTGCATAGTTACGTCCGTTGCGCAAATTCGCCAGGCATAAGGGTGCGAAGTAACACTAGCGAAGTTACGCCAGCGTCCGTTAGTGAATTTGCGAAGTAACGAAAATGCCCAACGCTAGCGAATTCACGCTAGCGTTAGGCGCTCCGGCGCTTAGTGAATTTGCCCCCTTGTGTCTGACCGAACCAAATCCTAATTTGCATATGAAAATTAGGGGCGGGAGGGAGATCACGTGACTTTTCATTGCAAAACACGGAAGTGAAAAACTTTCCCTTTCCTGCCCTCTAATTTGCATATGCAAATTAGGATTTGGTTCGGTATTCGGCGGAATCTTTCAAAAAGGATTTGTGGATTTGGCCGAATCCCAAATAGCGAATCGGGTGCATCCCTAAAAAATATACAAAGTTTCAAAACTTTAATTGGCAGAGAGCCTAGAATACGTGGCAGGTGCACTTAGATAATTTTGTAACAATATTCTATTTGCAAAATGTTGGGAGGTATTTTTTTTGTAATAATTATTTTTAAAGAAAAACCGTGAGCTGGCAATTTTTCTCTATGATATGAAAAATATCGGGGATGATCCACACACAATCAGAAAATCTTCTGAAACTATTATTCATACAACTATATCTTTGTGTCTATGGCCAGCTTAACTTGATATTACCTCAAAATCATTTTAGGGTCACCTGAACTTTGAAAAGAAGAACATTCTCATCAACATATATTAAAGGGGATATTCACCTTTACACAAGTCATAGAAAAAATCCACCATTTTAAATATATGCCCAATACACACCTCTGAGTTTGCCACGTCACTGGCGCTGTTGGGATGGGGAACCTGCTTACATTGGGGGTCGCCGACCCCTATAGCTTTTTTGGTGATGCCATTTACGTCACTGCAAAATAAGATTCAATGAGGAAAGCGATGGGTTCAGGAACTTGTGAGCATGTGCCGGTTCTCACTAATTCTCCTTGCCTTCTATAGCTCTCCAATGTTTTATATTGTGCCCTCAATTGATTTATGTACAGGAAACAACAGTGATCTTTCTGCTTCCATTTGTATTTAATAGGTCATTCTTTATTGAAGAGAATGCATCTGAACCTAAAGTGGAAAACAATAGCTTAATATTTTTCAAATCTCCTGCTTTCAGTTAGGGGGTATGGGCAGTAGTATCCCACAGAACTTATGGAACTTAATTGTAAAGAATCTCATCAAGGACAGACTCCTTGGAGGAGGAGGTCCTGGTGGGTGGAATCTGAGTAGCACAAGAGACGCCCCTGAGGTACCTTTATTAGGGGGAATATGTAATACTGTGCACCATTCCATCCAGAATGTATACTGGACTTGATAAAATAGTAAGAGATCTCTTCATATTCAGCTTTACATTTATCTCTATCCCACTGACCCACCCGATTATCATTTCTTACAATATATTTGCTTCTTCCTTTTTATAGTATATTTTTTCTTTTTACTAATAGTAAAATTTCATTTCTGCTAATATATTCTTATCTGCAAATATAGATTTCAGCTCTGTGTGCACAAATTATTCTACTGAACAGAAAATCTGAATATTTTAAAAATTAAAAAATGGTACTTTATCACTTTAATGCGTAATTATTTCATAGTTTTTGATACAGTTTCAAGATGACAGAGAATCCAAAGATCATATTTGGATTGTGGAAATGGGGAGGAAGTTAGCGCTAAGGAAGTGCCTGGTTACCAAGGTATGAAACGCGTCAGCTTGTATTGCACAATTACTACTTCTTAATATCACCATGTGTACTTGAATAAAGCCAAACTTTGATGTATTTTGTGATCTCCTTGAGGTCTCTGGGTCAGTGCAACATTGGGGAGCTATAATTGAGGATTTATTCCATGTGAACCTCACTATAAATGCACTTACTAAATGGACTTGTGATATTTCTCTATACATATACGAAGGGGCAGATTTATTTAGTGTAGAATGGTAAATTCGAATTTGAAATTGTTTTTGGTCAAAACTCACAAATTTCAAAGCACCAACTCGAATTTGAATGTGAGATTTATCTGGAAAACTTTTCTAATTGGACAATTCTCCACCTAAAACCTGCCGAGTTCATGTAGAAGTCAATGGCAGAGGTCCCTTGAAATATCTGAAGATGTTAATAGTAACGATGAACCATATTTTTGCCAAGTTTCGCTTAGAAAATGGGAGGGAAAAAATTTTGTACGTCAAAAAAATTTGACACGCATCATATTTTAACGCACAATAGTCAAGGGAGGAAGACTCGATTTGAATTTGATTTGAGTTTTCTGGTCGGGACTATTTGATCAAATTGTAGACTGTATTTTTTTTTTTATACATAACATACCATTCAAATTGTGATTAAATCCAGTTTATTAGAGTTTTAAAAAATACACATTATGGCCTTTAATAAATAAGCACTGATGTGTGCTTGAATAAAGTCAAACTTTGAGATCTCCGTGAAGTATCTGGGTCAGTGCAACATCTGGGAGCTATGGTTGAGTATTTGTAGCCCATAGTTGAGTATTTGTAGCCCATAGTTGAGTATTTGTAGCCCATAGTTGAGTATTTGTAGTGGTGAGGTACATCGTTACCATAGTCTTGTGAGTGCAGCTGCCTGGAGGAGACGCAAGACAATGCCACACAGACTGGCCCTGCCGAAACTATATCTATCTCTTTCTACTTCACATGGAATAAAACATGGACCCGTTTGTATTAGCCCACTTGGAACCTGAATTGAGTAAATGAATCCAGTCCCTTCCCAGTACATACCCACATACAGAACATCTGTATTTATTTCTAGAGGCCTGAGAATCTGTGTATATCAGTTTGATGGAACAGGAGTATCTTCTAGGGGCTAAAGCATCATCAACTGGCTATACACTGCCTATATAGATCAGTAGCATAGCACACTTCTCAGTTGGGTTCAAACGCTAGTGTTTATTCTCTGAATCCCCCAAAGAATGAAAAATCTCAAACCCTCTGGTACATAAAGGCAATGGTTCTTCTGAGCTGTTGCACCCAAGGAACCAGATGACCATCAGAAGAGAGGAGTCCAGTATGTGGAGCAGTTCAGTAAAAATGTTCTTCTATCCTCTGATCAACAAATGTTTGCTTGTCCAGAATGTGGAAAAACAATTTGGAAAATTAACAGGGAAAATATTTTCACTTGTAAAAAACATATAGAGAATTTCTCAAAAAAATAACAACCTCAACATGCATCATGAAATTAACCCTACAGAAAAGCCAATGCACACATAGAAGGTGGGAAGCAATGCTTATGTTTCTCCAACATCAAAAAGTTCACACCTTGTGGAAAAATGTCTCTAAAAAATAGTTTATGAAAATGCAGACCAGAAGGCACCCAGAGGAGAACACCTTTCACATACATCAGAGAACTTATATGGTGAAAGCCCAATTAGAATGAAGAAACTTCCATTGTTTTCAACAAAGAGCTACGCAAAATGTGAACCTTCTCCTTGGAATACTTGTGTTGACACATTAGAGAGGAGGTCCACCTATCACTACTCTTTAACTGGTGAGTTCCCCACAGAGATTTAAATTTTGGTTTCTCAGTTCTCAGAAACTCCGTTACCCCTTAAAGATGCATATTATTATTATTATTGAGATCAGGTTTCTCGAGCCCCGTTCGGTGGATGGAAATTCAAGATATGTAGATCCTTGAATGCATAAAACTAGATTCCTTATCTTTCCCTAATTTCCCTCTGTATTGTAAGTGGAAATGCTGTATTTGGAGGTGAATGTGTAATAATTCCCCTCTTGCCTTGTTTTCTCTAGCTTCTGCAAAGATGTTAGTGATTAAGCTCACAGTCTCTGCATTTCAGTAGAATCTATTGCACATCTACCCTACTTCTACTTCAAGAATACTACAAGGTGGACATTGTCTGACATCACTTGTTGCTCATGACACCTAAGGGGTCAACGCATGGGTTATCATCAACCCAACCCAAGTGCTGTATAATGCTTGCCAGTCTTCATCCCCTTACCTGGGCTCTAAAAACAAGTTTTACTACTGCCCTAATCCAAATGAGCTACTGTCTATATGGCAGTGCCTTATAAATGAAAATATCCATGCATTCACACGTATATTTGTGCACCTGGGGGCAACTGAGGGGGAAATTGTGCTCACTGGCCCAGCAGAACATAGAATACATGGTCCCTATCATGTAAGGGCCAATTTCATGAGGAGCCAGTTAACGTACCTGTGTGTTCTGGAGGGTGGGGAAAAACCTAATGCACATGGAAAAAACATACCCACTCCATTATGACCCACTGTGCCACCGTGTTCTGCAAATGAGCTTAGCATAATTTACCTGCTACCTGTACAATGGGCAGGGCCCGAGCTAGTGATTCTCACCCAGGCACCGTTCCTCCATACAGAGAATGCAGCATGGAGGGGCTCAGTGAATTTGGCAGTGAAGGTGTGTAAGTGTCTGATTGGCTCACTCAGCTCATAAAAGGACAGACGTTTGGCCTCATAGTCCAGTGAGATCCTGATTCTCATGCAGGAAGAGACGTGGGGTAACTTTGTTTCTTTCCTGTCATGTGCCACTGAATATCTGTTATTATTACCCCATCTGTACAAACACCAGGACTTGTTATTATTCCCAATACAGGACTGATCCCCTCCCCTCTCTATACTGGGATAGGCCACCCCTACCATCCAGTCCCCTGATTCACTGCCCTCCACTTCCCAGTAATGTCGCCCTAAGGGGAAACTCCTACTGCTTAAAGCCTGAGGATAGTTCCAAAATCTCTCTGGGGATTGTGGGTAATGTAGTTCTGTTAGTGAGTTGGAAGCAGATTTCCTGTCCCCTGATACAGATACATGATTATAAGCCGTGTTTATATCCAGTAACAGGTCTGTAGCCTCCTGCCCAGGGATCACCCTTCCCTTTACCCCAGTCACAATGGCAGCTAAGCCTGTGAGTAATGTCTCTGAGATCAGATCCACATCCAGATCCCCTACAGCAGGGACCTTTATATCATGTCTCTCTCTGCCCCCCTCATTATCTGCAGCTCCATGTGATTCCCGTTCCTGTAGGACAGTGAGTGGATCTGCCATGTTGCACAGCTCCTCAATGTGACGGATCTTCCAGGACAGCTCGTCCTTCTTTATTTCCAGCTGCTCCATCAGATCAGTGAGTGTGAGTGAGAGCTTCTCTTTCTGGCTGGAGATGTCACTCAGGAGTCGCTTCTCTAGGGCTTCCAGCTGTTCCCTGATGTCTCTAAACAGGGCAGTGACTCTCTCTGTCTCACCGGCTGCTTTTTCTGCCACTTCTCTCCTGCGCTCCTGCAGTCTCTGGGCTCCTCTCTCAGTCTCCTCTCTCTCTGGCCTCAGTTTCTCCACAACTTTCCTCACTTTCTCTTTCTTCTTCTCAGAGGCCTCACTCAGCAGCTCCACCCTGTGGCCCCTGTGCTCTCCGGCCAGGCAGCAGGACACACAGATAAAGGCCTCGCAGCAGTAATACTCAAGGATCCGCTTGTGTACAGAACATTTTCTCTCCATGAAGGAAGCGGTGGGCTCAGACAGTACATGTTCTGCTGCCTTGCTGTGCACCCTCAGGTGCTTATTACACACAGAAGCCTCACAGTGCAGACAGGATTTAACAGCAGGTACATGGGAGTCACAGTAGGTGCAGGGAATCCCAGTCTCCCCCGGCTCCGGCTGAGCAGAAAGGAATCGCTCTGCTATGTTCCTCAGAGTTCTGTTCCTGAACAGGACAGGACGCGCCTTAAACTCCTGTCTGCATTCAGGGCAGGAATAAGCCCTAGATCCCTCCTGGGTGTCCCATGTTGTCCCAATACAGCCCCGGCAGAAGTTATGGGCACACGGCAGGGATACAGGATCAGTATAAATGCTCAGGCAGATGGAGCAGCTCAGCTCGTCTCTCAGATCAGCAGCCGACGCCATCACTGAGAGCAGGAACAGCAACTGAACAAGAAACGAAACTGAAAGTTCCCTTTTTATCCAAGACAAACAGCACTTTGTACTCCTGTGAGTTAACCCTCTCAGTTCCTGATTGTAGTCTCTATTTGAATTTATTATTATTATTTTGCAAGTAAGAATCAAGATAAATGGAAGGCACTCTGGGCAAAGACATTGATCACAATAACCAAAGTGTGGAAGAGATCTTGCACATTAAGAAAAAGGAAAATACAAAGGAGGTTCTGCAACAGACATTACATATAGCGCGTGAATATGGAAAATATTCCTGCACCAAATAGAGGAGGCAATGGAGAGTTAGTGCTGAAACAGATAATTGTAATGGATAATTACATAATAATAATTACTGTATAGATTAAACACTAATCTGATGGTTTGAATGAGGACAGAGAACTCTTAAGCTGGCCATAGATGCATTCGAACGATCGGACTTCCCCATCTCCCGACCTGCCACTAAACTTTCAGATCAAATTAAGTAGTAAAAGAACAGATCAGCTGATGTTCTGCCCCTGACAGTAATCATATAAAAATGATGTCTGACAAAAGCTGGTGACCGTCTCCCACTGATATCGTCAGATCGGCAATACACGCAGAGATATTATCGACAGAAATTTTCTAACCTGTCTGAACGACTGATCTCTGTGGGACGACAGATGTTGGGACTCTCCACACACCATCTGAAAATCATACGAATCGAGGATTCGTACGATCGGATCTTTGCGTCTATGGACAGCTTTACAATTTTTCCAACGGATGGTTCCAACTCCTCTGCCTAATTGATTGATCTCCAACTATGGCTTTGGCTTGTTTTATAGTATAAACATTGTTTATTCTAGTGTTTTTATGATTTTATTAAAAAGAAAAATTTTATTCTTCTTGCCAGGCTGTACAAAATGAACTTTGAAGCTGTTCATGGATTTGCCCTTGTGATTTAGTTTAGTATCATCTGCAAAAATAGAAACAGTACTTCAATGGCCACCTCCAGGTCATTAATAAACAAGTTGAAAAGCAAGGGACCTAGTACAGAGCCCTGCGGTACTCCACTAACAACACTGGTCCAATTAGAAAATGTTCCATTTACCACCACTCTTTGTAGTCTATCTTTTAGCCAGTTCTCTATCCAGGTACAAATACTATGTTCCAGGCCAACATTCCTTCATTTAACCAGTAACCTTTTGTGTGGCACTGTATCAAATGCTTTAGCAAAGTCTAAGTAAATCACATCCACTGCCATCCCAGAGTCTAGGTTCCTGCTCAACACCTCATTCAAGGCAATTAGTCTGGCAAAAATCGAATTAAAACCATGATGACACAAACTCATAGTATGAATGTGTATTAAAGTATCTTAAAATTACAAAATGACAGAAAGATCTGTTATCCGTAAACCCCAGGTCCCGAGTATTGTGCATAACAGGTCCCATACCTGTATATTATTATTATAAAATTATTTCCCTTTTCTGTGTAATAATAAAACAGTAGTTGTACTTGATCCCAACTAAGATATAATTAATCCTTATTGGAGGCAAAACCAGCTTATTGGGTTTATTAAATGTTTATATGATTTTCTAGGAGACTTAAGCTATGGAGATCCAAACTACAGAAAGATCCGCTACCCGGAAAACCCTACCTGTATATTAGTGATGTGCGAGTCAGGGTTTCCGACCCGCACCCGACCTGCTAATACCCGCGGCTGCCCGCACCCACTTCCGGGGGTCCTTTTATAGACCGCCCCGCCAATGACGTCACAAAATGGGCGGGGCGAGCAGACGCAACAATTAAAAACCGGAACCAGGAAGTTGGATGCAGGGATTTGAAGGTGGTGGGCCGGGAGAGCAGGAGAAGAGCTCAACCCACACCAGCCCACCACCCGTGAAGAGCACTGCGAGGTCAACCCAAACCCGCGTATATTGGGTCGGCCGCACATCATTACTGTACATTAATGCACTACATGTTGTACCACTGTCTGAATGGAAGAATTATTTGCCCTGTTCCTTTAAGGAAAACAAAGCACGCCCCAGCCCAGCTAATGTAACATATAATATATACGTATCACACACTGGGACAGCACAGGATCATGGGAAACATTTACACACGGATATAAAGTGCTGAATGTGCCCAGGAACCAGTATTATCCCCCCAATCTCAAGACTCTAATGACAGAAA
Source organism: Xenopus petersii (assembly GCA_038501925.1). NCBI lineage: Eukaryota > Metazoa > Chordata > Amphibia > Anura > Pipidae > Xenopus > Xenopus petersii. The sequence continues at coordinate 2,024,571 of CM076683.1, forward strand.
AGTGCTACAAAGGAAAACAAGACCATCTTTTGAATTATAAGATAATTAGGGGCTCAGTTACCAGTAACCACATTATATACAGTCACTGCTCCATACACTGAACACCTAAATCCGGGCACTCCGCTGTATAGTGCTGTCACGGCATATCCGCCCACCAACAAAATGGCGTTGCGCATCTCTGTTATTTACACATCTGACTTGTGTAGGGACAGTTTATAGACGCATCACTTCCTGGGCTGCACTCAAACCGAGCAATCTCATTGGCAGGAGACTGAATTGTCTGAACTGGGGGGCGGGCTGTGAGATACCAGTTCCGCCCTTCGTACACAGCCCAGCTAGGGACTCGCTGAGGAGCAGGCTGGGAATTGTCCCCTGCTGCTCCCTGTAACTCCCTTCTACTGTGTCCCTGACATTCCCATCCCCTGTACTCACATCTCCAGCCTCATCTACTGGGTAAGTCATTTTCCCTCCTCCTCCTCCTCCTGTACTGTCTGTGGGACTGGGGCTTAATCCTGCTGCAGGGACTGATAGAGAGGGGAGATTGGGGGTTAATCCTGCTGCAGGGACTGATAGAGAGGGGAGACTGGGGGTTAATCCTGCTGCAGGGACTGATAGAGAGGGGAGACTGGGGGTTAATCCTGCTGCAGGGACTGATAGAGAGGGGAGACTGGGGGTTAATCCTGCTGCAGGGACTGATAGAGAGGAGAGACGGGGGGTTAATCCTGCTGCAGGGACTGATAGAGAGGGGAGACTGGGGGTTAATCCTGCTGCAGGGACTGATAGAGAGGGGAGACTGGGGGTTAATCCTGCTGCAGGGACTGATAGAGAGGGGAGACTGGGGGTTAATCCTGCTGCAGGGACTGATAGAGAGGAGAGACGGGGGGTTAATCCTGCTGCAGGGACTGATAGAGAGGGGAGACTGGGGCTTAATCCTGCTGCAGGGACTGATAGAGAGGGGAGACTGGGGGTTAATCCTGCTGCAGGGACTGATAGAGAGGTCGAGACTGCTGGTTAATCCTGCTGCAGGGACTGATAGAGAGGGGAGACTGGGGGTTAATGCTGCTGCAGGGACTGATAGAGAGGGGAGACTGGGGGTTAATCCTGCTGCAGGGACTGATAGAGAGGGGAGACTGGGAGTTAATCCTGCTGCAGGGACTGATAGAGAGGGGAGACTGGGGGTTAATCCTGCTGCAGGGACTTATAGAGAGGGGGGACTGGGGGTTAATCCTGCTGCAGGGACTGATAGAGAGGGGAGACTGGGGGTTAATCCTGCTGCAGGGACTGATAGAGAGGGGAGACTGGGGTTAATCCTGCTGCAGGGACTGATAGAGAGGGGAGACTGGGGGTTAATCCTGCTGCAGGGACTGATAGAGAGGGGAGACTGGGGCTTAATCCTGCTGCAGGGACTGATAGAGAGGGGAGACTGGGGCTTAATCCTGCTGCAGGGACTGATAGAGAGGGGAGATTGGGGGTTAATCCTGCTGCAGGGACTGATAGAGAGGGGAGACTGGGGGTTAATCCTGCTGCAGGGACTGATAGAGAGGGGAGACTGGGGGTTAATCCTGCTGCAGGGACTGATAGAGAGGGGAGACTGGGGGTTAATCCTGCTGCAGGGACTGATAGAGAGAGGAGACTGGGGGTTAATCCTGCTGCAGGGACTGATAGAGAGGGGAGACTGGGGGTTAATCCTGCTGCAGGGACTGATAGAGAGAGGAGACTGGGGGTTAATCCTGCTGCAGGGACTGATAGAGAGGGGAGACTGGGGCTTAATCCTGCTGCAGGGACTGATAGAGAGGGGAGACTGGGGGTTAATCCTGCTGCAGGGACTGATAGAGAGGGGAGACTGGGGGTTAATCCTGCTGCAGGGACTGATAGAGAGGGGAGACTGGGGCTTAATCCTGCTGCAGGGACTGATAGAGAGGGGAGACTGGGGCTTAATCCTGCTGCAGGGACTGATAGAGAGGGGAGACTGGGGGTTAATCCTGCTGCAGGGACTGATAGAGAGGTCGAGAGTGCTGGTTAATCCTGCTGCAGGGACTGATAGAGAGGGGAGACTGGGGGTTAATGCTGCTGCAGGGACTGATAGAGAGGGGAGACTGGGGGTTAATCCTGCTGCAGGGACTGATAGAGAGGGGAGACTGGGAGTTAATCCTGCTGCAGGGACTGATAGAGAGGGGAGACTGGGGGTTAATCCTGCTGCAGGGACTTATAGAGAGGGGGGACTGGGGGTTAATCCTGCTGCAGGGACTGATAGAGAGGGGAGACTGGGGGTTAATCCTGCTGCAGGGACTGATAGAGAGGGGAGACTGGGGTTAATCCTGCTGCAGGGACTGATAGAGTGGGGAGACTGGGGGTTAATCCTGCTGCAGGGACTGATAGAGAGGGGAGACTGGGAGTTAATCCTGCTGCAGGGACTGATAGAGAGGGGAGACTGGGGGTTAATCCTGCTCAGGGCTGGTCCTATCAAATGTGGGGCCCAATTGGGACCATGTTGGCGGGGCCCCTAGACAAAGTGTTGCTGGCTACTGACACAGCAAGTATTTAGGAAAATAAGGGCATACAGGCACAAAATAGAAAGGAAAGGGGCAGTGTGGGGCCCCCCAGAGGTGCGGGGCCCCATTTGGTCCAATTGGCCTAAGGCCGGCCTTGATCCTGCTGCAGGGACTGATAGAGAGGGGAGACCATGTAGGATTGGTGGCAGTTAGACAGTATTGCTGCTGGGCTGTGAGTGATCCGCCCCTCTGTGCCTGTTGGTCCCTGGCTGACAGTTGAGTTCCTGACAGATGAGGAGATCAGTTGCCACTAGTGGGGGTGTCTAATCTCCTGTGAATGTTTAGTAACCAGTAATAAAGTGAATTGCCAGTGGCAAATATATGAGTTGCGTTCTCTTTCCAAAGTCACCTGATGTTGGTTTGTGTAGAAAATTTTGGATGAATTAAAAAGCGGAAGTGTTTTAAATGTTTCCTCTCTTCATTGCCGGGGGGGGGGGGGGGAGGCACAGTAGGAGATTAGTGGGTCGCACCAGAGGGAATTTATTGTGGGGCAACTAATCTTGTGTGTCAGGAGCCTCAGAGAAAAACTCATTCAGTTAAAGCTAATGTGCTGTTAACCCATTGATTTCCATTAACAGGTCCCCAATGTGTGAGCCTCCCCTGGTCTCAAACTGCTACGGCACGACCATGTCCCCCAGGGGTATGATGGGACCATACACATTGTTACTGAGCAACTGGACCCACACAGTCTACAGCCAATAGGTGCTGATATCCACTGGTGGGACAGTTCCCATAGAAAACAAAATAATTCCATGTTATTTTGGGGAGATCGGGATGTGCTGTGGCTCCAGCTGTTTCCCAGTTCACCCATACTGGAGAATCAGTGCTATTTGGCCTTTATTGTGGAAGCTAAACCACTAACTGCCAGTTTGTCCCACTGTCACTCCATTCATATGACGAACCCTAAAGTTACCTGCTGACTGGCCGCCCTGGAGGCTCCCTCAGTTTCTCCCTACAAGTCATTCACTTGGCTCGATTTTATCACAGAAGATCGAAACCTCTTCCTGGAAGATGAAATGATGTTGCCGGGGGGTAGAGCAGCGCTTGCTCCTTTGTACAGGAGGGTGTGAATGACGAGACTATTTGATACTGTGGGGATTGTTGGCTTTTGGGGTTCAGTGAAGGTGAGAGCAAGGGAATGTGGAGCAGCAGTTGGTCCCTATAGAGACCATAATCACAGCTAACCCCCCCGTCCTATTGGAATCATTGTTTCGGACCCAGTGGCCATTTATAGAGAGTCCAAGTGAAGGTAGCATTAGGGGCTTAGGCTGTACCATAGCTAGGAATCCCCACCTGTTATGTTTTGGTATGATCCACTATAGATACTCTCTGTTTGAGCTGCCTCATACCCCTCTCCTCTAGAAACAGTTGCCCATGTGTAGCCATCACTCCTCATGTCTGTCAGTCCAAACTGCCATACCCCGGTGGTACAATCAGTATTGGTCCTGCACTCACTCTCTGTCCTTCATCAAGTTTATTAGGCTTTTCCTACCCCCCAATTTACACCAGACTCTCACCAATATGAACCCATCGATGTACGAGGCCTTTCCTACCCCCCAGTTCTACATCGGACTGTGCGTTCCTGATTTGCAGGATTTCCAAAGATGAAACCAGAAATTTCAGAAATAAAATTAGAGCAAGAACATTCAGAAGATCACCTGAACCCAATGGAAATCATGGCAGTTACACTTACTGATGGGGGTGAGAATGGTATGATTCTGTTGGTATCTCTAGGCTGAGCTTGAGGGATCTCCCTGTTGTGTCTGTCTGTCTGTCAGCTGCTTGCTCTGTCTTTTGGACTTCAACAAGGTTTAGTTCTCTTGGGTTAAATCACAGGCCTATTTGCTTTAGTATTCGGACCCTCCACTCGGCTCTATCAATCCATTCTCTTTCCGGTACTTTCCAGTTATGGAGCTCTGATTCTCTGTACTTCCTGCTCCCGGGCTGTTCTCTTTCCTATGGTCAGACTGCAGAGAATCATTTGTGGGATTATTATAGATCAGGTTGATGGTGTAACTATTGCTCCATCAACTTCAATAGAGATCAAAAGAGTGATCCCTCAAATATCTGCTGAGCACTAAATCTGAGCCAAGAACATGGGATTTACTTACCCATGAACTGGCCCAGGATTTATCCCAGGTGGCCAAGTAATGGCTACAAGGTGAAAGAAACACGAGGACAACTGTATTTAGACTGTTCCCCCCGCTGGCGACTTACATTAGTGACGCAAGGAAAGGACTTTGTACCATCTGCAAAACGTTCACTCCCTCACTGTGTTTGTGTTATTGTATGATCATATCTGACCAGCTTCATGCGTGTTGCTTCGACATACAGTGTCCGTGTGTAGAGGTGAGTGTTCTTGTTGGTCTGGCCCTAATCAATATGTTTTATTGGTATTTTGCAACGGCCAGGCTCTGGGCACTGGGGGTTGTTCTGTGACCATATAAAGGCACAAGGCTGCAGGCTGAGTTATACAGGGAACTCTGAGTATCACTCATGTATTATAAGGGATAATGTACCCCCTACTGTAAATGATAAGGATATTAGAAGTCACTGAGGGGTTGTTCTGTGACCATATAAAGACACAAGGCTGCAGGCTGAGTTATACAGGGAACTCTGAGTATCACTCATGTATTATAAGGGATAATGTACCCCCTACTGTAACTGATAAGGATATTAGAAGTCACTGAGGGGTTGTTCTGTGACCATATAAAGACACAAGGCTGCAGGCTGAGTTATACAGGGAACTCTGAGTATCACTCATGTATTATAAGGGATAATGTACCCCCTACTGTAACTGATAAGGATATTAGAAGTCACTGAGGGGTTGTTCTGTGACCATATAAAGGCACAAGGCTGCAGGCTGAGTTATACAGGGAACTCTGAGTATCACTCATGTATTATAAGGGATAATGTACCCCCTACTGTAAATGATAAGGATATTAGAAGTCACTGAGGGGTTGTTCTGTGACCATATAAAGACACAAGGCTGCAGGCTGAGTTATACAGGGAACTCTGAGTATCACTCATGTATTATAAGGGATAATGTACCCCCTACTGTAACTGATAAGGATATTAGAAGTCACTGAGGGGTTGTTCTGTGACCATATAAAGGCACAAGGCTGCAGGCTGAGTTATACAGGGAACTCTGAGTATCATTCATGTATTATAAGGGATAATGTACCCCCTACTGTAAATGATAAGGATATTAGAAGTCACTGAGGGGTTGTTCTGTGACCATATAAAGGCACAAGGCTGCAGGCTGAGTTAAACAGGGAACACTGAAGTGACTTTTAACACTGTTACAGAAATGACACCAGTGATATCACTAAGCATTGATTATAACTGATGACATCACTAGGTATATATATACCATGATATTGTGAATTCCAGCTGTGTAACAATATAATGTATCTGGTATATCAATACTGGGGATACAGAACCAGTAGGGGGCGCAGCTTGTGTAGATGGGGGGGGGGCATTATGTGTTTATTGAGGTGCTGAATTGATTTGCAAGGGATAGTGGTTTATTTAAGCTGCACCCCTAGAGTATGTTACATGTAAGTTTTGTGCTTTATATCATGTCACGGAGGGGCTCTTAGGGGCATCAGGTCGGCACATGGGGAGCTGCTTGTGGAAACCTCTGAGAGTCTTTGTGATTGTGGATAACCCCGAATTTCTCATTCTCCATTGTTGGTCACAGACTTATCAGCATCCCATGTGCCACATATTGGTCTGAGACTATAATTTATAAGGAATAAATATATATATATATATATATATACAGTATATACATAAGCACTCATTTTCTTTTTGCCCTGCCTCTATAATCCACATCTAGGCCTTTTCCCCCTCATTTAAGAGCAGAAGCGAGAGAGGACATCATTCTATTGATCAGTCACCTGTTGGGCTGTTAATGCCACTGCTGTCCCACCCCCTCCCGTGTTGTCTTCTCCTCTCACATTGTCTTCTCCTCCCGCGTTGTTCAAACTTTCTGCATCGAGGGCCAGATTCAGCTCCAGGGCAGCCCCCAGCGAGAACTAGCGCCTTATCCAGTGACATCATGGCGTCACTCGCAGATGCTAACGTGTGATTGCGTCACTGCGTGCAGCCGCCATGGGAAGAAGATTTTTCGTGAGTGAAAAAAGTACTGGATCCTGGGTTGGGGTAGCTCATCGACCGGACTTTGGACATGTCTGCCTTAAGAGATCCTGCCTAAACTATATACAGATGCCCAGTAGTGATGTGCAGGTTGGGGAAAACTCCATTTGTGGATCCACACCAACCTGCCCAGCCAATGATGTCACAAAAGGGGCGGAGCAGGTGCATCTATAAAACCGGAAGCTGGCAGTGTAAGGTCACATGTGGGGAGAGCATGCAGAAGAACACAACCCGACCCGCAAATGGTGCAGCGAGGACTGCCGACCCATGAGTATTAGACTTGTCTGTACATCACTAATGCCCAGCACTGTACTGTGTATTGAGGCAAACACTGCCTTCCTATAGGCCAAAGGCCATCACATGCTCCTCCAGCAATGGTGCCCCTGCGTTTGTGGGAACAAGACTAAGGGGCAGATTTACTATGGGTCGAATATCGAGGGTTAATTTACCCTCGATATTCGACTAGGAATTTAAATCCTTCGACTTCGAATATCGAAGTCGAAGGATTTAGCGCAGGAAATTCGATCGATCGAAGGATTATTCATTCGATCGAACGATTAAATCCTTCGAATCGAACGATTCAAAGGATTTTAATCCAACGATCGAAGGAATATCCTTCGATGCAAAAAACTTAGGCAAGCCTATGGGGACCTTCCCCATAGGCTAACATTGAGTTCGGTAGCTTTTATCTGCCGAACTAGGGGGTCAAATTTTTTTTTAAAGAGACAGTACTTCGACTATCGAATGGTCGAATAGTCGAACGATTTTTAGTTCGAATCCTTCGATAGTCGAAGGTCGAAGTAGCCCATTAGATGGTTGAAGTAGCCCAAAAAACACTTCGAAATTCGAAGTTTTTTTAATTCGAATCCTGCACTCGAATTTAGTAAATCTGCCCCTAGGTGGGAGTTGCTTTGAGAACCCTTGTGTACTCATAACAATGCTTCCTCCTGTATAAATACATACTTTTATTGTTCATCGTGTTATTGTAAGTTCTGCGTGGTGTTCTGAGCAATTGTCATTCTCATGGTCTTTTCCTTATCGGCAGGTTTCCCAGAGCCGGAGCCAGAGATATTACAGGTTAAAATAGAGGAAGAAGAACGGGACTTTGTAGAGCCGCTACACCAGATGGAACGGACATCGAGCAGATTTACAAATGGGAGTAAGTACCCTGGGCTTCGCTCTCATTTATCTTGTCTGCTCTTGTTCTGTATCAACACAATATCAGCTTTGGTTCTTCTGCACAATCCATTGCCGTGCTCTCTACTGACTGTAGCCACAACCAATTAGACTTGGACGTCTTGTATTCATTTCTGATTGGTTTCTATGGTCACACTGGAGTATGGTCACTGCTGCTTCCGAAGATTGGAACTTCAATTACCCATAATAATCACAATATAACAAAGTGATTCTGTTTGGGGGCGACTGCTTACTCTTTTGCATTACTGTTGGAATTTCATTTTTTCTCCCTGTAGGAGGATATTGTGAGGAAAGGCCGATCCCCCCAGAAAACTACATGAGTCCCGACTTCCTGAAAGAGTTCATAGAGATGTACCGCGCTCTCCCGTGCTTGTGGAAAGTGAAGTCGACGGATTATTTTAACAAGCACAAGAAGAACCGGGCGTACGAGAAACTGGTGAGACTGTGCAAGACCGTGTGTCCCACCGCAAACCTGGAATACGTCAAACACAAAATCGCCAACCTAAGAACCGTCTTCAAAAAGGAGCTGAAGAAAGTGGAATTATCCAAACGATCCGGGGCCACGGGGGATAACGTGTACGTCCCCCGTCTCTGGTATTTCGAACTGCTAAAATTTACCATCGAGCAGGAGACGACCAGCAACTGCATGCCCAACCTGGTGGAAAACGAAGAAATGATCCCTTGTGATGAGGCAGAGGAGGAGCAAAGGGCGAGCGAAGAAAGCTTTGTTGAAATTATTGAAAGTCCAGATTTGTCTCAGGTATGAAATGAATTCCTTAGTGGAAAGTCTTTTGTGCGGTTTCTTCAATACGCATCAGTTTGGGCAGCAGCAAGGCATCCATGTCAGAGTTGTGGTGGCCATGGGTCTCCACTTGCCAGAAGCAGCACTCAGTAACTTCTATATGTGCTCTCCATCTGCTTTCTCCCCGTTCCAGTTTATTGGTAGGATTGAGCCAGCATTGAGCCAGCTTTCCCCCTGACATCACCACAGAAGGCATGGCTATAACAAGTCCATTCTCTAGCCCGGTGTAGGCCGGGCCTGGGTTGAGAAGGGGTGGATACTGGTTGGGAAATGCCAGCTTTTTTATCACTACCAGCAGCCTCCCCATATAACATTATAAAATGAATTCATGTTTTTAGAGATTGAATTCATCTGGTCAATTTTGCTGTGTAGCCAAACTCTTAAGGTTATGTGACTTAAAGGGATACTGTCATGGGAAAAAAACATTTTCTTCAAAATGAATCAGTTAATAGTGCTGCTCCAGCAGAATTCTGCACTGAAATCCATTTCTCAAAAGAGCAAACAGATTTTTTTATATTCAATTTTGAAATCTGACATGGGGCTAGACATATTGTCAATTTCCCAGCTGCCCCTGGTCATGTGACTTGTGCTCTGATAAACTTCAATCACTCTTTACTGCTGTACTGCAAGTTGGAGTGATATCACCCTCCCTTTTCCCCCCCAGCAGCCAAACAACAGAACAATGGGAAGGTAACCAGATAGCAGCTCCCTAACACAAGATAACAGCTGCCTGGTAGATCTAAGAACAACACTCAATAGTAAAATCCAGGTCCCACTAAGACACATTCAGTTACATTGAGAAGGAAAAACAGCAGCCTGCCAGAAAGCATTTCTCTCCTAAATGCAGGCACAAGTCACATGACCAGGGGCAGCTGGGAAATTGACAATATGTCTAGCCCCATGTCCGATTTCAAAATTGAATATAAAAAAATCTGTTTGCTCTTTTGAGAAATGGATTTCAGTGCAGAATTGTGCTGAAGCAGCACTATTAACTGATTCATTTTGAAAATTTTTTTTTTTTCCCATGACAGTATCCCTTTAAATGGATACTGTCATGGGAAAACATTTTTTGGTTTTTCTTATATTTAATTTTGAAATCTGACATGGGGCTAGACATATTGTCAGTTTCCCAGGTGCCCCCAGTCACGTGACTTGTGCTCTGATAAACTTCAATCACTCTTTACTGCTGTACTGCAAGTTGGAGTGATATCACCCCCTCCCTTCCCCCCCCCCCCCAGCAGCCAAACAACAGAACAATGGGAAGGTAAAGAGATAGCAGCTCCCTAACACAAGATAACAGCTGCCTGGTAGATCTAAGAACAACACTCAATAGTAAAATCCAGGTCCCAGTGAGACACATTTAACAAACATTTAGAAATAAAAACTAAATCATAAAAATCTGAATCCCTTTAAAGTGTTTCTAAATTATGATTATTGCTCTGTTGTGACTGCTTTTTGTTCTTTAGTTTTTGGCTGAACCATTTCTGTGGGATTTTGTGCACCCCTACCTATTCTCCATCACGTGTTCCCCATCCCCCCAGAACATAGGAATGTTTTGGAAAGCCTCATTTCATCCTTTTTAATTGGTGTCTCTATGTAGGTGAGTATCCACAGGCAGAACGAGGTGCTGGTGGAAAACGACCCTGAAGAATTTAGTCTCCCAAAGAAACAAATGAAGAGAAAACTGTGCAACGACGACCTGGAAAAACAGTTGTTGTCCCAAGCGGCGGCCATTTTGGGCAGAGACGACGACGAGTGCGACAATTTTGGGGTCATTGTAGCGTCAAAACTTCGTAAAATGGATGAGAACCAAAGACTCGCTGCCGAGATGATTATTTGGGACGTGTTACATAAAGGGATGTTAAAGCAGCTGAATGTACAGGATCCCATTGGACAATATACGGGACCAGTACATCACAGTTATAAGTAAATAGTCTGCGACTCTTGGCTTCAACCATCAGAACTTCTCCTCCTGCCGAGATTCTGTTCCTTTTAGCGACACCAGTGTATTTCCCAGAGAGGATCCAGTTCATTGACTGTATTTATGGGACCTGGAGACACTGCACTTGGGGCCGGGCCCCTGACTCGATGAGAACTGAGCTGAATTCAGAGGCTGCATTTTATTTTATCTTCAGCAATTGCAGCAAAGCCTCCATGTTGGCTCTTTTGTAGCTCTTAGTTCCTCCCGTAGGCGCAAGTTCCACTCACACAATGATTTATATAGAGATCAGTTTAGGAGATTTTTATCGATAGTCACAAGTTTTTACTTAATAACTTTACATTTCTCCTGTGACGATAAAGAAACCAATATACTGTACGTCCCTTTGTCCAACCACCGGCTGTCTGTCCTGAACAATGGTCTGGCACCTCCCTAACAGAATGACAGCCAATGGGAACAGGGAGAAAAGTCATTCTGAAAAAGGTTATTTTATGGGGAAAAGAGTTACATGATCTGGAATTCACAGAAAATTCATTTCTAATATGTATATTATCATCATCATCAAGGGAAACAAAGTCTTATGTACCCTCTGATCCTGCTATAACCAAATATATTATAGAATATATCATGTATTATAGTATATTTCTGAGAAACACTGTATTGGGATTTAATGAACTGCAGCTATTCCCTGTGTCCCTGACATTCCCATCCCCTGTACTCACATCTCCAGCCTCATCTACTGGGTAAGTCATTTTCCCTCCTCCTCCTCCTCCTCCTGTACTGTCTGTGGGACTGGGGCTTAATCCTGCTGCAGGGACTGATAGAGAGGGGAGACTGGGGGTTAATCCTGCTGCAGGGACTGATAGAGAGGGGAGACTGGGGCTTAATCCTGCTGCAGGGACTGATAGAGAGGGGAGACTGGGGGTTAATCCTGCTGCAGGGACTGATAGAGAGGGGAGACTGGGGCTTAATCCTGCTGCAGGGACTGATAGAGAGGGGAGACTGGGGGTTAATCCTGCTGCAGGGACTGATAAAGAGGGGGGAGACTGGGGGTTAATCCTGCTGCAGGGACTGATAAAGAGGGGGGAGACTGGGGGTTAATCCTGCTGCAGGGACTGATAGAGAGGGGAGACTGGGGGTTAATCCTGCTGCAGGGACTGATAAAGAGGGGGGAGACTGGGGGTTAATCCTGCTGCAGGGACTGATAGAGAGGGGAGACTGGGGGTTAATCCTGCTGCAGGGACTGATAGAGAGGGGAGACTGGGGATTAATCCTGCTGCAGGGACTGATAGAGAGGGGAGACTGGGGGTTAATCCTGCTGCAGGGACTGATAGAGAGGGGAAACTGGGGGTTAATCCTGCTGCAGGGACTGATAGAGAGGGGAGACTGGGGGTTAATTCTGCTGCAGGGACTGATAGAGAGGGGAGACTGGGGGTTAATCCTGCTGCAGGGACTGATAGAGAGGGGAGACTGGGGGTTAATCCTGCTGCAGGGACTGATAGAGAGGGGAGACTGGGGGTTAATCCTGCTGCAGGGAGTGATAGAGAGGGGAGACTGGGGGTTAATCCTGCTGCAGGGACTGATAGAGAGGGGAGACTGGGGGTTAATTCTGCTGCAGGGACTGATAGAGAGGGGAGACTGGGGGTTAATCCTGCTGCAGGGACTGATAGAGAGGGGAGACTGGGGGTTAATCCTGCTGCAGGGACTGATAGAGAGGGGAGACTGGGGGTTAATCCTGCTGCAGGGACTGATAGAGAGGGGAGACTGGGGGTTAATCCTGCTGCAGGGACTGATAGAGAGGGGAGACTGGGGGTTAATCCTGCTGCAGGGACTGATAGAGAGGGGAGACTGGGGGTTAATCCTGCTGCAGGGACTGATAGAGAGGGGAGACTAGGGGTTAATCCTGCTGCAGGGACTGATAGAGAGGGGAGACTAGGGGTTAATCCTGCTGCAGGGACTGATAGAGAGGGGAGACTGGGGCCAAAGACTGTCAGATGACTCCTAATAACCCACCCATTGGCAATCTTTCTATGGGGGATTATCTGCTATCATTGACCATTGGAAAAGTATATTTTTCATGAAATAGCTTTGTATGTATCTGTGTTATACATATGAACTGCTTTGCGGTTTATTTTATAGAGGTATAGTTTCCCTTTAAGTAGATCTAAAGTCTTCATTTTAAAAAGCTACTCACATCTAAAGAAACAACCTTCTCTATATCACATAGGGATACACTGAATCCCTTTTTTTTGGATTCGGCCAAACCCCCGGAATTCTTTGTGAAAGATTTAGCTGAATACTGAACCAAATCGTAATTTGCATATTCAAATTAGCGGTGGGAATGGGAAAACTTTTACGTCCTTGTTTGTTGACAAAAAAGTCATGCAAGTTCACTCCCCGCTCTTAATTTGCATATTCAGATTCCGTTCGGCCGGGCAGAATGATTCAGCCGAATCCTGGTGAAAAAGGCATTGAATCCCGAAGCAAATCCTGGATTCGGTGCATCTCTAATATCACAAGTGATGAGCACAATTAATGTTCTGTCACCATTTGTCTCCCTCGTTTCCTCCTGTTACAGACAGACAGCTGCGCTCCGCACTAGGGATGCACTGAGTTCACTATTTTGGATTGGGCCGAATCCTTCGCAAAAGATTCGGCTGAACTGAATCCGAATCCTAATTTGCATATGCAAATTAGGGATGGAAAGGGTAAAATGTTTTTTAATTCCTTGTTTTTTGACAAAGTCGCGAGATTTTCCTCCCCACACCTATTTTGCATATGCAAATTAAAAAAATATTTTGCATATGCAAATTCGGATTTGGTTCAGCCAGGCAGAAGGATTTGGTGCATCCCTACTCCTCTAAATGTAGATATTCACCTACTCAATTTCATTTGGCTGCTGCTCCCAGTACCACTGGCCATCGGCAACAAGGGCTCTCGATTAGGAGGAACGAGCAAGGGCGGCCATTACTAACGGATGGTACATTGGCCCATAAGCAAAAGATTTGTGTTCTGCACTTGGGTTTAGGTTTGAAGAAGCTGAGGGAGATTTCTTGAGGAATTCAGGAATGGAACTCCAGGAGATAAAAGCATCAACAATGTGAGGTTATAGAATGGAGATGGCAGTGGCTCTGCGGGTTCTGAAATAATGATGACTCTGAAAGGAAAGATATGATGAAAAACAATAAAAACCTTTCTCACATCTTTCCTAAGCAGAAGAACATCAGCCTCTTTCTTTCTCCTGACAACTTCCTTGACTACTTGCTGGTCAGAATGGTGGGAAACTGACCAGCAGGTGGCGCTGTTGTAACACAATTCATTCATATTAACAGCACATGTATCCCTTAATATCTTGGAATTAAAACAAAATAAATAATGAATGTAAATGACAAAAGTGCTTAGAATAGCCCTCTCATCAGTTTTACATTCACTTATTTTTAAGGTTTACTTATCATTTAAAGAGCTAGCTCAGCAGACATGAGGCAAGTCACATGGGGGAGAAACCTTTCCTATGTACAGAATGCAGAAAACATTTCTCTTTAAAGGCCAACCTTCACTCACATTACCCAATGCACACGGGGAGAAACCCTTCACATGTACAGAATGTGGCAAATCATTCCCTTATGTGACGAGTCTTCTCAGACGCCAGTGGTGAGCGGTGAGGAAACATCTCGAGACGAGACATCACGACAAGATGGAGGATGCGAGCAGTACATCAAACATAATATTTACCGGCCTGCTCAGTAAAATTGATGCGTGATGCTAATGTTATTAATAGGAAAAAATGGCAAGAATATAGGAAGGCCACTATTTTTTTTTCCAGAAAAGCTGGCTGTCCTAGCACTGAATGGGTTAAATTTGTATTGACCAGGGGTATAAGACTAATTAATTACAGATCTCAAGCTCAAGGGGAAGAAAGGAAAGATTCTATTAAAGAACTGCCTTATTTGTAGTGATGGACCAATTTCTCCCATAAAATTTGTGAAAGTGCAAAAAATTCACGAAAAAAACATGAAATCGAAAATTTGCGTGAAAAAAAACATGAAAATCAGAAATTTACACGAAAAAATAGTGAAAATCTGAAATTTATGCCCTTGTCTGAAAAGTCGCTCATATCAATTTCGACTCTGGCGTTAAAGTCAATGGGCTTCCAAACAGTGTTCATGCGCGGTGATTTTGACGCGAGCGACTCTTGGGATGCCTGTCCAAAATTTAATGGCGACGTCAATTTTTGCAGGAGATTCGCAAATTTATTCGCCAGCGGCCAAACGCAGTCATTTGCTGCAAATTCATGCCAGGCGAATTTATTCACCCATCACTACTTATTTGAATACTTGGAGGAGGAGGAGGAGCAAATGAATTTGTATTGGAGATCACTGAGCCTTGGAAAGAACTGTATTACAATAAAAAACTGTTTGATGAAATTAAGAAAGGGAAGGGGGAGGGGCGGCAGACTTTGCTAAATAGACCATTTCGAGTGATATTGGCAGAAAACAAAGGGGAGCTGCTTGGCCCTGCAGACATTGATACATTGATACATTGCACTGGGACCCAGAACATTTCTAACCAGACTGATCAATTTTCTGACAGATGTCGCATGAAAAATCGTTAGATGCGCGATTGTTTGATTCCCCCTAACCTCACGATAATTTGACGGATTGCTCTGATTGCGCTGAAATCGGACGTTCGCTAACGAAAAATCTTTCCATCTATGGGGACCTTAACTTCTCCCAAGGGACCCGTTATCTTATATTGTTACAATTACTTATTTGCTTATCTCAAAATTGTTACAAACGTATCTTATCTGCAGCTGTGGCTGTTCTGGGCTCTCTGCCAAAAGCCAATTAAATTAGAAACTTTGTTTCTTTTTCTGTTAATCAGCAGAGATAGAGGGGGGTGTTACTACGTGGGCCAACCCAGGCTTTGTTGTGGGGCCAGGTCATCCAGTGTTACTAATGTTACCCCCAATCTGACCATCACCTACTCTCCTTTCACATAATACTTTCACCTGCACCTTCACAAACATCTCTCTCTACCCACATGTACAGAAACCTTAACGCCTCTCATCCACAATTATCAACAGTATCAGCACAATCCATCTCTCATATCAATAATCTTTTCTGTCCCAATATGGCAGCTTCTCTCTACAGTGATGCTCTTTCTACCACCCGTCACAGCTGCTAAACCCCAACACACTAGTGTAACTCAGTACCTCAGAAGATATAGTAGATCAGTGAACGATGGTGGAGAAAGTCACAAACTGATCCTGATTTCATCCACTTCAAATTCATGCTCTCCTGCTATAATCGAGCTCTATTAATAGCTAAAGAAATTAGCAAACTTCTAGCCTGCTCAAACCCCAAAATCTGCTCCCTTGACCCCATACCCTCTCACCCGCGTTTGATACAAGTACCTATAGAGAATGACACCCCTAATGAGTTTGAGGCACAGAAATCAGTGGGAAGGTTGAGCTCCCTTTTCTGCATATCTTCTCTATATCCACTGAAAGACTCACAACATAATTCATTGCATCAATTTATTTTCAGAGATGTGCAACATGTATTGGATCACTCAGAATCTTTCATAACAATATTCAAATGTCTGCCCCCGGCTTTACTCACCTTCATTCTCCAATGCCCCGAGCCTTTAATTATATGTCATTATACTGGGGGAGCAGCAGGAGAGCCGGGGCTGCTAATTGCTAAAATCAGTCTGATCTGTATAACAACACTGAGCTCCTGCCGACCCCTGACTCTCTCCTTATACTCACTGCACTAAGTACTATCAACATCTCTGTAATTCTACTGCTTGTACTGCAATGGGACTGTAACCCACCAACAAAATGGCAGCACCCCCACCTTATAGAGTCTGATACTAAAGCTGTGGGCTGATCCTAAACTGGCCAATATCATGGAGAGAGGAAGGAAGTGACTCCCCCAGGAGTGGATTCTACATTCCCAGTCTCCTCCCAATACACATCCCTCACAGAGCCGAGATTTGAAAGCAAATTGTCCCCTGCTGCTCCCTGCAACTCCCTGCAACTCCGTTCTACTGTGTCCCTGACATTCCCATCCCCTGTACTCACATCTCCAGCCTCATCTACTGGGTAAGTCATTTTCCCTCATCCTCCTCCTCCTCCTCCTCCTCCTGTACTGTCTGTGGGACTGGGGCTTAATCTTGCTGCAGGGACTGATAGAGAGGGGAGACTGGGGGTTAATCCTGCTGCAGGGACTGATAGAGAGGGGAGACTGTGGGACTGGGGGTTAATCCTGCTGCAGGGACTGATAGAGAGGGGAGACTGGGGGTTAATCCTGCTGCAGGGACTGATAGAGAGGGGAGACTGGGGGTTAATCCTGCTGCAGGGACTGATAGAGAGGGGAGACTGGGGCTTAATCCTGCTGCAGGGACTGATAGAGAGGGGAGACTGGGGGTTAATCCTGCTGCAGGGACTGATAGAGAGGGGAGACTGGGGGTTAATCCTGCTGCAGGGACTGATAGAGAGGGGAGACTGGGGGTTAATCCTGCTGGGGTGCCACATTAGGTACCCCAAGTGATAATTTATCTGATAGCCCAGACATGTTATCAGAAACACAGGGTTGTAGATATATAGTAGAAATAAGATAAATGACGTGTTTCAGATACAATATCCCCAGCTCAGGGATGAGACACAGGAGGTGCAGTTATGATCACGTGACATCCCGGGGCTCCTGTACTACAGACAATACTGGGGGGAGACTCAAATAAAACATTGTACTGACTGATTTGTTATAGAGAGAAATGACATAGAGAACGTTATATTACATTGTTTTCCAATGTGATTTTTCATAGTAATTTATTTGCACCACAGCCCCTTACATTAGAGCCGTATCCCCAGGGCCCCTCCTGCCGTGAGTCTGTGAGTTTCGTGCGTCAGGCGGCAGCGAGCGGCCGTTAGAAGGGGCGGCAAAACCCTGACTCTTGTAACTTTAAGAACCAAACTTCCAGGTTTTACCCTTGAAATTCAGCTTGGTGAGTGCAGAGAGCCATATTATACTGAATGCTCCAAAATTTATAGAAGCTCCAGCGCCCCAGGGCTATGAAATTAGACAGCACAAATGTAACAAATATAGCGAAAAAAGTACAACTTATTGTAAAAATATAAGGATACTATAAGTCATTGAGGAGTTCCATGATCATATATAAGTACGAGGCCAAAGGCTGAGTGTTTTTCCTCATATTTTCCTACAAGGAGTATTTTATTTATTCAAAACCATTTCAGAAATTGAGCTTTTACTCTAGAAAATAAATCATAAAAGTGGTAAAACTTACAAATATATTTCTTAGGACATTGCGAGTGCCTAACACGTTTTATGCCTGTTTAGGTCTGTGGGGTAACGCCCAGGGGTCCCTAAGACAGCGCGTCCGTACGTCCTCGGATCCGGGATCTTGTACAGAGAGACACTAACAAGCAGTGAGACTCATAACAAGTTGAGTTTATTGGTTACTATATTGAGTATAAGGACTGAGTATAAGAAACATATGATCTATAGGAGTAAGACACATCATGTGACATCACTTATCAGTAAGTAATGACAGAAGAAACAGCACAAACATTGATTGTGTAACATAAAGGTAACCCTTCAAGGTCATGGAACTCCGAGGTGACTTCTAATATCCTCATATTTTCCAACAAGGGGAACTTTATTTATTATAATACACACGTTTCAGCGAGTCATGTGACTGAAATGACATCACAACGCTCCGTTTATAACTGATGACATCACTAAAAGCTATTTATAAGGATATCATTTACAGGATATTTATGGCTTTTGTGTATTATAAATAAAGTGTTGTACTGAAGGGCCCACAGACCCCCAGCTGCAGCCTCTCATTACCTCCCTGGATCCCCCCACAGCCACGACCCCTGTGACATGTACCTAATTCTTAGTGTGCCTGGGGGCATCGCCCATCGTTTGAGCAGTGGAGCCGGTCTGACCCTGTATATGTTGCAGTATATTTCTGTATAATACACAAAAGCCATGAATATCTTGTAAATTATATCCTTCTAAATGGTGAGTTCTGATGTCATCAGATATACATGTAAAGGTGAGTTCTGATGTCATTTCAGTCACATGACTCACTGAAATTTGTGTATTATAATAAATAAAGTACCCCCAGTTGTAAAATATGAGGATATTAGAAGTTACCTTGGAGTTTCATGACCTGTATAAAAACGCTCGGCCTGCGGCCTCCTACTTTTATATGGTCATGAAACTCCTCGGTAACTTATAATATCCTTATATTTTACAACTGGGGGTACTTTATTCACTATATAATACACAAAAGCCATGAATATCTTGTAAATGAAATCCTTATAAATGGTGACTAGTGATGTCATCAGTTATAAACGGTGAGTTCTGATGTCATTTCTGTCACATGACTCACCGAAACTTGTGTATTATCATAAATAAAGTACCCCCAGTTGCAAAATATGAGGATATTAGAAGTTCCGTGACCTGTATAAAAACACTGGTACTTGTATATGGGCATGCAACTCCTTGTGACTTATAATATCCTTATATTTTACAAGAGGGGGTACTTTATTCACTATATAATACACAAAAGCCATGAATATCTTGTAAATGAAATCCTTATAAATGGTGACTAGTGATGTCATCAGTTATAAACGGTGAGTTCTGATGTCATTTCTGTCACATGACTCACTGAATCTTGTGTATTATAATAAATAAAATACCCCCATGTTTGAAAATATGAGGATATTAGAGGTATAAAGAATGAATTATTATTATGCAGCCTATCCACTGCCCATGAGCATCTACAGGGCCTCATTTTTCCCAGTTTAAGAGAGGAGTAATCGTCGACTACATTCAAAGCTTGTGCTCACGTTGTTTGGAAATATTTTCTCACCAATAGTAAAAGTTTGAACTACACAAATAAGCCTTTGATAAAAACACTTAAGAGGCAACAATTAGGGGCACATTTACTAAGGGTCGAATATCAAAGGTTAATTAACCATCGATATTCGACTATTGAAGTTAAATCCTTCGACTTTGAATATTGAAGTCGGAGGATTTACCGCTATTCGTTCGATCGAACGATTCGAAGGATTTTAATCCATCGATCAAACGAAATTCCTTTGATCAGAAATTAGCTAATTATCTTCCCCATAGGCTAACATTGATGCTCGCTAGGTTTTAGGTGGCGAAGTAGGGGGTCGAAGTTTTTTTTTAAAGAGACAGTACTTCGACTATCGAATGGTCGAATAGTCGAACGATTTTTAGTTAGAATCGTTCGATTCAAAGTCGTAGTCGAAGTAGCCAATTCGATGGTCAAAGTAGCCAAAAAAACACTTCGAAATTCAAAGTATTTTTTATTCTATTCCTTCACTTGAGCTAAGTAAATGTGCCCCTTAATAATGTGAAATACTGCACTATACATTATTCCATTTTTCTGTTTTGTTTCCCCCTCAAACAACCCACGGGTCTGAGGGATCCAGCAATCCAACTTTGCAATTTGTTGACTACTTGCTGGTCAGACTGGTGGGAAACTGACCAGCAGGTGGCGCTGTTGTAACACAATTCATTCATATTAACAGTACATGTATCCCTTAATATCTTGGAATTAAACATAAATAATGAATGTACATTACAATAGTTCTTAGAATAGTCCCCTCATCAATTTTACATTCACTTATTTTAAAGGTTTACTTATCCTTTAATTAAAGAGGAAAGCAAAACATGAAAACAAGTTCCCGTCAATAAATAGTATCTACTCCCCCCAATAAAAGCAACAAAAAAAATTAATAAACAGAACAGCTTCACACAGAAACAATCATTATATATATATATATATCTCAATTCTCAGAATGGCAAAATGCATTAGGCCTGGGACAACTGCCCCCCTAACAGACCCACCCTGGGCAATAAGTATCTCACAAGCACCAATCACCATCATTCAAAGCTCTGTCACTTCCAACTCTGCGCTTCTAACACTACGTCTGTAAAGAGAGATCCGCAATGTCGCCAAATGAAAGGATCTCTCCCCGATATTGGGCTGATCCAATCATGGGCCCTCGGACCCAACCATCAGATCATAATGAAAGGAATACGTCAGATCAAGGGACTGTATCAACAAACACATTATTAGCCCCACTGATCTACAGCTGACTCATTTACAGACAGATATCGACCGGGAGAGTCCGTTGGAGGGGCCCATTCATAGGCCTTTAAACTGCCGACACAATCTGTGTATGACCAGGATTTATTTGTCTGTGTCTGGCCAGATTTAGTCCTACGGTGTAAGAGCAGCTTCTGCCCCAATTATGTAATAACTACTGCCCTAGGTACCCCTGGAACTATAGCAGGGTGACACCCCAATGTTTCTATATATCTGTAACCTTGTTATGAGCTAAGGGGGCCCAGTCTGAAGGTCAGTTAGGGGGAGATTTGGGGTGAGTGATTATTTGTACCCTGGGTACCCCTGGAACTATAGCAGGGTGACACCCCAATGTTTCTATATATCTGTAACCTTGTTATGAGCTAAGGGGGCCCAGTCTGAAGGTCAGTTAGGGGGAGATTTGGGGTGAGTGCTTATTTGTACCCTGGGTACCCCTGGAACTATAGCAGGGTGACACCCCAATGTTTCTATATATCTGTAACCTTGTTATGAGCTAAGGGGGCCCAGTCTGAAGGTCAGTTAGGGGGAGATTTGGGGTGAGTGCTTATTTGTACCCTGGGTACCCCTGGAACTATAGCAGGGTGACACCCCAATGTTTCTATATATTTGTAACCTTGTTATGAGCTAAGGGGGCCCAGTCTGAAGCTCAGTTAGGGGGAGATTTGGGGTGAGTGATTATTTGTACCCTGGGTACCCCTGGAACTATAGCAGGGTGACACCCCAATGTTTCTATATATCTGTAACCTTGTTATGAGCTAAGGGGGCCCAGTCTGAAGGTCAGTTAGGGGGAGATTTGGGGTGAGTGTTTATTTGTACCCTGGGTACCCCTGGAACTATAGCAGGGTGACACCCCAATGTTTCTATATATCTGTAACCTTGTTATGAGCTAAGGGGGCTCAGTCTGAAGGTCAGTTAGGGGGAGATTGTGGAAGGCATATTGCTGGTTTTATGCAGGAGAAAATTCCCTGTGCACTATAATACTAAGGGTGTGTTATATTGTTATAAAATGTACAAATAGTTTCACCCCAGGGTACAAATGAAGACTCCAGACTCTCATTATCCCATGCTAATTAAGATCCTATGATAAACATGTGACTATGCTAATGAAGGTCGTTAGAGAACAGGAACTCATCAGCCTTCCTTTACATATTGTGGGGGAACCTTTTTCCCAAAACAAAGGCACGGCCCATAGTTCTTTGTTGTCAGTAGTTGAAGCAGATCCAGGCTTGGGGGGATCCAAAATGGGATAAAAAGGTGTGAGAATGAGAGGTGAGTTAGTTTGGGGAAGAGACGTGTGGGTACAGGAGCTCTGCAGGCTAATGAGGAGACTCTGCCCAAGGACAGGTAACTACATCAGTGTTTCATTTATTCATGTTGGGGGGATTTCTTTAAATCCTTTACAGATATATATTTCAAATAATTTTTAGAATTACATTTTTTTCAAAATGCTAAATTACTCAGGGCTACTAGTGTGTGTGGGTTTTTCATAATCATCCCTTGCAATATTTTTGTTGGCTAATTTTAATACAGTAGAGCCCCGAATTTACACCTGGATCTTACAGTGTCCTGCAATTGGCACAATTTTGTCACAGTCCCATACAGACAAGACTTAACATTTTCTCGGTTTTCTACTGGTTTTTTTTTTGCCATTCCTTGGGAAAAATAAAATAATTGTATCACAGACACAAGATGGTGTTATTCAGGCTGACAGACAGACAGACAACTGTCAACTGAGATCTATTTATTGAAAAATAAAAAAGCTTGCAGGGCTGCTTTAATGGAGAAATATACCCATATATACTCGAGTATAAGCCGTACCGAGTATAAGCCGAGGTACCTAATTTTACCTCCAAAAACTGGGAAAGCTTATTGACTCGAGTATAAGCCTAGGGTGAGAAATGCAGCAGCTTCTGGTGAGTTTCAATCAAAAAATTGAGGGTTTCTGCTCCCATAGGAAGTGCCGGTGTCTCGTTTTTGGATGCCGGAGACCATTCTTGGACGCCAGCGAATATTCTTGGAGACTATTCTTGGGCGCTGGCGACTATTCTTACACACCCACGACTATTCTTACACGCCGGCGACCGTTTTTGCGCTTGACCTGATTATAAGCCGAGGTAGAGTTTTTCAGCATATTTTGGGTGCTAAAAAACTCGGCTTATACTCGAGTATATACGGTACCCCATTTTAAACATGCTTGTGCTGAACATACTTTTTACTTGTTGTTTCATTTAGGAAAATAACAATAATTAATTTATATGGTGTCACAAGTTCCTTTCACTATTCTTCCCTAAACAGGTGGGTCTTTACTTCATGTTTTTATAAGCACAATAGAAACAAATCAGAAGCCTCTGTATAAAGGTTCCCTTCTGTCCTCCAGCTGCAGCCAGTCAGGCTCTGAGATAAGGAGCAGATTATTATACAAGCGATTCTGATAGGCTGTCTCATAAAGTGCTGTCCCCACAAATAACTAAAGATATCACAAAGGGTCACAACTCCGGTCCTTAAAAAGGGGCCCCATACTTGTAATCCTGCTATTGCTTTTTTAATGTTGGTCTACTCAAAAGTATGATCTTATCAGCTTCATCACCGATGCTCTCAAAATTGGCATTGGCAAACTCTTGGACATCTTACAGCTTGGCAGGTCCCTCTGTTCTCAATGCAGCAACTCCTGGCTGAGCTCACTTCTTCCTTTCCAAGGCAGTCAGGGAGGAATGGAAGGGTGTTCATAGGCTCCCTTGGTTTGGGTTCCAATTCCAGTTTCCTTTTGGGGTTCTTTTTCTTTTCCAGAGGATGGTAAATTCTGCCAATTTAAGCCTATTATTAAGTGTCAGACTGACCCAAAAGCTTTAGATGATTGTTCAATAAAGTATTTTCCATTTTTTAAAGGGATACTGTCATGGGAAAAAAAATTTTCTCAAAATGAATCAGTTAATAGTGCTGCTCCAGCAGAATTCTGCACTGAAATCCATTTCTCAAAAGAGCAAACAGATTTTTTTATATTCAATTTTGAAATCTGACATGGGGCTAGACATATTGTCAATTTCCCAGCTGCCCCAAGTCATGTGACTTGTGCTCTGATAAACTTCAATCACTCTTTACTGCTGTACTGCAAGTTGGAGTGATTTCACCCCCCTCCCTTTTCACCGCCAGCAGCCAAACAAAAGAACAATGGGAAGGTAACCAGATAGCAGCTCCCTAACACAAGATAACAGCTGCCTGGTAGATCTAAGAACAACACTCAATAGTAAAATCCAGGTCCCACTGAGACACATTCAGTTACATTGAGAAGGAAAAACAGCAGCCTGCCAGAAAGCATTTCTCTCCTAAAGTGCAGGCACAAGTCACATGACATGGGGCAGCTGGGAAATTGACAATATGTCTAGCCCCATGTCAGATTTCAAAATTGAATATAAAAAAATCAGTTTGCTCTGTTGAGAAATGGATTTCAGTGCAGAATTCTGCTCGAGTAGCACTATTAACTGATGTGTTTTGAAAAAAACATGTTTTCCGGTGACAGGATCCCTTTAAAGAACTTTTGGTCTGACCTGGTATGGTCTCCAGTGTGCCCTACACACTTTATATTATTTTATTAGTAGGTGTATTTTTTGGATAAGGTCCCTCTGTTCTCCAGGCAGCAACTCCTGACTGAGCTCACTTCTTTCTCTCCAAAGGGGTGAAAAAGTGTTCACCTCCCTTGGTTTGTTTCTCAATTCCAGTTTTCTTTTAGCTCTATTATTTTCCAGAGGATGGTAAGTTTTGACCGTTAAAGGCGTATAGCAAAACATAATAAATATAAAAGGAAAAAGAAACCCCACCAATAGTTATGATTCTAAAGTTGACAAGAACAATTCTAATAAGTGATGCACCCTACTTATTTAATAACAATAATTCGTTAGAAAATGTACTAAAAATGGAATTTAAAGTGCTAGTGCCGTTATAATAACATTGACTTTTCCTGAATACGAATCAATTCAATTCCCCTGTGAATTAATATTACTCCTTAAATTCATCCATAGATAGACAAAAAAAATCATTATTTAAATAAAGTGCGGTGCAATCATTTAAAGTGTTAAACCTATAAAATTGATTGGCTAATTAAAAAGTAGTTAAAATGACCAAACATGGTAGTGGGTTAAAAAAGTTAGTCACAATCCATAAAATTAGATAATAGAAATAGGAAACAATAGATGGTGGAGTTGTCCCGTAATTTAGCTGCCTGATTTTTTTCTAGAGCCTGGGACACCACAAAGATAAGGCAGGACAGGGTAACCGGGGCTCTGGCCTTGGTATTTAACTTGCCCTAGATGTTTAAAGAGGCTAAGTAACCCTAATAAAGGCACCGGTCGAGGCAACAGATCACATATACACTGGCCTGATATCAGTGAAAGACAAACTAATAGAATATAAAATTATGCATCATATTTACATAACTCCCACACGACTCAAACTGATGGGCCGGATCCCCTGCGACTCCTGTCCCAGGTGTCACCAACAAGCTGCGGATTTCTTCCATTTAATCTGGGAATGCCATTACATATTGAGCTTTTGGACACAAGTCGTAAACTATCTAGCGGACAATCTTGATTTTCCGAGAATAATTTCACCTACAGTTTGCCTTTTGGGGGTCCTAGAAGAGATAATCCCAGCTAAGTATACTCGAATCTCTTTTCGTATCCTACTCTTTTATGCGAAAAAAACTGTAGCCCTTCACTGGATGGGCCACCTCTCACCCTCTCTTAATGCTTGGATACAACTGGTTAATAAAGTAGTACCCCTATATAAGCTCACCTACGAAGTTAGGGGAACACCAACAAAATTTGTTAAAATTTGGGGATTGTGGAATGACATTGACCCCTCTATAGCAAGTCTTAACCAAGTCCATCTCGTATTATGAAATCCTTCATGGTTAGCTATCCTACATATCCTCGAAGGTCCCAACCCAGCCTTCAGATGTAAAGTTCACCTGAGTTTGATAGTGTCCATCTCAACTGCTCAATCACTGTATTGTGTTATGCTTGGTGATAGCCTGTGCCATGTTTTCATCCTGCCAAACTTGTACAGTTTAGTCTGCGAGTGTACTTATTTGTTGTATGTCTGATTGTTGTGTGTTTAAAAAAAGAAATAAATCTTACCTTTAAAAAAAAATAAAGGCACCGGTTTTGGGTTATAAAACATAATAAATACTATTGACACCAGTCTGGCACTCATTATGCATAGAGTTACCCAATTATGTAGCATGTAGAGACCCCACGTTATAGTATGTTTTCTAATGGTTTACATTTCAACCTCTGGTAACCCCAATACCCTACTTCTGTTTTATGTGAAATAAAAGCCCCTAGTCGTGTTTAAGAAATGAAAACAATTGCTACAACAACCCTTTATGTGCTTGTTTGTCTCCCTTTAAAGAAAGAAGAAGCAGATGCAGAACATCCCAGATCACCATAAGGCACCAAGCGGTTACAAGTAGTAGAATCCAGGAATTCCTCCAATGCCTTCAGTCCAACCAAGGAGCGGCTAATGGGTGTAGGAGTGGGTAAAGCACCACCACATGTAGACCACGTGTTCCTGAGGAACAGCTCAAGGCTCTCTCAGAAAACCAAACAGCAGCAGATCTTTTTGTGTGCAACTTTTTAGCGGAAT
Source organism: Xenopus petersii (assembly GCA_038501925.1). Classification (NCBI taxonomy): domain Eukaryota; kingdom Metazoa; phylum Chordata; class Amphibia; order Anura; family Pipidae; genus Xenopus; species Xenopus petersii. The sequence goes on from CM076683.1 coordinate 2,051,038, forward strand.
GAAATATGAACAGCAAGACGACAGCCTTACGGGGCATCAGAAGGTTTTTAGAGAAGAGAAACCCTTGATATGTGAAGAATGTGGCAAAATCTTTCCATTTAAGACAAAGCTCCTCACACATCAGAGAATTCACACCGGGGAGAAACCTTTCCAGTGTACAGAATGTGGCAAATGCTTCTCTCAGAAGGGCAGTCTCCAAGTACATGCCACTACTCACAGGGAGGAAAAACCATTCACATGCTCAGAATGCGGCAAAGGCTTTTCTACAGGACAACAGCTAAGAATTCACCAGATAGCTCACACAGGGGAGAAACCCTTCACATGCACAGAATGCGGAAAAAGTTTTTTGCGCAAGCGCTATCTCCAGACGCACCAGGCCATTCATACAGGAGTAAAGCCTTACACATGTACAGAATGTGGGAAAAGCTTTTCAGAAGAGGGTAGGCTTCGTAGGCACCAGAGAACTCACACAGGGGAGAAACCATATCAATGTACAGAATGTGGCAAATGCTTCCCTGAAAGGTCCAGCCTTGTGGTACATGAGCGGGTGCATTCTGGCGCAAAGCCCTTCTCCTGTTCAGAATGTGGCAAAGCTTTTTCTATCAAATCACAACTGGTGATTCACTGGAATTCTCACACTGACGCTAGGCCTTACTCCTGCTCAGTTTGTGACAAAGGTTTCCATCAAAAAAGTCATCTTCGGAGTCACCTGGCAGTTCACACGGGAGAGAAACGTTTCGCATGTAGAGAATGTGGCAAAGGCTTTAATAACAAAAGTCACCTCCTGAGACATGAGAGACTTCACACGGGGGAAAAACCCTTCACATGTACAGAATGCGGCAAGTGTTTCTCGGCGGAGAGCAACCTTCAAAGTCACCATAAAACTCACACAGGGGAGAAACGTTTCAGATGCACAGACTGTGGGGAGAAATTCATTAACAAAAAAACTCTTTTGATTCATCGGAGAGATCACTTTGGAGAAAAACCCTTCACATGTTCAGAATGTGGGAAAAGCTTCCCAGATGACAGCAGCCTTCAGACACACCAGAGCACTCACACTGAGGAGAAAGCTTTCATCTGCACTGTATGTGGCAAAGTCCTCACTAGTAACAGCAACCTCTTGAGACATCAGAGAATTCACACTGGAGAGAAACCCTTCACATGTTCACACTGTGGCAAATGCTTTCCAGACAAGTGGAAACTCCAACGTCACCATAAAACTCACAGCAACCCCAAGAAGTTAAACCTTTTAGATGTAGAGAACGTGGAAAATGTTTTTCTAGGGTTGCAAGCCTAAAGGATTAAATACTTTTCACAATTTAGGGGCAAGCTATATCACTTGATGGAATACAAAGGGGTATCTTCTGTCATGCTAACTCTGACATTTTTTAAAAAAATTAATTTACTGTAAGTAAAATTGTCGGGAAAAGGTTTAAGGAAAGGGAAATGCCAATGGCTTTATATATGATCTCAAAGTTGCCTATCTGGCAAGCCAACAATACAATACTACAGTGGCAGCTATGGAGACCTCAGACCTGCCAGAAGAGGACTACATCATACATGGGCCACTAAGCTTCCTATCTAGTTTAGACCTAAGGGAAATGGTGAATAAACACCTAATTCGTTAGTAGTTAGATTTGGGGCGACAACCTATTGAAATGGGGTAAAGTATCTCCTGGACATTTGGGCTGGTACCTCAAGGCCAAAGTGGTGACAAATGAAATAAATTGTTTTGTATTGAAGTATGAAGGTCAATGGACTTCTATGTCAGATACACACTCAATGGATTGTGGGATACAGTTGCTTTATATGATAACCATTATTAATATGATTGGGTCACAATGCTGTATGAACTGTATATAAGGCTAATTGATTTAGTCCTACGTGAATTGATCTGATGGGATGATTTTCATTATTTGTGTCACAGTCTGTAAAATCTGGCGTTGGTACAAAGAGTTCATTGATGCCACAGTTCCAACTTCTTTTTCATAAGCTGAATGACCCTGTTGGGTTTATAAGCCCATGGCTACGAGTCACAAAATTCACACAATTCTAAAGTGAAATAAAGTCTCTTTTTAACCATCACGTGTGGCTTACTGGTGTGTCCTTATATTCTGTTAGTGCCGCGCCCACACATTTCCCGTTATTGGAACAATCCAGTAAATTCCCAATGTGATGAGAAGCTGGAACTGATCTGTTTTGGCTACTGCCGAAATTTGCTTTTTTTTTATATATTTTTCTTCTCCTTTTTAATCTCCCTTTCTCTTCTTCTGACCTTCAGGTAAGTGGAGATGGTGTCTCTATCTGGAGGCTCTAGAGTTTTCTATTCTATATTTTATAGGTGAAACAATCAATCAAATAGTAAAACATCCACATGACAACTGTTAAGATTAAAAAAATAAACAACAGGCCTCAAAAGACACGTGAAGCAGCTTCTGCTAGCATTCATAGGGTTAAATCTTAATACTGCTGGATTGTGATATTGCATCAATTTGGAAAATAGGAACAGAAAGTGTTGGCTGTTGTATGTGATTCTTATCAAAAGCCCTGAAACTATCAAGGACATTGGACACAGTTAATGAAAACAGCTCAGTGTCTCAAGGAGATTATACGTCTGCAAGTTCTTTTTCATTTTTTTTAGGCCCTGAGATAATAATAATAATAATAATGAGAAATAAGCAATAATTAAATAGGTGATGTACTAACCTATGAAATTGAATCAAATATGTTACGTAATCAAAAATGTTGATGATGTTTTGCTCTTGGTATAAAATTGTATTACACGGTGTAAAGAGGTGCCGAGCCACTGTCTTTTGTATGAAGAAATTCACCGGCACCGGAGTTGCAATTTCAAAAATGGAATGGGCTTGCCCTGCTGTCGCAACTCCTGGGTGCCAGTAGGGTTGCCACCTTTTATAAAAAATTTTACCGGCTGCTGGGGGGCGGGGCCTCAAATGGGCGGAGTGTGATGCCAAATGGGGTGTGGCATCAAAAGGGGCGGGCCACACGATGGAGACCCGCGGACGCTAGAAGAGGCAAAAAAAAAGGTAAGGGATTGGGGGCAGGCCGAGGGCTCCGTTTGATCATATTACAAATTTACCGGCAGCTACATTGCCAGTAAATTTGTAATATCGGCCCCGGCAGGTATTTTACCCTAGGTGCCAGTGAATTTCTTCATACGTTGGATGTGAGGTGACCAATCACTAGGCACCAGGGTAAGAATTTAGGGTTTGTGGGGTGAGTGGTTTCTCCAACCTTGATTGGAATTGATTGTTTTTTGCTAATCTGCAGTTTGGTGTGTTGGGGAAAACAAACCGACTGCCACTAGAACCTTGGATTCTGGCTGCCCAACAAGGCCTTGCTTTCTAGATCCGGGGAACTTGTACAAAGAAACACCAACGAGTGGATCAGAATAACAAGTTCCGTTTATTGAAGGCCAAACATAGGCTTATATAGGTTAGGTCTTTATAAGTAAAGACATGCCAATATAGTGACGTATTAGCAAAGTACATACATGTCTGTAACAGGTACAGCATTCAGGATGGACAAGAGAGAGAAATAAAGAGACATTTGGGCTGAGACAAGCTGATTGTTATATTGTTTATGGTACATGATGATACTTGTGCGAGGTTGTCTAAGAAGAGCAAGTACAGGGTCGTACAGAAAAACAAGTACAGAGGCCTACAAGGGTCGGCACGTAGGCATGTTAACCCTTCATGGTGCACCTTTCAAAAAATCTTATCTTCTGAGTTTGAGCATTATCCGTGTAATTACCCGGGGGTTTAACTAGCGAACTCTTCACAACTGATAAGATCAATGTGTAAATATGGATTGTGGGAAATCTTACTTGGGCACAGATGATGGGCCTCAATATGGCAGAAGTCCATTTTGAATGGATACAGTGATTTTTAAGACATTATGGGGGGCCTGGACCATGGGGGTCAGTCTCCTCTATAGCATTAAAGCCCCCCTCCTCACCACTCTTCTACACTCCTGCACCAACATGTGGGAAACAGTGTCGGACTGGGACACCAGGGGCCCATCCAAAAACCTTAGACCAGGGACCAACTCTAAGGGGCTGATTCACTAAATTCGAGTGAATGATTCGAAGTAATATAACTTCGAATTTCGAAGTGTTTTTTGGGCTACTTCGACCATCGAATGGGCTACTTCGACTACGACTATCGAAGGATTCGAACGAAAAATCGTTCGACTATTCGACCATTCGATAGTCGAAGTACTGTCTCTTTAAAAGAAAATTCGACCCCCTAGTTCGCCATCTAAAAGCTACCGAACTCAATGTTAGCCTATGGGGAAGGTCCCCATAGGCTTGCCTAAGTTTTTTTGATCGAAGGATTATTCATTCGATCGTTGGATTAAAATCCTTCGAATCGTTCGATTCGAAGGATTTAATCGTTCGATCGAATGAATAATCCTTCGATCGTTCGATCGAATTTTCTGCGCTAAATCCTTCGAATTCGATATTCAAAATCGAAGGATTTCAATTCCTAGTCGAATATCGAGGGTTAATTAACCCTCGATATTCGACCCATAGTAAATCAGCCCCTAAGTATTATTTTCTTCCTCTCTTCACTCAACTTCTATTCCCCTAGTCTCTTTTCTTTACATACTATAATCTATATTCCACTATTTTGCCAAATGTTTAGCAGAATGAGGGCCCACTGACCCCTTGGCCCACTGGGAGTTTTCCTGGTATCCTGGTGGTATGTCAGTCCGACACTGGCCGTTCCAAAAAGTATAAAACCTGGCTTCTACTAATAAACCAGACAAGTTCTGCGTCGTATCTTGTGTGGTGTATTACTTGTCTCCCGGAGGCCTCTGGATCCTAAGTGAGTTACCCCAAGGGTGTGGCAGGTGAAGGGCAGTTAAGGACCACCTTTACACCCACAGATGTTTTTCCTGCAACCAGATGGGCCATGTCAGGACTGACTGGCCACAAAAGAGGGAACCAACTTCACCTGAACAGCCTGTTGTGATTCTCGTGTCTGGTAAGCCTGAGAATCTACATCATCATTTGCAGTCTGGGATTGTGGGGCACAAAGTGACTTTGTCCATAAAGGGAGTGGGTGGGAGTCACCCAAAGGTGCCTGTGGCAAAAGTTTTCTTGGATTGGGGTGCAGGGAAAGGTCTAATTCCTGTAAATGTCTTGTTGGGGAAAGATTTGGGTTACATGGTAACTGCTTTTGTGCCCTATGATCAGGTCTCACTGGATCCAGCTGCACTGGAGTGTGGCCGCCCACCCCAACAAGTAATTGTAAAAAGTAAATATGTTATAAAATGCAGCAAAGTAACTGGGAGGCAGGAGTCATAGTCAACCAGTAGGAATAAGAAGGGAGATGGGGTACATTCGGAGGGGCTGGCCCCAGAAATTTGACAAAATATGGGCAGTATGGTTGGACCTGGAAAGTGCTCAAGACTCTTAACACACTAGGGGCAATTTATGTTATATTTAATAGTATACTGTACTGGTAATATTGTTTTAGGGTATGTACTTAGAACCTGCAAATAACTGACACTGCAAAAGTTAATTTGGTTTATGTTTATTGATGGCATTTCATACGATATTATTCATTGTACAACGCATACTGATCAGTGATATGATGTTCAATGTGTACATTTGAAACTAAATAAACACGAAATGTTTAAAAAGAAAGAAAGAAGGGAGATGGGGAGGAGAGGTTTCCCCTAGGAGTCTCCCTGGTGCAGCCCGGTAGTGTGCCGGCAGTGAGGGATTTCCAGAATGTGATCCCTGATCCTTTACCCAAACTGCCTGAGGTCTTGAGGGGTCAGCAGCTAGGCCAAGCTCAGGAGTCAGAGCAGAAGCATGAGGAGCAGGTGGTGACTCAGAGTAGGGTCCTAGTGGATACTGGCCAGATATACACTGGCCAGATATAGCCCCCCATGCCAGAACCAGTACTGAGGGGGGGTAGGTGGTCAGTGCTAAGGAGGGGAGGCTGACAGTACCAGGAGTTGCTCCCAAGTCAGAAAGCAACAAAGCAGTTTTTCCAGAAGTCCAGGATATTAGGGACGAGCCCAGTGGTTTGTGCCAACCCATGAATAAGAAGGTCAGTGGAGACCAGGGTGGTATAAAGATGGTGGAAGGCAGCCAGATAGTTTCTAAGTCTAGGCCCAGGGAATGGGGAATTAGAGAGAGGCTGGAGGCCCCTCAATGAACCAGGTGGGAGGAATAGGTCAGATGCCTGCGGAGAGCAGTGATAGAGCATTAACTACTATTCAAACTTGCAGTCTAACCAGAGACAGGCAAAGTGGAAAGTGTATCTACTTCAAACCAGTCCAGTACCTGAGATTATACTGATACAGCCCTTGAGGAGCAAGACTTTAGGCCTGGGAGGTACCCTGATCCCTCATACTCTATAATATTAATGGATATTTCAATAATGACCCAGCTATGGTTATGGATTAATATTTTATTGTGGCAAGATTATCTCCACATGCTCATTCTAAAAAATGGGAGATGTCATGATACAGGTGTGTAATAGTAAGTAGAACAGGCCAAGGTATCATGAGAAATATTTGTGCCAGTACCTAAATCAGACACATGAGAGGCCTCTCTTCACTAAGGTCTGGAGTCATTTATAACAGGGTCACAGACTATGTTGACCTTCTCCAAGCCTGGGCTGATAAGAGCCATTCAATGGGGAGGGGGAAAAGCCCAAGGAGGGAGAACTTAAAGTTCCCAGCAAGACCCTCACAGGTGAAGTGAAGGTCACAAATAACATCCTCACAGAACCCAGACCTGTTTTACCCACATGATTAAAAACTAGTGATGGGTTCAAGTAGGGTTGCCACCTTTTGAAAAAAAAAATTTCGGCTGGTAGGGGGCGGGTACAAAAAAGGGTGTGGTGTGACATCAAAGGGGCGGGGCCACAGCAAGGCCAGGACAAAAACCGAAGGACAAGGTAAGTTTACAGGGGATTGGGGGCGGGCTGAGAGATCTTTTTAAGGTTATTACAAATTTACCGGCAGCTACATTGCCGGTAAATTTGTAATACCGGCCCTGGCCTTGGCAGGTACCGGCCAGGTAGCAACCCTAGGTTCAAGGTAATTTCAGCTTTCAAACGAGTCCAAACATGACAAGGGTGTTAGTACTGTGTATATCACATGTGAATATCTGGGCAGGGGCAGGTCACACAGTATTGATGTTTAGTATCTATGGAATCCCTGAGAGAATTAATAACCAATGAATATAATATCATGTCTCTCCTATGTTCCTATAAGGAGTTATGCTCATTATATTCTTGGTCCAGTTCCTACTCACAGGAGCTCATACTCACTCAATCTGTGTCCTGCTAGGCCACGCCCCCTTGCATTCCTGAGGGAGGGGGGAGTGTGCTGTTATTGGATGCCCTGAAATCACTGATAAATTGTCAGCTCTTCTAAGAATTGGATTTACTTAGGAGGACCAATTGCTGTCGGAAGTTCATCCAGTTTGTTCCCCTTGCCTCCAGGACCAGGAATTCTATATCTTTGGTAAGAGTATAGGTTTCTATGTTTTTCCCTTTTTATTTTACAACAGTTTGTAATTGTATTATTGAATGTATGTCTCTTTTTGTACCATCTTTTTGTTACTTGCCCTCTTATACCTTTTATAATATTAAATATACAATTTAATAGCCTAAAAGAGTGTAACTGTGAGCCTTAACCCTCTGCATGCTGAATGGAGACAATAGTCTGTGTGTATGCGGATTAACCCTTGGGGGGTATTTATCAAGGGTCGAATTTCAAAGGGTTAAAACCTTCGAAATTCGACCATCGAATTGAAAAACTTCGAATATATAAATAAATCATGATGATGATGAATATTGAATTTGACGGTTTTTCACCGAATTTGGCCATCCTACGATCGAATAAAAATCGTTTGATCGATTCGAACATTTTAGCCATCGATCGAAGGATTTTTATTCGATGTGTAAAGACTTCAAAAAACTTTTCTAGAAGGTCCCCATAGGCTAACACAGCACTTCGGTAGCTTTAATTTGGCGAAGTATTGAATTCAAAATTTTTTTAAAGAGACAGTACTTCCACTATGAAATGGCCGAATAGTCGAACGATTTTTACTTTGAATCATTTGAGTCGAAGTTGAATATAGCCGATGGTCGAAGTACTCAAAAATTTACTTCGAAATTCAAACTTTTTTATATTCAAAAATTCACTCGAGGCTTAGTAAATCTGCCCCTTGGTGTGCTGGAGTACTGGTTGAATTAGTAGGAACTAACTGACTCTAGTGAGAGAGTGTTTAATTGGCTGTGAGTTATTACCTGTTAGCATGGCCGCCATCAGGGGGGCATGGGGTACTACTTACTGAGCCGGGACCTGAAGGGGGGCCCACAGAGGAGAGCACAGAAAATCTTTCAGGTGGGAGAACAGACGCTCCAGCTGCTGCACTCAATCTCCTAAGGAACAAATACAGACTCGCCTCTTCTCACTGATTTAAGAGGCTGCAGTGACAGCTGTGTCCATGCTACAAATACTTGTTGAGTTGCAATCTCCCCCCTCTTAGCCCCCCTCTGTGCTCTGTGTTCAGCTTGTGACCTAAGATTTTCATGTCATGAGCACGGAGGGGGGCTAAGAGGGGGGAGACTGCAACTCAGCAAGTATTTGCAGCACAGACGGCACTGCAGCCTCTTAAAGGGATCCTGTCATCAGAAAACATGTTTTTTTCAAAACACATCAGTTAATAGAGCTGCTCCAGCAGAATTCTGCACTGAAATCCATTTCTCAAAAGAGCAAACAGATTTTTTTTTATTCAATTTTGAAATCTGACATGGGGCTAGACATATTGTCAGTTTCCCAGCTGCCCCTGGTCATGTGACTTGTGCCAGCACTTTAGGAGAGAAATGCTTTCTGGCAGGCTGCTGTTTTTCCTTCTCAATGTTACGCTGATAAGGAAAAACAGCAGCCTGCCAGGAAGCATTTTTGGGAAATTGACAGAGAGATACAGCGCGGCTGAGCTGAGGTCCCGAACTCCAATGTTATCTGTGGGACCCTGGAATGCACCTGCGCAAGTACATGCATTGATCGCATTGGATTGGAGGGAAGGAGTCTGGAGCCAGATTGGTTAGCCTGTTGTGGTCGGTAAAATTCACTGTGTTTGGGGCTGGAATTGGTGATACCCGGGGCCCCCTTTGGGTTATTACGTCCAATCAGGGCCGCCATTAGAAATCACGGGGCCCCGTACAACAAAATTTTTGGGGCCCCCCTGGGCCCCGCCCACGCTGACGACCAAGCTCCACCCCATATCCCGCCTACTCCACATCGCAGTTAAAAGACCACAGAAAAGTAACCCCCCCCCACACAAGTTGTAAAAAGCTATTGATGGTCAGGGCCCCCTTATAAAAAATTGGGGCCCCAAAAAAAAAAAATTAAATTTTTTTTTTTTAAAAAAAACATTGGTGGCAGGGGCCCCCTTATAAGTTAAAAAAAACTTGGGGCCCCAACAAAAAAAAATGTAAAAAATAAACAAACATTGGTGGCAGGGGCCCCCTTATAAGTTAAAACAAATTGGGGCCCCAAAAAAAAATTTGAAAAAAAATTAATTTTTTTTTGAAAAAAAAAAAAACATTGGTGGCAGGGGCCCCCTTATAAGTTAAAAACAAATTGGGGCCCCAAAACAAAAATTTGAAAAAAAATTAATTTTTTTTGAAAAAAAAAAAAACATTGGCGGCAGGGGCCCCCTTATAAGTTAAAAACAAATTGGGGCCCCAAAAAAAAATTTGAAAAAAAAATAATTTTTTTTTGAAAAAAAACAAAAAAAAACTGGTGGCAGGGGCCCCCTTACAAGTTAAAAAAATTTGGGGCCACCAAAAAGAAAATTAATTTTTTTTTAAAAAAAACAAACAAAAAAATACAATGGTGGCAAGGGGCCCCTTACGTGTTAAAAAATAAAATTGGGGCCCCAAAAAAAAAGTTTTAAAAAAAAGATTGGTTGCAGGGGCCTATAGAATATTAAAATAATACATTGGTGGCCAGGAGATTAAAAAAAAAAAAAAATACACAAACTGGTGTTCAGTAGAATTGAACTCACGGCTTCAGTACTTCAACTTCACCTCCTTTCGTGACTTCGGTTCTTTTCACTGCTTCAGTACTTCAATTTCGGCTGTTTTCGTGACTTCGGGTCTTTGCGCTGCTTCAGGACTTCGGCTTCGGCTGTTTTCGTGACTTCGGGTCTTTGCGCTGCTTCAGGACTTCGGCTTCGGCTGTTTTCGTGACTTCGGGTCTTTTCGGCGCTTCGTGACTTCGGCTTTTTCCGTGACTTCGGGTCTTTTCGGCGCATCGGCTTCGGCTTTTCGGCACTTCCGCATTCGGCAGCACAGAGGCAAGACGTACGGCTCGGGCGCTCGTAAGGGGGGCCCGGATCTTCAAAAAATGCAGCGCTGCCGGGCCCCCCTTCATGCCCGGGCCCGGTACGCTTGTCCCCCCTGTCCCCCCCTGATGGCGGCCCTGCGTCCAATATTGTGGCCAGAGTGACTATTCGGCTGTGAAGGGGGTCTTGAAACTGTAACTGCATTTGGATTATACATTTAACTACACGCCATGTCATTCGGACTCACAGACTGCCGTCTAATACAACAGCCCCTTACCGACTTGGCTACACTAGGGCTGATTAGTCCCCACCTCATCGGAGTGTTATGGACCAATAATAATTATTCCAGCAAACTCTTCCCAACATTGTAACAAAGGATACAACACTATCCAGCATTGGACCTTGTCCCGGGAGCTCCCATTTCATTGATTGCAAACAATTAAGCCTCCCAGGAGGGCTTTTATCAGACACCTATTTTGAGTGTCTCAGTTCCCCTTTACAAACGTCTAATTTCTCATTGTATTAGGGGAGAGGGATCCCTCAGTCCTTATGCAGCGCTGTCTCCTTGGTTTTTAAATGTTTTTAACCAGTTCATGGTTAAACAAATAAATATTGCCTTTTATTTTGACTCTCAGAATCAATATTTTGTAATTCTATATCCAAATTAATATTATAATGGTGAATTGGTCATTTGGAGTTGAAGTCCCATTTTTCTAATATTTATATTTACTTTTCTAAGTTGGGTGAGGACACTCCATGCGGCCTAATTCACCATTTATTTAGTTTAAAATATATCCTGCGCCAACCATTCTTAATCAGCTTATGAGAAATGGATTTCAGGGCAGAATTCAGCAATATTAACTGATTCATTTTGCAAAAAATGACAGTATCCCTTTAAACGGACCAGTAACATCAAAAATTTTTACATAAAAAATCCATTCTATATGCTAAAAATAATGGGCATGCGATAATAAATGAATACAACACACCTAGCATTTTTTTATAAAAAAAATTCAAAACACCTTTTCTCCATTGCATTGGAAAACGGCGAAAAGGTGACTGGTTCGCCATGGCGTGTGCACTCCCGACGCTGTTCCTGTACAAAGAAGCGGAACCTGCAAGTCAGAAGCCAGAGCAGCCGCTGAGTAAAGTTGTGTGAGGCATCTGAGCAGTGGTGAGTGAACTGAGACAGAGAAAGGCAGAGGATTGAAAAGGCTGCAGAGAGACACCAAGGGGGCAGAATGCTGCAGGCAAAAAATAAAAGTGTTTTAAATTAATAAAAATATAATGTAGTGTTGCCCTGCACTGGTATAACTGCTGTGTTTGCTTAAGAAACACTACTATAGTTTATATAAACAAGCTGCTGTGTAGCCATGGGGGCAGCCATTCAAGCGCAGGATACACAGTAGATAACAGATAAGTACTACTATAGTTTATATAAACAAGCTGCTGTGTAGCCATGGGGGCAGCCATTCAAGCGCAGGATACACAGTAGATAACAGATAAGTACTACTATAGTTTATATAAACAAGCTGCTGTGTAGCCATGGGGGCAGCCATTCAAGCACAGGATACACAGTAGATAATAGATAAGTACTACTATAGTTTATATAAACAAGCTGCTGTGTAGCCATGGGGGCAGCCATTCAAGCACAGGATACACAGTAGATAACAGATAAGTACTACTATAGTTTATATAAACAAGCTGCTGTGTAGCCATGGGGGCAGCCATTCAAGCGCAGGATACACAGTAGATAACAGATAAGTACTACTATAGTTTATATAAACAAGCTGCTGTGTAGCCATGGGGGCAGCCATTCAAGCACAGGATACACAGTAGATAACAGATAAGTACTACTATAGTTTATATAAACAAGCTGCTGTGTGGCCATGGGGGCAGCCATTCAAGCACAGGATACACAGTAGATAACAGATAAGTACTACTATAGTTTATATAAATAAACTGTTGTGTAGCCATGGGGGCAGCCATTCAAGCACAGGATACACAGTAGATAACAGATAAGTACTACTATAGTTTATATAAACAAGCTGCTGTGTAGCCATGGAGGCAGCCATTCAAGCGCAGGATACACAGTAGATAACAGATAAGTACTACTATAGTTTATATAAACAAACTGCTGTGTAGCCATGGGGGCAGCCATTCAAGCACAGGATACACAGTAGATAACAGATAAGTACTACTATAGTTTATATAAACAAGCTGCTGTGTAGCCATGGGGGCAGCCATTCAAGCGCAGGATACACAGTAGATAACAGATAAGTACTACTATAGTTTATATAAACAAGCTGCTGTGCGCAAGAATACACAAGAGTTGTGATGCAAATGCTTGTCCAATTTATTGCTGTGCGGAGCTTGCTTATATACCCCTGTACGCCCCTTCTGCCGAGTACAAGGAGAAACATGCAGCCCCATGTAAGGATAAGACATATATCATTAGTCAAGGTTACAGAAATAACACATGTGTTACATTAGGCGAGGCGAAGAAGATAATGTCACGGTTACAGAAATAACTCTAGCGAAACATATGTGGTTACATACATTCCAGTAACTTGTGAGCTAGACTGCAGCTTCAATGTTTTGCAGCGAGCGCAGTTATTCAGCCTGAAGTATCATTTTGTCTTGCGATTGCAGTTACAAGCATTTAGCAATATAAAATAGGGATTTATTGATAAAGGCATATTGGGCATAGGTTTGGCCATATTCCTTCAATAAGTACTACTATAGTTTATATAAACAAGCTACTGTGTAGCCATGGGGGCAGCCATTCAAGCACAGGATACACAGTAGATAACAGATAAGTACTACTATAGTTTATATATACAAGCTGCTGTGTAGCCATGGGGGCAGCCATTCAAGCACAGGATACACAGTAGATAACAGATAAGTACTACTATAGTTTATATAAACAAGCTGCTGTGTAACCATGGGGGCAGCCATTCAAGCACAGGATACACAGTAGATAACAGATAAGTACTACTATAGTTTATATAAACAAGCTGCTGTGTAGCCATGGGGACAGCCATTCAAGCACAGGATACACAGTAGATAACAGATAAGTACTACTATAGTTTATATAAACAAGCTGCTGTGTAGCCATGGGGGCAGCCATTCAAGCACAGGATACACAGTAGATAACAGATAAGTACTACTATAGTTTATATAAACAAGCTGCTGTGTAGCCATGGGGGCAGCCATTCAAGCACAGGATACACAGTAGATAACAGATAAGTACTACTATAGTTTATATAAACAAGCTGCTGTGTAGCCATGGGGGCAGCCATTCAAGCACAGGATACACAGTAGATAACAGATAAGTACTATTATAGTTTATATAAACAAGCTGCTGTGTAGCCATGGGGGCAGCCATTCAAAGGAGAAAAGGCTTAGGTTACACAGCAGATAGCAAATAAGCTCTGTCTGTCTAATGGTGTTAACTGTTATCCATTAGTTATCCTGTGCCATATAGTCGTTTTTCAATTTCTCCATTGCTCCACAGCAGCTTGTTTATATAAACTATAGTAGTGTTTCTGAAGCAAACGCATCAGTTGTACCAGTGCAGGGCACCAGTACATGATATTTTCATTACGTTAAAACACTTTAATTTTTTGGTGTTACTGTTCCTTTAAATGCTGCGGGTGGGGGGGGATAGAAAAGCTACCGGCAGAGGGGAGGCAAAGGCTGTGGTGGGGGGGGGGAGAGAGATAAATTCCCTTGACAAAAAGATTCTTCAGGGGGAAGAGACGCTGAGGGAGGGAACATAACTGCAGGGCAAAAGAGCAGGGAGATAATGTAACAGAACAGCAGAGTTGCTGTCAGTGTGAGCTGAGAAAAGCATCCAGAAGTGACGTCAGAACCCAGAAGAGACACCCAGCAGAGACACCCAGCAGAGACACCCAGCAGCGTGTACGTAGGGGAGAAGAAGGACAAGAAGCAAAAAGACAGCAGAGACCCATTGGACGCCGTGGGACAGAGCCGGTTTGAGTTTTTTCCTATGTCTTATCCAACCAGCAGGAAAGATCAGCAGATTGGAGGTAAGTAATGTCTATGCATTTGTTTTTTTATGTTAAAAATTGTTTTACTGGTCCTTTAAATCAGTGAGTAAAGGCGAGTCTGTATTTCTTCCTCAGGAGAGAGAGTGCAGCAGCCGGGGCATCTGTTCTGCCCATGTCCCAAAATGTGATCCCAGGGTCTCCCCCACTCATCCCCCCTCCTCCCTCTCTCTGCCTCACACACACTCAAGGCGCATCCAGGGGGGGACAAGTGCCCCCCTTTTGCCCCATGTGCAGGGTTGGACTGGGGGGCTCACAGGACTGCCATCCAGGGCCCCCCTCCACCCCTCCACCGCTGCCTCCTCCCTTCTGGCCCCCTCTGCCTCCCTTCCAGCCTCTCCTCCCAGTGCTGAGTGTCAGGAAATGGTTATTTTCAAATTGGGAGAGGAGGGTCTGGCCTGGGGGGGCCCATGAGGGTCGGGGCCCACCGGGTTTTTTTCATGGTGTCTGACCCTGCCTATGTGTGGATGCCCATGGGGGCCGGCTGTGCTGCACTTTTTGAAATAGCAGGGCCCCCTTTGACCACGACCACCTCTTCCTTCTGAAAAGCCGAACAGCCGAAGTCCTGAAAGCGGCAAAAAGACCCAAAGTCTCGAAAGGAGGCGAAGTTGAAGTCCTGAAGCCACGAGTTCAATTCTACTGAACACCAATTTATTTTATTTTTTTTAAAATCCCCTGTCCACCAATGTATTATTGTAATACTCTATAGGCCCCTGCCACCAATGTTTTTTTTAAAAAATATTCTCTGGCGCATCAATTTTTTTTTTTACTTGTAAAGGGCCCAATGTTTTTTTTTAAAAAAAAACTTTTATGGGGGCCCTGGCGCCAATTTTTTTTTAATTTATAGGGGGGCCCTGGTCACCAATTATTTATTTTAACTTGTAGGCTCGACCACCAATTTTTTTTTTTTTAAAAAAAACTTTTATGGGGACCCTGCTGCCACCGTTTTTTTAACTTATAAAAAGGGGCCCTAACCATCAATAGCTTTTTAAAGCTTGTGTGTGGGGGGGTTACCTATTTTAGCGCTGATGTATGGTGGAGTGGGCGGGATCTGGGGTGGGCGAGGCCCAGGGGGGCCCAGGGGAGCCCGAAAATGTTGTTGTACGGGGCCCCGTGATTTCTAATGGTAGCCCTGCCTGTTAGAGAGAACAGGGGAATAGTCCCATTAGGTTTCTATCGTCTATCGTATGATAGACGGTGGCAGCGAATGAGTTTGTGGGTGTTGGTTGGTATTTGGGGTGCTGTTGTGTTAGTCTAACCTGTGTACAAGGTGGGTGAGAGACTGAATAAGTGACCCCTGATAGTCACACCTAGGGGCACATTTACTATGCCTCGAGTGAATTTTCAAATGTAAAAAACTAAATTTTTGGGTACTTCGACCATCGAATAGGCCATATTTGACTTCGACTACGATATTCGAATGATTTGAAATAAAAATCGTTCTACTACTTTGGAAGTACTGTCTCTTTAAAAAAAACCTTGAATTTAATACTTTGCCAAATTAAAGCTACTGAAGTGCTGTGTTAGCCTATGGGGACCTTCCAGAGCATTTTTTAAAGTGTTTTAACATCGAATAAAAATCCTTCGATCGATCGGTAAATATCGTTCTAATTTTTATTCGATTGTTCGACCGCTAAATTCGGTGAAAAATCCTTCGGCTTCGTTATTCGAAGTCGAAGGATTTCAATTCAATGGTCAAATTTCAAAGGTTTTAACCCTTTGAAATTCGACCCTTGATAGATGCCCCCCTTAAAGTCACGTGTAACTGGAAGTACCAAATCCGTGACAATTACTAATCAGCCTTATATTGTGACATTTCTATTCTATGTGTACTGTATATTGTGAGTGGCTCCCTAAGCTCAGTAAGTGACAGCAGCACAGAGCATGTGAATCAGTGAATCAGCAGAAAAGAAGATGGGGAGCTACTGGGGCATCTTTGGAGACACAGATCTTTACTGCTAAAGGGCTGTAGTTGCCTTGGGCTGGTACAGAAGCACAAAACATCATGTACAACATTTCTACCTACTTCTTTAGTTAGGCTTTACTTCTCCTTTAATGCACATAGGCACAATCTTTCAAATTGGTGATAAACAAAGTTATGAAATAAATTCACATTCTGTATTTAATTAGACACCACTGAACCTCTGAAAATTACCTCTTATGCTGCTTAACCCTTTATGTTGCATAATAATTTCACTTATACTAAGGATGTGCCTTTAGAAGATTTATAAATAATTTCATTCCAGGGTGCAAATTAAGGCTGACTCCGCACTCGTTATTTTATTATTCCATGCTAATTAGGGTCCTTTGTGAACCATGTGGCTTTGCTAATTAAGGTTTTTATCTTTCAGGAAGTCAGTCTTCCTTTACACTAAAACAAAGGCACCGCCGATAGTTCTTTGTTGTCAGTAGTTGAAGCAGATCCAGGCTTGGGGGGATCCAAAATGGGATAAAAAGGTGTGAGAATGAGAGGTGAGTTAGTTTGGGGAAGAGACGTGTGGGTACAGGAGCTCTGCAGGCTAATGAGGAGACTCTGCCCAAGGACAGGTAACTACAGGTATAGGATCCCTTATCTGGAAACCCGATATCCAGAAAGCTCTGAATTACGCATAGACTCCATTTTATCCAAATAATCCAAATTTTTAAAAATGATTTGCTTTTTCTGTGTAATAATAAAACAGTCGCTTGTACTTGATCCCAACTAAGATATAATTAATCCTTATTGGAGGCAAAACCAGCCTATTGGGTTTATTTCATGTTTAAATGATTTTCTAGTAGACTTAAAGGGAATCTGTCGTCATTTTAAACTTTTTTTTTTTTTTTGCATTTTTATAAAAAAACACACATCCATAAACACTGTCTGGCAAATAAAATGTTAATCCACAAATCCATGCATAAGTTATTTTAGTTTGTATTTTGTCATGGGGGCTTCCATTTGTGCTCATTACACATTCATCCTGTGCTGCTCTAACAGCAGGCGCAGCATTACCTGTGTGCTTGGAGGCAGCCACTCTGTAATGAAAATCCAGGTCGCACCACGACATGAGAATCCAGCTGTACCCTCCCCTCTCTGCCCATGTGTGATGTTTGGAGGAGAGAGGTCACATGGTTTGCAGGGAAGCAATTACTTTCACTTTCCTACGTCCTGCTCTACAGCTGCACTAGCAGCCCCTCCTCCCACAGACACTATCAAAGCTCCTCCCCTTCTGTAAGTTTGTTCTCTGCTTTCCTTTGGAGGGGGGAACTTTCTCTCCTTGCTGCCTTCCTAGTTGGTTTTACTGGTTACTAGATGAGGTAAAGGAGCTGTGAGTTCCCTCTGCTAATATCCACCTCACACACACTGCGCTCCTTTCCTGCCTGCAATACTTCTTTTTTCATTAACTACTTACTGTCTCCTTTCTCCTGAGCTATTTTAACCCTTCCTAGACTTCCTCCTAAGTTTTCCTGGTTTTCAAGTATGTCCTCCTTATTTTATCCTTTTTTCTATTCCCTGTCATCAGTCCTGGGAGTGTACTCCTGTGTTTCATTTTTGTGTAAACAAATATAAATAAACTATCTATATAAAATATTTTTTCCAGTGCCCAAAATGAATTGTGTGTGTGTATATATATATATATTGAGTAAATTTATACTTACCGTAATTTACTTTTCCCTTAGTCCCTACGGCAGCAACCATGAGATTTATTCTTTGCAACCTGCTATGTAGGACAATGAAGAGAAAAGGTTAATTAACCCCACCCATAAATAGGCACTCCCCCTAGAAATCACCAGTGAAATAATGAGTAAACACCTAATGCTTAATATCTTTTATTATTTGGGCGGGGAATTCTTGCTGCCGTAGGGACTAAGGGAAAAGTAAATTACGGTAAGTATAAATTTACTCATTCCCTTACGTCCCTGTACGGCAGCAACCATGAGAGTTAGCGAGCAATAAGGGTGGGTTCCAAGGTTACATCACCCTCTGGAGGATCCTACTGCCAAAGGAAGCTTCCTGAGCAGCTAAGATGTCCACCCTGTAGTGTCGCACAAAAGTGTTTGGGTTACTCCATGTTGCTGCTTTGCAGATATTATCCATAGATACTCCTGCGACTTCTGCCCATGACGTGGACATTTTTCTTGTCGAATGAGCTGCAATCTGGAATGGAGGAAGACGATCTTCCTTGATATATGCCATCTGAATCGTCTCTTTAATCCACCTTGCCAAAGATGGTTTAGAAGCCTTTAGACCTTTATTCTTCCCTGCAAAACTGATGAATAGATTTTCGTCTTTACGAAACTCCTTGGTGCGATTCACATATATTTTTAGACTTCTTCCCACATCAAGAAACTGAAGCTGATCGTCCTTTTCTTGAGTCTCTTGATTAATATAGGGTAATATGATCTCCTGGTTAGTATTGGATAAGGATGCCACTTTAGGTCTGAAGAAAGGAAGAGGTTTCAAAACTACCCGATCTTGAAGGAAAACCAAGTACGGTTCTTTGGATGACAGAGCTTGCAATTCTCCAATACGTTTGGCTGAAGTGATGGCCACTAGAAAAAGAGCTTTGAAAGATAAACATTTTATAGAACAACTCTCCAATGGCTCATAAGGGGAAACACAAAGATTCTTAAGGACAAGTGCCAAATCCCAAGAAGGAAGGGGTTGAAAAATCTTAGGTCGAATCTTAGATATGGCCTTTACAAACCTTTTGATAAGTGGAATTGAAGCAAGGGATTTACCCCAAAAAGCAGAAAGAGCTGAGATCTGAACTTTGATTGTATTAACTGCTAATCCCTTGTCGAAACCTTCCTGAAGAAATTTTAGCAAGTTAGGAATTGAGGGCTGGTCGCTTGCAACCTTTTTCCCGCTACACCAGGCTCTAAATACTTTCCAGATCCTGCTATAGATCTTATTCGTAGAATCTCTTCTAGATTGTACAAGGATATTAATTACCTCCGGGGAAATATCCTGTGACTCTAAAAGGGACCTATCAGATTCCAGGCCGTTAGCCGAAGTCTGGGGAGGTCGTGGCAAACAATTGGTCCTTGAGTCAGGAGTTTCGGAACTTGAGGAAGGACCCAATATTTCTTCCTGGCCATCCTCATCAACAGTGAGAACCAGACTCTCCTTGGCCAGAAAGGTGTTATCAAGATGGTCTTCACTTGCTCCTCCTTGATCTTCTGAATGACTCTGAGGATCGTGGAAATTGGTGGGAATATGTAGACCTGGTGAAAATTCCACCTGATTGACATTGCATCTAGGAAATCTGGGTGATCCTGCCTGTTCAGGGAACAGAACATTCTCAGCTTGCGACTTTTCCTGGTCGCCATTAAATCTACAGCTGGAAGTCCCCAGCGTCTCGTAATTTTCAAGAATATTTCTTGATTCAGAGACCATTCCCCCGGTCTGAATGCATTTCTGCTTAGATGATCTGCTAAGATGTTGTTCTCTCCCTTTATGTGCACAGCCATAATACTGGGTATATTGGTCTCTGCCCACTCCATAACCTTCCGTATTTCCTTGCTCAATAAGGGAGCTCTGGTTCCCCCTTGCTTGTTTATATAAGCCACTGTGGTAGAATTGTCTGACATGATTTTCAGATGTTTCCCTCTGAGATGTCCTTCTAACGCCAAGATTGCCTTGAAGACTGCTCTCATTTCTCTGAAGTTTGATGACATAGTCCTTTCCATTGGACTCCAGACACCTTGTGCTGTTAATTGGTTCAGATGGGCCCCCCATCCTGTTTGGGAAGCATCTGTTGTGAGAACTAACCAATTCATCTGTTGGAAAGATAATCCCTGTGTAAGATTGAGATCCTGAAGCCACCATTGAAGGCGGTGTCTCGTCTCTCTGCTGAGAAAAAACTTCTCCTCCAAGGAAGAAGGCTGGCGATCCCATCTGAGGAGAACCTCCGCCTGAAGGGGCCTCATGTGAAATTTCGCCCATGGTACAGCATCGATCGTCGCTGTCATAAGACCTAGCACCCTCATCAATTCTCTGAGAGAGGAATGCGGTCTGGCAATGATCTGTTGGACTGATTGCTTGAGACTGAGAACTTTCTCTGGTGGTAAAAAAAAACTTTCATCTTGACCGAATTGATTTCCATCCCCAGGAATTTCATTACTCTGGATGGATGTAATGATGACTTCTCCCAATTTATTATCCAACCTAGTTGTAGAAGGAAGGTAATCACTCTGTCCAAGTGTTTCTGAAGCAGGGATGCTGATATAGCTGTGACAAGCCAATCGTCCAGATAGGGAATTATCGTAATCCCTTCTTCCCTTAATACAGCTGCCATTGTTGTTACAATCTTGGTGAACACTCGGGGAGCTGTTGTTATTCCGAAGGGCAGTACTCGGAATTGAAAATGGCGAAGCTCCCCTCCTATGTACAGAGCTATTCGTAGGAATCTTCTGTGGTCCTTGAAAAGAGGCACATGAAGGTAGGCATCCTTGAGGTCTAAAGAAGCCATATAGTCTCCCTGATCTAAGAGCTTTATAGCCGATCTGATATTTTCCATACGGAAAGCCAACTATTGGATGAACTGGTTGACAAACCTCAAATCTATTATTGTGCGGAAGCTCCCATTTGGCTTTGGTACCAAAAAAACCCTTGAGTAAGTACCTAGAAATTCCTGGGATGGAGGCACTGGTTCGAGAGCCTTGGCAGCAAGGAATTCTGTTATTGCCTTCTCTAAAGCTCTCTGTTTTACTGGCGATGCAAAGGGTGTTATAAGAATCCTGTGTGGAGGAAAACAAAGAAATTCTACTTTGTATCCTTCTTGTATCAGTTTCAGGATCCAAGCATCTGAAATCCTTTCTTCCCATTCTTGATAAAAAGCCCTCAATCTTCCTCCCACCGGAAGACCACTTCTGGCGTCAGAAAGATGTTTTCTTTTTCTGCTCAGCAGACTTATTCTCTCCTCTGTATCTGTTGTATCTGCCTCTGAAGGAGTGGAAGGAACTAACTTCTGTTTTCTTTCCGTTTCTCTGAAAGGAGTCTCTTTTCGGTGAGGGACGCCTATTCCGAAAAAAATAGTTCTTCTTTCTCTTATTGAAGTTCTCCTGAGGCAATCGTTTACTTTTTGCTCCTGACAGTGACTCTAGCAGTTTGTCTAGTTCTGCCCCAAATAGATGACCCGGCTCAAAGGCCATAGCACAGAGACTATTCTTTGAAATAACATCTGCTGGCCATGTTCTCAGCCATAGAGCCCGTCTGGCTGCAGTAGATAATGCCATAGCTTTAGCTGCCAATTTTATCCCTTCAATAGATGCATCACACAAAAAATCCACTGCTGTAGAAATTTTAGATAGGGATCCAAGCAATTCCTCTCTAGGAACTTTATTACTTATGTCTTCAATGAGTTGTCTTAGCCAGAATCTTGAGGAGCGAGCTACCCCTGAGGCTGCTAAAGCTGGCTTACAGGAAGCCGCTGCCGCTGTATAGGAGCGTTTAAGTAAACTTTCCACTTTCCGATCCATCGGATCTTTTAGGCCAGACCCGTCTTCCACTGGAATGACCGTTTTCTTTGATAGCCTTGCTACCGCAACATCCACCTTTGGTGGAGATTCCCACTTCTCCAGCTCCTCTTCATGGATAGGAAACAACAACTTGTGTCTCTTTGTGATGGATGGGGCTTTCTCAGGATTTTTCCACTCTCTTTCCATGAGTTCCTTCATGACAGGATGAACAGGGAAAGATCTTGATCTTTTAGCTGAAGAAGAGGAACTCTGGGAATCTTTCTCATCAGCAATATCCATGGTAGCTTTTACTTTCTTAACTAATCTTGCTGTATTCTCAACAGAAAAAAGAGCTAATTCATCCTCCTCCTCAGATGATGAATCTTCCTCCGTATCTTCCAAAAGCCAGTGATTGGTTAATGAGGGAGAATCTTCAGTAACAGCATTACACTGTGTATTCGGATCCACTCGCATCTGGTCTAAAATCTCTTTCAAAGAGGTCTTAACAACATCCTTAATCCAATCTGTAGAGGGAGTAATAGTATCCTTCTGAGCCAAACTCGCCAAACATTCCTGGCAGAACCTCCTGTCACATCCATCAGGAAGCGGAGTATCACAAGCTCTACACTGAATGTGTTTCGATTTCTTATGCTTCTTAGCAACAGGAATCTCTTGCTGAGGAGGGATGGACATCTGAAAAAACAAAAATGGCAGACAATGAATACTTAAAATGTTCCCTAGGAACACACCCAGTACAATCCCTCCAGTCTCAGTCACTACCTTACAACCTGCCCAAGAGGCTGCAGCCTAGGCAGAGGAGACAGTTCAAAAGTATCACCAGCAGATCTGCAGACCTTGTCTGAACTGCGCTGAGAATACCACTGCATACCTGTAAATAGCCTCAGCTTCATTTGGTAATTGGCGCTCTTCGTGACGTCATCGCGTGCGCGCGCCCGTTCCGACGCGCGCACGTTCTGACGCGCGCACGTTCTGACGCGCGCCCGTTCCGACGCGCGCCCGCTCTGACGCGCGCGCGTCTTATCGCTCGCGCCTCCTGGCGTCCATGCGTCCCACAGTGGAATGGTCGTCTCCATGTTTGAAGAAGGCAAACCCTCGGCTGCACAAAAAATTCCTCATGGAGGACAACATAACCAAAGAGACCCCTTCACAGCCTCCGGATCTTCTACCCCTAGGGTAGTTCAATCCTATGGTCATCAAGTCTCCTGGAGACCTGGAACTTGACAGCCCTAGAAGGAAAGAAAAGAAAAAATTAGTAACGGACAACAAACCTTCACTCTCCTACGCAGGTAGGACAAAAAAACACTGATGATTTCTAGGGGGAGTGCCTATTTATGGGTGGGGTTAATTAACCTTTTCTCTCCATTGTCCTACATAGCAGGTTGCAAAGAATAAATCTCATGGTTGCTGCCGTACAGGGACGTAAGGGAAATATATATATATTTTTTTTTTGAAACGTAAGTGGGGGCAGTGATCACAGGACTATCTTATTTCAGTCCTGAAGTGGTGTCAGTGGGAGGAGCTTATCTTGATTCCTGCCTATTGTTCAATTGACAGGCTCAGCAGACAAGGCTCTATTTACATTACAGCAGCTTGTAGGAGGGAGGGGTAATGACATCACTCCAACTTGCAGTGCAGCAGTAAAGTGTGACTGAAGTTGATCAGAGCACAAGTCACATGACCCGAGGGCAGCTGGGAAATGTCAAAATGTCTAGCCCCATAGCAAATTTTAAAATTAGATATAAAAAAATCCATTTCTTGTTTTGAAAAACGTATTTCAATGCAGGATTCTGCTGTAGTAGCACTATTAACTGATACATTTTGTAAAAAACATTTTTTTCCACGACAGTATCCCTTTAAGGTATGAAGATCCAAATTATGGAAACATCCGTTATCCGGAAAACCCCAGGTCCTGAGCATTCTGGATAACAGGTCCCCCCTGAATTCTGTGAATCCACTGGAGTCAGCTTGTGCTACTGAGCCCATTTGTTTGCCTCTCATACTGATCACTTATCGCTTTTTTATTCTCCTTATGTCCTTGTGCTTATGGCTCATTTATTCATGTTGGGGGGATTTATTTAAATCCTTTATGAATATATATTGAAAAGATTATTAGAATATTTTTTTTTAAAAAAAATGCAAAATGACCTATGGCTACTAATATTTGTGGGTTTCACATCCCGGGATTGTGCAGTTTCCCATAAGTTGCATTTTATTTTTCCTGGATTTTATATTTTCCCAGATTTAATACTGGTTTTTGCGATTCCTTGGGAAATGTAAAAGAATTGTATCACATTCACAAGATGGTGTCATTCAGGCTCACAGACAAACTGTCAACTGAGTATATTTATATGATATATATATATTTATATATATTTATTGAAATCATATATTTATTATATATTTATATATATATTTATTGAAATCCCAGTGTTCCTGAGCATCCAAGGAGACTGCGTAACATACATAGTTACTATTAATTTCATTAACATATTGTATAAATAAACCTCACGCTTTTGGGTTTTAACTATATACTCATACACTAACTATAGAGCTTAGTATCACAATAGCCTTTGATTTTATGTCTGTCCAAGAAATCATCCAAGTCCCTCTTATAGTCATTAACTGAATCATCACCCGGCAGTGCATTCCCCAACCTCACTGTCCTCACTGTGATGAACCCCCTACTCTGTTCCTTTAAATGAAACTTCTTTTCCTCTAGTCTGAAGGGGAGGGGCCTCTGGTACGTGATTCTCTTTATGGGTAAAAATATCTTATCTGTTTATACTGTCCTCTAATGTACTAGAAAAGAGTGTTCCACCCTTAGTCTACCCTCTTGACTAGTTTAATTGTATTTCTCTGTACTCTCTCCAGCTATTTATATCCTTCTTCTACACAACCACCAGATCCTTCTTAATTCTGGAAACCCCCAACACACTGCCATTTATTGTATAACTTATAATTATATTATTTCTTCCAAAGTGCATAACCTTAAAGGACATGTAAAGGCAAAAAGATAAAATCCCATTTCACTTTCTTTTATGCAGAAGAAACCTATCTCCAATATACTTTAATTAAAAAATTTGAACAGTTTTTATAATAAACCTGACTGTATGCAGTGAAATTCTCCCTTCATTTACTGCTGTGGATAGGAATTGTCAGATGGTCCCTAACTGCTCTGCAGGGAAACAATCATACTTATGTACAGCAGGGGGAGCCCCCGCCTTACTTCCCAGCCATGCAGAACTCAAGCAGCTTTATTTATGATGATCCCCAAACAGGCCAGATCACACTGAGCATGTGCACAGTCTTGGTCTTGCAAAGATGTTTAACAGAGTTACAAGATGGTGACCCCCTGTGGCCAACTTTGAAAGCAGAAATCATTTGTTTTATTAGGCTTGTGGTGCAGTAAGTTCATGTTTATGTTTAGTATACAGAATACAGCATTTCTAGCCTTATTCCATTTTAGACTTTACTTGCCCTTTAAGTTTATCAACATTGAAACCTCATTTTCCTGAGGGATTTGAATAAATCGGAAAGCTGGGCAGAAAAGTGGTAAATTCTTACATGTGCACATTATAGTATCATCAGAAAAATAACTACAGTACATTCAATCCCATCTCCATATCATTAACAAACAAATTAAAATGCAAATGGACAAGTACAGACCCCTGCGGTACTCCACTAGCAACACTGATCCATTACAAAATGTTCCATTTACCACCAGTCTTTGTAATCTATCCTTCAATCAGTTCTCTATCAGGTACAAATACTATGTTTCATAGTAGATCACATCCACTGCCATCTCAGAGTGGAGGTTCCTGCTCACCTCCTAATAAAAGGCAAATTAATTTGTCTAGCAAAATCAGTTTTTGTATTAAACCATGCTGGAACAAACTCATAATATTGTGATCTATAATAATGTGAAAATTCTTATCTCTAAATCTTTCTTATCTCTAAACACCCCATTGAAAAGTTTTCTTACCACTGACATCCAACTAACCTGCTTGCAGTTTTCAGGCTGAGAATGGGATCCTTTATAAATAGCGACACCACATTAGCAATTTACCAGTCTCTCTGCAGCATGCCAGACCTCTGCAGCATGCCAGAAATTTTGAAAACTAAAGTAAAAAGCAGTCACAGAACTGAGCTTATTTAGTACCAGTATCTAATGCATGAATTTTCATGCATTAGTAGTTGTATTACTAGAATTAGGACAATTAATAAGGAAACATTCATTTGCTGGTTCCTCAGTTTTGTTGAAAGACAAAAAATAACAGTTCAGAATTTCAGCTTTTTTTATGTTCTCGTGGACAGAGAAATCAATAGGCATCTCATCCATCCAGAATAATATCTGTACATGGCGATATAAGGGGTCTGTCTGGCAAGAGCCAGGCTAGATGACTGACTAACATAATCCTGCCCCAAGGAAAAATGGCATTGGCTTTTTAAAGACATGTTTCAGTTACTATAGAGTGAAAATCACCTGCACCTGTAAAAGTTTAATTTTCCATCTGGCAAATCCTAAACTAGCCAACTAACACAATCCCATCCCAGGGAAAAATGGCATTGGCTTTTAAATACATAGTTTAGTTCCTGTAGTCGAAAAATCACCCGAACCTGTAAACACTCCAAAATATCAACACATATATAGGTGGAAACTACAGTCTCTAACTCAGTATGGGTGAGTAGGTCATTTTACTGTAAAGCCCAACAAGGATTTAATGATTCTTTTTTCCCTTTCAGGAAAGAAGAAGGAGATGCAGAAAATTCCAGACCACCATTAAGTACCCAGAGATTACAATTAGCAGATTCCAGTGATTTCCCTGATTTCCTAAATCCAGCCAAGGAGCCATTACAGGTTCAGCTCATACAATAAAGCAGAGACCAACATCTTCAGGAATAGGATATCAGGTCTCTCAGAAACCAAATAGCAACAGATCTTCTTGTCTGTCAGTTATAACAAGTCATAAGACAAAAGAGGCCGAGGTGCAACTTTATTCACACAATGGAATCTGAGCAGCCAACCAACAGGCTTACAGGACATCAGAAGGTTATCAAAGAAGAACAAACTTTCCCTTATGAAGAATTTGACAAATACTTCTCTTCAACTGTGAACCTTCTTATAAATCCCACAGGGAAGAAATCATTTTCCTGTAATGAGTGTGGCAAAGGATTTTCTACAAAGAAGAAGCTCAAAATTCATTGGAGAATTCACACAGGGGAGAAACCCTTCACATGCACAGAATGTGGCAAAGGATTTTCTATACAGAAGAACCTCAAAATTCACCACAGAGTTCATACAGGAGAGAAACCCTTCACATGCACAGAATGTGGCAAAGGCTTTTCTAGAAAAGATCTTCTCAAAATTCACCAAACAGTTCACACAGGGGTAAAACCCTTCACATGCACAGAATGTGGCAAAGGCTTTTCTAGAAAAGATCTTCTCAAAATTCACCAAATAGTTCACACAGGGGTAAAACCCTTCACATGCACAGAATGCGGCAAAGGCTTTTCTAAAAAAGATCTTCTCAAAAGTCACCAAACAGTTCACACAGGGGAGAAACCCTTCACATGCACAGAATGTGGAGAAGGGTTTCCTACAAAGAAAAAACTCAGAATTCACCAAACAATTCACACAAGAGAGAACCCCTTCAAATGTACAGAATGTGGCAAAGGATTTTCAATGAGTAGTAACTTCAAAATTCACCAAAGAATTCACACAGGAGAGAAACCCTTTGCATGCACAGAATGTGGCAAACGATTCTTTACAAACTTTAACCTCAAAATTCACCAGACAGTTCACACAGGGGAGAAACCCTTTACATGCACAGAATGTGGAAAAGGGTTTTCTATAAAGAGGAGCCTCAAAACTCACCTAACAGTTCACACAGGAGTGAAACCCTTCACATGCACAGAATGTGGCAAAGAATTTACTACAAAGAGGAGCCTCAAATCTCACCAGACCGTTCACACAGGAGAGAAAACCTTTACATGCACAGAATGTGGAAAAGGGTTTGCTAGAAAGAAAAACCTCAATGTTCACCATAGAGTTCATACAGGAGAGAAACCCTACACATGCACAGAATGTGGCCAAGGATTTTCTGAAAAGCATCATCTAACAGTACACCAAAGAGTTCACACTGGGGAGAAACCCTTCACATGCACAGAATGTGGCAAAGGATTTTCTGTACAGAAGAACCTCAAAATTCACCAGACAGTTCACACAGGAGAGAAACCCTTCACATGCATAGAATGTGGCAAAGGATTTTTTAGAAACTTTGACCTCAAAATTCACCAGACAGTTCACACAGGGGAGAAACCCTTCACATGCACAGAATGTGGCAAAGGATTTTCTGCAAAGAAGAGCCTCAAAAGACACCGGACAGTTCACACAGGGGAGAAACCCTTCTCATGCACAGAATGTGGCAAACGATTTTCTAGAAACTATGAGCTCAAAAATCACCAGACAGTTCACACAAGTGAAAATCCTTCACATGTACAGAATGCGGCAAAGGATTTCATCGTCTCATAATTCACCACACGACTCATACAGGGGAGAAACCCTTCATGTGTGCCCAATGAAAGAACATGGAATCCTTTACAACACTCAAGACAGTGGCGTAACTAGATATTACTGGGCCCCACAGCAAATTATTTTTCAGGCCCCCAAAATGTTTAGAGGTTGACTTGTTTCTCCAATATATATTGAAATTGTATATGAATTAGGGCCTTGTGGGGCCCTTATACCTCCTGGGCCCCCCTGCAGCCGCAGGGTCTGCTTCCTCTGTAGTTACGCCCCTGACTCAAGAGGCGGAATTTAGATATGCCCCTTAAAAAACTAGATTCCTTTAGATTTAATAAGCTCTGAAGCAACACAAACTCAAATTCAAAAATACTCCAGTCGATTTCATGTAAAGTCGATGGCAACCATTTGAAGATGTTTTTGGCTCTGGGAATTTTCAAGATTTCTCAATCAAAAGTTTTCAAGTAAAATTTTTAATAAATAAGCCACTTTTTTGTATGTGAGTTTAGTAGAGTTTATAGAATTTTTCAAATTTTAGTAAATAAAACACCAGTTTTCGGTACCAAAAGAGTTTATTGGTTCAAGGTCAATTTCCAGGCAGAGAGTAGGGATGTAGCGAACGTCGGAAAAAAAGTTCGCGAACATATTCGCGAACTTGCGCAAAATTGCGAGCGGTTCGCGAACGGTTCGCGAACCCCATAGACTTCAATGGGAAGGCGAACTTTAACATCTACAAAAGACATTTCTGGCCAGAAAAATGATTTTAAAGTTGTTTAAAGGGTGCAACGACCTGGACAGTGGCATGCCAGAGGGGGATCAAGGGCAAAAATGTATCTGAAAAATCTGCCTGTGTGTGCTTGGAAGAGATAGTGTAGGGCGAGAGCTGTTAGTGATTTCAGGGACAGATGATAGTAAGTTTGCTGGCTAGTAATCTGCGTGATACTGCTCTGTATTGGAGGGACAGAAGTCTGCAGGGATTTGAGGGACATTTTAGCTTAGGTAGCTTTGCTGGCTAGTAATCTACTGTTCTCTTTAAACAACTGCCATACGTTGACCTTGTAGGCATTGTTTGCCCAGTTTTTTTGGACGCAGCCACTGAAGCACAGTTGCCAGAAAAAATATGCCATATAAATGCTGAAAATAGTCATTTTTCGCCATACGTTGACCTTGTAGACATTGTTTGCCCAGTTTTTTTGGACGCAGCCACTGAAGCACAGTTGCCAGAAAAAATATGCCATATAAATGCTGAAAATATAAATTTTTTTGGTTGCAGCCACTGAAGCACAGAGGCCAGAAAAATTATGCCATATAAATGCTGAAAATATAAATTTTTTTGGTTGCAGCCACTGAAGCACAGAGGCCAGAAAAAATATGCCATATAAATGCTGAAAATAGTCATTTTTTGCCATACGTTGACCTTGTAGGCATTGTTTGCCCAGTTTTCTTGGTCGCAGCCACTGAAGCACAGTTGCCAGAAAAAATATGCCATATAAATGCTGAAAATAGTCATTTTTTGCCATATACGTTGAGTCAAGGTATGGCAAAAAATGACTATTTTCAGCATTTCTATGGCATATTTTTTCTGGCCTCTGTGCTTGAGTGGCTGCGGCCAAAAAAACTGGGCAAACAATGCCTACAAGGTCAACGACGTTGACCTTGTAGGCATTGTTTGCCCAGTTTTTTTGGCCGCAGCCACTCAAGCACAGAGGCCAGAAAAAATATGCCATAGAAATGCTGAAAATAGTCATTTTTTTGGTCGCAGCCACTGAAGCACAGTTGCCAGAAAAATTATGCCATATAAATGCTGAAAATATAAATTTTTTTGGTTGCAGCCACTGAAGCACAGAGGCCAGAAAAATTATGCCATATAAATGCAGAAAATATGCATTTTTTTGGTTGCAGCCACTGAAGCACAGAGGCCAGAAAAATTATGCCATATAAATGCAGAAAATATGCATTTTTTTGGTTGCAGCCACTGAAGCACAGAGGCCAGAAAAATTATGCCATATAAATGCAGAAAATATGCATTTTTTTGGACGCAGCCACTGAAGCACAGTTGCCAGAAAAAATATGCCATATAAATGCTGAAAATAGTCATTTTTCGCCATACGTTGACCTTGTAGACATTGTTTGCCCAGTTTTTTTGGTTGCAGCCACTGAAGCACAGAGGCCAGAAAAAATTAAACCAGTAGGGTTTGCACCCTAGTTTGTAACGGTGGCGGAGGGAGGAGGACGCTAAAGGACAGCTGTGTGTGGAGTCATGAGGCTTGAAGAGAAGGACAGCTGCATAGAAGTCAGAACAAGTCTTCCGGCGTGCAGTAACCCTCCGAGATCCACCCCTCATTCATTTTAATAAAGGTCAGGTAATCGACACTTTTGTGACCTAGGCGAGTTCTCTTCTCAGTTACAATCCCTCCTGCTGCACTGAAGGTCCTTTCTGAGAGCACACTTGAGGCTGGGCAAGACAAGAGGTTCATGGCAAATTGTGACAGCTCTGGCCACAGATCAAGCCTGCGCACCCAGTAGTCCAGGGGTTCATCGCTCCTCAGAGTGTCGATATCTGCAGTTAATGCCAGGTAGTCCGCTACCTGCCGGTCGAGGCGTTCTTTGAGGGTGGATCCCGAAGGGTTGTGGCGCTGCCTTGGACAGAAAAACATTTGCATGTCTGACGTTACAGACCGGCCAAAGGGCTTTGTCCTTGCAGGTGTGCTCGTGGCAGGATTACTGGCACCTCTGCCCCTGGAATGTTGATGAGTTCCTGAAGTGACATCACCCTTAAAAGCATTGTACAACATGTTTTGCAGGCTGGTTTGTAAATGCCGCATCTTTTCGGACTTGTGGTATGTTGGTAACATTTCTGACACTTTATGCTTGTACCGAGGGTCTAGTAGCGTTGCGACCCAGTACAGGTCCTTCTCCTTAAGCCTCTTGATACGGGGGTCCTTCAACAGGCATGCCAGCATGAAAGACCCCATTCTCACAAGGTTGGATGCAGAGCTATCCATCTCCGCTTCCTCATTATCAAGGACTGCATCATCCACGGTCTCCTCCCCCCAGCCACGTACAAGACCAGGGGTCCCCAAAAGGTCACCACTAGCCCCCTGGGAAGCCTGCTCCTGTTGGTCCTCCTCCTCCTCCTCCTCCACAAAGCCACCTTCCTCCTCTGACTCCACTTCTGGCACCTCTCCCTGCGTTGCAGCAGGTGCCTGGGTTCGTTCTGGTGATTGCGACCATAAATCGTGCGCTTCCAGCTCCTCGTCACGCTGGTCTACAGCCTCATCTGTCACTCGTCGCACGGCACGCTCCAGGAAGAAAGCGAAGGGTATTAGGTCGCTGATGGTGCCTTCGGTGCGACTGACCATATTTGTCACCTCTTCAAAAGGTCGCATGAGCCTGCAGGCATCGCGCATAAGCACCCAGTAACGGGGGAAAAAAATCCCCAGCTCTGCAGATCCAGTCCTACCACCCAGTTCAAAAAGGTACTCGTTGACGGCCCTTTGTTGTTGCAGCAGACGTTCCAACATAAGGAGCGTTGAATTCCAGCGAGTCTGGCTGTCAGAAATCAAACGCCTGACTGGCATGTTGTAGCGCTGCTGAATGTCAGCAAGGCGTGCCATGGCTGTGTAGGAACGTCTGAAATGGGCCGACACCTTTCTGGACTGGGTGAGAACGTCCTGGAATCCTGGGTACTTGGAGACAAAACGTTGGACTATTAAATTTAACACATGTGCCATGCAGGGCACATGTGTTAAATTTCCCAGTCTCAACGCTGCCAACAGATTGCTTCCATTGTCACACACCACTTTTCCGATCTGCAGTTGGTGTGGGGTCAGCCACCGATCGGCCTGTGACTGCAGAGATGACAGGAGTACAGATCCGGTATGGTTTTTGCTTTCCAGGCACGTCATCCCCAAGACAGCGTGACAACGGCGTACCTGGCACGTCGAATAGCCTAGGGGGAGCTGGGGGTGCACAGGTGTGGAGGAGGAGAAGGAGGACCCAGCAGCAGAGTAAGAAGAAGAAGAGGAAGAAGACGAGGTAGAGAGCGATGGAGGAGTAGAGGTGGTGGCAGAACCGCGTGCAATCCGTGGCGGTGACACCAACTCCACTGTTGTTGTTGTTGTTGAGCTACCCATTCCCTGCTTCCCATTCCCAGCCATTACCAAGTTCACCCAGTGGGCAGTGTAGGTGACATACCTGCCCTGACCATGCTTGGAGGACCATGCGTCAGTAGTCATATGGACCTTTGGCCCAACACTAAGTGACAGAGATGCGGTAACTTGGCTCTGCACATGTTGGTACAGGTGTGGTATTCCCTTTTTAGAAAAAAAATTGCGGCTGGGTACCTTCCACTGCGGTGTCCCAATTGCTACAAATTTGCGGAAGGCCTCAGAGTCCACCAGCTGGTATGGTAAAAGCTGGCGGGCTAAGAGTGCAGACAAGCCAGCTGTCAGACGCCGGGCAAGGGGGTGACAGTCAGACATTGGCTTCTTACGCTCAAACATGGCCTTCACAGAAACTTGGCTGGTGGCAGATGACTGGGAATGGGAACAGGTGGTCAAGGTGGAAGGCGGAGTGGAGGGTGGTTCAGATGGGTCAAGGAGAGCAGAGGTAGAGCAGTAAGATGCTGGACCAGAAGGAGTGTGACTTTTAGTTTGCCTGTTGCCTTTGAGGTGTTGCTCCCAAAGTGCTTTGTGCTTGCCGCTCATGTGCCTTCGCATAGAAGTTGTACCTATGTGGCTGTTGGGCTTACCAAGGCTCAGTTTCTGACTGCACTCATTGCAAATTACAATGCTTTTGTCAGAGGCACACACATTAAAAAAATCCCACACTGCTGACTTTTTGGAAGTGTGCGATCTGGCGGTAACAGTAGAAGTTGGCGGCATTGGCGGCAATGGCGGGTGCGTTGGCCGGCTGAACACAGGTGCCGATACATGTTGTTGCCCTACTGATCCCTGCGGGCTGGCCTCCCTGCTTCTTCTAAGTCTTATTCTCCTACTGCCTCTCTGACTCTCCGTCTCTCCATCTGAACTACCCTCCTCTTGCTCTCTTCTACTAGGCACCCACAAAACATCAATCTCCTCATCATCATTCTCCTCAGATGCATCAATTTCTTCTGACACATCACAGAAGGAAGCAGCAGCGGGGACCTCCTCCTCCTCCTCATCACTCATCATTATGTCCATCTCTGTCGTGTTCTCTGCCAGAATTAAATCTGGTGTAACGTCCTCATCTCCTTCATCTTCTTCTGCCAATAATGGTTGCGCATTACTCAGTTCAAGAAACTCATGGGAAAATAACTCCTCTGACTCCAGTGAAGATGGGGCACCGGTGGTGGAGGAAGTGTTACGTGGGGTGGCCATAGCAGTGGAGGATGAGGAGGATGTTGTGGTAAAGTTAGAAACGGTAGAGGATGGGGTGTGCTGTGTAAGCCAGTCAACTACCTCTTCAGCATTTTGGGAGTTCAGGGTCATTGGCTTTTTAAAACTGGGCAATTTGCTAGGGCCACAGGATTGCATAGCAGCACGGCCCCTAGCACGGCCTCTGCGTGGCGGCCTGCCTTTGCCTGGCATTATTTTTAAAAAAACAACAACAACAAAAACTCAGTTGGTTTTTCTGGAAACGATAATACACACAGCTAGATGGCAGTTTGAAGAAAACAGTGTGCAAATAATGCCTACAAGATCAACGTATACACTACTACAGCGGTGGATACGGATTACGTAAAATATATGAATGCTGCTTGAAAAAAAGTAACTCAAGTGGTTTTTCTAGAGACGATAATATTATCAATATTTAGACAAAATGTGAACAAGCTCACACAGCTAGATGGCGGTTTGAAGAAAACACTGTGCAAATAATGCCTACAAGGTCAACGTATACACAGCGGTGGATACGGATTACGTAAAATATAAGAATGCTGCTTGAAAAAAAGTCACTCCGGTGTTTTTTCTGGAGACGGTAATATTATGGATATTTAGACAGAATGTGAACACGGTCACACAGCTAGATAGCAGTTGGTTGAATAACACACTGGGCAAAAAATGCCTACAGGGCAAATAATGCCTACAAGGTCAACGTATACACAGCGGTGGATACGGATTACGTAAAATATAAGAATGCTGCTTGAAAAAAAGTCACTCCGGTGTTTTTTCTGGAGACGGTAATATTATGGATATTTAGACAGAATGTGAACACGGGCACACAGCTAGATAGCAGTTGGTTGAATAACACACTGGGCAAAAAATGCCTACAGGGCAAATAATGCCTACAAGGTCAACGTATACACAGCGGTGGATACGGATTACGTAAAATATAAGAATGCTGCTTGAAAAAAAGTCACTCCGGTGTTTTTTCTGGAGACGGTAATATTATGGATATTTAGACAGAATGTGAACACGGGCACACAGCTAGATAGCAGTTGGTTGAATAACACACTGGGCAAAAAATGCCTACAGGGCAAATAATGCCTACAAGGTCAACTTATACACTACTACAGCGAGGGATACGGATTACGTAAAATTTATTATGGCTGCTTGAAAAAAGTCACTCCGGTGTTTTTTCTGGAGACGGTAATATTATGGATATTTAGACAGAATGTGAACACGGGCACACAGCTAGATAGCAGTTGGTTGAATAACACACTGGGCAAAAAATGCCTACAGGGCAAATAATGCCTAAAAGGTCAACTTATACACTACTACAGCGATGGATACGGATTACGTAAAATTTATTATGGCTGCTTGAAAAAAGTCACTCCGGTGTTTTTTCTGGAGACGGTAATATTATGGATATTTAGACAGAATGTGAACACGGGCACACAGCTAGATAGCAGTTGGTTGAATAACACACTGGGCAAAAAATGCCTACAGGGCAAATAATGCCTAAAAGGTCAACTTATACACTACTACAGCGATGGATACGGATTACGTAAAATTTATTATGGCTGCTTGAAAAAAGTCACTCCGGTGTTTTTTCTGGAGACGGTAATATTATGGATATTTAGACAGAATGTGAACACGGGCACACAGCTAGATAGCAGTTGGTTGAATAACACACTGGGCAAAAAATGCCTACAGGGCAAATAATGCCTAAAAGGTCAACTTATACACTACTACAGCGATGGATACGGATTACGTAAAATTTATTATGGCTGCTTGAAAAAAGTCACTCCGGTGTTTTTTCTGGAGACGGTAATATTATGGATATTTAGACAGAATGTGAACACGGGCACACAGCTAGATAGCAGTTGGTTGAATAACACACTGGGCAAAAAATGCCTACAGGGCAAATAATGCCTAAAAGGTCAACTTATACACTACTACAGCGGTAGTAAAATAAAAAAAAAGTTAAATAAAAAAAGAATGAATATTAAAAAAAAAAAATTAAAGTTGGTGCTGCTGAACTACTAGGAGCAGCAGATTAGCACACCAGTCCCACTCCCCAACACTGCTAGACTAATAGCACTGGGCTCTTATAGTAGTAGTAGTAGTAGTAGTAGTAGTAGTAGTAGTAGTAGTAGTAAAACAACAAAAAAATAAATAAAAGCAGTCCTTACAAGGACTATTGCTATTGCAGCAGTCAGCAGATGAGATCAGAAGCAGGACAGCTGCCCACTGCAGCTACATACAGAGCACTGCAGTAGAAGGTAGATTACTAGCCAGCAAAGCTACCTAAGCTTAAATGTCCCTCAAACCCCTGCAGACTTCTGTCCCTCCAATAACAGAGCAGTATCAAAACGATTACTAGCCAGCAAACTTTCAACTGTCCCTGAAATCACTAACAGGCAGCAGCTCTCTCCCTACACTATCTCTTCAGCACACACAGGCAGAGTGAAAAAAAGCTGCAGGGCTTCGGTTTTTATAGGGAAGGGGAGTGGTCCAAGGGAGAGCTTCCTGATTGGCTGCCATGTACCTGCTGGTCTGGGGTGAGAGGGCAAAAAAAAGCGCCAACAATGGCGAACCCAAAATGGCGAACGTCGCGCGACGTTCGCGAACTTCCGGCGAGCGCGAACACCCGATGTTCGCAGCGAACAAGTTCGCCGGCGAACAGTTCGCGACATCTCTAGCAGAGAGTCAAGGGTAGGCAGCAATCAGCATAGTCAGGAGCAAGGCAAGAGTTCAGAATCCAAGAATCAGTCAGGAGTAGAATTATAAAGCTCACAGGAACACTCAGGAGTACAATCTAGATTTGCTCATTGAACTGGGTCCCGGGTTTGTTTTAAAAATTTCCCATCGAAATGCGGATCTATTTGATCTCTTTTCCAGGCATATTTACCATTGTATGGTATGAATTTTACTTTTGATGTGACATTTTTTGTATGATCTACAACTATGTGATACTTGATGTTTACTTCTTGCAAACAAAAATGTTTCCTTTATTTATGTAATAATCTGTTATTGAGTAATGTTTTGAGATTGAGAATTGTGCTAACATTAGCAGATTTATTACAATTAAAATTTTTAAAAATACATTTGAATTTTCAAATTTTAGGGACAGCTTTATCAAAGGTCGAATTTCGAAAAGATATGAATTTTATTTTACTCTAATAAATTTGAATGTACTCACAACTCGAATGGGAAGTTATTTACAAAAAAAAAAATTTAAGTCTAAAATTGAATGGGAACAACCTGAAAATTTGATTCGTATTCTAATCGAATACGAACGAAACTCAAATTGAATTTTGTTCTGAAAAGAACTCAAATGTCAAGAAGCCTGTTAACATCTTCAAATGGGCCAACAGACCACACTGACTTGTGGAGATTATCCAAATTAGAACTGTTTCTATGGTCAAGGTGTGATAAATCTCACATTCAAATTTACATTCGAATTGGTGCTTTTTAATTCATATTTGTGAGCTTTGACACAAAAAAATAGATTTTACATTGATTCATACTGTTTAAAATTTAATAAATATGCCCCTTAAAAAACTCGATTTCTTTAGATTTATTAGGCTCTGTAGCAACAAAAGCTCAAATTCGAAAATACTCCAGTCGATTTCATGTAAAAGACAATGGCAACCATTTGTAGATGTTTTTGGCTCTGGGAATTTTTGAGTTTTCTCGATCAGAAGTTTTCAAGTCAAATTTTTTTAATAAATAAGCCACATTTTTAATGTGAGTTTAGTAGAGTTTATTCCTGTTTGAAAATTAGAATTTTTCAACTTTTAGTAAATAACACCATAAGGCTGTTTGCATTTTAAGGTTATTTGCTCTGCCCAGCAGGTTGCAAGAGTATTTTGCCTCTTTCATGCTGAAAAATATATCCTGACCCCTGCAGTCAAAATAGATTCGTTTGTGAGCCAATACTTTTTGGAGGAAATCTTGGATAAAAAAGATCTTGATGTCTAGCTGTTGGAACATCAGAAAGTGTTGGTTGGGTGGAGGTGGTGCTGTTGGGTTATTGTCAACATATATGTTGGGTATTGGAGCATCACAAACACTAAATGTTGTTGGCCACGTAGGAAAATATGATTCTATTTTAAAGTTTCTTGATGAATTGTCGATTGGAGTGTGTCTTATAAAGTATCCAGTGTGAATCTCTTGCAACATGGGGAGGTTTTTAAGACACGTTGTTGTTTTGTTGCTACAAAACAAGATTCTCCCGTGAGAGTTAGTTGATTTTTTCTGTTGCTAAAGCTAAAAAGTGACCAAAATCTACAACCCAAGGGCAGAATTTTAACAAAATATTTCTGCAATTCCTTAGGCATTTTGTTTTTCATTTTATTGTAACTTTAATTCAGAAAAAAATCACTCCCTCACTTTTTCTCTCTCTTCCCCTTCCATCCCTTAAATTAGAACTAAACCCTAAACATCAATATAACTAGAAATGTCCTATTTTCTATAGTGAACTTATTGCACGAGGCTAAAGTTTGAGCTTGTCAATAGCAGCAATGATCCAGGACTTCAAACTTGTCACAGGGGGTCACCATCTTGGAAAGTGTCTGTGACACTCACATGCTCAGTGGGCTCTGATTGGCTGTTGAGAAGCTAAGCTTAGGGCTCGTCACTAATTATCCAGCAGAAAATGAGCTTCCCTGGCTGTAATATAAGCTGATGCTACAGGTTTGCTGATTATTCAATTCTGAATAATCAGAATTATTAATTAATTACTGTCATGATACAGGTGTGTAATATTTAATAAAACAGGGCAAGGTATCATGAGAAATATTTGTGCCAGTACCTAAATCAGACACATGACAGGCCTCTCTTCACTAAGGTCTGGAGTCACATATAGGTCACATATAATGTATCCTCAAATATATTTATCCACACTGAACCCAGTTGTACCAACAGTATAAAAAAACTGGTGATGGGTTCAAGGTAATTTCAGGTTTCAGATGAGTCCAAACATGACAAGGGTTAGTAGTGTGTGTACAGGGCCGCCATCAGGGAGGGACACTTTTTGAAGAGCCGTGCCCCCCTTGACAGCTCAGAAGCAGTGGCGCTTGATCGAAGTCCCGAACAGCCGAATATGGAAGTGCCGAACAGACGAAGTCCTGAAGCCGCGGAAAGACCCAAAGTCACAAAAGGAGCCGACACTGAAGTCCTGGAGCCACGAGTTCAATTCTACTGACACCAATGTGGGTTTTTTTTTAATCCCCTGGCCACCAATGTTTTATACTCTATAGGCCCCTGGCAATTTTTTTAAAAAATAAAATTTATGGGGCCCCAATTTTTTTTTTAAAAAAAAAACTTTTATGGAGGGCCCTGGCACCACAGTTTTTTTTTTTACTTATAAGGGGGCCCTGTCCATCAATAGCTTTTTGTATAACTTGTGTGTTTGGGGGGGTTACCTTTTTTAGCGCTGATGTCTTTTCTGTTGTGTGGAGTGGGCGGGATCTGGGGTGGGGCCTGGGTGGAGGGGCCCCAAAAATTTTGTTGTATGGGGTCCCGTGATTTCTAATGGCAGCCCTGTCTGTGTATATCAGATGTGAATATCTGGGCAGGGGCAGGTCACACAATATTGATGTTTAGTATCTATGGAATCCCTGAGAGAATTAATAACCAATGAATATAATATCATGTCTCTCCTCTGTTCCTATAAGGAGTTATGCTCATTATATTCTTGGTCCAGTTCCTACTCACAGGAGCTCATACTCACTCAATCTGTGTCCTGCTAGGCCACGCCCCCTTGCATTCCTGAGGGAGGGGGGAGTGTCCAGTTACCCAATGCCCTGAAATCACTGATAAATTGTCAGCTCTTCTGACTAAGAATTGGATTTACTTAGGAGGACCAATTGCTGTTGGAAGTTCATCCAGTTTGTTCCCCTTCCCTCCAGGACCAGGAATTCTATATCTTTGGTAAGAGTATAGGTTTCTATGTTTTTCCCTTTTTATTTTACAACTGTTTGTAATTGTATTATTGAATGTGTGTCTCTTTTTGTACCATCTTTTTGTTACTTGCACTCTTATACCTTTTATAATATTAAATATACAACTAAATAAGATTATCTTTGATGCTCTAAAGGAACCTCGCCTGAAAGAGTGTAACTGTGAGCCTTAACCCTCTGCATTGTCGGATTTTCAAATAAATGAATAATTAATCATAAGAATATTTAGGTTCAATAATAACATAAAATTGTTTCTATTTTATATAATATAACCTTCTATTATTTTATGTAGACATGATTTATATATTATGCATGTTTGATCTATCATGTAGTAATGAGGAATAAGTGTTTTATTTTGTTTTATACAAATTAACGTTGGATGGTGAAGATCCATGAAATTTATTTTCTACAAAGGATAATTTACCTGCTGACCCAGGTGTTTCACAACTTTAAGCTTAAGCAAATTCCAAAGGTTGTATAATCCTTGGTGTCAGTTTGAGTATAAGATGGGAACATCTTAAAGAATTTTGAAAGCTATCCATAGAATAGAGCCTATATGTTTGTTGGGGTAATAATTAATCAAGGACAGACCAATTTTGAACGGCTAGTGTGTTCACAAATACCTTATTATTTACCAAAGGTATTAAGGAATCATAAAGTATTGTTCCAGTCTGAGACAATGTCAACATTAATGTTTAACACCAGACTAAGGAGGTCAAAGGCTATTTTGTATTTTTTGGATATTTTTAGGCCACGATGTTTGAGGCAATAGAGCAGGGATCTGCAACCTTGACTCTCCAGATGTTAAGGAACTACAAGTCCCACAATGTATTTGCCTTTAGACTCCTTCATTAGACTCCTTCATTGCATTGTGGGACTTGTAGTTCCTTAACAGAGCCATCTACAGGTAGTGTAGGACCTCACGTCCAGGGGGCAATAATTGATATTTTACAAAATATTTAGATTATCTGGTGATAGTTTAACTTTGGAGACTACCCTTCAATTCCAGTTGGTTAGTTGATTAATCCCAGGGGTTGAGTTTAGGGATAAATTAGGAGACACTGAGATAAAAAAAAAGAGAAAAGAAAAGGAAAAAAGAGGCTAAAATAAGGAGGAAAGAAGGAAAGACTAAGAAAGGAAAGAACTGAAAAAGAAGACTGGAAAGAGAAAAACAGACTTTTAAATTACGAGCCAAATAAAAGAAAAGAATCAGATGTCTTAAAGCTCCAGGAAGAGATCAGGGAGACATCACAGGCCAGTGAGAACTTACAACTGGTAAATATACATTTTAGTTATATTTAATGCCAATTAAGTTGTCTGCTTGGATATTTGTTATTCCTATATATTATATAGTTATACCCTAAACATCGACTTTCCCAGCATTGCAAACTGGGAATAATCTATTTAATTTGGGTTTATTTTCCCTTTTATTAGTACATATATATTATGACATCCAAGCTAGTGACTTAATGGGAAAGTAAAAGATTGAGGGTAGAATTCCTTAAACAGACCAGATATATTGGTTCCAATTTAGATAATACCTTATTATTAGTATATAGTGTATATTTTCTTGTGAATACTTGTCGTGTTGATGATTTTGGTTTTATCGATTAATATCTGGTGGTAAATTTTATTTTGAGTTTGTACTGAGTGGATATCAAGAAGTATTTGGTGGATTTTGTAAGAAGTAATCATTTGATTTGTTATTATTATATATAAATAAATTAATTATTTTGTTAAATAGTTGTCCTGATTTTTCACCCTTTGTACCAATTGATTGGGAAGTCTCGATGTCGAATTCAGAGTTGGGCATATATTATTTAAGACACCTCCTGTTTATTACTTATAAGGAGCCTTAAATTCTTTTATATGATTTTATCAAATATATGTTTAAATATCCTGACAACAGGTACATATTTGGGGCAATATTTATGGCTGGCTGCTGGGACAGGTAAAGATTTGGGGGCAATTCTTATGACTGGCACAGCTACAGATTTGGGGCATTTTTTTACGGCTGGAACAGTTACAGATTTGGAGGTAATTTTTATGGCTGGCACAGGTAAAGATTTTGGGGCAATATTTATGGCTGGCAAAGTTACAGATTTGGGGCAAATTTTTATGGCTGACACAGGTACAGATTTTGGGGCAATATTTATGGCTGGCTGCTGGAACAGTTACAGATTTGGAGACAATTTTTATGGCTGACACAGGTACAGATTTGGGGTCAATATTTATGGCTGGCTGCTATCATTGTGTTGTCATTGTGTTTTTTGTCCAGACACATTCCCACCTCAGTCTGTGGTCTTGTTAGGAAAAGGCTTACTATGCCATCTTGTAACAATGTTGTGACCTAGGGAGGAGGGGGACTGCCCATTGCCCAATTAGTAATCAATCTGGAGAAGGTTGCTCTATATTTGTCCCATATTCCAGTGTATAGCTCAACCTGGTTATCCAGATGGTATTGTAGTTCATTTCTGTATATTGCCTTTATTTTTAGAAATCAAAAGTGTTATGTATTTCATGTGCGGCCCCAGAATTTTTTTCTTCTTCGAATGTGGCCCAGGGAAGCCAAAAGGTTGTACACCCCTGCTTTAGGGTTTTAACTATATATACTTATACACTAACTATAGAGTTTAGTATCACAATAGCCTTTGTATTATGTCTGTCCAAGAAATCATCCAAGTCCCTCTTATAGTCATTAACTGAATCATCACCCGGCAGTGCATTCCCCAACCTCACTGTCCTCCTCACTGTGATGAACCCCCTACTCTGTTCCTTTAAATGAAACTTCTTTTCCTCTAGTCTGAAGGGGAGGCCTCTGGTACGGGATCCTTTTTATGGCTTAAAAAAACCTGTTTAATGTACTAAAAAAGAGTATTCCACCCTTGACTGTCTACCCTCCTGACTAGTTTAATTGTATTTCTCTATACTCTCTACAGCTATATATATATCCTTCTTCTACAAAACCCCCCAGATCCTTCTAAATTCTGGAAATCCCCAACACACTGCCATTTATTGAATAAGTTATATTTATATTATTTCTTCCAAAGTGCATAAACTTACATTGAAACCTAATTTTCCAGTTTGCTGAGGGATTTTAATGAATTGGAAAGCTGGGCAGGAAGGTGGCAAATTTCTGCATGGAATTTATAGTTATAGACATTATAGTGTCATCAGAAAAATAGAAAATAACAACAGTACATTCAATGCCCACCTCCATATAATTAATAAACAAATTAAAATGCAACACTAGTCCATTACAAAATGTTCCATTTACCACCAGCTGTTGTAATTTATCCTACGGCCGGTTCTCTATCCAAGTACAAATACAATGTTCCATAGTATAGTGGAACAACAAAGGGGTTATTTTGTGAGTAGAATGTGAACTCACCATATTAGGGAAGTGACCCAGATGCACCCCCCTGAGCCCTCAGCTTGGGGAGCAGCCAACTATAAATAAATCTGGTAGCAGGCACTCAAAAAAGGCAATCTTCCAACAGGTTGTAGAAATCAAGTAGAATAGATTTATTATGTCCTCCGCCTAGCACGTTTTGTGTTACAAACACTCAATCATAGGCTATGTTCCATAGTAGATCACATCCACTGCCATCTCAGAGTGGAGGTTCCTGCTCACCTCCTCATAAAAGGCAAATGAATTAGTCTAGCAAGATTTGTTATGCATAAAACCATGCTGGGACAAACTCATAGTATTGTGATATATAATAAAGTCAAGTATCTTATCTCTAAA
The DNA here is from genome assembly GCA_038501925.1 of Xenopus petersii. Classification (NCBI taxonomy): domain Eukaryota; kingdom Metazoa; phylum Chordata; class Amphibia; order Anura; family Pipidae; genus Xenopus; species Xenopus petersii. The sequence continues at coordinate 2,094,517 of CM076683.1, forward strand.
TCTCTCTTATCTCTCTGTGCCATGCCAGACCTCAATGAATTCTGAAAAATAAAGTAAGAGCAGTCACAGAACTGAGCTTATTTAGTACCTCTGGAGCAGTGCTGTCCAAGATCTGTGGAACCGAGGGCCAAAATTTTACTGGCCTATGTGGAGGAGGACCGATAATGGAAGTCAGTGTTCGCCACTCCCCCTTTTAAACCACACCCACTGTAAACCTCACCCATATTACCACAAGAACTTTTAAGATCATATCCACATTAACGGTGGTAACACACCAAAAACCCAAATGGCTGGTGCTCACTGCAGGCAAATCCCTAATCACTCATATGTGAAGTCATGTTAAAACATCCCCTTAAATCCATATGCCTCATCCTCCCCTGTGATTAAACACCTTAGGGGCCCTTAACAACAATTTCCAAATGCTATTAACCCCAAGAACAAACCCCTAACATGCTTACATTCCACAGGTAGCGTAGGGCAAGCAGAGAATGGCACACACAAGGAGCACTGGGCAAGCAGACTAAGTATGACACACACACAAGGAGCACTGGGCAAGTAGAGAATGGCACACACAAGGAGCACTGGGCAAGCAGACTAAGTATGACACACACACAAGGAGCACTGGGCAAGTAGAGAATGGCACACACAAGCAGCGCTGGGCAAGCAGAGAATGGCACACACAAACAGCACTGGCAAGCAAAGAATGGCACACACAAGCAGCACTGGGCAAGCAGAGAATGGCACACACAAGGAGCACTGGGCAAGCAGACTAAGTATGACACACACACAAGGAGCACTGGGCAAGTAGAGAATGGCACACACAAGCAGCGCTGGGCAAGCAGAGAATGGCACACACAAACAGCACTGGCAAGCAAAGAATGGCACACACAAGCAGCACTGGGCAAGCAGAGAATGGCACACACAAGGAGCACTGGGCAAGCAGACAAAGTATGACACACACACAAGGAGCACTGGGCAAGCAGAGTCGTCACATCCAAGCAGAGAATGGCACACCCAAGCAGCACTGGGCAAGCAGAGAATGGCACACACAGGGAGGCAGGGCCGGGCCAAGGTATTTTTGCACCCTAGACAAAGGCTTCAATCAGTGCCCACCCAGTCCTGCATTACCACTTCCCACCTTACCAGTGGACTTTATATTTGACTTGATTTGAACAATGTGGCAGTTTCAGTCTGGGTCTCAGGTAGAACAGTACAGGGGCTTTAGGATAGAAACAATAGAGGGGTCTCAGGTAGAACAGTACAGGGGCTTTAGGATAGAAACAATAGAGGGGTCTCAGGTAGAACAGTACAGGGGCTTTAGGATAGAAACAATAGAGGGGTCTCAGGTAGAACAGTACAGGGGCTTTAGGATAGAAACAATAGAGGGGTCTCAGGTAGAACAGTACAGGGTTTTAGGATAGAAACAATAGAGGGGTCTCAGGTAGAACAGTACAGGGGCTTTAGGATAGAAACAATAGAGGGGTCTCAGGTAGAACAGTACAGGGGCTTTAGGATAGAAACAATAGAGGGGTCTCAGGTAGAACAGTACAGGGGCTTTAGGATAGAAACAATAGAGGGGTCTCAGGTAGAACAGTACAGGGGCTTTAGGATAGAAACAATAGAGGGGTCTCAGGTAGAACAGTACAGGGGCTTTAGGATAGAAACAATAGAGGGGTCTCAGGTAGAACAGTACAGGGGCTTTAGGATAGAAACAATAGAGGGGTCTCAGGTAGAACAGTACAGGGGCTTTAGGATAGAAACAATAGAGGGGTCTCAGGTAGAACAGTACAGGGGCTTTAGGATAGAAACAATAGAGGGGTCTCAGGTAGAACAGTACAGGGGCTTTAGGATATAAACAATAGAGGGGTCTCAGGTAGAACAGTACAGGGGCTTTAGGATAGAAACAATAGAGGGGTCTCAGGTAGAACAGTACAGGGGCTTTAGGATAGAAACAATAGAGGGGTCTCAGGTAGAACAGTACAGGGGCTTTAGGATATAAACAATAGAGGGGTCTCAGGTAGAACAGTACAGGGGCTTTAGGATATAAACAATAGAGGGGTCTCAGGTAGAACAGTACAGGGGCTTTAGGATAGAAACAATAGAGGGGTCTCAGGTAGAACAGTACAGGGGCTTTAGGATAGAAACAATAGAGGGGTCTCAGGTAGAACAGTACAGGGGCTTTAGGATATAAACAATAGAGGGGTCTCAGGTAGAACAGTACAGGGGCTTTAGGATAGAAACAATAGAGGGGTCTCAGGTAGAACACTACAGGGGCTTTAGGATAGAAACAATAGAGGGGTCTCAGGTAGAACACTACAGGGGCTTTAGGATATAAACAATAGAGGGGTCTCAGGTAGAACAGTACAGGGGCTTTAGGATATAAACAATAGAGGGGTCTCAGGTAGAACAGTACAGGGGCTTTAGGATATAAACAATAGAGGGGTCTGAAGTAGAACAGCACAGGGGCTTTAGGATAGAAACAATAGAGGGGTCTCAGGTAGAACAATACAGGGGCTTTAGGATATAAACAATAGAGGGGGCTCAGGTAGAACAGTACAGGGGCTTTAGGATATAAACAATAGAGGGGTCTCAGGTAGAACAGTACAGGGGCTTTAGGATATAAACAATAGAGGGGTCTCAGGTAGAACAATACAGGGGCTTTAGGATAGAAACAATAGAGGGGTCTCAGGTAGAACAGTACAGGGGCTTTAGGATATAACCAATAGAGGGGTCTGAAGTAGAACAGTACAGGGGCTTTAGGATAGAAACAATAGAGGGGTCTTAGGTAGAACAATACAGGGGCTTTAGGATATAAACAATAGAGGGGTCTCAGGTAGAACAGTACAGGGGCTTTAGGATAGAAACAATAGAGGGGTCTCAGGTAGAACAGTACAGGGGCTTTAGGGTATAAACAATAGAGGGGTCTCAGGTAGAACAGTACAGGGGCTTTAGGATAGAAACAATAGAGGGGTCTCAGGTAGAACAGTACAGGGGCTTTAGGATAGAAACAATAGAGGGGTCTGAAGTAGAACAGTACAGGGGCTTTAGGATATAAACAATAGAGGGGTCTCAGGTAGAACAGTACAGGGGCTTTAGGATATAAACAATAGAGGGGTCTCAGGTAGAACAGTACAGGGGCTTTAGGATAGAAACAATAGAGGGGTCTCAGGTAGAACAGTACAGGGGCTTTAGGATATAAACAATAGAGGGGTCTCAGGTAGAACAGTACAGGGGCTTTAGGATAGAAACAATAGAGGGGTCTCAGGTAGAACAGTACAGGGGCTTTAGGATAGAAACAATAGAGGGGTCTCAGGTAGAACAGTACAGGGGCTTTAGGATATAAACAATAGAGGGGTCTCAGGTAGAACAGTACAGGGGCTTTAGGATAGAAACAATAGAGGGGTCTCAGGTAGAACAGTACAGGGGCTTTAGGATAGAAACAATAGAGGGGTCTCAGGTAGAACACTACAGGGGCTTTAGGATATAAACAATAGAGGGGTCTCAGGTAGAACAGTACAGGGGCTTTAGGATATAAACAATAGAGGGGTCTCAGGTAGAACAGTACAGGGGCTTTAGGATATAAACAATAGAGGGGTCTGAAGTAGAACAGTACAGGGGCTTTAGGATAGAAACAATAGAGGGGTCTCAGGTAGAACAATACAGGGGCTTTAGGATATAAACAATAGAGGGGGCTGAGGTAGAACAGTACAGGGGCTTTAGGATATAAACAATAGAGGGGTCTCAGGTAGAACAGTACAGGGGCTTTAGGATATAAACAATAGAGGGGTCTCAGGTAGAACAATACAGGGGCTTTAGGATAGAAACAATAGAGGGGTCTCAGGTAGAACAGTACAGGGGCTTTAGGATATAACCAATAGAGGGGTCTGAAGTAGAACAGTACAGGGGCTTTAGGATAGAAACAATAGAGGGGTCTCAGGTAGAACAATACAGGGGCTTTAGGATATAAACAATAGAGGGGTCTCAGGTAGAACAGTACAGGGGCTTTAGGATAGAAACAATAGAGGGGTCTCAGGTAGAACAGTACAGGGGCTTTAGGGTATAAACAATAGAGGGGTCTCAGGTAGAACAGTACAGGGGCTTTAGGATAGAAACAATAGAGGGGTCTCAGGTAGAACAGTACAGGGGCTTTAGGATAGAAACAATAGAGGGGTCTGAAGTAGAACAGTACAGGGGCTTTAGGATATAAACAATAGAGGGGTCTCAGGTAGAACAGTACAGGGGCTTTAGGATATAAACAATAGAGGGGTCTCAGGTAGAACAGTACAGGGGCTTTAGGATATAAACAATAGAGGGGTCTCAGGTAGAACACTACAGGGGCTTTAGGATAGAAACAATAGAGGGGTCTCAGGTAGAACAGTACAGGGGCTTTAGGATATAAACAATAGAGGGGTCTGAAGTAGAACAGTACAGGGGCTTTAGGATAGAAACAATAGAGGGGTCTCAGGTAGAACAATACAGGGGCTTTAGGATATAAACAATAGAGGGGTCTCAGGTAGAACAGTACAGGGGCTTTAGGATATAAACAATAGAGGGGTCTGAAGTAGAACAGTACAGGGGCTTTAGGATAGAAACAATAGAGGGGTCTCAGGTAGAACAGTACAGGGGCTTTAGGATATAAACAATAGAGGGGTCTCAGGTAGAACAGTACAGGGGCTTTAGGATATAAACAATAGAGGGGTCTCAGGTAGAACACTACAGGGGCTTTAGGATATAAACAATAGAGGGGTCTCAGGTAGAACAGTACAGGGGCTTTAGGATATAAACAATAGAGGGGTCTCAGGTAGAACAGTACAGGGGCTTTAGGATAAAACAATAGAGGGGTCTCAGGTAGAACAGTACAGGGGCTTTAGGATAGAAACAATAGAGGGGTCTCAGGTAGAACAGTACAGGGGCTTTAGGATAGAAACAATAGAGGGGTCTCAGGTAGAACAATACAGGGGCTTTAGGATAGAAACAATAGAGGGGTCTCAGGTAGAACAGTACAGGGGCTTTAGGATATAAACAATAGAGGGGTCTCAGGTAGAACAGTACAGGGGCTTTAGGATATAACCAATAGAGGGGTCTGAAGTAGAACAGTACAGGGGCTTTAGGATAGAAACAATAGAGGGGTCTCAGGTAGAACAGTACAGGGGCTTTAGGATAGAAACAATAGAGGGGTCTCAGGTAGAACAATACAGGGGCTTAAGGATATAAACAATAGAGGGGTCTCAGGTAGAACAGTACAGGGGCTTTAGGATATAAACAATAGAGGGGTCTCAGGTAGAACAGTACAGGGGCTTTAGGATATAAACAATAGAGGGGTCTCAGGTAGAACAGTACAGGGGCTTTAGGATAGAAACAATAGAGGGGTCTCAGGTAGAACAGTACAGGGGCTTTAGGATAGAAACAATAGAGGGGTCTCAGGTAGAACAGTACAGGGGCTTTAGGATAGAAACAATAGAGGGGTCTCAGGTAGAACAGTACAGGGGCTTTAGGATATAAACAATAGAGGGGTCTCAGGTAGAACAGTACAGGGGCTTTAGGATAGAAACAATAGAGGGGTCTCAGGTAGAACAGTACAGGGGCTTTAGGATAGAAACAATAGAGGGGTCTCAGGTATAACAGTACAGGGGCTTTAGGATAGAAACAATAGAGGGGTCTCAGGTAGAACAGTACAGGGGCTTTAGGATAGAAACAATAGAGGGGTCTCAGGTAGAACAGTACAGGGGCTTTAGGATATAAACAATAGAGGGGTCTCAGGTAGAACAGTACAGGGGCGTTAGGATATAAACAATAGAGGGGTCTCAGGTAGAACAGTACAGGGGCTTTAGGATATAAACAATAGAGGGGTCTCAGGTAGAACAGTACAGGGGCTTTAGGATAGAAACAATAGAGGGGTCTCAGGTAGAACACTACAGGGGCTTTAGGATATAAACAATAGAGGGGTCTCAGGTAGAACAGTACAGGGGCTTTAGGATAGAAACAATAGAGGGGTCTCAGGTAGAACAGTACAGGGGCTTTAGGATATAAACAATAGAGGGGTCTGAAGTAGAACAGTACAGGGGCTTTAGGATAGAAACAATAGAGGGGTCTCAGGTAGAACAATACAGGGGCTTTAGGATATAAACAATAGAGGGGTCTCAGGTAGAACAGTACAGGGGCTTTAGGATAGAAACAATAGAGGGGTCTCAGGTAGAACAGTACAGGGGCTTTAGGATATAAACAATAGAGGGGTCTCAGGTAGAACAATACAGGGGCTTTAGGATAGAAACAATAGAGGGGTCTCAGGTAGAACAGTACAGGGGCTTTAGGATATAACCAATAGAGGGGTCTGAAGTAGAACAGTACAGGGGCTTTAGGATAGAAACAATAGAGGGGTCTCAGGTAGAACAATATAGGGGCTTTAGGATATAAACAATAGAGGGGTCTCAGGTAGAACAGTACAGGGGCTTTAGGATAGAAACAATAGAGGGGTCTCAGGTAGAACAGTACAGGGGCTTTAGGGTATAAACAATAGAGGGGTCTCAGGTAGAACAGTACAGGGGCTTTAGGATAGAAACAATAGAGGGGTCTCAGGTAGAACAGTACAGGGGCTTTAGGATAGAAACAATAGAGGGGTCTGAAGTAGAACAGTACAGGGGCTTTAGGATATAAACAATAGAGGGGTCTCAGGTAGAACAGTACAGGGGCTTTAGGATAGAAACAATAGAGGGGTCTCAGGTAGAACAGTACAGGGGCTTTAGGATAGAAACAATAGAGGGGTCTCAGGTAGAACAGTACAGGGGCTTTAGGATATAAACAATAGAGGGGTCTCAGGTAGAACAGTACAGGGGCTTTAGGATATAAACAATAGAGGGGTCTCAGGTAGAACAGTACAGGGGCTTTAGGATAGAAACAATAGAGGGGTCTCAGGTAGAACAGTACAGGGGCTTTAGGATAGAAACAATAGAGGGGTCTCAGGTAGAACAGTACAGGGGCTTTAGGATAGAAACAATAGAGGGGTCTCAGGTAGAACAGTACAGGGGCTTTAGGATAGAAACAATAGAGGGGTCTCAGGTAGAACAGTACAGGGTTTTAGGATAGAAACAATAGAGGGGTCTCAGGTAGAACAGTACAGGGGCTTTAGGATATAAACAATAGAGGGGTCACAGGTAGAACAGTACAGGGGCTTTAGGATATAAACAATAGAGGGGTCTCAGGTAGAACCGTACAGGGGCTTTAGGATAGAAACAATAGAGGGGTCTCAGGTAGAACAGTACAGGGGCTTTAGGATATAAACAATAGAGGGGTCTCAGGTAGAACAGTACAGGGGCTTTAGGATATAAACAATAGAGGGGTCTCAGGTAGAACAGTACAGGCGCTTTAGGATATAAACAATAGAGGGGTCTCAGGTAGAACAGTACAGGGGCTTTAGGATAGAAACAATAGAGGGGTCTCAGGTAGAACAGTACAGGGGCTTTAGGATATAAACAATAGAGGGGTCTCAGGTAGAACAGTACAGGGGCTTTAGGATATAAACCATAGAGGGGTCTCAGGTAGAACAGTACAGGGGCTTTAGGATAGAAACAATAGAGGGGTCTCAGGTAGAACAGTACAGGGGCTTTAGGATAGAAACAATAGAGGGGTCTCAGGTAGAACAGTACAGGGGCTTTAGGATATAAACAATAGAGGGGTCTCAGGTAGAACAGTACAGGGGCTTTAGGATATAAACAATAGAGGGGTCTCAGGTAGAACAGTACAGGGGCTTTAGGATAGAAACAATAGAGGGGTCTCAGGTAGAACAGTACAGGGGCTTTAGGATATAAACAATAGAGGGGTCTCAGGTAGAACAGTACAGGGGCTTTAGGATATAAACAATAGAGGGGTCTCAGGTAGAACAGTACAGGGGCTTTAGGATAGAAACAATAGAGGGGTCTCAGGTAGAACACTACAGGGGCTTTAGGATATAAACAATAGAGGGGTCTCAGGTAGAACAGTACAGGGGCTTTAGGATATTAACAATAGAGGGGTCTCAGGTAGAACAGTACAGGGGCTTTAAGATATAAACAATAGAGGGGTCTGAAGTAGAACAGTACAGGGGCTTTAGGATAGAAACAATAGAGGGGTCTCAGGTAGAACAATACAGGGGCTTTAGGATATAAACAATAGAGGGGTCTCAGGTAGAACAGTACAGGGGCTTTAGGATATAAACAATAGAGGGGTCTCAGGTAGAACAGTACAGGGGCTTTAGGATATAAACAATAGAGGGGTCTCAGGTAGAACAATACAGGGGCTTTAGGATAGAAACAATAGAGGGGTCTCAGGTAGAACAGTACAGGGGCTTTAGGATATAACCAATAGAGGGGTCTGAAGTAGAACAGTACAGGGGCTTTAGGATAGAAACAATAGAGGGGTCTCAGGTAGAACAATACAGGGGCTTTAGGATATAAACAATAGAGGGGTCTCAGGTAGAACAGTACAGGGGCTTTAGGATAGAAACAATAGAGGGGTCTCAGGTAGAACAGTACAGGGGCTTTAGGGTATAAACAATAGAGGGGTCTCAGGTAGAACAGTACAGGGGCTTTAGGATAGAAACAATAGAGGGGTCTCAGGTAGAACAGTACAGGGGCTTTAGGATAGAAACAATAGAGGGGTCTGAAGTAGAACAGTACAGGGGCTTTAGGATATAAACAATAGAGGGGTCTCAGGTAGAACAGTACAGGGGCTTTAGGATAGAAACAATAGAGGGGTCTCAGGTAGAACAGTACAGGGGCTTTAGGATAGAAACAATAGAGGGGTCTCAGGTAGAACAGTACAGGGGCTTTAGGATATAAACAATAGAGGGGTCTCAGGTAGAACAGTACAGGGGCTTTAGGATAGAAACAATAGAGGGGTCTCAGGTAGAACAGTACAGGGGCTTTAGGATAGAAACAATAGAGGGGTCTCAGGTAGAACAGTACAGGGGCTTTAGGATAGAAACAATAGAGGGGTCTCAGGTAGAACAGTACAGGGGCTTTAGGATAGAAACAATAGAGGGGTCTCAGGTAGAACACTACAGGGGCTTTAGGATATAAACAATAGAGGGGTCTTAGGTAGAACAGTACATGGGCTTTAGGATAGAAACAATAGAGGGGTCTCAGGTAGAACACTACAGGGGCTTTAGGATATAAACAATAGAGGGGTCTCAGGTAGAACAGTACAGGGGCTATAGGATATAAACAATAGAGGGGTCTCAGGTAGAACAGTACAGGGGCTTTAGGATATAAACAATAGAGGGGTCTGAAGTAGAACAGTACAGGGGCTTTAGGACAGAAACAATAGAGGGGTCTCAGGTAGAACACTACAGGGGCTTTAGGATATAAACAATAGAGGGGTCTCAGGTAGAACAGTACAGGGGCTTTAGGATATAAACAATAGAGGGGTCTCAGGTAGAACAGTACAGGGGCTTTAAGATATAAACAATAGAGGGGTCTGAAGTAGAACAGTACAGGGGCTTTAGGATAGAAACAATAGAGGGGTCTCAGGTAGAACAATACAGGGGCTTTAGGATATAAACAATAGAGGGGTCTCAGGTAGAACAGTACAGGGGCTTTAGGATATAAACAATAGAGGGGTCTCAGGTAGAACAGTACAGGGGCTTTAGGATATAAACAATAGAGGGGTCTCAGGTAGAACAATACAGGGGCTTTAGGATAGAAACAATAGAGGGGTCTCAGGTAGAACAGTACAGGGGCTTTAGGATATAACCAATAGAGGGGTCTGAAGTAGAACAGTACAGGGGCTTTAGGATAGAAACAATAGAGGGGTCTCAGGTAGAACAATACAGGGGCTTTAGGATATAAACAATAGAGGGGTCTCAGGTAGAACAGTACAGGGGCTTTAGGATAGAAACAATAGAGGGGTCTCAGGTAGAACAGTACAGGGGCTTTAGGGTATAAACAATAGAGGGGTCTCAGGTAGAACAGTACAGGGGCTTTAGGATAGAAACAATAGAGGGGTCTCAGGTAGAACAGTACAGGGGCTTTAGGATAGAAACAATAGAGGGGTCTGAAGTAGAACAGTACAGGGGCTTTAGGATATAAACAATAGAGGGGTCTCAGGTAGAACAGTACAGGGGCTTTAGGATAGAAACAATAGAGGGGTCTCAGGTAGAACAGTACAGGGGCTTTAGGATATAAACAATAGAGGGGTCTCAGGTAGAACAGTACAGGGGCTTTAGGATATAAACAATAGAGGGGTCTCAGGTAGAACAGTACAGGGGCTTTAGGATATAAACAATAGAGGGGTCTCAGGTAGAACAGTACAGGGGCTTTAGGATAGAAACAATAGAGGGGTCTCAGGTAGAACTGTACAGGGGCTTTAGGATAGAAACAATAGAGGGGTCTCAGGTAGAACAGTACAGGGGCTTTAGGATATAAACAATAGAGGGGTCTCAGGTAGAACACTACAGGGGCTTTAGGATATAAACAATAGAGGGGTCTCAGGTAGAACAGTACAGGGGCTTTAGGATAGAAACAATAGAGGGGTCTCAGGTAGAACACTACAGGGGCTTTAGGATATAAACAATAGAGGGGTCTCAGGTAGAACAGTACAGGGGCTTTAGGATATAAACAATAGAGGGGTCTCAGGTAGAACAGTACAGGGGCTTTAGGATATAAACAATAGAGGGGTCTGAAGTAGAACAGTACAGGGGCTTTAGGATAGAAACAATAGAGGGGTCTCAGGTAGAACAATACAGGGGCTTTAGGATATAAACAATAGAGGGGTCTCAGGTAGAACAGTACAGGGGCTTTAGGATATAAACAACAGGTAGAACAATACAGGGGCTTTAGGATAGAAACAATAGAGGGGTCTCAGGTAGAACAGTACAGGGGCTTTAGGATATAAACAATAGAGGGGTCTGAAGTAGAACAGTACAGGGGCTTTAGGATAGAAACAATAGAGGGTTCTCAGGTAGAACAGTACAGGGGCTTTAGGGTATAAACAATAGAGGGGTCTCAGGTAGAACAGTACAGGGACTTTAGGATAGAAACAATAGAGGGGTCTCAGGTAGAACAGTACAGACTTTAGGATATAAACAATAGAGGGGTCTCAGGTTGAACAGTACAGGGGCTTTAGGATATAAACAATAGAGGGGTCTCAGGTAGAACAGTACAGGGGCTTTAGGATATAAACAATAGAGGGGTCTCAGGTAGAACAGTACAGGGGCTTTAGGATATAAACAATAGAGGGGTCTGAAGTAGAACAGTACAGGGGCTTTAGGATAGAAACAATAGAGGGGTCTCAGGTAGAACAATACAGGGGCTTTAGGATATAAACAATAGAGGGGTCTCAGGTAGAACAGTACAGGGGCTTTAGGATATAAACAATAGAGGGGTCTCAGGTAGAACAGTACAGGGGCTTTAGGATATAAACAATAGAGGGGTCTCAGGTAGAACAATACAGGGGCTTTAGGATAGAAACAATAGAGGGGTCTCAGGTAGAACAGTACAGGGGCTTTAGGATATAACCAATAGAGGGGTCTGAAGTAGAACAGTACAGGGGCTTTAGGATAGAAACAATAGAGGGGTCTCAGGTAGAACAATACAGGGGCTTTAGGATATAAACAATAGAGGGGTCTCAGGTAGAACAGTACAGGGGCTTTAGGATAGAAACAATAGAGGGGTCTCAGGTAGAACAGTACAGGGGCTTTAGGGTATAAACAATAGAGGGGTCTCAGGTAGAACAGTACAGGGGCTTTAGGATAGAAACAATAGAGGGGTCTCAGGTAGAACAGTACAGGGGCTTTAGGATAGAAACAATAGAGGGGTCTGAAGTAGAACAGTACAGGGGCTTTAGGATATAAACAATAGAGGGGTCTCAGGTAGAACAGTACAGGGGCTTTAGGATAGAAACAATAGAGGGGTCTCAGGTAGAACAGTACAGGGGCTTTAGGATAGAAACAATAGAGGGGTCTCAGGTAGAACAGTACAGGGGCTTTAGGATATAAACAATAGAGGGGTCTCAGGTAGAACAGTACAGGGGCTTTAGGATATAAACAATAGAGGGGTCTCAGGTAGAACAGTACAGGGGCTTTAGGATATAAACAATAGAGGGGTCTCAGGTAGAACAGTACAGGGGCTTTAGGATAGAAACAATAGAGGGGTCTCAGGTAGAACAGTACAGGGGCTTTAGGATAGAAACAATAGAGGGGTCTCAGGTAGAACAGTACAGGGTTTTAGGATAGAAACAATAGAGGGGTCTCAGGTAGAACAGTACAGGGGCTTTAGGATATAAACAATAGAGGGGTCTCAGGTAGAACAGTACAGGGGCTTTAGGATATAAACAATAGAGGGGTCTCAGGTAGAACCGTACAGGGGCTTTAGGATAGAAACAATAGAGGGGTCTCAGGTAGAACAGTACAGGGGCTTTAGGATATAAACAATAGAGGGGTCTCAGGTAGAACAGTACAGGGGCTTTAGGATATAAACAATAGAGGGGTCTCAGGTAGAACAGTACAGGCGCTTTAGGATATAAACAATAGAGGGGTCTCAGGTAGAACAGTACAGGGGCTTTAGGATAGAAACAATAGAGGGGTCTCAGGTAGAACAGTACAGGGGCTTTAGGATATAAACAATAGAGGGGTCTCAGGTAGAACAGTACAGGGGCTTTAGGATATAAACCATAGAGGGGTCTCAGGTAGAACAGTACAGGGGCTTTAGGATAGAAACAATAGAGGGGTCTCAGGTAGAACAGTACAGGGGTTTTAGGATAGAAACTATAGAGGGGTCTCAGGTAGAACAGTACAGGGGCTTTAGGATATAAACAATAGAGGGGTCTCAGGTAGAACAGTACAGGGGCTTTAGGATATAAACAATAGAGGGGTCTCAGGTAGAACAGTACAGGGGCTTTAGGATAGAAACAATAGAGGGGTCTCAGGTAGAACAGTACAGGGGCTTTAGGATGTAAACAATAGAGGGGTCTCAGGTAGAACAGTACAGGGGCTTTAGGATATAAACAATAGAGGGGTCTCAGGTAGAACAGTACAGGGGCTTTAGGATAGAAACAATAGAGGGGTCTCAGGTAGAACACTACAGGGGCTTTAGGATATAAACAATAGAGGGGTCTCAGGTAGAACAGTACAGGGGCTTTAGGATATAAACAATAGAGGGGTCTCAGGTAGAACAGTACAGGGGCTTTAAGATATAAACAATAGAGGGGTCTGAAGTAGAACAGTACAGGGGCTTTAGGATAGAAACAATAGAGGGGTCTCAGGTAGAACAATACAGGGGCTTTAGGATATAAACAATAGAGGGGTCTCAGGTAGAACAGTACAGGGGCTTTAGGATATAAACAATAGAGGGGTCTCAGGTAGAACAGTACAGGGGCTTTAGGATATAAACAATAGAGGGGTCTCAGGTAGAACAATACAGGGGCTTTAGGATAGAAACAATAGAGGGGTCTCAGGTAGAACAGTACAGGGGCTTTAGGATATAACCAATAGAGGGGTCTGAAGTAGAACAGTACAGGGGCTTTAGGATAGAAACAATAGAGGGGTCTCAGGTAGAACAATACAGGGGCTTTAGGATATAAACAATAGAGGGGTCTCAGGTAGAACAGTACAGGGGCTTTAGGATAGAAACAATAGAGGGGTCTCAGGTAGAACAGTACAGGGGCTTTAGGGTATAAACAATAGAGGGGTCTCAGGTAGAACAGTACAGGGGCTTTAGGATAGAAACAATAGAGGGGTCTCAGGTAGAACAGTACAGGGGCTTTAGGATAGAAACAATAGAGGGGTCTGAAGTAGAACAGTACAGGGGCTTTAGGATATAAACAATAGAGGGGTCTCAGGTAGAACAGTACAGGGGCTTTAGGATAGAAACAATAGAGGGGTCTCAGGTAGAACAGTACAGGGGCTTTAGGATAGAAACAATAGAGGGGTCTCAGGTAGAACAGTACAGGGGCTTTAGGATATAAACAATAGAGGGGTCTCAGGTAGAACAGTACAGGGGCTTTAGGATATAAACAATAGAGGGGTCTCAGGTAGAACAGTACAGGGGCTTTAGGATAGAAACAATAGAGGGGTCTCAGGTAGAACAGTACAGGGGCTTTAGGATAGAAACAATAGAGGGGTCTCAGGTAGAACAGTACAGGGGCTTTAGGATATAAACAATAGAGGGGTCTCAGGTAGAACACTACAGGGGCTTTAGGATATAAACAATAGAGGGGTCTCAGGTAGAACAGTACAGGGGCTTTAGGATAGAAACAATAGAGGGGTCTCAGGTAGAACACTACAGGGGCTTTAGGATATAAACAATAGAGGGGTCTCAGGTAGAACAGTACAGGGGCTTTAGGATATAAACAATAGAGGGGTCTCAGGTAGAACAGTACAGGGGCTTTAGGATATAAACAATAGAGGGGTCTGAAGTAGAACAGTACAGGGGCTTTAGGATAGAAACAATAGAGGGGTCTCAGGTAGAACACTACAGGGGCTTTAGGATATAAACAATAGAGGGGTCTCAGGTAGAACAGTACAGGGGCTTTAGGATATAAACAATAGAGGGGTCTCAGGTAGAACAGTACAGGGGCTTTAAGATATAAACAATAGAGGGGTCTGAAGTAGAACAGTACAGGGGCTTTAGGATAGAAACAATAGAGGGGTCTCAGGTAGAACAATACAGGGGCTTTAGGATATAAACAATAGAGGGGTCTCAGGTAGAACAGTACAGGGGCTTTAGGATATAAACAATAGAGGGGTCTCAGGTAGAACAGTACAGGGGCTTTAGGATATAAACAATAGAGGGGTCTCAGGTAGAACAATACAGGGGCTTTAGGATAGAAACAATAGAGGGGTCTCAGGTAGAACAGTACAGGGGCTTTAGGATATAACCAATAGAGGGGTCTGAAGTAGAACAGTACAGGGGCTTTAGGATAGAAACAATAGAGGGGTCTCAGGTAGAACAATACAGGGGCTTTAGGATATAAACAATAGAGGGGTCTCAGGTAGAACAGTACAGGGGCTTTAGGATAGAAACAATAGAGGGGTCTCAGGTAGAACAGTACAGGGGCTTTAGGGTATAAACAATAGAGGGGTCTCAGGTAGAACAGTACAGGGGCTTTAGGATAGAAACAATAGAGGGGTCTCAGGTAGAACAGTACAGGGGCTTTAGGATAGAAACAATAGAGGGGTCTGAAGTAGAACAGTACATGGGCTTTAGGATATAAACAATAGAGGGGTCTCAGGTAGAACAGTACAGGGGCTTTAGGATAGAAACAATAGAGGGGTCTCAGGTAGAACAGTACAGGGGCTTTAGGATATAAACAATAGAGGGGTCTCAGGTAGAACAGTACAGGGGCTTTAGGATATAAACAATAGAGGGGTCTCAGGTAGAACAGTACAGGGGCTTTAGGATATAAACAATAGAGGGGTCTCAGGTAGAACAGTACATGGGCTTTAGGATATAAACAATAGAGGGGTCTCAGGTAGAACAGTACAGGGGCTTTAGGATAGAAACAATAGAGGGGTCTCAGGTAGAACAGTACAGGGGCTTTAGGATAGAAACAATAGAGGGGTCTCAGGTAGAACAGTACAGGGGCTTTAGGATATAAACAATAGAGGGGTCTCAGGTAGAACACTACAGGGGCTTTAGGATATAAACAATAGAGGGGTCTCAGGTAGAACAGTACAGGGGCTTTAGGATAGAAACAATAGAGGGGTCTCAGGTAGAACACTACAGGGGCTTTAGGATATAAACAATAGAGGGGTCTCAGGTAGAACAGTACAGGGGCTTTAGGATATAAACAATAGAGGGGTCTCAGGTAGAACAGTACAGGGGCTTTAGGATATAAACAATAGAGGGGTCTAAAGTAGAACAGTACAGGGGCTTTAGGATAGAAACAATAGAGGGGTCTCAGGTAGAACAATACAGGGGCTTTAGGATATAAACAATAGAGGGGTCTCAGGTAGAACAGTACAGGGGCTTTAGGATATAAACAACAGGTAGAACAATACAGGGGCTTTAGGATAGAAACAATAGAGGGGTCTCAGGTAGAACAGTACAGGGGCTTTAGGATATAAACAATAGAGGGGTCTGAAGTAGAACAGTACAGGGGCTTTAGGATAGAAACAATAGAGGGGTCTCAGGTAGAACAATACAGGGGCTTTAGGATATAAACAATAGAGGGGTCTCAGGTAGAACAGTACAGGGGCTTTAGGATAGAAACAATAGAGGGTTCTCAGGTAGAACAGTACAGGGGCTTTAGGGTATAAACAATAGAGGGGTCTCAGGTAGAACAGTACAGGGACTTTAGGATAGAAACAATAGAGGGGTCTCAGGTAGAACAGTACAGACTTTAGGATATAAACAATAGAGGGGTCTCAGGTAGAACAGTACAGGGGCTTTAGGATATAAACAATAGAGGGGTCTCAGGTAGAACAGTACAGGGGCTTTAGGATATAAACAATAGAGGGGTCTCAGGTAGAACAGTACAGGGGCTTTAGGATATAAACAATAGAGGGGTCTCAGGTAGAACAGTACAGGGGCTTTAGGATATAAACAATAGAGGGGTCTCAGGTAGAACAGTACAGGGGCTTTAGGATATAAACAATAGAGGTGTCACAGGTGTGAACAATACAGGGGATTAGTCTGAATTTGAGGTTTAAACAATGCAGGGGCCAGTTAATCTCTATAGTGATACCTTTTAAATTAATTTCTGGGGGGGGCCACACAAGGGGGGGTCGCCCTGCTCTGGAGGAATATCATGTGGTCCCGGACTTTTCTTTACCTTTACATGTACCAGTCTCTTTTGAATTTCCATGCATTACTAGTTGTATTACTGGAACTAAGGAATTAAGGAAAACATTCATTAGCTGGTTCCTTGGTTTTGTAGAAAGACCAAAAAAAATAACAGTTCGGAATTTCATCTTTTTCCATGTTCTCAAGGACAGGGAAATCAATAGGAATCTCATCGATCCAGAACAATATGTGTAAATGGTGACACATGGAATCTAACAGTAAGGGGCCGATTCACTAACTTCGAGTGAAGGATTCGAAGTAAAAAAACTTTGAATTTTGAAGGTTTGTTTGGGCTACTTCGACCATCGAATGGGCTACTTCAACCTTCGACTACGACTTTGAATTGAAGAATTCAAAGTAAAAATCGTTCGACTATTCGACCATTCGATAGTCGAAGTACTGTCTCTTTAAAAAAAACTTCGACCCACTAGTTCGCCATCTATAAGCTACCGAAGTCAATGTTAGCCTATGGGGATGGTCCCCATAGGCTTGGCTAAGTTTTTTTGATCGAAGGATTAAAATCCTTCGAAGGATTTAATCGTTCGATCGAAGGAATAATCCTTTGATCGATCGATCGTACCATCTGCGCTAAATCCTTCGACTTCGATATTCAAAGTCGAAGGATTTTAGTTCCTAGTCGAATATCGAGGGTTAATTAACCCTCGATATTCGACCCTTAGTGAATCGGCCCCCAAATCTTTTCTGCTGCACACAACTTACTTGATTTATAGGGTGCGTTCACTTCCCTGTCACTTCCTCGTCTATCTGGCAAGACCAAAACTAGCCGACTGACTAACACAATCCCCTCCCAGGGAAAAGGCCATTGGCTTTTAAATACATCGTTTAGTTCCTGTAGTAGAAAATCACCTGAACCTGTAAATGCTCCAAAATATCAACAAATCTATTAGAGGAAACAACAGTCTCTAACTCAGTATGGGTGAGTAGGTCATTTTACGCTAAAGCCCAACAAGGTTTTAATGATTCTTTTTTCCCTTTCAGGAAAGAAGAAGGAGATGCAGAAAATTCCAGACCACCATTAAGTACCCAGAGATTACAATTAGCAGATTCCAGTGATTTCCCTGATTTCCTAAATCCAGCCAAGGAGCCATTACAGGTTCAGCTCATACAATAAAGCAGAGACCAACATCTTCAGGAATAGGATATCAGGTCTCTCAGAAACCAAATAGCAACAGATCTTCTTGTCTGTCAGTTACAACAAGTCATAAGACAAAAGAGGCCGAGGTGCAACTTTATTCACACAATGGAATCTGAGCAGCCAACCAACAGTCTTACAGGACTTACAGTCTTACAGGATCAGAAGTTTATCAAAGAAGAACAAACGTTCCCTTATGAAGAATATGAGAAAGACTTCTCTTTAAATGTGAACCTTCTTATAAATCCCACAGGGAAGAAATCATTTTGCTGTAATGAATGTGGCAAAGGATTTTCTACAAAACATAATCTCAAAATTCATTGGAGAGTTCACACAGGAGAGAAACCCTTCACATGCACAGAATGTGGCCAAGGATTTTCTACAAAACAGAATCTCAAAATTCATTGGAGAATTCACACAGGAGAGAAACCCTTCACATGCACAGAATGTGGCCAAGGATTTTCTATGAAGAAAAACCTCAAAACTCACCAGAGAGTTCACACAGGAGAGAAACCCTACACATGCACAGAATGTGGCAAAGGATTTTCTATAAAGAAAAACCTCAAAACTCACCAGAGAGTTCACACAGGAGAGAAACCCTTCACATGTACAGAATATGGCAAAGGATATTCTACAAAGCATGATCTCAGAATACACCAAACAGTTCACATGGGGGACAAACCCTTCACATGCACAGAATGTGGCAAAGACTTTTCTAGAAAAGATCTTCTTAAAATTCACCAAACAGTTGACACAGGGGAGAAACCCTTCACATGCACAGAATGCAGCAAAGAATTTTCTACAAACTGTGAGCTCAAAATTCACCAGACAGTTCACACAGGAGAGAAACCCTTCATATGTACAGAATGTGGAAAAGGGTTTTCTACAAAGAAGGACCTCAAAATTCACCAGAGCGTTCATACAGGAGAGAAACCCTTCACATGCACAGAATGTGGAAAATGGTTTTCTATAAAGAGGAGCCTCAAAATTCACCAAACAGTTCACACAGGAGAGAAACCCTTCACATGTACAGAATGTGGCAAAGGATTTTCTACAACGCATCATCTCAGAATACACCAAACAGTTCACACAGGAGAGAAACCATTTGCATGCATAGAATGTGGAAAATGCTTTTCTAGAAAAGATTTTCTCAAAATTCACCAAACAGTTCACAACGGGGAGAAACCCTTCACATGCACAGAATGCGGCAAAGGATTTTCTATAAAGAAGAACCTCAAAATTCACCAAAGAATTCACACAGGGGAGAAACCTTTCACATGCACAGAATGTGGCAAAGGCTTTTCTGTAAAACAGAACCTTAAAAGACACCAGACAGTTCACACAAGGGAGAAACCCTTCACACATACAGAATGCAGCAAAGGCTTCATCATCTCAGGCATCATCTCATAATTCACCACACGACTCATACAGGGGAGAAACCCTTCATGTGTGCCCAATGACAGAACATGGAATCCTTTACAACACTCAAGTTTCCTCTAATAAATGGCTGTAACTCATTCTAGAGTTGTTTGTAATCTGTGCTACAGATTTTGTTTTGAAACAATAGAGCAGAAGCCAACTGATTAACATAATTAATGAAAAGCATAGAGGGCATTGTAGGAATTAGAGCCTTTGCTGGAGAAGACCTACTTCTACTAATTTGTTTTAAGAGGCGGAATTTAGATATGCCCCTTAAAAAACTAGATTTCTTTAGATTTATTATGCTCTGAAGCAACACAAACTCAAATTCGAAAATACTCCAGTTGATTTCATGTAAAAGTCGATGGCAACCATTTGAAGATGTTTTTGGCTCTGGGAATTTTCAAGATTACTCAATCAAAAGTTTTCAAGTCAAATTTTTAATAAATAAGCCACATATTTGTATGTGAGTTTAGTAGAGTTTATTCCTGATTGAAAATTAGAATTTTTCAAATTTTAGTAAATAGAACTCCAGTTTTCGGTACCAATAGAGTTTATTGGTTCAAGGTTAATTTCCAGGCAGAGAGTCAAGGGTAGGCAGCAATCAGCATAGTCAGGAGCAAGGCAAGAGTTCAGAATCCAAGAATCAGTCAGGAGTAGAATTATAAAGCTCACAGGAACACTCAGGAGTACAATCTAGATTTGCTCATTGAACTGGGTCCCTGGTTTGTTTTAAAAATTTCCCATCGAAATGCGGATCTATTTGATCTCCTTTACAGGCATATTTACCATTGGGTATGAATTTTACTTTTCATGTGACATTTTTTGTATGATCTAGAACTATGTGATACTTGATGTTTACTTCAAACAAAAATGTTTCCTTTATTTATGTAATAATCTGTTACTGAGTAATGTTTTGAGATTGAGAATTGTGCTAACATTAAGGGGCAGATTTATTACAATTTAAATTTTTAAAAATACATTTGAATTTTCAACTTTTAGGGGCAGCTTTATCAAAGGTCGAATTTCGAAAAGATGTGAATTTTATTTTACTCTGATAAATTTGAATGTACTCACAACTCGAATGGGAGGTTATTTACAAGAAAAAAATTTTACGTCTAAAATCGAATGGGAACGACCTGAAAATTTGATTCGTATTCTAATCTAACTCAAGTCGAATTTTGTTCCGAAAAGAACTCAAATGTCAAGAAGTCTGTTAACATCTTCAAATGGGCCAACAGAACTCACTGACTTGTGGAGATTATCCAAATTAGAACTGTTTCTATGGTCAAGGTGTGATAAATCTCACATTCAAATCTACATTTGAATTGGTGCTTTTTAATTCATATTTGTGAGCTTTGACACAAAAAAAAAAATCGATTTTAAATTCATTCATACCGTTCAAACCTTAATAAATATGCCCCTTAAAAAACTAGATTTCTTTAGATTTATAAGCTCTGAAGCAATAAAAACTCAAATTGGAAAATACTCCCGTCGATTTCATGTAAAAGTCGATGGCAACCATTTGAAGATGTTTTTGGCTCTGGGAATTTTCGAGTTTTCTCGATCAGATGTTTTCAAGTCCAATTTTTAATAAATAAGCCACATTTTTGTATGTGAGTTTAGTAGAGTTTATTCCTGTTTGAAAATTAGAATTTTTCAAATTTTAGTAAATAACACCATAAGGCTGTTTGCATTTTAAAGGGATACTGTCATGGGAAAAAAATTTTTTTTCAAAATGCATCAGTTAATAGAGCTGCTCCAGCAGAATTCTGCACTGAACCCCATTTCTCAAAAGAGCAAACAGATTTTTTTATATTCAATTTTGAAATCTGACCTGGGGCTAGACGTATTGTCAGTTACCCAGCTCCCCCAGTCATGTGACTTGTGCTCTGATAAACTGCAGTCACTCTTTACTGCTGTACTGCAAGTTGGAGTGATATCACCCCCTCCCTTTCCCCCCAGCAGCCAAACAAAAGAACAATGGGAAGGTAACCAGATAGCAACTCCCTAACACAAGATAACAGCTGCCTGGTAGATCTAAGAACAACACTCAATAGTAAAAGCCCATGTCCCACTGAGACACATTCAGTTACATTGAGAAGGAAAAACAGCAGCCTGCCAGAAAGCATTTCTCTCCTAAAGTGCAGGCACAAGTCACATGACTTGGGGCAGCTGGGAAATTGACAAAATGTCTAGCCCCATGTCAGATTTCAAAATTGAATATAAAAAAATCTGTTTGCTCTTTTGAGAAATGGATTTCAGTGCAGAATTCTGCTGGAGCAGCTCTATTAACTGATTCATTTTGAAAAATTTTTTTTTCCCATGACAGTATCCCTTTAACGTTATTTGCTCTGCCCAGCAGGTTGCAAGTGTATTTTGCCTCTTTCATGCTGAAAAATATATATCCTGACCCCTGCAGTCAAAATAGATTCGTTTGTGAGCCAATACTTTTTGGAGGAAATCTTGGATAAAAAAGATCTTGATGTCTAGCTGTTGGAACATCATAAAGTGTTGGTTGGGTGGAGGTGGTGCTGTTGGGTTATTGTCAACATATATGTTGGGTATTGGAGCATCACAAACACTATATGTTGTTGGCCACGTAGGAAAATATGATTCTATTTTAAAGTTTCTTGATGAATTGTCGATTGGAGTGTGTCTTATAAAGTATCCAGTGTGAATCTCTTGCAACATGGGGAGGTTTTTAAGACACCTTGTTGTTTTGTTGCTACAAAACAAGATTCTCCCGTGAGAGTTAGTTGATTTTTTCTGTTGCTAAAGCTAAAAAGTGACCAAAATCTACAACCCAAGGGCAGAATTTTAACAAAATATTTCTGCAATTCCTTAGGCATGTTGTTTTTTATTTTATTGTAACTTTAATTCAGAAAAAAAATCACTCCCTCACTTTTTCTCTCTCTCCCCCTTCCATCCCTTAAATCAGACCTAAACCCTAAACATCAATATAACTAGAAATGACATATTCTATAAATTGAACTCATTGAACCAGCCTAACGGTTCAGCATCTCTATGGGGCCGATTCACGAAGGGTCGAATATCGAGGGTTAATTAACCCTCGATATTCGACTGGGAACTAAAATCGTTCGACTTCGAATATCGAAGTCGAACGATTTTGCACAAATCCTGCGATCGATCGATCGAAGGATTTTTCGTTCGATCGAACGATTAAATCCTTCGAATCGAACGATTCGAAGGATTTTAATTCAACGATTGAAGGAAAATCCTTCGATCAAAAATCACAGGCAAGCCTATGGGGACCTTCCCCATAGGCTAACATTGACTTCAGTAGCTTTTAGCTGCCGAAGTAGGGGGTCGAAGTTTTTCTTAAAGGGACAGTACTTCGACTATCGAATGGTCAAATAGTCGAACGATTTTTAATTCTAATCGTTCGAATCGTTCGAATTCGATCGAATTCGATCGAATTTAACCAATTCGATGGTCGATGTACCCAAAAAATACTTCAAAATTCGAATTTTTTTTTACTCGAACCCTTCACCCGAATTTCGTGAATCGGCCCCCTCGAGTTAAAGAACAAATAAACCCTAAAAATCAACGAGGCTAGAAGTGCTATATTATTTATATCGTGAACTTATTGCACGAGACTAAAGTTTTAGCTTGTCAATAGCAGCAATGATCAGTCTGATTGTGCTCCATTCTTTGCAGCATTTGGCACAATTCACAATTCTGATTTTCCATTGGGTTCTAGCTGCAAACATAGTTTAAGAATTCTCTATTATCAGCACGATGGAAAGTTGCCATATCATTATCAACATAAAAAATGGGTGAGCTCCCATTGTGTAAAGTTGTAGCAGCCCCTTAAAGGAGAAGGAAAGCTTCAAGACAGTTTATTGCCAACAGATTAGCCACAATAGTACAAGCTAGAATGCTATATTAATTCTGCAGAATGCTTTACCATACCTGAGTCAACAGCTCTAGACACTGTCTCTGTTTGTTTAGGATAGCAGCTGTCATATTAGCTTGGTGTGACATCACTTCCTGCCTGAGTCTCTCCCTGCTCACTTACAGCTCTGGGCTCAGATTACAGCAGGGATGGGAGGAGGGAGGGAGAGAGGAGCAAACTGAGCATGCTCAAGCCCTGCCCTGGAGGTTTCAGCTGAAAACAGGAAGTCTGATACAGAAGCTACAATTAAACGTCGAATTGTTATTCTAAATCTTCTTTTAACTTTAGTTCTTTAAAGGGGTGGTTCACTTTTAAGATAACTTTTAGTATGTTATAGAATGGCCAATTCTAAGCAACTTTTCAATTGGTCTTCACTATTTTTTTTTTTTTTAAAGTTTTATAGTTGCCTTTTTTCTTCTAACTCTTTCCAGCTTTCAAACAGGGGGTCACAGACCCCATCTAAAAACAAATGCTCTGTAAGGCTACACATGTATTGTTATTGCTATTTTTTATTACTCATCTTTCTATTCAGGCCTCTCCTATTCATATTCCAGTCTGTTATTCAAATCAATGCATAGTTGCTAGGATAATTTGGACCCTAGCAACCCGATAGCTGACATGACAAACTGGAGAGCTGCGGAATAAAAAGCTAAATAAGTCAAAAACCTTAAATAATAAAAAATTAAAACCAAATGCAAATTGTCTCAGAATATCCATCTCTACGTCATACTAACAGTTATTTCAAAGGTGAACAACCCCTTTAACTATAGTTCATGTTTTATTCCAAGGTCTAAGTACAGATAAGAAATGAATTATCTTATCATGGGGTTTATCAGACCCCACATTACATGTACACAGAGAAGTGATCGTGTGACAAAACTTGTGCTTTTAGTTACACACAGTAAAGTTGTACATCAAATGGACTCTATGTGCAATATATCATTATATCATTACATAAACAAAGATGATTATTGAAACTCCTTATAATTTCCCTCCCTTCTGAACAGTGTAATGTTCATGTCTAATCACATTCATTATACATAAACAAAAATCAATTATTAATATACATACTATGAAACAGCCAATATTTATTGGTACAGACAAATGTAAGTAACAATTGGGAGAGCTTCTAAGATAGGGCTAGACATATTGTCAGTTTCCCCAGCTGCCCCAGTCATGTGACTTGTGCTCTGATAAACTTCAGTCTCTCTTTACTGCTGTACTGCAAGTTGGATTGATATCACCCCCTCCCCCCAGCAGCCTAACAACAGAACAATGGGAAGGTAACCAGATAGCAGCTCCTAACAGCTGCCTGGTAGATGTAAGAACAACACTCAATAGTAAAATCCAGGTCCCACTGAGACACATTCAGTTACATTGAGTAGGAGAAACAACAGCCTGCCAGAAAGCAGTTCCACCCTAAAGTGCTGGCTCTTTCTGAAATCACATGACCAGGCAAAATGAGCTGAGATGCACCTACACACCAATATTACAACTAAATACACTTGTTGGTTCAGGAATGACATTTTATATTGTACAGTGAATTATTTGCTGTGTAAACAGTGTCATTTAGTAATAAAAACGACATCATAAAAATCATGACAGAATCCCTTTACCTACACTGTGTACACTGCAAGTAATTCATTCTACCATTTAACATCTTAATCTTGAAACCATCATTTTTTAGTTGTAATATTGGTGTGTAGGTGCATCTCAGCTCATTTTGCCTGGTCATGTGATTTCAGAAAGAGCCAGCACTTTAGCATGGAACTGCTTTCTGGCAGGCTGTTGTTTCTTCTACACAATGTAACTGAATGTGTTGCAACTTAGGTTGCCCAAGAATACACTTTACTCCCTTTCTGACCCTGAAAGTTGACTCACAACATTGAGTTAGAGAGACTTAGAATAAAAGACTGTAATGCTGATAAAGATAAGGCAGCTTTAAGGCAGAGACAGACGAGAAGATTCGGGAAAGATTAGTCGCCCAGTGACAAATCGCCTCTTCTTCAGACGACTTATCTCCCTGAACTCCTCCCTGCCAGCTAGAATGTAAATCGTCTGTGGGATGGCACCAAGAGCGCTTGTTTCCATAAGTCGCCCGAAGTTTCGAGTGCCATCCTGCCAGCCATTTACATTGTAGCCAGCAGAGAGGCAGATGGAGGGATAAATATTAAAGGGAATAATTCCATTCCTTACCTCTGGGGAGGGAGCAGCTCCTCACAAATAGAAGGCACAAAAGGAACACACAAGGAAGCCAAAACAATTCGTGTTACCCATAAAAAGTATATGTAAGAGGTACTACTTACCCTTTCCCTAAATACAAGACTCTGGGACAACCAAAAACATGGCGGCTGCTTGTACTGCAGTGAGACAGTTTTCAGTCACAGCCTGGCCAATCAGCAAGAGGGATTTGCTTCTGACCGTGTGACCTCTCTGATGGAGGTTTTGTAAGTGAGGCTGAGGTTAACCAGGAAGAAGGGTGGGTCCATGATGCACCATTGGCTGGGCGGGTTGTGACATCAAAGGGGCGGGGCCGATGTGTGTGTTTGGCAAGAACTCAGGAAAAAAGGTTCATTTCAGCAGGCTGGGGGCAGGCCACAGGCTTTTTTTAGGTGTATTACAAATTTACCGGCAGCTACATTGCCACTAAATTTGTAATATCGGCCCCGGCCTTGGCTGGTGTCTTACTGGCTAGGCTAGTAAAATACCGGCCGGGTGGCAACATTAATTATCACTGATATACTCTGTATATATATATATTCAGCCTAATATCCACGTGGAACCAGTGACCCTGTATATAGAAGTCTTGTGCTGCTTCCTGGCCTTTCTTTATGGAGTTTTCTTTTATCTGTTTTTCAGTTTAGAAGCTATATAAGCAATGCACATTAATATGTACAATTCTATACCGTAAGTCATTTGTAACTCCCTGCATCCAATGATATAGTTCTTCTGTACATCATTCCCAAGTCCTGGATTCAATAACAATCTGACACTATGTGCATACCCCCCAACTGTCCCGTTTTTAGAGGGACGGTACCACTTTTGACAGCTCAACCCACAGTCACCAGGTGCAGATAAGATACTTTGTAACAATTTTGAGATAAGCAAATAAGTAATTGTAACAATATAAGATAACAGGTCCCTTGGGAAAAGTTAGACTCACAGCTTAAGGGCTCTTACTCACGAGCGTTTTTACCTGCGCTCCCCTGCGTTCCGTTTTTCGGCATTCAGCCGCAGGGGAGCGCAGGAATAGAAGCTTTCATTATTTCAAATGGGGCTGTACTCACACAGGCGCGTGTAGGCGCCGAACGCAGGAAAAATGCAGCATGTTGCGTCTCAACCTGCGTTCGGCGCCTACATGCGCCTGTGTGAGTACAGCCCCATTCGTCTATTCCTGCGCTCCCATGAGGCTGAATGCCGAAAAACGGAACGCAGGGGAGCGCAGGTAAAAACACTCATGAGTATGAGCCTTTAAGGTCAGGCCACACTGGGCGTTTTGGGGAGTTTTGGTCACCTGGTGACTAATCGCCTCGTTTTTGCGTCCCAAAATGCCTTCTCTGACTCTCACGAGGAAACTTCGGGTGACTTCGGAAAATGAATCGCCGCGTGTGATTAGCGCCAACGTTTTTTCATTTTAGCCGGCGCAGAGTGAGGGAAGGCATTTGGGGAGATTGGTCGCCGCAAAAAAGAGGCGATTAGTTGCAAGGTGACCAAATCTCCCCAAAATGCCCATTGTGGCCTTACCCTAAAGGGCAATTCACCTTCATTAACAAAACTGTAATAACTGGGAAAAAAACTGAAACATGTGCAAACTTTCATAACCTGCCAAATTTTGTAAAAGGAACATGGTAATTAGAGGGTGGGGTCCGAAAATGTTCACTGCACATAGTGAGGCAACTTTTTTTGTCCATTGAGATTCGTTTGTTTTTCCGCATATTCTAACCACCTGCCACCACTATTAGGAAGTCCATTAACTGAATGTAGATGTGCTGACAACTCTTAAAATAAAACAATCGGTTTGTACCAAAAAGAGAGGAACTGCCAAGAAGAGTTTACAAGGTGGCACAGTCTGTATTATAATGATTGGGAAATAGATATAGTTGGAAAATGGGGAAAAAAGAGAAAATTCATGACTTATTTAAATGTGATTATTTATTTAATTAATTATTTAATTTAATGTGATTAATACATCATCACTTCAATCCGTAAATGAATTCATTGTGTGAAAACCAAAACTCAGTTTGGGACACAATTATGATGCCGAGTTTTGGTTTTCACATAATGAATTCATCTACGGATTGAAGTGATGATGATATATATACAATCTATTTCCCAATCATTATAATACAGACTGTGTCACCTTGTTAACTCTTCTTGCCAGTTCCTCTCTTTTAGGTACAAACCAACTGTAACTTTTTTGTCCCACTTTTTATTTCCAACATGTTGGGAGGAATGCTATGGGGCTGAATTTATATTTTTTTTTTCACAAATCTAAAACAATCGCTAAAAATGTTCCTGTCACACTTCAGTATAGAGCTGGGCAGAAGCCCATGTATCTACTTTTGCTCATTAGCATAATGTGTACAGTGTGTGATTGGCCCAGAGGTTGATGACAAGTTCCTGTCAGACGTCGGTCTAGTGCTGGGCAGAGGGTGGGACTTCCTGTTTCCCTGTAGTGTAGGGATGAGTCAGCTGAATAGGGATTTAGGTTTAGTTCTGATCCAACATGTGGGGATCCAGGTGAGGCTACAGAGATGCTGAGGTGCAACTATCCATGGGGGGTGCTATCTCTCCAGGGGTGTCACAAGCTGCTGCCTCTCAATTGCTCTGATGTGACCTGACTACCGTTCCCACCTTTTAATACAAGGATCATGGGCGTGCCGTGAGGTAAAAGGGGCGGGCTGTGGTGTAAGGGGGCGGGTCCTAAAGGGCGCGTGCCCAGAAGACAGAAAAAATAGATACATTTTGAGTGGGTTGGGGGCGGCCGAGGGCTTTTTTTTTAGGAGTATTACAAATTTACCGGCAGCTACATTGTCTATAAATTTGTAATATCGGCCCCGGCCTTGGCTGGTGTTTTACCGGCAACCCTAGACCTGACATGTCTGTGATAAACCTCACAGGATTGTGACTAGAAAACCCTCATTTGTCTTCATTTCTCCAATTGTGTTATTTAGTCACACAGCACATGTGAGGTGCAGTTGCACAACACCATTCCTTCCCCCTTTCATGTAGCAAAAGGCCCATCCTGTGGAGAGAGGGTGAAATGTAACCACTGCTCTGCCTGTTTCCTGCTGGGACAAGCTCTAGCCTGGCCTACACGGGGTTACACACGTTTGGATTTGTCATTTTATTGACTGAATTGATGACATCACTTATAAGTGTGATTGTCCTGCTCTGTGCGCTGGTTCTCTTGGAGGATTGGAGCAGAGAGCACTAGGACCCTGCAGAGGAAAGTCATGTGACAGGAGGAAAGTCACATGACAGGAGGAAAGTCACATGACAGGAGGAAAGTCACATGGGAGGAGGAAAGTCACATGAGAGGAGGAAAGTCATGTGACAGGAGGAAAGTCATGTGACAGGAGGAGGAAAGTCACGTGACAGGAGGAGGAATAGCAAGTTGTGTGTGAGTGGATGAGGAGAGACTGCAGGTAAGAAGTAAGTAGTGAATGACAGACAGGGGCTTATAGAGAGGGAGCTGTGAGCTGTGAGATTTCTTTCTGGACTCACCTCTGCACTTTGTGTTCATCTCACACTGACACACACACTGTGTATTCCTCACACTCACTCACTCACTCACACTCACTCACGAGCCCTCTGACAAGCTTTAAAGGACACCGGGATTGTAATTACTGAACGCATTTTAGGACATTCTGCTGCTAAATACCAGTCCTTCCTGCGATGTCCTATGCCTTCTGATTGGCGCATTAGTTGCTTTTACCATCATTCATCGCCCAAATCTGCAGTCACAGCTCCGTCCTCTGCCCTCCCTTCTCAGCTGTCAGTCATACGAACTCTGCCCTCGGCCCTCCATCCTCCGCCCTCGGCCCTCCATCCTCCGCCCTCATTCCTCTTCCTTCCGCCCTCGCTCACCACTTTAGAAACTGATGGATAAGACTGTCGTCTGAAAAGAGAGATCTGAGGGGGGAGTGCTGAGCAGTGAGGGCGGAGGGAAGAGGACTGAGGGTGGAGTTTATATGACTGACAGCTGAGAAGGGAGTGCAGAGGACGGAGGTGTGACTGCAGATTTGGATGATGAATGACGGTAAAAGCAATCGATGCGCCATTCGGATGTCATAGGACATCGCATGAAGGAAAGGTATTTCGCTGCAGGATGTCCCAAAATGCGTTCCGTATGTAATCGATATTGAAAGATTCATGTGCTTATTCCTTGCTATTCTCTGGACTGCTTGTTACTCTCTTGGAACAATGTAGCACAGACCCATGAAACAGACCAATACAATCATTTGTACCAATTAGAGCCTCGGCGGCTTCTTTATTGGTTTTTTTTTTTTCGTTGTTCCAATGAGCCGTAAAGAAAGGAATAAGAAGATGATGTTTTTAATTGCAATTAGGTAGAAATAAGAGTTACAATGTGTAATTTATTTAAGTGCAGAGTAACTAATGTGCCCAGTTTTATACTTTGCATGCCGCCTGATATTCTTTTTGTCGGCATTGCTGCCAATTTTTGCTCCGTTGAGACCTGTATCGGCCCCGTTATACAGTATACACCCCTTTTCAACATGAGTGTGGAATATACTTTTATTGTCTGTTGTTTGATTGAGAAAGATTTTCAGTTTGGCTCTTCTTGCTCATTACTGGCTCCCTCTAACCATCCTGTCTGCTTGAGAGAAACAAGGCAACGTACAGGCAGCTCTGCTCTTGCCATGAGACCATGGGGCAAATTCACTAAGATGCGAAGATGCGCCAGGCGTATTTTCGCCAGCACTCCGTAAATTCACTATAATCCGAAGTTGCGCACAGGGGTAGCGTAAGTTTTCGAAGTTGCGCTAGCGTTAATTCACCAAGCGAAGCAAAGTTTCGCTAGCGATGGTTCATTTGCATACGGCGCCAAATTCAAATTTTAATGGAGGAACACGTATCAGCACTACAAATGCCTAGAAAACCTTCAAAACATCAAATAAAAATGTTATTTTGCCCTACACATGTGCCCACTGTCTAGGTAAGTTGCCATGAGTCAGGAAATGTAGGGGGGAAGGAGGGGAGCCCCAAAAATATTTTCGATCTTTTTCAGCCTATCACCCATCATGTAGAAAACACGCCAGCGTTTTTTGGGACTTAGAAAAAAAACTGACTTTTTTGAAACAATCCCTATCTACTCTATTGCGCTTCGCCAGGTCTGAGGTGGCGAAGGAAGTCTAGCGTAAAAGGTAGCGTTCAGTACACTGCGCAAGTTAGTGAATTTGCGTAGTTACATCACTAGTGAAAATTCGCCTGGCGTAAGGGTGCGAAGTAACACTAGCGAAACTACGCCAGCGTTCATTAGTGAATTTGCGCAGTAACGAAAAATGCCAAACGGTAGCGAATTAACGCTATCGTTCGGCACTTAGTGAATTTGCGCCAAAGTGAGGGCTCTCCGTTGTAGTGATGAGCCCCCGACTCACTTTGGCTCTAAAGTTGTAACATGGAGCTGGAATGTGGTGGCATTTGGGCTGCAATATCTCCGAAACTGATACCGCAAATTCCGGGAGAGTCTCACAAAGCCGGTACTACTCTGGTTACTCCAACTATTGGATTGCAAGGGATTCACCTCTAGGAACTATAGTGTTACCCAACAGTAAAGGTTATATAAGAAACCAATCAAATCAGTGGAAATCTCGTACATGAAGAACAATATCTGCACACGGTGGGTCACAGGGTCCAGTCTCGTTGATTGACTAACATAGTCACCCCCTCCCCAGGGCAAAATGGCTTTTATAGACCCAATTCCTAGAGTAGAAAATCACCTGCACCAATAAAAGCTCAAAAATATAAACAAATATATCAGTGGAAACGACACTTTCTAACTCCGTATCGGTCAGCAGGTCATTTTACTCTAAACCACCAACAAGGTTTTATTGTTACTTTTTTTCCCCTTAAGGATACAGAAAGTTCCAGACCAATAAGCACCCAGAGATTCCAAGTAGCAGAATCCAGGGATTCCTCTGATTCCTTAGATCCAGCCAAGGAGCCGTTACAGGTGCAGGACATAGAATAAAGCAGAGACCGACACCGTGTGACTCAGGAATAGGATATCAGGTCTCTCAGAAACCAAATAGCAGCAGATCTTTTTGTCTGTCAGTTACAACAAGTCGTAAGACAAAAGAGGCCGAGGTGCAACTTTATTCACACAATGGAATCTGAGCAGCCAACCAACAGTCTTACAGGACATCAGACGTTTATCAACGAAGAAAAAACGTTACCTTGTGAAGAATATGGCAATGTCTACTCTTCAAATGCAAGCCTTCTTATACGTCCCACAGGGGAGATATCATTTTCCTGCAATGAATGCGGCAAAGGCTTTTCTACAAAGAAGAAGCTCAAAATTCACCAGACAGTTCACACTGGGGAGAAACCATTCACATGCACAGAATGTGCCAAAGGATTTTCTACAAAGCAGAAGCTCAAACGTCACCAGACAATTCACACTGGGGAGAAACCCTTCACGTGCACAGAATGCGCCAAAGGATTTTCTACAAAGTATCAGCTTAAAATTCACATGATATTTCACACAGGGGAGAAACCCTTCACATGCACGGAATGTGGCAAAGGATTTCCTACAAAGCATCAGCTCAAACTTCACCAGACAGTTCACACAGGGGTGAAACCATTCACATGCACAGAATGCTGTAATTGTTTTTCTACGAAGCAACATCTTAAAAATCACCAGACAGTTCACACATGGGTGAAACTCTTCATATGCACAGAATGCTGCAATGGCTTTTCTACAAAGCAACAGCTCAAAATTCACCAGGCAGTTCACACGGGGGCAAAACCCTTCACATGCACAGAATGTGTAAAGGGCTTTTCTACAAAACATCAGCTCCAAATTCACCACATGACTCACACAGGGGAGAAACCCTACACATGTACAGAATGCGGCAAAGACTTTTCCACAAAGAATTATCTCAAAATTCACCAGACCCTTCACAGAGGGGAGAAACCCTTCCCATGCACAGAATGCAGCAAATGCTTTTCTACAAAGCAGAAGCTCCACTTACACCAGGCAGTTCACACAGGGGAAAAACATTTCACATGCACAGAATGCAGCAAAGGCTTTTCTAGGAAAGCTCAACTCAAACTTCACCAGACAGTCCACACAGGGGTGAAATCTTTCACATGCACAGAATGTAGTAAAGGATTTACTAGAAAGTATGAGCTCAAAATTCATCAGGCAGTTCACACAGGGGAGAAACCCTTCACATGCACAGAATGTGGCAAAGGCTTTCCTACAAAGCAGAGGCTGAAAATTCACCAGGTAGTTCACGCAGGGGAGAAACCCTTCACATGCACAGAATGTGGCAAATGCTTTCCTACAAAGCAGAGGCTGAAAACTCACCAAGTAATTCACAAAGGGGAGAAACCCTTCACATGCACAGAATGCGGCAAAGGATTTTCTAGAAAGTATGAGCGCAAAATTCACCAGGCAGTTCACACAGGGGAGAAACCCTTCACATGCACCGAATGTGGCAAATGCTTTTCTACAAAGCAGAGGCTGAAAAATCACCAAGTTGTTCACACAGGAGAGAAACCCTTCATGTGCACAATAATGCAGTAATGGAGATAAAAAAAAAAAGATCAGAAAAAACTCAAAATTCACCCGGCAGTTCACACAGGGGAGAACCCCTTCACATGCACAGAATGTGGTAAAGGCTCATTTAGAAAAGATCAACTTTAAATTCACCCAGCAGTATACACAGGGGAGAAACCTCATGTATAAAAGGCTTTTGTACAAAGCATTATCTCACATGACAGGGGAGAACCCATTCATACGTGCCTAGTGGAAGAACATGTCATTCTAACAAATAAACTCATAATTAGAGAATTATTTGTAAACTGCAGTGTAGCTTTTTTTTTTTTTTTTAAACAATATGGCAGAAGGCAGTTGATTAAAAGAACATTAAAAGAAGCATTAACGGCATTGTTGGAAATAGAGCCTGGGCTGGAGAAGAGTTACTTCTACTAATTGGCTTTAAGAGGCAGAATCGGCAGTTAATTTAATATTTTAAGATAATATAAAACAGTTTAAACAAAATACAGAATATTGCCATGTAAATTAGATTCCATTACTAATAAGCCTTGTATTGTGACTATTATATTGGATATATACTGTATATTGGGGGTTTAGGTAAGTGACAGCAGCCCAAATGATGTGCTGGGAATCACCAGAAAAGACATGGGGGAGGCACAAATATTCCCTGATAAAGGACAATATAGGGGCAAATTCACTATGCGCCGAAGCGCCTAACGCTAGCGTCAATTCGCTAGCGTTGGCCATTTTTGTTACTTCGCAAATTCACTAACGGATGCTGGCGTAACTTCACTAGCGTAACTTCGCACCCTTACGCCTGGCGAAGTTGCGCAACGGACGTAACTACGCTAATTCACTGACGCGTGCATTGTTCTGAACGCTACTTTTTACGCCAGACTTCCTTCGCCACCTCAGACCAGGCGAAGCGCGAATGAGTAGATAGGGATTTCTTCAAAAAAAGTTAAAAATTTTTCTAAGTCCCAAAAAACGCTGGCGTTTTTTCTATATTATGGGTGATAGGCTGAAAAAGATCGAAACATTTTTTGGGGCTCCCCTCCTTCCCCCCTACATTTCCTGACTCATGGCAACTTACCTAGACAGTGGGCACATGTGTAGGGCAAAAAAACATTTATATTTGCTGATTTGAAGGTTTTCTAGTCATTTGTAGTGCAGATACGTGTTCCTCCATTGAAATTTGAATTTGGCGCCATATGCAAATGAACCATCGCTAGCGTAACTTCGCTTCCCTTAGCGAATCAACGCTAGCGCAACTTCGCAACCTTACGATACCCCTGAGTGCAACTTTGGATTTTAGTGAATTTGCGGATCGCTGGCGAAACTACGCCTGGCGCAACTACGAATCTTAGTGAATTTGCCACATGGTGTTTCTATTGTCATTCTTCCTTGAACTTTAGTTCTTCTTTAATAGTAGATGGGCCTGGCACACACAGGTGGAGGCTCGGTCACCTCCCAACGCAAGTTCCCAAGAAAAACCCAATGGCACACAGGTCTGCATGAAGACTTCTAGTGCACTGCACTCCACTTTAAATAAACACTAGGGGGCAAATTCACTAAGATTCGAAGTTGCGACAGGCGCAACTTCGCCACACTTCGCCAGGCGTATTTTCGCCAGCGCTCCGCAAATTCACTAAAATCCGAAGTTGCGCACAGGGGTAGCGTAAGTTTTCGAAGTTGCGCTAGCGTTAATTCGCCAAGCGAAGTTTCGCTAGCGATGGTTCATTTGCATACGGCGCCAAATTCAAATTTCAATGGAGGAACACGTATCTGCACTACAAATGCCTAGAAAACCTTCAAATCAGCAAATATAAATGTTATTTTGCCCTACACATGTGCCCACTGTCTAGGTAAGTTGCCATGAGTCAGGAAATGTAGGGGGGAAGGAGGGGAGCCCCAAAAATATTTTCGATCTTTTTCAGCCTATCACCCATCATGTAGAAAACACGCCAGCGTTTTTTGGAACTTAGAAAAAAATGTGACTTTTTTTGAAACAATCCCTATCTACTCTATTGCGCTTCGCCAGGTCTGAGGTGGCGAAGGAAGTCTAGCGTAAAAGGTAGCGTTCAGTACTCTGCGCAAGTTAGTGAATTTGCATAGTTACGTCGCTAGCGAAAATTCACCTGCCGTAAGGGTGCAAAGTAACACTAGTGAATTTACGCCAGCGTTCATTAGTGAATTTGCGCAGTAACAGAAAATGCCAAACGCTAGCGAATTAACGCTAGCCTTCGGCGCTTAGTGAATTTGCGCCTAGAAGTCTTCATGCAGACCTTTGTGCCATTGGGTTTTTCTTGAGAACTTGCGTTCTCACTTAACACACACCTTCAGTCTGACTCTTATCAGTAAACCACAATATAGAACTCAATTAGTTCCAGTTTACTCCAAAAGTGAAAGTAAATATCTATCAGACATACATCAAATATATAGTGAATAACAGAGTTTATAAAATGAGGAATTGGTTGATATCCACACTCACTATCACTAGCCACAAGGACACTCCAATAAGTAGATAACAATGGCTGTATCGCATCTAATTAGTATCTGGAACATTTGACTATTAAAGATTTTAGCCTTCCTTATATCCACACTAATTACAGACATTATATGGAGAAAAAAAACCCCTCTCTTATTACCTTCCATCCCTTTTCCCATTACAAGTATATACCAACATCTGTTTCAGATTTGGGGCTCTTTGGAAAATAACTTAAGATTTGTTAGGGAGAAGTGGTTCTAATGTTTTAGCCAAACCCAATACCCCCCAAATGATTCTCTATAATATTTGTAATAGCAATTGCTTTATGGTTATATTGAGTTTTAAAGGGGAAGGAAAGCTAGCAAAGCAGTTTATTGCCAATAGATTAGCCACAATAGTACAAGCTATAACACTATATTTATTCTGCAGAATGCTTTACCATACCCAAGTAAACAGCTCTAGAAGCTCTCTGTTTGTTTAGGATAGAAGCTGCCATATTAGCTTGGTGTGACATCACTTCCTGCCTGAGTCTTTCCCTGCTCACTCATAGCTCTGGGCTCAGATTACAGCAGGGAGGGAGAGAGGAACAAACTGAGCATGCTCAAGCCCTAGCCCTGGAGGTTTAAGCTGAAAACAGTTAGTCTGATACAGAAGCCCATGAGTACACAATAGAAGGAAAGAAATGTGCTGTTTGACAGAGGACTCAGAGCAGCATTACTTTGAGGGGTTACTGGTGTATTTATATAGATCTTTCTGTTAGCGCTTACTTACTTTTAGCCTTTCCTTCTCCTTTAAATCAAAATGATCCTCTTTGGTTTCTTCTCGAGATTTTTCTTTTTTTATCTTTCTGATATTGTATCTCTATCTGAATTTCTCACTAACTTGAATCTGACCCATTTTGCCAAAAAATGTTTGAATTAAAAATGACTCAGACAGACGCATGTAACAGCTCAGGTTAAGACGCAGCATGTTGCATTTTACCTGCATGCACCTGTGTGAGTTCAGCCCCTTCACAATAATTGAGTGCATCTACTCCTGCGCTCCCCTGTGGCTGAACTGAAGAAAGCGCAATACAGGGGAGCTCAGGCAAAACCAGCCGAGTATAAGAGCCCTAATGAAGGAGAACTGAACCCTAAAAATGAATATGCCTGGATATTTTACACAAGGAACTGCATCAGCCTAAAGATTCAGCATGTCTGTAACAGTAATGATTAAGGCCTTCATAGCTTTGCACTGGGAGGGGGTTCACCATTGTGGATTTTCTTAGGAATATCAGTATCTGCACATGTTGTTGAGAAACTGAGCTTCGGGTTCATTGTAAGGGCTCTTACACACGGCCGTTCTGACCTGCGCTCCCCTGCGTTCCGTTTTTTGGCGTTCAGCCGCAGGGGAGCGCAGGAATAGACGCAAGTAATTATTTAAAATGGGGCTGTACTCACTCAGGCGCGTGTAGGCGCCGAACGCAGGTTCAGATGCAACATGCTGCATTTTTCCTGCGTTCGGCGCCTACACGCGCCTGAGTGAGTACAGCCCCATTTTAAATAATTACTTGCGTCTATTCCTGCGCTCCCCTGCGGCTGAACGCCAAAAAACGGAACGCAGGGGAGCGCAGGTCAGAACGGCCGTGTGTAAGAGCCCCAAATCATCAAGCATAAAATGAGGTGCAACTGTCATATAAGATAATGAATTCATTATTAATTGTTATGCTAATTGCACTGGTTTCTAATTATCTGTATTAATGACTGTAGCAGAGTGAGTTGCTACAGGCTGAGCAGCTGGCTATCATTAGCCTCAGGTGGCTTATTAGTAGTCCTCAAACCCCAGGCTCATTTTCTCTAACTGGGAGAGACACTGGGAGAGAGGGTCTGGGATCCTGACGTTAATGATCCAATGTACCTGGACACACAGGGACACTCGCAGGAAGGTCTGTAATCTGACTCTATTGTTATTGAACTGATCCTGCTGCTGCTGAAACATAGTTTTGTTGTTTGGAAAGAAAAACTGCCTTTATTTTGTACCTGTTTGTTGCTGCCGGCTGGAATAAAATCCATTTTATATGTTTCAGCCGCAGGGGAGCGCAGGAGTAGATGCGCTGAATTCTTTCCAATGGGGCTGTACTCGCAGAGACGCATGTCAGCCCCGAATGCAGGTAAAATGCAACATGCTGTGTCCCAACCTGTGTTCGGTGCTTACATGCGTCTGTGTGAGTACAATGCATCTGTGTTAGTACAGCTTACATGCGTCTGTGTGAGTACAGCCCCATTGGAAAGAATTCAGCGCGTCTACTCCTGTGCTCCCCTGCGGTTGAACGCATGAAACGTGCGGTTGAACGCATGAAGCCCTAAGGGCTCTTACAGACGAGTGTTTGAAGCTGCGCTCCCCTGCTTTCCGTTTTTATGTGTTCAACCGCAGGAGTAGACGCATTCAGTTTTTTTTCAATGAAGCTGTACTCACACAGGCGCCGAACGCAGGAAAAATGCAGCATGTTGCGTCTCAACCTGCGTTCGGCGCCTGTGTGAGTACAGCCTCATTGAAAAAAACTGAATGCGTCTACTCCTGCGCTCCCATGCGGCTGAACGCATAAAAACGAGCGCAGCTTCAAACGCTCATCTGTAAGAGCCCTAAGACTCCAGACTCTCATTATCCCATGCTCATTAGGAGCCTATGATAAACATGTGACTATGCTAATGAAGGTCGTTAGAGAACAGGAACTCATCAGTCTTCCTTTACATATTGTGGGGGAACCTTTTTACCAAAACAAAGGCACGGCCCATAGTTCTTTGTTGTCAGTAGTTGAAGCAGATCCAGGCTTGGGGGGGATCCAAAATGGGATAAAAAGGTGTGAGAATGAGAGGTGAGTTAGTTTGGGGAAGAGACGTGTGGGTACAGGAGCTCTGCAGGCTAATGAGGAGACTCTGCCCAAGGACAGGTAACTACATCAGTGTTTCCAACTTACTGGTGGGACTGGGTTGCCTGGGGTCAATATGCTAAAAATGTGTCATTTTAGACAACTGTTATTGGTGTTCTGTCCTTTTTAGTGATTATATCAGTGTATATTATCTGCAGGAATATATATATATATATATATATATATATATATATATATATATATATATATATATATATATATATATATATAATTATTTACTTATTATACATTGGCTGGAGTCACTTTGCACAACCTCCCCTAGAACTTACAGAATAGAATTATAGTATGAAATAGATAGTGAAATTCTGAGACCATTTGAAATTGCTTATTATTTGTGGTTTTTCAGTTATTTAGCTTTTTATTCAGCAGCTCTCCAGTTTGTAATTTCAGCCGTCTGGTTGCTAGGGTCCAAATTCCCCTAGCAACCACACATTGATTTGAATAAAAGACTGGAATAGGAGAGGGTCTGGATAGAAAGATCAGTAATAAAAAATTATCAATAATAAATAAATAAATAAAAAATAGATAATCAAGACCAATTGTTGCTTTGAATCGTTCATTCTATAACAGGGGTTCCCCAATACATTGATCGTGCTCTACCATCAGATCCCAGTAAAGTCTCTGGTAAGGCCCAGACTGTTTGGGCAAATACCCCAAGGGCCACTGCATTTACTGCTGGGCCACTACTAATGGGCCACTTCTGTTGTTTAATGCGACAGACTACAGCACTGCCTCTGCTTCTCCCTTCACTCACACTCACACTCACACTGAGCTGCCTTGTGTTCCTCCCTCCTCCTATGATTGGCCATTAGTCAGGGAAACTGTAAGCTCATGCGCCTCTCATTGGCCGGCAGACTGGTTGGGGAGCTTTCTGCTGGCGAAGGAGACTCTAGCGCTACTTCACTCCCTAACGCCAGGCGAATTTTCGCTCTGGTGAAGGGACGTAACTACGCAAATTCACTAAGATGCGCATTTTACTGAACATTACCTCTTGCACCAAACTTGCCTTTGCCACCTTAGACCGGGGGAAGTGCAATAGAGTAGATAGGACTCCTCAAAATTTAGTTTTCTAAGTCCCAAAAATGCTGGCGTTTTTTCATTTTTCGGGGGGGGGACTTAAGTTCCTGCCGTATGCAAATTAACCAACGCTAGCGCAACTTCGCTTCGATTGGTACAGTAATGGTAGCGCAACTTCGCCAGCATTCGGCACCCTGGACGCAACGTCAGATTTTAGTGAATTAGTGTTGCCCTGACTAATCTCCGCCTTGCGAAGTCGTCGCTGGCGAATTTTCGGAGGTTAGTGAATTTGCCCCAGAGAGTAATAAATGGCTCGGCCGACTCTTTCCTGGTCAGTATGAAACAGATGATCCCCAGTTAGTTGCTGAAAGTCACCAGAACAAACCCTCGCCGCTCTTTTCTGCATATTTGGAACTTTTTCAGTTCACATCAAATATTAATTTGTCTATGAATAAATCCGTTGATAATGTGAAAAAAAAAAATCAGTTTTACAGTGTTTTTTCTTTTATACTAGAGATATTGCCCAGTAAATATAAATAAATAAAGTTGTGTAAAGGCAGCAGCGCCGGTCCAGTCCACAAGCTTCACAGGGGTTTCATTTTCTGACCCAATGTAGCAAAAAAGAACCTCCGAAATGTATTTTTAATGCAGTCGCTACTGAACAGCGGGATTAGTTTAGAAACCCGTCACCTCATCAAGAAGGTTGTGCGGGATAAAGAGCACGAGACAAAGTATCTGTGGTGGTCCCTCCTTTACTCACGGGCGTTTGAAGCTGCGTTACGGTTTTATTGCATTCAGCCGCAGGGGAGCACAGGAGTAAATGCGCTCAATGGGGCTGTATTCACAGACGCATGTAAGTGCCGAACGCAGATTGGGACGCAGTATGTTGCATTTGGGGCTCACATGCATCTGTGTTAGTACAGCCTCATTGAAAAGAATTCAGCGTATCTCCTCCTGCGGCTGAACGCAATAAAGCTGGAACACAGGAGCGCAGCTTCATACGCCTGGGAGTACGGACCCTAAACGTTGGTGCATATGATCGGCACACTCTGGCTTTCACTGTGTTAATTCAAACATTCTATTACATTTGTCCTATGAATCTCATTTTGGTTCTGCATTGCTGCATAAATACGTAGTGCTGCATATTCCTGCTCTTCTCCTCATTGATTTTAAAGTGAAATCCATAAAACCTCACAGTCTGGGCCGGACTTGCAATCTGTCTGTTTGGGGCAAATGCCCGAAGGGCCACTCCATTTACTACTGAAATTGTCCTCTTCTGTTTTGTGTAGTTAAACTGTAGTGGTCTCACTCGGGCCCAACTGGAGCTACGTGCGACTACAACACTCAGCCTCTAATACAGGTCTGGGCTGAGAAGTAAACTAGGCCCTGGCATTTCATTTACACTGAGGCCCAACACAACCAGTGACTTTCTATGGCAACTCATAGCAGCCCCTCTGGCATTTGCCAGAACCCACAGATTGCCAGTCCGGGCCTGTATAGGACCTGTTATCCAGAATGCTCAGAACCTGGGGTTTTCCAGATAACCCATCTTTCCATAATTTGGATTTTCGTAGCTTAAGTCCACTACAAATCATGTGCTATGTTTGTGTTTGGCTTTTGGGCCGATACAACTGTACGGCCTGTGGGATAATGTATAGACGCGGCATGACTTTTACTATGATGTACAGAGGGATATTCTCAGACAAGTTGCAATTGGTTTTTATTTTATATTTGTGATTTTTGACTTATTTAGCTTTTTATTCAGCAGCTCTAATTTCCACAGTCTGGTTGCTAGGGTTCACATTACCCTAGCAACCACCATGCATTCATTTGCTATTGGTTTTTTATTTGTGTTTTTTGAGTTATTTTTATTGAGCAGTTTGTAATTTTAGGTCTGCCTATCCCTGTCAGTGGTGTAATTATCAGGGGTGCAGGGGGGGGGGGTAACTAGGGCCCACGATCGGATCAACCCAATATCTCCCAACTCAAGTCGTTGATTGATTTATATAGGCAAACGATGAATTCTAGTATCTATGGCATCAGTTATTTAGAGGATCATATATATATATATATATATATATATACATGGAGGGTGAACAGACCTACGAGGTGGGACACCAGTATATACGTTTTAACCCGATATATATATATAAGTGAAGCGGAGGACAAGAACATTGTGCGTTTACATGTGACCTGCTTTGATTTTTTTTTTTTTTTTGCCCAGTCTGCTTTTTACTCCCAGTTCAACCTTGTTTCTGTCAGACCAAAACTGACCAGAGAGGAGGGGATGTGGGGTCGGACTGGGCCGGTAGGCTATTGGGGGAAAAACCTGGTAGGCCCAGATCCACATTAGGTTCCTAGTGCTGGAAAATCATTGTGCTAATTTGTGTATGTGCACACGGCACGACCTTACAAACGCACAAATGCGGTGCACTAGCCCTGGGGCCCCCAGTCCGACCATGAGGGGCTGTAATACACTGCACTGATTGGCTCAAAAACTCAAATGCATCCAGTGGTCTCTAGGACCGCTCCTCCTCCATCCTGTCTCCCAGCATTGCTCCGCCCCTTCCACTCCCCTTCTTCTGCTGACTCTGCGGACTCTTCTGCTGCTGACTCTGCTGTGTCATTGTGTGAGTGTCAGTGTGTGAGTGTCAGTGTGTGAGTGTCAGTGTGTGCTCCACGTGTAATACGAGGGGAAGAGCAGGCCCTCCAGCAGATCCTTCAGCTGTTTTATTAAAGAGTCTCAGTCCCCAGACAGTAACACACAGTGAGTCCTGTGACTGAGGGAATCCTGGGACCTGATCTGATTCTCCTTTGCTCTAGTTCTGTGACTTGTGCAGCACATTCAGGATCTACTTGTGTGAGTATTTCAGG
This sequence comes from Xenopus petersii, assembly GCA_038501925.1. NCBI lineage: Eukaryota > Metazoa > Chordata > Amphibia > Anura > Pipidae > Xenopus > Xenopus petersii. Next base: position 2,136,818 of record CM076683.1, read on the forward strand.
ATCTAATTGTGGGAGTATTTCCGGATTTACTTGTGAGTATTTCAGGATCTAAAACCTTTAAGTGAATGTTCTTAGGCTCTGCCTGTGATTTCCAGTCTTGAGTTGGTGCATTTTCAGGGGACATTTTTTGGTTTGCTTGACCTTTAAATAGTTTTTCAATTTTATATTGTTCCTATTGTTGTGTGAGATTCGCGCTGCAGTCAGACTCGCTCCCCACCTCTCTCTTTGCTGCTGCAACAGCTTCATGTTTGTGGCCAATATCCCTGCGGCGGCTGCTGCTCAGCTAAACACATTATTTGGGGGCAATGTGATGGGATTTTTGGCTCCTGCTGGCACAAGTACCTGCCAACATTTTGGAAGTAAAAAGAGAGATGACATTGTTTTTACCACGCCCATTTATGTGGCCACACCCCCTAATTACCATGTTCATTTTACAAAATTTGTCAGGTTATGAAGGTTTCTTTCCAGTTATTACAGTTTTGCTAATGAAGGTGAATTGCCCTTTAAGCTGTGAGTCTTCTCCCAAGGGACCTGTTATCTTATATTGTTACAATTACTTATTTGCTTATCTAGAAATTGTTACAAAAGTATCTTATCTGCAGCTGTGGTTGTTCTGAGCTCTCTGCCAAAAGCCTATTAAGTTAGAAACTTTGTTTCTTTTTCTGGCTGTTCAGTGCAGAGAAAATAGGGACTTTCCAGTACAAATGAGGGACTTCTGGTTGAGCTGTCCCTCTAAAAATAAAGCAGTTGGGAGGAAAGCTGTAGATCAGCAGGTCTGTGTCTGCCCGGCAGTTACTGAGACTGTGGGTGGATCATATATTTAATGCTGAGTCTGTGCTGAGCCTGCACATAATGCTGCCTGTCAGTGCACACACACATGAGGTACAGCAGGTACAATCACTGTGGAGCCACAAGAGCTTGCAGTCCAATTGGCAGGCATAATCCACCCTCAGGTGGCGAACAAAGTCCAGAACATTTTTGCTTGAGTCCATTACTGCAGCATAAAGTATCAGGTACTTACTGAGTCTGTCTCTTTAAAAATTGCACCTGGACTGTCTCTCTCCTAATGAACATTTTCTTTTCAGTCCCACTTCATTTCTTCATCCAAGTTTCAGTTTTTTATTTTATAAGAATGAAATAGTTAAAAAAAAAAATCTATTTCCTTTTCCAATGTGTCCCTGTTACTATGGGGGGCTGTTGGCTCTTGAGATCAGGACACTGAGGGGCAGATTTATCAAGGGTCCAATTTCGAAGTGTAAAAAGCTTTGAAATTCAACCATCGAATGGGATTAATTCAATATTCGTAGTCAAAAAGGTTTTTTGGTTTTTTTTTTAATTGAATTTGGCCGTATTCGGTCGAAGTAAAATCGTACGATGAAATCCTTTGAATCGTAACGATTTAATCGATCGAATGATTTTACTTTGACTTCTAAAAACTAGGGATGCACCGAATCCAGGATTTGGTTCGGGATTCAGCCTTTTTCAGCAGGATTCGGATTCAGCCGAATCCTTCTGCCCGGCCGAACCGAATCCTAATTTGCATATGCAAATTAGGGGCAGGGAGGGAAATCACGTGACTTTTTGTCAGAAAACAAGGAAGTAAAAAATGTTTTCCCCTTCCCACCCCTAATTTGCATATGCAAATTAGGGTTCGGTATTCGCCCGAATCCTTCGTGAAGGATTTGGGGGTTCGGCCGAATCAAAAAAAGTGGATTTGGTGCATCCCTACTAAAAACGTAGCCAAATGTTGGTTCTAGGTGGTCTCCGTAGGCTAAAGTAGCAATTCGGCAGGTTTAAAGTGCACAGTGTCGCAGTCGAACTTTTTTAAAGAGACAGTACTTTGATTTTCAAACTTTTTCGAATTGAAGTCAAATTTAGGTCTATTCGATGGTCAAAGTACCCAAAAATTAGTTCGAAATTCAAAGTTTTTACATATGAAAATTCACTTCAACCCTTGGTAAATCTGCCCCTGAATATTGTCCCAAGCAATATTATTATTATAATTATTATTATACGGTGCTGAACTACAACTCCCAGCCTTTGCGTTACGAGTTGAAGTGCAGGAATAACGGGAGAGTGTCAGGAATTCTTCTCTTACATTCAGGACTAGACTTCTTCACCCTGAGTTGTATCCGTGGCCCTGACATGGGGATAAATTGTGGATTAAATGTGTCCGGATGTTAAACTGGAGTAACAATTGTAACAGTCAGTAGTTACTGCCCTGGAGAGAGAGAGATTACAATGCAGATTCCATCATTATCCTCATTGATTTTAAAAGGGATTCCTCCTCTTTAATTTATTATTATTTTTTTTTTATTATTCTAACCATTTTATGGCTTTGGGATGTGCCGTACGGTAGACGCCACTATTTTTATATCAAGGTGAATCTCCTTATAGGGACCAGGCGTGGAGAGTAGATCCCAGGGTAACAAAGTCTGGGCACCCCTGTTTCACTATTTTGGATTTGGCCGAATCCTCCGTGAAAGATACGGCCGGATACTGAACCCAATCCTAATTTGCATAATTAACGGTGAGAAGGGTAAAGCTTTTTACTTCCTTGTTTTGTGACAGTCACAAGATTTCTCTCCTCACCCCTAATTTGCATATGCTAATTAGGATTCAGGTTCAGCTGGGCAGAAGGATTTAGCCGAATCTTCCTGAAAAAGGCCGAATGGTGGATTCATTACATCTCTAGTAACGATACACTGATAAGGGTGAGGGATCAGTAGTAGCAGATCATTACTTTACTCACCGGCTGATTGTGTCCCAATTTAGTTCATTAAAATGTTTGTTTCCAACATCTAAATGCACTGGACTAACTGCCACCCCACTATAGTTCTAGTTGGCCTTTAATCTCATAAGAAGGTTGAGTAGCACTTGCTCCAGGTTTTCTAATAATTAAAGTGATTTTGTTCTATTTAACCTGCTGGGACATCGCTTTAAATCCTGCACCTTATTCCTGTTTATCCTTATTCGAAGGTTTCACTTCTCAACTGTCAATTTCATGTTCTGTAAGTAACATTTTTAAAAAGTCAAATTTTTTTTCACAAAGTAATATCTTCTATGTTCTAAAATACCCAGTTCTCATCAACGCATCATTTTGTTGTCGATCATTTTGTTGTTGATTCGTTAAATGAAAGTTGTAAAATGTCTTTCATTTTCCGACCTCTTTCAGATGGGGGGTCGCTGACTCCGGCAGCCAAAAACCAGTTGCTTCATCAGTAGGGTTGGGCCAATTTCACCCATTTCGTTTCACCAAATGTCGCCGACGCCCATATAAAAACTTTTTTTTTTTTTTTTTGACACGCGTCTTTTTTACACTATGCCATACAAGTCTATTGGCGTCATTTTTTCTGCGAAACAAGGCAAAAAAATCTATTCATCAGTCCACAATTATTTTATTTTTTTTTTACTTTTTTATTATCTTTCTATTCAGTGCCTCTCCTATTCATTCAAACCACTGCCGTGTTTCTATGGCAAACGTGACCCTAGTAACCAGCTGCTGGAATACCCAATTACTGCTGAGCAACAATTCAAAAAGCACAAAAAATGAAAACCAATTGCAACTTGTCTTGGAAAAAAAAAAAAGTTTTTTTTTTTTTTTTTTGATATCATCGCCCTAATAAATAACCACAAGGCAGAAACAAAGACGGTTAAAATACAAAAAACAAAGCTAAATCTCTTGTTTGATTACTGACTGTACATTTTTACTATTAATCGCATTATTTACCCTTTTTTTTTACAGAGTTGTATGAAATAAAGAAGAGGCGCAGAAGCCCCAGAAGCAAATAATTCTGATTCTTTGAGTAAATTGTGCGACTTCTCCAACACCCAAGAAATCCTCATATTGGAAAGAAGAATCTGTATCCGACTCGGCTTTAGCGCAATGATCATTCCAAACTCCCACAAGGAACTTCCCTCACCGACAACGTTTTATGACTGTCGAGAATGCGGGAAAAGATACACGAAAAAAAACAATCTTTATATTCATCAGAGAGTTCACGTCAAGGAGAAACCATTCCCATGCACAGAATGTGGGAAAGGTTTCTCCCATAAAAGCCAACTTATTATTCATCAGAGAGTCCACACTGGGGAGAAACCATTCATATGCTCAGAATGTGGGAAAGGATTCTCGAAAAACTATGGGCTGATTCTTCATCTTCGAGTTCACACCGGGGAGAAACCATTCGTGTGCATAGAATGTGGCCAAAGATTCTCAAAAAACAATGTACTTATTATGCATCAGAGAGTTCACACCGGGGAGAAACCATTCACGTGCACAGAATGTGGGAAAAGATTCTCACAAAAAAGGCAACTTAATCTTCATCTTCGAGTTCACACTGGGGAGAAACCATACGTGTGCACAGAATGTGGGAAAAGATTCTCAAAAAACGATGTACTTCTTATACATCTTCGAGTTCACACTGGGGAGAAACCATTCATGTGCACAGACTGTGGAAGATGTTTCTCTGTTTCCTCCTCTCTAAAATATCACCAGAGAATTTGCACAGGGAAGAAACCGTTGACCAGCGCAGAATGTGGAGAAAGCTTCAAGCTTAACTCAAACCCGATAATTCACGCAGAAGAGAGTCAATCGTGTGCAGAATGTGGCAAATGCTTCTCTTCAAATTACAACCTTTCCCTACACATGAGAGTCCACACGGGGGAGAAACCATTTTCTTGTGCAGAATGTGATAAAGGTTTCTCTTGTAAGATCAGTCTTACCAGACATCGCAGAATTCACACCGGGGAGAAACCATTCACTTGTACAGAATGTGGCAAAAACTTCTCTACTAATTACAACCTTTCCCTACACATGAGAGTCCACTCGGGGGAGAAACCATTTTCTTGTGCAGAATGTGATAAAAGTTTCTCTTATAAGACCAGTCTTAACCGGCATCGCAGAATTCACACCGGGGAGAAACCATTCACTTGTACAGAATGAGGGATACAATTATCTTCTGAGGTCCAACTTCTCCATCACCAGAAAACCCACAAAGTATCGGAACATTTCCCATGCACGGAAGTTTTGTCTTCAGAAAGATTCCTTATCAAGCACCAGAGAAGTTACACAAAGGAGCAAACTCTACAGAATGGGGAGAAAAAATCCCACACAACCTGCACCTTCAAGGAGACCTAAATGTTGGGAAGTCTCTGACATTAAGGAGCAGAATTTCTAATTTATGTGTTTTTTATTTATTTTTTACTCCTAATAAATTCGCATGTACTCAAAACTGGAATGTTGATCTTCTTTAAAAACATCTAAAACTTGAATGAATGTTACTGTCCCAAAAACTTGAATCAAGTTTTAATGAAACTTGATTTGTTTTTCTCTGAAAAAAAAAACTTGAAGGTCAAGAAGTCTATTGACATCTTCACAAGGGGGTCAGGGGATCTACTATGTCATGGACTGTAAGTGAATTCAGCAGGATTTAGGTGAGGAATATTCGAATTAGAACTGGTCGAGGTGTAATAAATCTCACATTCAAATTTATATTTGAGTTGGTGATTTTAAATTCAAATTTTGTTAAGTTTTGACACAACATTTTCCCAAATTCAAATTTACCATTCAAACCTTGAAGGAAAGGTAAAATACAAATAAAGCTCTATGGGGCAAATTTACTAAAGGGAAAAGTGACTTAACTAGGGATGAACCGAATCCACTATTTTGGACTCGGCCGAACCCCCGAATCCTTGGTGAAGGATTCGGCCGAATACCGAACCCTTATTTGCATATGTAAATTAGGGGTGGGAAGGGGAAAACATTTTTAACTTCCTTGTTTTGTGACAAAAAGTCACTCAATTTCCCTCTCCACCCCTAATTTGCATATGTAAATTAGGGTTCAGATTCGGCAGAAGGATTCAGCTGAAAAAGGCAGAATCCCGAACCGAATCCTGGATTCAGTGCATCCCTAGACTTAATGCGGGCGGAAATTTGCCGTTTTACTTACTAACGGTGGCTGCGGTAACTTCGCTATCGAAGGAGATAAGACTCTAGTGCCGGGAGACAAAGGAAGTGATGTAAGATTCAGCAAGATGGCGGCCGCAAACTCCACAGCGGCGATTTTTTTTATTTTTTTTTGTGAAGTGCCTGTAAAACTAAACTACAGTGATTTGGAAATTACAACGTGCTGTTTCAGGAAGGGGGGGGGGTACAAAAACAACATTTAGGAATATAATTAAAAAAATACCTTTTGTTGTCCTTTAATAAATCTGCCCCCAAAATAGTAGTAAAGGTTAAATTTGTGTTATGTATTCGTAGCAGTGGATTATCCACGCGGTATAGAATGGTATTCTCCTAGTACAGGTATGTGATCAGTTATCCAGAAAGGTCTGAATTACAGAAAGGACATCTCCCCATAAGACTCCCATTATTATTAAATAATCCTTTTAAAAATGATTTGCTTTTTCTCCGTAATAAAACAGTAGCGGAGTATAATCCCAAACAAACAAAGTCGTGCTACACAAACACCGTTTTTTTTTTTTTGTAGCGTCAGGTGAGTGTGAGTGTGAGTGTCTGCTCAGGTCTGGTCCATATTCCAGAAAGTATTTCAGCAACTCTCTGATTAAGTGAAACAATTGTAATTCATATAAGTTTCGCTTGAGGCACAAATAAATTTAAAAAATTTTTTCACTAAATGGAAATTCTGCTGAAATATTTCCTGAATAAAACATTAACTTGTACTTGATCCCAACTAAGATATAATTAATCCTTATTGGAGGCAAAACCAGCCTATTGGCTTTATTTCATGTTTATATGATTTTCTAGTAGACTTAAGGTATGAAGATCCAAATTACAGAAAGATCCATTATCTGGAAAACTCCAGGTCCCGAGCATTCTGGATAACAGATCCCATACCTGTAATAATAAAACAGTCGCTTGTACTTGATCCCAACTAAGATATAATTAATCCTTATTGGAAGCAAAACCAGCCTATTGGCTTTATTTCATGTTTATATGATTTTCTAGTAGACTTAAGGTATGAAGATCCAAATTACAGAAAACCTCAGGTGCTGAGCATTCTGGATAACAGGTCCCATGCCCTTAGTATCCGCATTAGAACAGCCGTACATGGGAAGCAATGGCGTCTCTTATGTCTCCTCCAGACTCTCACACAATATTCAGTATAACTTTTGTCTGTGACACTCTAACCTGAAAGAGTGTAACTGTGAGACTTAACCCTCTGCATGCTGACTGGAGACACTAGTCTGTGTGTATGCGGATTAACCCTCTGACTGCTGGCGTACTTGTTGAATCAGCAACACTGGTGTAGTGCGAGTTCTCACTTGTCAGGCTCTTACACACGGCCATGTTTTGGTGCACTTCCCTACATTCCGCTTTATTCCGTTCAGCCGCAGGGAAGCGCAGGAGTAGACGCACTCCATTATTGTGAAGGGGGCGGTACTCACACAGACGCATGTAAGCGCTGAATACAGGTGAAATGCAACATGTTGTGTCCCACCTACGTTTGGCGCATGCGTCTGTGAGTACAGCCCCTTCACAATAATGGAGTGCGTCTACTCCTGCGGTTGAACGGAATAAATCGTAATGCAGTGTAAAACCGCCCGTATGTTTGAGCCCTTAGAGAGAACGGGGGAATAGTCACATTAGGTTTCTGTTAATGAGCCTGATTGTCTGTGACAGGACCAGTGATCTGTGGGTTGTGGTGAAGGGCCCCTGTAAGTGGCTATTGACACTCACTATTTCTTGGCCTGTTTGGGCCTCTGTACCTGAAATGCCAGTCATGTGACGTCGGATGTATTTACTTTGTAGGTACAATATTTCTATTAAAACATATATTGCTTACACTGCAAATTAGTAAAAAAATGTCAGTCCTTTAAGTATTTCTTGCTGATCCCTTCACAGTCCCTCCACTGTAAAAAAAGTCCAAGCAAAGATATATGTATTCCCTGGGGAATATATATGGGGATCAGCGCCTGTGGCAACAGAAATTAGAAACAAAACATAGTGTAATACGTTGAAAAGGGAATGTCACCCTGTGCACTTGGAAAGAAAGGTGTACTCCCCTTTTCTTTGAGCCGCTGTTAATTAGGGAAAGAAAAAAGAAAACTGGATCCACGTGAATGTGAAAACGAAAAGGTGACCTTCCTTTAAAAGAAAGCAATTCAATAGTGGAGCGCCTCCATACTATGTGCAGAATGCCTACTTACAAACCACTATTGTGGCATCGTGCATATCAAGATAATTCCTTTTAGATTCCTCCTCCTGCTCTCCACTCCTGTTTAGCTCCGAATGGGAAAATAGGAATCGAGGATAGTGTAATATCGCTTTTATTAAAACATAATTAAAAACAAATAAAAATGTGCACTCACATTTACCCTCCTTGGGTAATACGCATTTAGTCCCAACAGAAAGTTTGAGTTCGCTCCCTCAGGGCAGTTCTGCCAAATGTTTTGTGCTCTCCTGTGGTGCCTCTCCTGGGTCCAATAGCGCTCCCCAAGCGTACCTGTACCTAACGCGTTTCGCTGTTACTGTAGTCAGCTTCCTCAGAGGTATAGTCTGGACTAAATGCGTATTACCCAAGGAGGGTAAATGTGAGTGCACATTTTTATTTGTTTTTAATTATGTTTTAATAAAAGCGATATTACACTATCCTCGGTTCCTATTTCCCATTCGGAGCTAAACAGGAGTGGAGAGCAGGAGGAGGAATCTAAAAGGAATTATCTTGATATGCACGATGCCACAATAGTGGTTTGTAAGTAGGCATTCTGCACATAGTATGGAGGCGCTCCACTATTGAATTGCTTTCTTTTAAAGGAAGGTCACCTTTTCGTTTTCACATTCACGTGGATCCAGTTTTCTTTTTTCTTTCCCTAATTAACAGCGGCTCAAAGAAAAGGGGAGTACACCTCTCTTTCCAAGTGCACAGGGTGACATTCCCTTTTCAACGTATTACACTATGTTTTGTTTCTAATTTCTGTTGCCACAGGCGCTGATCCCCATATATATTCCCCAGGGAATACATATATCTTTGCTTGGACAATATTTCTATTATATTATTTTCAGCACCTCTCATTTGCCACTTGTGATTCCTTAGTGGATCAGAAGAAGTCGCTCTGTGAAGTTCAGCCCTAAGGGATTTTATAGTCGGACAAATGGCTCACACTAATCACCTGTAGCCACATTGGCAACAAGTAAAAGAAGCCACACTTGCCAGCAATTACCGGCGCAATAGCCATAGGCCTCAACCAGAGCTCTAATGAAAATGGCTGAGGAACACCAGGGGGCAAATTCACTAAGATTCGTAGTTTCGCCAGCGCTTCGCAAATTCACTAAAATCCAAAGTTGCGCACAGGGGTAGCGTAAGGTTGTGAAGTTGCGCTAGCGTTGTTTCACTATATAAAGCGAAGTTACGCTAGCGAAGGCTAATTTGCATACGGAGTCAAATTCAAATTTCAATGGAGGAACACGTATCAGCACTACAAATGGCTAGAAAACCTTCAAATCAGCAAATAAAAATGTTATTTTGCCCTACACATGTGCCCACTGTCTAGGTAAGTTGCCATGAGTCAGGAAATGTAGGGGGGAAGGAGGGGAGCCCCAAAAAATGTTTAGATCTTTTTCAGCCTATCACCCATAATATAGAAAACACGCCAGCGTTTTTTGGGACTTAGAAAAATTTTTTACTTTTTTTGAAGCAATCCCTATCTACTCTATTGCACTTCGCCAGGTCTGAGGTGGCGAAGGAAGTCTAGCGTAAAAGGTAGCGTTCAGTACACTGCGCGCGTTAGTGAATTTGCGTAGTTACGTCCGTAGCGAAAATTCGCCTGGCGTAAGGGTGCGAAGTAACTAGCGAAACTACGCCAGCGTTCGTTAGTGAATTTGCACAGTAACGAAAATGCCAAACGCTAGCGTTCGGCGCTTAGTGAATTTGCCCCCAGGTCTCTGGTTGAACTCCAGTGGGTTATTCTCACTGTATCATTCATCTGTTTATATGGGATTTGTGTAGATTTGATTCTGCAGAGATACAGCACATTCCAGACCCCCATTAAGTACCCAGAGATTCCAATTAGCAGATTCCAGGGATTCCTCTGATCCAGCCAAGGAGCCATTACAGGTTCAGCTCATACAATAAAGCAGAGACCAACATCTTCAGGAATAAGATATCAGGTCTCTCAGAAACCAAATAGCAACAGATCTTCACACAATGGAATCTGAGCAGCCAACCAACAGTCTAATGGTGGCCATACACGGGCAGATAAAACTGCGGATATCAGTCGTTTGGACCGATTTGACAGCTTATCTGCCCGTGTATGGGGGCTTCCGACGGGTCTTCCCAATCGATATCTGGCCATGATATCGATCGGGAAGGTTTGATTTTTAACCGACCGACCCGTCAGAGCCCCTTGGCGCATCGTAATTTGATTGTTTGGCCGAACGTTCGAATTACCCCCGATATAGCCATGTCGTTAGTGGCATATCGGGTAAAGATCTGCTCGTTTGGCGATGTCGCCAAACGAGCGGAACTTTGAGGCTATGGCCAGCTTAAAGGTGGCCATACATAGGCAGATAAAAATTGCAGACAGACCAAGTCAGCAACTTATTAGCCCCATGTATGGGGCCCCCCCGACAGGCTTCCCCCATCGAGATCTGGCCGAAAGTCAGCCAGATTTCAATTGGATGGGACTAAAAATCCAGTCAGATCGCGGACGCATCTTCCCACACCAGTCAGTGGAACTGAAGAAGCTGCTCCTATAAGTAGTGAAACGTCTTCATTGATTACTCAGCAAGTCCAGTTGTTTATTTTTGAATTACTTCTATTAGATATACCATGACCTGGATGGATGAAAGTCATATTATAATAAATATTAACACACAAAACTTCCAAGCAGCACCCACCCCTCTCCCTGATGTTCTGGTGTCTCTTGCCAGTTATCAGCCAATCAGCAGCCAGGTGGAATGACAAGGACAAGCTGTGATTGGTTACCTACACCCCACTGTGCATCCAGGATAGAACCAATAGGACACGGTCATGTCCCCCTGACTGGCCCTCCAGCTGCACAACCGACCCCTTCACTGCTGCTCTAGGGCCCCTGGGGATGTACATACAAATCATTCAATGTAAGTCACATGGAGCAGGTAATGAGTTGGTTCTCCTGTGATTGGACCGTCTCACTCATGACATGACTGGAGATAGAATGTCACTCACATGTTGTATGTACAAATCTTCTATATCTTGATATTCCATAATTTTATACATATATTCTATATATAGCCATGCAGGTAGATCAGTTGCACCCCCTGCCCATGAGTGGCAGGACATTGGGACAATCAGAACACTCAGTAATGGTTCCCTTTATTCTATAGGCGTCAGTATAGGAGCAACACATGGTCTGGGTGCCACCACCTTTCTGGCCCAGAGCTCAGTGTTCATTGGATTCTGTCCAACTGTCAGTTCTTGTTGCAATCCAAGGGAATAAGGGTTGCGGACACCTCCAAATTATGTCAACACGTGCGAACAGAGGTAGTTTAAAATAAATCCATCTTTATTAGGCAAGTTAAAAGTAGCGGGCAGGGGAAAAACAGGCTTAACGCGTTTCGTGACGACAAGGGACCTGTATTAGGGTTAAAGCGCTGATGTGCCCTCACGTCTCCAGTTTTGGATCGCTCTCCTTCAAATCTTCAGTTCTTGTTGCAGAATTCGGCCAGCGCTGACGGCAGGACATTCAGAGAGTCGCCAGTTGATCAGGGGCCCGTAGCTCAGCTGTGTTGCTCATGTAATACAGACATGCAGTTGGTCTGGATATCTTTATGCAAATCAGCTCATCTGAAATTAGTATTAATGTGTCATTAAAATCATAAGAGTAAACGAGGGTCACATGATACCCCCAGACACAAGTTCAGCATGTTTGTCTTCAGAGAAAAGAAAATACACCAAATACATAGTTAGTAATAGAGTCCAATGCATATTATATACGTGTTGCTAAAGAAGCTCCCCCTCCCCCAGTGACTAGCTGTATGGTAGGAAACCCCCAAATCTCAGCACAAATGCAGGAGAGAACCGGCACCATATGTCTTTGCCATTAGCCTAATGAAACAGCATTAGTAGAAACATGCAAAAGGGACTTGGGGAGGGTAGATAATTAGGAGGAGGAGACGAGGGGTAATTAGCCAGTGATGAGGAGGGGGCAGGGCTGAGGGGTAACGAGCAATTAAAGAGGAGGGTGGGACTGAAAGGAATTGAGCCAATGATTAGAGAAGGTTGGAGCTGAGAGGTAATTAGCCAGTGATGAGAGGAGGGGGTGGAGCTGAGGGATAATTAGCCAGTGATGAGAGGAGGGGGTGGGGCTGAGGGGTAATTAGCCAGTGATGAGAGGAGGGCTGAGGGATAATGAGCAATTAAAGAGAGGAGGGTGGGGCTGATGGGTAATTAGCCAATAATGAGAGGAGGGGGTGGGACTGAGGGATAATTAGCCAATGATTAAAGGAGGGCGGGGCGTGTGGCAGTCTCAGTGTTTACCAGGAGTCTTTATCCAGTAAATAATATCACACTGCTCCGTTGCTCTGCCTGTTGCTGATTGGACAATAACATGGGGAGGGTTATTATCTGTGAGGCAACAGAAGTGAGTGTAAGAGGGACATAGCGCACAACTCCCAGCACTCGGGCAGCGGAGTCTCGGCTCCCTCTAGTGAATATTCTCTCTGCTGCCTGTCCGACCCGAGTACTCACAACCCGGGACACTGTCAGACTGCAGAACCATTAGAGCCCAGTCCCCTGTAACACGGACACTGCAAAGGAACAGCACAACTAGCCCGGCCCTGACATTACTAGCCCACAGGAAGCAGAGTGGGACCCCCAGTAGGAGGGCAGAGTGCAAGCAGCTTGGTCTGTCAGTATTACACCCACTTATTATACTCATGACTGAGGGGCAGTTTTATACCCCAGGTAAAATCTCAGCTGAATTACCCCCCTAGTGTTGTGGCTGATAATAAGCCCATGGCCAGGGCAGTGATAAACTCATGGTACTTTACTCACACTCATGCCGACACTCCAGTGATATGAATCTGACCCACATTCAGGGGTCGCTCTGGGCATGTCGGCTACAGGGGCTGTCAGGGGTCAGTCCCTGGGAATAGATGGGAATCCCATAACTGACCAATCAGCATGCAGCTCACTTCTCAGTCAGACGTATCACATGATCATGAAGTGGGCGGGAGTCTCAGTCCTGCTGCAGGTCGGTGGGTCTGTGTGTGCCGGGAACCTAAAGATCCAATAGAATCAGTGAAAATGTAATAAATACATCACAGAGCTGTATGAGCCCGCCCCTTAGTCTCAGCAGCCAATCACATTTAGTACAAAACACTGACAGTAAAATAATAGGGTGCTCTATCCAGTGTATCAGTGGGTCACACAGTGTAGACAATACTGGGGCGGTTGATAAAGATCCTGCTGGGCCGGTCACATGGCTCCTGGGCCAATCACATTGCACGAGCCACTGGTTCCTACTGGGGGGGGGGGGGGGGGAGTAGCTTCAAAGCCCAGACCTGCTGATGTAGAATTGATGATGTGAGACAATGGGGGGGGGGATATTCCCTAAATAAGTCAAGATTCCACAGCAGCACAATGGGTTAAAAAACACATTAGGTAAATGTGACTGATCTGTACAACTCCCGGCACCACATCCCTCACATTTCATTAAGCACTGGGACACCCCCCCCACATGAGTAACCCACTCCCTGCAGCACCTCTACTCCCAGCACCTTCTCATGCACAGCCCATACAGTTTCTTCTTCCTGTATTTGTACCAGCAGCTTCTACTAGGGACAACTCCCAGCAGCACCTTCTACTAGGAACAACTCCCAGCAGCTTCCCTCTACTACACTTTTGCACAACGGACTTGTAAGAAACTCCCACAGCAGCATCTCCACTGCAACTCCCAGCACCTCTACTTATACACAAATCCCTGTATTTACCTTCCTTATACATCAATTGTTATTGCACCTCCTCCCCTCTCTCCCAGGTGTATCTCTAGCCTTGTGCTGCTGGGAGGCAACTTGCTCAGTACAAACACGGAGTACATGGGGCTTATTCTCTATACACTCACTATATAGTACATTGGGATAAACTTCATGCATGGTGTCTGGGGATAGGGGAGGGGCAATGATTAGAGGAGAGGGTGGGGACTGGAGGAGGAGGAGGAGAGAGCTAAAACAGGTACAGATTATACATATTCCAGTTCAAACAAAAATTGTTGCGCTGCTTCAAAGCCCACAGAGGTGCAAGTGTATCTGTTTAATGAGGAAACCATGAGCAGAATCCCAGATACAAACGGATTTATTACTGACTCACACATTCGAGGCCTTACATGTGACCTGTCTCAGGTGTAACAACAAGGAATGTACTGGCCCTTTAATCTCACCCCTTAGTGTCCAGCTGATGAGTTAATCTTAAAGGGCACCAGTTGGCAAAAAGATGATCCCCCAAACAAAGGTGCAGGCTCATATAGAAGCCATTTAGTCCATCAAGGGTTAAAGTATTCCAATGTTTAAATCCATTTATCCAAAATGTACAATATTGTTTTCTGTCCGACACCTGATCAAAACTTCCCACCTAAACTGCTCAGTGTTATATTTGTATTCAGCCAATTGTCTGATTCCTCTGTGTCCCTGGAGCCCAATTACACCCTCCCTTTTACTTTGTATAACACAAACCTGGCCTGAGAGGGGGTAATTAGCCAGTGATTAGAGGAGAGGGTGGAGCTCATAGGTAATTATCCAATGATAAGAGGAGGGGGTTAGGCTGAGAGGTAATAAGCCAGCGATGGGAGGAGGGGGTGGGACTGAGGGATAATTAGCCAATGATTAAAGGAGGGCGGGCGTGTGGCAGTCTCAGTGTTTACCAGGAGTCTTTATCCAGTAAATAATATCACACTGCTCCGTTGCTCTGCCTGTTGCTGATTGGACAATAACATGGGGAGGGTTATTATCTGTGAGGCAACAGAAGTGAGTGTAAGAGGGACATAGCGCACAACTCCCAGCACTCGGGCAGCTGAGTCTCGGCTCCCTCTAGTGAATATTCTCTCTGCCGCCTGTCCGACCCGAGTACTCACAACCCGGGACACTGTCAGACTGCAGAACCATTAGAGCCCAGTCCCCTGTAACACTGACACTGCAAAGGAACAGCACAACTAGCCCGGCCCTGACATTACTAGCCCACAGGAAGCAGAGTGGGACCCCCAGTAGGAGGGCAGAGTGCAAGCAGCTTGGTCTGTCAGTATTACATCCACTTATTATACTCATGACTGAGGGGCAGTTTTATACCCCAGGTGCTGAATTAGCCCCCTTGTGTTGTGGCTGATAATAAGCCCATGGCCAGGGCAGTGATAAACTCATGGTACTTTACTCACACTCATGCCGACACTCCAGTGATATGAATCTGACCCACATTCAGGGGTCGCTCTGGGCATGTCGGCTACAGGAGCTGTCAGGGGTCAGTCCCTGGGAATAGATGGGAATCCCATAACTGAACAATCAGCATGCAGCTCACTTCTCAGTCAGACGTGTCACATGATCATGAAGTGGGCGGGAGTCTCAGTCCTGCTGCAGGTCGGTGGGTCTGTGTGTGCCGGGAACCTAAAGATCCAATAGAATCAGTGAAAATGTAATAAATACATCACAGAGCTGTATGAGCCCACCCCTTAGTCTCAGCAGCCAATCACATTTAGGACAAAACACTGACAGTAAAATAAAAGGGTTCTCTATCCAGTGTATCAGTGGGTCACACAGTGTAGACAATACTGGGGCGGCTGATAAAGATCCTGCTGGGCCGGTCACATGGCTCCTGGGCCAATCACATTGCACGAGGGGGGGGAGGAGTAGCTTCAAAGCACAGACCTGCTGCTGATGTAGAATTGATGATGAGACATTTAGGGAATATCCCCCCCCCCCCCCATTAAGTCAAGATTACACAGCAGCACAATGGGTTAAATCTATAGGTTTCATTCCTGGCATAAAAATAACATTTAGGTAAATGTGACTGATCTGTACAACTCCCACATCCCTCACATTTCATTAAGCACTGGGACCCCCCCCCCCCACATGAGTAACCCACTCCCTGCAGCACCTCTACTCCCAGCACCTTCTCATGCACAGCCCTTACAGTTTCTTCTTCCTGTATTTCTACCAGCAGCTTCTACTAGGGACAACTCCCAGCAATGGACTTGTAAGAAACTCCCACAGCAGCGTCTTCACTGCAACTCCCAGCACCTCTACTTATACACAAATCCCTGTATTTACCTTCCTTATACATCAATTGTTATTGCACCTCCTCCCCTCTCCCCCAAATTATCACTTACCCCACACGGTGCAAATACTCACGTGACACAGACGCACCAATGGGACAGGTCACAGTCCCGCTACAGGAGCCGGCGCGGGTCACAACCCGGAAGTAGATGCGCGTTACACAATGGGACCCACAAGTGAGCAGCGTGGGAATTGTAGAACGAAGGGGAATGTGGGGCAGTAGCGGGGCGCAATCATTATTAGACTGGCCCAGGTCACAGCTGCGCCTCATTCCCACACTCGGTACCTCGGCGTTGAGGCGCTGGAGAATTACTGACTGCTCCACCCTCACGTACAGCTATATCTGGCCACACACCAACTCTCCCAGCAGCTCCATTTCACTGTGCGCGCTAACAGCTCTGACTCGCGTTTCCGGCATGCGCAGGAGGAAACAACCAGTAAATACGAAAGGGGCGTGGCTAGAGCAGGAAGTGACTGAAGGTCTGTGCTTGGAACCTTCCCGCCCCCTCCCTTCAGGTAGCGGCTTCCATACGGGCCTCACACAGGGCAGCAAGGAATTCCTCCAATAGTAGCGCTCCCTCAGTCACGCGCATCACGTGGGTATAACTGAGAAGTAAACGAACATAATCTGCTCCAAGCGTCGCCATCTGACGTTTTATACGGCATCAGCACGTCCGAAGGAACCTCTTAATGACGTCATCAGCCCGCGCCCTTATTTGTAACCGGCTGTTAAGCAACACGAGCCTTCAGTCCGTCACTAGATGGCGCTATATCAATAGTGGGACTGGAGCCTGTGAGGAAATACAACTGGCCTTATCTTTAAAGAAATCTACACTTGTGATGTTTGTGTAAAATACAATTAAAAGTATCTGAGTCCTAAAGTACATTAAATAATCCTGACTCCCCTATAGACAAATGTACCTCCAGCTGTTTGTTTAAAGGACAACTAAACCCTTAATTAAAAAAATCCTCCCACTACATAGACCCCCCCTCCCCCCAGGGAAATGCCCCTAACTCTTTACTTACCCCTCTGGGCAGATTCAGGCAGCGAAGTTCACGGGCGACAATTTGCTTCTCTTCACTAATCTTTGGAAAACTCACGGAAATTGCTGAAGCGCCAGAAGAAGACGCAAAGAGAAGAAGATGTCGCCCGTGAACTCGGCTGCCTGAATCTGCCCCGAGGGGGTAAGTAAAGAGTTAGGGGCATTTCCCTGGGGGGGGGGTTTAGAATTAAGGGTTTGGTTCTCCTTTAAATGAACTGTTAGAACAATGTAGAGAACAATTTGTATTTGGTTTTCAATTTTTATTATTTGTGGTTTTTGACTTATTTCACTTTTTATTCAGCAGCTCTGAAGCGACGGCCTTGCATTACAATAAAGGTTTGGTTATTGAACATTTAGAGGGAATCTGTCAAACCAAACACCAGGCTGAAAAGGAATGATCAGCTCTTGTTGCACTAGGAGCTTTTCCCTGAAAAGGAGATTATTCAGATAATATACCTGATATAAGTCAATGCTTACATGGCTGGGTCCACATTTAAAGGGATACTGTCATGGGAAAAAATTTTTTTTCAAAATGAATCAGTTAATAGTGCTGCTCCAGCAGAATTCTACACTGAAATCAATTTCTCAAAAGAGCAAACAGATTTTTTTATATTCAATTTTGAAATCTGACATGGGGCTAGACATTTTGTCAATTTCCCAGCTGCCCCCAGTCATGTGACCTGTGGTCTGATAAACTTCAATCACTCTTTACTGCTGTACTGCAAGTTGGACTGATATCACCCCCTCCCTTTTCCCCCCCAGCAGCCAAACAAAAGAATAATGGGAAGGTAACCAGATAGCAGCTCCCTAACACAAGATAACAGCTGCCTGGTAGATCTAAGAACAACACTCAATAGTTAAATCCCATGTCCCACTGAGACACATTCAGTTACATTGAGAAGGAAAAATAGCAGCCTGCTAGAAAGCATTTCTCTCCTGAAGTGCAGGCACAAGTCACATGACCAGGGGCAGCTGGGAAATTGACAATATGTCTAGCCCCATGTCAGATTTCACAATTGAATATAAAAAAATCTGTTTGCTCTTTTGAGAAATGGATTTAAGTGCAGAATTCTGCTGGAGCAGCACTATTAAAATTTTGAATTTTTTTTTTCCCATGACAGTATCCCTTTAAGGTTTACAGGCAGTCAGTGAAGCCAGGGATAACTTGTCTGTGCCCTTATACAGCACAACTTCTGTTACTCACCAACAGATACAGGTTACAGGTGAATTGAATAAAGTCATAGCAGTCTGCAAATGAATTCGGCTGCACAAGTCTCTCCTTGGAGTATGAACTTTCCTCTAATAGAGAATGAACCTAAATGGCTCCCCTTGTTTTCCCCAAGGATAGCATAGTTAGACCATTTACTTGATTGGTCAAACATTCGCTTCTAATGGCTGAACTCCATGGCACGTTGATGTCCAATTCGTCGCCATGTGATGACATGCATGTAACGTGTTGGACGTGCAGAATGTGATGGAACTGAAGGTGAAATCGCAGGTACAAACTACATGTATCCGACTGTGGGATGAAGACACAGCGTTCATATACAGCAGTCATATACATGTAGTTTGTGCACTTACACAGCACTTAGTTACACAGTATTTCATGTTGCAGGAGAACCCATAAAGATAGAGTCCTGCAGTGGGTCGGGTACCCGCAGGGCTGCCATCAGAAATCACGGGGCCCCGCACAACAAAATTTTCTGGGGGCCCCCCTCGCCACCCCTCCCTCATAGCAAAGGGCCCCCACACATTTAAAAACAATTAGCCAGGGCCCCCACACATTTTTTTTAAAAAAAACTATTAGCCAGGGCCCCCACGCATCTTAAAAAAAAAAAAAAAAAAAGGGCCCCCACACATTTAAAAACACTTAGCCAGGGCCCCCACACATTTTTTAAAAAAAAAACTATTAGCCAGGGCCCCACACATCTTAAAAAAAAAATAGCAAAGGGCCCCCACACATTTAAAAACAATTAGCCAGGGCCCCCACACATTTTTTTTAAAAAAAACTATCAGCCAGGGCCCCACACATCTTAAAAAAAAAATAGCAAAGGGCCCCCACACATTTAAAAACAATTAGCCAGGGCCCCCACACATTTTTTTTTTTTAAAAACTATTAGCCAGGGCCCCACACATCTTAAAAAAAAAAATAGCAAAGGGCCCCCACACATTTAAAAACAATTAGCCAGGGCCCCCACACATTTTTTTTAAAAAAAACTATCAGCCAGGGCCCCACACATCTTAAAAAAAAAATAGCAAAGGGCCCCCACACATTTAAAAACAATTAGCCAGGGCCCCCACACATTTTTTTTTAAAAAAAACTATTAGCCAGGGCCCCCACGCATCTTAAAAAAAAAAAAAGCAAAGGGCCCCACACATTTAAAAACAATTAGCCAGGGCCCCCACACATTTTTTTTTTAAAAAAACTATTAGCCAGGGCCCCACACATCTTAAAAAAAAATAGCAAAGGGCCCCCACACATTTAAAAACAATTAGCCAGGGCCCCCACACATTTTTTTAAAAAAAAACTATTAGCCAGGGCCCCACACATCTTAAAAAAAAAAATAGCAAAGGGCCCCCACACATTTAAAAAAACAATTGGCCAGGGCTCCCACAAGTTAAAAAAAAAACTGCACGTACCTTAGCCAGGGAGTTCAGATGCCGGTATCTTCTGTTGCTTGTGCTGTGATTCGCCAGTGAAATGTAAGTCCCGGTAAAGGCGCATGGTGATTGGATAAAGTAGAGGGGAGGTTCAAACTTCTCCCAACCAATCAGCATGTGGCTTTACCGGGACTTACATTTCACTGGCGAATCAGAACACAAGAAGTCGTCATCGGAGCTCAGATGCAGGGAACCGGCTGTGCAAGTAAGTGCAGCACGGCCGGGCCCCCCTTAAGTCCCCAAAACATCTGGGCCCGGGACAACAGTCCCCCCTGTCCCCCCCTGATGGCGGCCCTGGGTACCCGTGGGTTACTATCAAAAACCTGCGGTACCCTGTGGGTTGCGGGAAGAAGTTCCGGGTGCGGGTATTGACGCGGGTCTTCTCAATATCGATTTTTGCTCCTTTTTTACGATCACGTCTACTTCCGATGATGTCACTTCCGATTTGCAGTGACAGCACTTCCTGATTCTTGATGGTCAGTGGGTCCGGGCTGTGAATAAGGTACTTGCTGGTCGGGTAGCGGGTCCAAGAGGGTAAGGGTTCCAAAAAATGGACCCCCGCAGGAGTCTACATAAAGGCTAAACCCCAGGCTAGAGATTAAGCCCACTGGCCTCATTAGGAGAATTCTGTTAAAGCAATAGCTCATATAGAAGGTTTTGCATAGGAGGTTTGGACTGGCCTTGCAGACAAAAACTTGTAATCCATAACAGGAATACAAACAGGCTGTACCAACACCTTCTTTAGGCACATTTTATAACACAGCACATGTGAATACTGATGCTGCAGTATCATTTGCATGAATAATGAGCAGCACTGATTTTTTCACATAGCGGTAGATCAAGCAGCTTGTCAAGGAAAGAGAAGTTGAATTCTTAAGTTGGCCATAGACGCAAAGATCCGATCATACGAATCAACGTACGATCGGACTTTCCCATCTCCCGACCCTCCACTAACCATTCAGATCAAAGTCTTTACCATTCTGATCAAATTAGATACGGATCAGCCAATGTTCTGCCCCTGACAGCAATCGTACGATACTTATGTCTGACAACACTAGTGACAGTCTCCCACTGAAAATCGTACGATCGGCAATACACGCAGAGATATTATCGGCAGGCGACAGAAATTTTCTAAACTGTCCGATCGACCGATCTCTGACGGACGAAAAATGTCGGGACTCTCCACACATGGTCCGAAAATCGTACGAATCCACGATTCGTACGATCGGATCTTTGCGTCTATGGCCAGCTTTACCCTAAGGATTCCATAGGATCTGTCCAAATCCAGGCACTCTGATTCTCCTTTACTCACCCACTTCTGCCCATATTCATTATTTGACACAGGGGGAGACAAATGAAGTAAAAGCACTCTGGGGCATCTGCAAATTCACCCAAAACATAACAGATAGCTTGTAGTTTTCAGCTTACCTGCCCTGAGTCGATCAGTGAAGTGCTATAATGCAGAGTCACAGTGAGGAGAGCCTCATACACATTACGTAATTACCGCATGGAGTAAGCATCCACTTTCTGCGCATGAGCTCAAAGGCTTTGCAGCTGACCGTGATGTGCGGCAATAAATGGCCATGGTCCAGATTGGACCCTCACAGAACTCAGGTAGGAATACCTGGTCCTGGAGCTTCAGCAGGTAGATGCCAGAGACCCTGCTGGTCTTGGGGTGAGCTCATGACATGAAATGAGGGTGGGTTAGTGGGGCGGGGACCAAATTTATGAACCCATTGGTGCCCACTGTAGGGTTGTCACCTTTTGTGCTGGTGGAGACCGGGTGGGGGGGCCATGATGCAGAGGGGACAGGTTGTGATGTGCCGGGGGTGGGCCATGACATCGGGGTGGGGCTACGACTCAGCAATTGGCCGATCGCTGTGTCAATCATGGGGAATCCTGACCGGTTTTCCTAATTTGGAAAACTAGGGAGGAAGTTTTGAACTGGGTAGAAAACTGGACAGGTGGCAACCCTAGCCCACTGCCATGTGAAGGAACAGGAAAACCCTGACCAATAAAGTTGCAGGGTGCACAATGATGATGTCATTCACAAGCTACTTAATTGGGCGAGTACTGCACATTGCACTGCAGTCAGATTGAGTGTTTGGGGGCCAATTATTTTATATTTATAAATGAACTGGAACATTCTTGTTTTTCACACAATATGTCTCCTTCAAAGGAGAAGGAAACCCCCTAGGCTTTAAAATCCCTCCCCTGTGTTGCCCCCCCTCCATCCTCCCCCTGGCCTACCTGGCCCCTCGGGCAAATACCCCTAACTTGTTACTCACCCCTCTGCGCAGGTCCTGTCCACGGAGTTCACAGGCGCCATCTTCTCCGGAGCGGTCTTCTTCCTGGATTAATCTGCATCTTCTGGTGCATGCGCAGTAGGAACATCTACCAGTACGGATCTACTGCGCATGCACCGAAAGTAACGAAAACTTTGTGACTTTCGGAACATGCGCAGTAGATCCATACCGGTAAATGCTCATACTGCGCATGCGCCAAAAACGCTGGTCAAAGCAGGAAGAAGACCGCTCGGGAGAAGATGGCGCCTGTGAACTCCGTGGACAGGACCTGCGCAGAGGGGTGAGTAACAAGTTAGGGGCATTTAACCGGGGGACAGGTAGGTCAGGGGGGAGGAGGGAGGTGGGGCAACACAAGGGAGGGGGGAGCGATTTTTGCTCCTAGGGGGTTTCCTTCTCCTTTAAGGCTCCCTGTACAAGCATGGGAGGATGGGTGACGATTGGTTGAGTTGGAGGGAAGGGAAATAGGCAGTTGGGTTATGCTAAGTGAGAGAGTCGCACTCTGTGAGTTGTAGTTCAGTACTGAGACGTCTATGTCCCAATGTGCTGCAAGTAGATGAGAGGCTACAATACTAGATTGGTAGGACCTGTTCCCACAATCCTTAGCCAAGTGTTCCCAGCAGGGATCCAGATACATCATATGATCTCACATCTCTCCCCCATTCTCTCACAGACATAAGATGTCCTCTCCCACACCTCAACCCCATAACTGCAGCCGCAAACCAGACAATGAAGAAGCCACACAGAGGCCTGAGTAGATGTTACTGGGCTCCATAGCATTGGTACATTGAACTACTCCAACCAGATATATTGGGAATTGCTCATTAATTAGGGCCCCCTATACCCCTACAACCACAGGGTCTGCTTCCTCTGTAGTTACTTACATCCCTGAAGCCACATAAGGGCTCATACAGTGACACGACCTTTAGTAGAACATGCAATTGGGGTGTTACAGTAGAACTCCATGGGCGTTTTACATTGGATCGACACCCGGCGAAAAATGCAGGAGACAAGTCGGAGACGCAGGCGTCAAAATTCTAATTGGACTGAATGAAAAGTCGCAGGTAAGATCTACATTACATCCGACGCGTGGACGCAGTAAGCTGCATCTTCATCAGACCGTGTAGTTGTTACCTGCGACTTTTCATTCAGTCCAATTTTATTTTGATGCGCGTGATTCCCTCTAACTAGTCGCCGGGCGTCAATCCAACAGGAAAATGCTTGTGGCGTTCTACCCTAAAAGTCCAACTTTAGAACCCCAGGGGGGGCACGAGGTAAGGGGTGTATCACTTAGTAGAATTGAGCAGTAACTAATACAGGCAACACTTGATTACAGGTACATTCTCTCTGCTCACCTGAAACAGATTGTGGCTTTATTTTTGCACAATGCGTGGGGAGTTATAAATTAACCCCTTAGGCCTCTGGACAGTAAGTGCTGCTTTATTCCTGTTCATCTGAGAAAATATTGTAGTGATTTCAGGTAGTTGGACTGTGTTCTCACTGGGGAATAGAGCTTTGAGTTCACTTACAGACAAAACAGAGAGACAGATAGTTAAGTTGAGCATTACTGGTCTTTGGCTAGTTTATTTCAGGCTTTTGCAGAGAGAAAAATAAAAAACAAAAAAACCTAAGCCTGTCCAGCTATAACTAATACACAGAGCCTTTCCTTTACTAACCCAGGACAAGGGACTTGTGTTGTGCCCCAATCCCTTACAAAGCAAAATGCACAAAAACGTTTTCCATATTACAAGGCAGTTAGACCACACAGAACAGCAGCTCCTGCTTTCCCAAAGTTCTCCCTCTTTTTGGAACAACCCAGCTACCTGGATTCACCCACTTTTGTCAAATTTTCCAGGAATTTTGTAAGCAGCTTTTACTTAAAGGACCAGTAACATAAAAAAAAAAAAAAAAGTTTGTATAGCACGATATAAAACACAAAGGCATATTAAACTTTAAAATTGCAAAGTCTTTATTAAAAAATAACTTACCAGAACTCCTCTGCAGAAAAGACGACAGGGCAACAATCTATCTATCTCCTTCCTGGCTATCTCCTATAAGGAAGGCAGGGAGGAGTAATCGAGCCCTGCACGGTGGATCACCTGCTTTTTATTCAGCAGCTCTCCAGTTTGCCGTTTCAGCAGATATCTGGTTGCTATGGTCCAAATTACTCTAGCAACCATGCATTGATTTGAATATGAGACTGGAATATGAATTAAAGGAAAACTATACACCCCAAATGAATACTTAAGCAACAGATATTTCAAATCAAATTAAGTGGCATATTAAAGAATCTTTCTAAACTGGAATATATATTTGATTAAATATTGCCCTTTTACATCTCTTACCTTGAACCCACATTTAGGGCACAGACATACGTGGAGATTCAGGGAGATTAGTCGCCCAGTGACAAATTGCCTCTAATTCGGGGCGACTAATTTCCCCGAACTGCCTTCCCGTCAGCTAGAATCAAAATTGCTTTGTTTTCTGAAGTTGGCCGAAGTTTCACCATCCCGCTGGCGATTTAGATTCTAGCCGGGGGGAGGCAGATTAGTCACACGAGGAAGAGGTGATTTGTCGCCAGGTGACTAAATCTCCCCGAATCTTCTCATCTGTCTCTGCCCTTACAGGTGGTCTGTGTGCTGCCTCAGAGATCATCTGACCAGAAATACTGCAGTTCTAACTGTAACAGGAAGAGATCACCTGACCAGAAATACTGCAGCTCTTACTGTAACAGGAAGAGATCACCTGACCAGAAATACTGCAGCTCTAACTGTAACAGGAAGAAATCACCTGACCAGAAATACTGCAGCTCTAACTGTAACAGGAAGAGATCACCTGACCAGAAATAATGCAGCTCTAACTGTAACAGGAAGAGATCACCTGACCAGAAATACTGCAGCTCTAACTGTAACAGGAAGAAATCACCTGACCAGAAATACTGCAGCTCTAACTGTAACAGGAAGAGATCACCTGACCAGAAATAATGCAGCTCTAACTGTAACAGGAAGAGATCACCTGACCAGAAATACTGCAGCTCTAACTGTAACAGGAAGAGATCACCTGACCAGAAATACTGCAGCTCTAACTGTAACAGGAAGAGATCACCTGACCAGAAATACTGCAGCTCTTACTGTAATAGGAAGAACTTTGGAAGCAAAAGAAACAACTCTGTCTGATAATTGGCTCAAGTGACTGAACAAGTATAGTTTCTTTGGTATGTTTTTGTGCACCGTGAATCCTACGATCCCAGGGGGTGTGGCTCTTATTTTTTAAAATGGCAATTTTCTATTTATGATTACCCAATGGCACATACTACTAAAAAAGTATATTATTATGAAATTAGCCTGATGCAGAGAGCCTAAATAATCTGCAACTTGTTTGTTTCTTTCCAGGGAGGATTAAGATCACACTAGTTATTATGAGTGGAGCTGCCATACTCCATCCCTCCTCTCACTCACCTCTTTTCTAACTGTTACAAAGTTTCTTGTCTAAAGCTATAAATTATTCTGAGCCTGATACTCACCCTATTCAGGAACTGAGAGGGTTAACTCCCAGGAGTACAAAGTGCTGTTTGTTTTTGATAAAAGGGAACTTTCAGTTTCGTTTCTTGTTCAGTTGCTGTTCCTGCTCTCAGTGATGGCGTCGGCTGCTGATCTGAGAGACGAGCTGAGCTGCTCCATCTGCCTGAGCATTTATACTGATCCTGTATCCCTGCCGTGTGCCCATAACTTCTGCCGGGGCTGTATTGGGACAACATGGGACACCCAGGAGGGATCTGGGGCTTATTCCTGCCCTGAATGTAGAGCAGAGTATCAGGAACGCCCTGCCCTGTACAGGAACAGAACTCTGAGGAACATAGCAGAGAGATTCCTTCCAACTGAGACAGAGCCGGGGGAGACTGGGATCTTCTGCACCTACTGTGTCCTCTCTCCTGTACCTGCTGTTAAATCCTGTCTCCTGTGTGAGGCTTCTGTGTGTGAGACCCACCTGAGGATGCACAGCAAGTCAGCGAAACACGTCTTAATAGAACCCACAATGCACCTGGGGGACAAGAAATGCTCAGTCCATGATGAACCCCTGAAATATTACTGCTGGGAGGAGTCTGTCTGTGTCTGTGTGTCCTGCTGTCTGGCCGGAGTGCACAGGGGCCACAGGGTGGAGCTGCTGAGTGAGGCCTCTGAGAAGAAGAAAGAAACACTAAGGGAAGTTGTGGAGAAACTGAGGCCAGAGAGAGAGGAGACCGAGAGAGGAGCCCAGAGACTGCAGGAGCGCAGGAGAGAAGTGGCAGAAAAAGCAGCCGGTGAGACAGAGAGAGTCACTGCCCTGTTTAGAGACATCAGGGAACAGCTGGAAGCCCTAGAGAAGCGACTCCTGAGTGACATCTCCAGCCAGAAAGAGAAGCTCTCACTCACACTCACTGATCTGATGGAGCAGCTGGAAATAAAGAAGGACGAGCTGTCCAGGAAGATCCGTCACATTGAGGAGCTGTGCAACATGGCAGATCCACTCACTGTCCTACAGGAACGGGAATCACATGGAGCTGCAGATAATGAGGGGGGCAGAGAGAGACATGATATAAAGGTCCCTGCTGTAGGGGATCTGGATGTGGATCTGATCTCAGAGACATTACTCACAGGCTTAGCTGCCATTGTGACTGGGGTAAAGGGAAGGTGGATCTATGGGCAGGAGGCTACAGACCTGTTACTGGATATAAACACGGCTGGGAATCTTGTATCTGTATCAGGGGACAGGAAATCTGCTTCCTACTCACTAACAGAACTACATTACCCACAATCCCCAGAGAGATTTCAGCATTGGCCTCAGGCTTTAAGCAGCAGGAGTTTCCCCTCAGGGCGACATTACTGGGAAGTGGAGTTCAGTGAATCAGGGGCGCGGGGGGTAGGGGTGGCCTATCCCAGTATAGCGAGGGGAGGGGGTCAGTCTGATATTGGGAATAATAACAAGTCCTGGTGTTTGTACGGATGGAATAATGAAAGATATACAGTGGTACATGACAATAAATGGACAGAGTTACACCAAGTCCCTTCCTGCAGGAGAATCAGGATCTCATTGGACTATGAGGCCGGACGTCTGTCCTTTTATGAGCTGAGTGAGCCAATCAGACACTTACACACCTTCACTGTCACATTCACTGAGCCCCTCCATGCTGCATTCTGGGTATTAGGGGTTGATGTCTGTGTGAGAATCATTAGTTAGGGCACTGGCACCTGTCATTTAAACAGGTTAATCAGAGGTTACATTACATCACTTCCTGTAGTACAGAACCAATCAGCATATCCCTTCCCCTGATAAATCCATTCTCACTCCTGCCTTTCCCCTCCAAACCCCTTGTACCGACTGTCTCCAACCAGTTGCTGAACTTCATTCTTGTCCCTGTCAGTGTGAGGAATCTTTTATTGTGTCTGTTCATTAATGTGTTCAATGCAACTGAATAGACAATTGTGGAATTTCTCTCTGATGAACCCTGGCGACTTCTGTTTCACCTTCTAAGAAATATTCTCTTAAAGAAACTTATTATTAAACTCACCTTTTAGGCTTTTCACTTTTCCTTAGAATCTGCCTTTTCTGTCTCATTCTTTTTTGTTTTTTGGGCTCCTCTCCTTTTTCTTTATACATCTCTGAGTTCTGCTGTAAATATGAATATATGCAAAACTCTGTGTAATAAAAGAAAACATAATTCCAAGCAACTTTGCAATAAACATTCATAACAAATATTGTATGGTGTGTAAGTTCTGTGTATATGTATTGCTATTGGCAGCAGGGTCTGTCCCTTTCTATTCTCTGCCCTGGTGGGGTGTCCAGAGCCCTCAATAGATACAAAATAGTCATGAATATCACACAAATAATATTTCTATGAAAAGCAGGTCTGGACTAGTGTTAAAATTGTGAGGTGTCATGTCTCCCCTCACAGCCTGCACCTCAGCACTTTCCCGCTCTTTCTGAGAGAAACCAAGTGTGGAGTTCAAACCTCCCTTTGCTCATTGGAACAAAGCAAGTGTGGAGTTCAACGCTTCCCATTCTCATTGGCATGGGCAGACTTTCAGTAAGGTTAGGGGAAGTCTTCTCACACATAGAATAAGAAAAAGCTTTACTGACTGTTTTTCCCACTCAATTTGTAAGTCCCGGTCCTGCCACACAGGGATTGGCTGGGCTTGGAGGAAGAAACGTGACACTTCCTGCAGTCTAGCCAATCCCCTAGTGGCAGGACCGGGACTTACACTCTGAAGGGGAAAAGCTGAAGTAATTGGCTGTTCCCAGTTATTTGTGGCAGGAGCAGCACCAAGGTACATCTTTTTCTTTACTCCTGGATTCTGACTTTCCTCTGCCTCTTTCCTCACAAGAACACAGGAATATCAATGGGGGACACTGGACTGGTAAATAAAAGAGTAGAGTTCAGCTAAAAGAGGAGAAGAGGCAGGAGAGAAACTAGTGAGAGAGGAAAGAAAACAGCAGAGTAACGTGGGAGAGGAACACGGGAGAGTAACGTGGGAGAGTAACAAGGGAGAGTAACATGGGAGAGTAACAAGGGAGAGTAACGTGGGAGAGTAACAAGGGAGAGTAACATGGGAGAGTAACAAGGGAGAGTAACACGGGAGAGTAACAAGGGAGAGTAACACGGGAGAGTAACAAGGGAGAGTAACATGGGAGAGTAACACGGGAGAGTAACGTGGGAGAGTAACGTGGGAGAGTAACACGGGAGAGTAACAAGGGAGAGTAACACGGGAGAGTAACAAGGGAGAGTAACATGGGAGAGTAACAAGGGAGAGTAACACGGGAGAGTAACAAGGGAGAGTAACACGGGAGAGTAACACGGGAGAGTAACAAGGGAGAGTAACATGGGAGAGTAACAAGGGAGAGTAACGTGGGAGAGTAACATGGGAGAGTAACAAGGTAGAGTAACGTGGGAGAGTAACAAGGGAGAGTAACAAGGGAGAGTAACATGGGAGAGTAACGTGGGAGAGTAACATGGGAGAGTAACAAGGTAGAGTAACGTGGGAGAGTAACAAGGGAGAGTAACATGGGAGAGTAACAAGGGAGAGTAACACGGGAGAGTACAGGAATACATGGAGGAGCCCACAAGCACTGGCTGCCTCTATTATAGCTGAAAAACAATAGAAAAGGCCCCAATTACCTGCAATCCCAGATCCCTGACGCACCATCGCCATGACAACAGCTATGACAAAGCCCAGGAAGATTTCTACGGATCGAGACAAGGACCATAATTGTGTTTGGTAAGTCACAATGTTTTTAGCACTCTCACTGCTATTAAACCACTATGTATGTTTAAATAAAGCCAGATATTGATACTATCCCTACCGTCTCCCGTGGATACGTTTTCCAGCGCTGCCAGCGGAAATTTGGTCGTTTGTATGTAAATGCTCGGTTGAGTGTTGCCGAGATACCGCGATAGCTGCGGAGGACGTGGGAGAGCGCAAGGAGTGGGGAGAGCTCCGCCATCAGCTTCTCTTTTTTGTTATTAGTAAGTCACAATGTGCCCACACATCCCCCCTCCAATGTTCTGCAGAAAAATTGTCTCGCTGGAAACTGGTGCAGGGTGCAAAAAAGCTTGGGAGCCCCTGGAATAAAGGATCCACCGTGAAACAAAATGAAGCACTTGTTGTGTATAATGTCTCTGGCCAATCACTGTTTATTATGTGACTGCGGTGCCTCTAGCCATAGTTATAGTATAATGTACTATATTCTCACTGATACCCATTCCCCTCAGTGAACACTTGATCCTACCCCCTTCTACTTTAACTACTCCCATCATTCATCCTGCAGCCCAAGCTGGTGTCCAACTGCACCTCTCAACATTCTCACACAGGCAAAGCCATATAGTGGGTTTTATTTAAAAAATAAATGGAAGTAAAAAGGGAAAATTGAAGCTACTCCATGTCTGCTCCTTACAACGCAGATAATTTGATTCTCAGTTTCCCCTTTGTTGTCAGTTTTCAAAGCAGCAGTCTCTTATGTGAGGAACAAGCACTACACATTCCCATCTTGCCATTATCCATAGAAATCCTTAGCATTTTATTTATTATTGAATCCTACCAGACGCCCATCATACAAACTAGAACTGTCCCTATAGTCACCTACCTGACACATATATTCCATTTTATACAATTAATCATCATGGACCCAACTGCCAGCACAGTAATTGCTCTTTATTCTGGGACAGACCCTGTGTATATGGGACATAAGCAGAGAGTTATGGTCAAAGTGTCCTGATAAGTAAACAATAATTCAATAAATAAAATGCATTGAGCAAAAATCAGTGGGAAAGGACATGACAGAAATCCCCCTGAGTCGTAAGAATTATATTCCCAGTTGGGTCTGCTCAACAGATGGACAGAGAAGGGAATAGGTAGACTGGTATAACACTCGAGGTCTGATAAGTGAAGTAAACGAGGGTCCGTTCATGTAATATAAGTATTTCATTGCTATAAGTAGTACAGGTATGGGACCTGTTATCCAGAATGCTCAGGACCTGGGGTTTTCCGGATAACGGATCTTTCCGTAATTTGGATCTTCATGCCTTAAGTCTACGAGAAATTCATTTAAACATGAAATAAAGCCAATAGGCTGGTTTTGCTTCCAATAAGGATTAATTATATCTTAGTTGGGATCAAGTACAAGATACTGTTTTATTATTACACAGAAAAAGAAAATCATTTTTAAAAATTTGGATTATTTGGATAAAACGGAGTCTATGGGAGACAGCCATTCCGTAATTCGGAGCTTTCTGGATATCGGGTTTCCGGATAAGGGATCCTATACCTGTACACGGTTACACAGATCTATGCTGGTGGGATAGATCTTCTTTATAACAGGTGTATGTGAATAAGGTTTAGTAAAGTAATATCTGCGTATTGGGATATACTGTGTGTTTGCCATTAAGTTATTCCGTACTGCTAAAGTGTTAAACTTTACTTGAACAAAAAAGAATCACTGATGTAGAGAGGGACATTCTGAGACAATTTGCAGTTGGCTTTCATTTTTTATTATTTGTGTTTTTTGACTTATTTAGCTTTTTATTCAGCAGCTCTCCAGTTTGTAATTCCACCTTGTTGCTGGGTCCAAATCCCCCTAGCAACCATGCACTGATTTGAATAATAAATAGGAGGCCTGAATAGAAAGATGAGAAATACAAAGTTGAAATAACAATACATTTGTAGCCTTACAGAGCATTTGATTTTTAGATGGGGTCAGTGACCGCCATTTGAAAGGTGGAAAGAGTCAGAAGAAGAAGGCAAATAATTCACAAATTATAAATAATTCAAGGTAATTGCTTAGAATTGGCCATTGTACAATATATTATAAGTATAGCTTAAAGGAGAAGGGGAGCTATGGAGGCATTTTATTCCCATTAGATTAGCCACAATAGGACAAGCTATAACACTATATTTATTCTGCAGAATGCTTTACCATACCTGAGTAAAAAGCTCTAGAAGCTCTGTTTGTTTGGGATAGTAGCTGCCATATTAGCTTGGTGTGACATCACTTCCTGCCTGAGTCTCTCCCTGCTCACTCATAGCTCTGGACTCAGATTACAGCAGTGAAAGGGAGAAAGGAACAAACTGAGCATGCTCAAGCCCTAGCCCTGGAGGTTTAAACTGAAGACAGTTAGTCTGATACAGAAGCCCATGAGTACACAATAGAAGGAAAGAAATGTGACCTTTCTGATAAGGCTTACTTAGTTTTAGCCTTTCCTTCTCCTTTAAAGGTGAACCACCCCTTGAGCTGCACTGAATTTGGATTCTTTCCACCAGAGTTCCTCGCCACCACCGTCTTCATTTCTCCCAGGTATCCCCACTGTGGGCAGACACATTCAGGGTATTTTACAGACCCCTAAACACTGTGCTGTTTGTTGTGGGGGCATTTCATGCACTACGCACAGATTGCTGGTATGAGAGTGAGTGCAATGTCTTCTGGATCACACGGTGTCCCTCAGGGGTCACATTTATTCTACTACACCCCAACTTATTTATAATAGCACCTTCTAACCAATGACCATAACAATCCTCTAATAATAATAATAATTATATGAGGAGCAAAGCAGTCACACATCTAGCGACAGTGAGTTCTCTTGTGTGCAGCAAGGGAGCTACTCTGAGCATAGTTTTTCCCACATACATCGCATGTGAATGGTTTCTCCCCTGTGTGGGTTCTCCGGTGTACAGTAAGGGCGCTGCTTTGTATGTAGCTTTTCCCACAGACGTCACATGAGAAAGGTCTCTCCCCTGTGTGGGTTCTCTGGTGTATGCGAAGGTAAATCTGCATAGCGAAGCCTTTCCCGCACTCTGTGCATGTGAACGGTTTCTCCCCGTGTGGATTTTCTCGTGTACGCGGAGGTTGCCACTTTGAAAGAAGCTTTTCCCGCATTCTGTGCAAGTGAAGGGTTTCACCCCTGTGTGACGTCTCCGGTGTGTGAAAAGGGATTCTCTTTGAATGAAACTTTTCCCACACTCTGAACATGTGAATGGTTTCTCCCCTGTGTGAAATGCCTGGTGGCTGTTAAGCCCCTTCCTCTGAGTGAAGCTTTTCCCACATTCTGTACATATGAAAGGCTTTACCCCTGAGTGTTTCTTCTGGTGGCACAAAAGTTTGTGCTTGACAGTGAAGCTTTTCCCGCATTCTGTGCATGTATAAGGTTTCTCCCCGGTGTGATCTCTCTGGTGTATGTGAAGGCAATATCTCCGAGCAAAGCTTTTACCACACTCTGTGCAGGTGAATGGTTTCTCCTGTGTATGAATTTTCTGGTGATTGTGCAAGTCGCTTTTCTGAAAGAAGCTTTTGCTACATTCTGTGCAGGTGAATGGTTTTTCCCCCGTGTGAGTTTTCAGATGTAGCTGCAGGCTGCTACGATGAGAGAAGCTTTTGCTACATTCCGTGCAACTAAAACTTTTCTCCCCTGTGTGAGAGCTGAGGTGCCGGCAGAGTTGCACTTTATGGATGAAGCTTTCACCACATTCTGTGCATGTGAATGGTTTCTCCCCATTGTGCACTTTCATGTGTAGCAGAAAAAGGCTTCTCTGCAAAAACCTCTTCCCACATTCTGTGCAGATAAATAGTTTCTCCCCTGTGTGTATTTTCATGTGCAGATGGAGGCTGCTGCTATAGGCATACTCTTTCCCACATTCTGTGCACCTAAATGGTTTCTCCCCACTGTGGATCTTTATGTGCAACTGAAGGCTTAGATTGGAAGAGAAATCTTTTCCACATTCTGTACAACTAAAACGTTTTCCTTCCGTGTGAATTCTTTGGTGACTGTGAAGGTTGCGTTTCAGGGTGAAGTGTTTCCCGCAGTCTGTGCATGTGAGAGGTTTCCCCTCTGTATGGATAATGCGATGCTGCTGCAGGTCTGTCCTATGTACAAAGCTCTTCCCGCAGTCTGTACAAGTGAATGGTTTTACCCCTGTGTGAACTGCTTGGTGATATCTGAGATTCTCCTTACGGGCAAAACATTTCCCACATTCTGTGCATGAAAAAGGTCTGTGCCCTTCATGGACTGCTGCCTGGTGAGACACAAGGGTGTTCTTGTGAAGGAAACCTTTTCCACATTCTGTGCACTTAAATGGTTTCTCCCCTGGCTGAATTTTGGGTTGTGTTAGAAGAGGGTTCATCCAAGGAAAATCTTCTTCTAGCTCTGCATTCTCCTCCTCTGTGTGGATAAATTGGTGGTTGATTTAATTAATTTTATGGGATCTCTCTGTACAGACTATGAGCAAACTTAGGGACTGTTCCTGCTGAATTGTGCTTAGTACAGGGAATACCTATGTACCATAGTTTTATGGGATCTCTCTGTACAGACTATGAGCAAACTTAGGGGACTGTTCCTGCTGAATTGTGCTTAGTACAGAGGAATACCTATGCTGCCATAGTTTTATGGGATCTCTCTGTACAGACTATGAGCAAACTTAGGGACTGTTCCTGCTGAATTGTGCTTAGTACAGGGAATACCTATGCTGCCATAGTTTTATGGGATCTCTCTCTGTACAGACTATGAGCAAACTTAGGGGACTGTTCCTGCTGAATTGTGCTTAGTACAGGGAATACCTATGCTGCCATAGTTTTATGGGATCTCTCTGTACAGACTATGAGCAAACTTAGGGACTGTTCCTGTTGAATTGTGCTTAGTACAGGGAATACCTATGCTGCCATAGTTTTATGGGATCTCTCTCTGTACAGACTATGAGCAAACTTAGGGACTGTTCCTGCTGAATTGTGCTTAGTACAGGGAATACCTATGTACCATAGTTTTATGGGATCTCTGTACAGACTATGAGCAAACTTAGGGAGTGTTCCTGCTGAATTGTGCTTAGTACAGGGAATACCTATGTGCCATAGTTTTATGGGATCTCTGTACAGACTATGAGCAAACTTAGGGGACTGTTCCTGCTGAATTGTGCTTAGTACAGAGGAATACCTATGCTGCCATAGTTTTATGGGATCTCTCTGTACAGACAATGAGCAAACTTAGGGGACTGTTCCTGCTGAATTGTGCTTAGTACAGGGAATACCTATGCTGCCATAGTTTTATGGGATCTCTCTGTACAGACTATGAGCAAACTTAGGGACTGTTCCTGCTGAATTGTGCTTAGTACAGGGAATACCTATGCTGCCATAGTTTTATGGGATCTCTCTGTACAGACTATGAGCAAACTTAGGGACTGTTCCTGTTGAATTGTGCTTAGTACAGGGAATACCTATGCTGCCATAGTTTTATGAGATCTCTCTCTGTACAGACTATGAGCAAACTTAGGGACTGTTCCTGCTGAATTGTGCTTAGTACAGGGAATACCTATGTACCATAGTTTTATGGGATCTCTGTACAGACTATGAGCAAACTTAGGGAGTGTTCCTGCTGAATTGTGCTTAGTACAGGGAATACCTATGTGCCATAGTTTTATGGGATCTCTGTACAGACTATGAGCAAACTTAGGGGACTGTTCCTGCTGAATTGTGCTTAGTACAGGGAATACCTATGTACCATAGTTTTATGGGATCTCTCTGTACAGACTATGAGCAAACTTAGGGACTGTTCCTGCTGAATTGTGCTTAGTACAGGGGAATACCTATGCTGCCATAGTTTTATGGGATCTCTCTGTACAGACTATGAGCAAACTTAGGGACTGTTCCTGCTGAATTGTGCTTAGTACAGGGAATACCTATGCTGCCATAGTTTTATGGGATCTCTCTGTACAGACTATGAGCAAACTTAGGGACTGTTCCTGCTGAATTGTGCTTAGTACAGGGAATACCTATGTACCATAGTTTTATGGGATCTCTCTGTACAGACTATGAGCAAACTTAGGGACTGTTCCTGCTGAATTGTGCTTAGTACAGGGAATACCTATGCTGTCATAGTTTTATGGGATCTCTCTGTACAGACTATGAGCAAACTTAGGGACTGTTCCTGCTGAATTGTGCTTAGTACAGGGAATACCTATGTACCATAGTTTTATGGGATCTCTCTGTACAGACTATGAGCAAACTTAGGGACTGTTCCTGCTGAATTGTGCTTAGTACAGGGAATACCTATGTACCACAGTTTTATGGGATCTCTCTGTACAGACTATGAGCAAACTTAGGGGACTGTTCCTGCTGAATTGTGCTTAGTACAGGGAATACCTATGTACCATAGTTTTATGGGATCTCTCTGTACAGACTATGAGCAAACTTAGGGGACTGTTCCTGCTGAATTGTGCTTAGTACAGGGGATACCTATGCTGCCATAGTTTATGGGATCTCTATGTACAGGCCTGTGGGCTGATCAGCCATAGAGAGTACTGGTTTTTGATTGGCCCCTGATTTTATGACAGTATTAAGTTCCTAAAAGCCATGGAGCTGGTACAACAATAGAATATAATAACAACACAACATACTGTGCTTGACCCACTGGCGGATTTGTGTCAGTTTCTCTTGCTGACATCTCTTCAAGTAATTCCATCTGTGCTGGAGCTGAGTCCTGCTGCGCTGAGTCCCACACTTTCCCTGTAGCAGCGCAGTTGCCCCATCGATCACTTCCATTTTCTTGCACTTCTGCACTTTTGTCTCAATATAATCATACCTGAGAGATAAATATATATATAATATATACAGAGAAGGGAAGTCCTGTGCAAGTAACTTTATCCTAATACTGGGAAACAATCTGGCAGCTCCTTCCTATATCTATAAATACTTATACACAGACAATCAATGCTCTGGGCACACAGGAGACTATACTCGTATGGTGAGCTCTTTGTTCACAGTGTTTTTACTAAACCAATATAACTATAAGCTACTATATAAATTGACTGATATAATAACCCCATAGTGTATAATGTATCCACTGTATAGAGCACTGGTAAGGCCCCATCTAGAATATGCCGTACAGTTTTGGTCTCCATCACTCAAACAGGACATTATTGTATTAGAGAGGGGACAGAGAAGGGCAACTAAGCTGGTAAAGGGAAAATCTTAGCTATGAGGAAAGACTGGCCAAATTGGGGATGTTCACGCTGGAGAAGAGGCGCTTAAGGGGTGATATGATAACTATGTATAAATATATAAGGGGATCATATAATAATCTCTCTAATGATTTATTTACCAGTAGGTCTTTCCAGCTGACACAAGGTCACCCATTCCGATTAGAAGAAAAGAGGTTCCAGCTAAATATTGGGAAGGGGTTTGTTACAGTGAGAGCTGTGAAGATGTGGAATTGTCTCCCTGAATCAGGGGTACAGGCTGATACATTAGATAGGTACAAGGAAGGGTCGGATGCTTTATTCACCAGTAGCTCCTCCCAGCAGACAGGAGGGAGCCAATGAGATTAGAGGAGGGAAAGGGGTGTTACACGGAGAGCTGGGAAGTGAATCAGGGGTACAGGCTGATGCATTAGATAGGTATAAGGAAGGGTCGGATGCTTTATTCACCAGTAGCTCCTCCCAGCAGACAGGAGGGAGCCAATGAGATTAGAGGAGGGAAAGGGGTGTTACAGGGAGAGCTGGGAAGTGAATCGGGTACAGGCTGATACATTAGATAGGTACAAGGAAGGGTCGGATGCTTTATTCACCAGTAGCTCCTCCCAGCAGACAGGAGGGAGCCAATGAGATTAGAGGAGGGAAAGGGGTGTTACAGGGAGAGCTGGGAAGTGAATCAGGGGTACAGGCTGATACATTAGATAGGTACAAGGAAGGGTCGGATGCTTTATTCACCAGTAGCTCCTCCCAGCAGACAGGAGGGAGCCAATGAGATTAGAGGAGGGAAAGGGGTGTTACAGGGAGAGCTGGGAAGTGAATCAGGGGTACAGGCTGATACATTAGATAGGTACAAGGAAGGGTCGGATGCTTTATTCACCAGTAGCTCCTCCCAGCAGACAGGAGGGAGCCAATGAGATTAGAGGAGGGAAAGGGGTGTTACAGGGAGAGCTGGGAAGTGAATCAGTGGTACAGGCTGATACATTAGATAGGTACAAGGAAGGGTCGGATGCTTTATTCACCAGTAGCTCCTCCCAGCAGACAGGAGGGAGCCAATGAGATTAGAGGAGGGAAAGGGGTGTTACAGGGAGAGCTGGGAAGTGAATCAGGGGTACAGGCTGATACATTAGATAGGTATAAGAAGGGGTTGGATGGTGTTTAGCAAGTGAGGGAATACAGGGATATGGGAGATAGCTCATAGTACAAGTTGATTCAGGGACTGGTCCCATTTTGGAGTCAGGAAGGAATTTTTCCCCCTCTGAGGCAAATTGGAGAGACTTCAGATGGGCTTTTTTTTTGCCTTCCTCTGGATCAACTGGCAGTTAGGCAGATTAAAAAAAAGTTAAAAGGTTGAACTTGATGGACATGTGTCTTTTTTCAACCAGACTTACTATGTCACTATGTTACTGTGTATAAAGGTCTCACCTGTGAAGATCCAGATGTTTGACAAGATAATACAGTTCTTTGTTTGAAAAAGGCAGAGCTTTCTCTGTAGATGTCCTCTGCTTATTGGTGTTAGTTGGGGGTGAATAATGGAGTCCAACCCTGGTGGGGAGAGAAACTGAGATGGGAACAAAGAAATATGTTATGGGGAGTGAAGCTTAATATAATCATTTCCATTCATCCTCCATTTAAAGGACCAGTGATACATAGGGCAGCCCGTCTGTACCTCTGTTCAGAACAAAATATTATTATTAAAGATCCCAAGCTACTTACCCCCATCAGTAAGTGAAACAACTGAGATTCCCATTGGGTTCAGATAATTACAGTCCAGCTCTTTATTTTTTGTCTGTAATAATCCTGGTTTCTTTTCTGGAAATCCTGTAAGAAAGACAAAGTGCCCGGATTTTGGGGATTATGATTTCTGATATACATACGATCTATAGGAATTCATCTGATAAAGTATTCACACTCAGTAATGGGCCTCACACTTCATGTGTTTGCCACAATGCACAGCCCGACAGTCGTGTTCGATTTTCCCCGTCCTCAAATTGTACCGAGGCAACAGTAGAGGGAATTTTTTATCTGGACAGCAGGGCCGGAACTAGGGGTCGGCAGAAGAGGCAGCTGCCTGGGGCTAAATGATAAGGGGGCACGTACCTCTAAAATTATCTTCGGCTTACCCCTAGTCTGCACCTCTCAATCTTAGTCCCCTTCCCTCTGTCACCCACCCCTCCATTGTTTTCCCCTCCCTCCCTTCGTCGTTTTCCCCTCGTCACTCACCACTCCCTCCCCTCCATCGTTTTTCCCTCCATCGTTTTTCCCTCCCTCCCGTAGTTTTTTCCACTCCCTTCCGTCGTTTTCCCCTCCCTCTCATCGTTTTTTTCCCTACTCTCCGTCACGCTCCCTCCCTTCGTCATCTTTCACTCCCTCCCCTCTGTCGCTGACCTATCCCTCCCCTCCGTTTTTTCCCCTCCCCTTTGTCACTCTCCCTTCCATCGCGGTTGGGTACATGCACATACGGGGGGGGGGGCTGGCCAGGTTGCCTAGGGTGTGTCAAATCCACATCTCTGTGTGTCTCATGTCCATGTGGTAGAGTCCTGCGCAGGTCCATTTTTTGGAACCTGTACCCGACCCATACCCGCAGCCTGCAATCCGCAACTCTGACCCACAACCCGCATTCTTACCTGCTTGGACCCGCTACCCGACCCACAAGTACCTTATCCACAACCCACGACCCGCTGACCATCAAGAATCAGGAAGTGCTGCCATTGTAAACCGGACGTGACGTCATCGGAAGTAGGCGTGATCAGAAAAAAAGAGTAAAACAGGAAGTGCTGTCATTGCAAACCTGCAGAACCGCCAACCTGCGTCTGTTCCTGCACCCGGAACTTCTTCCCTCATCCCGCAGTGTACTGCAGGTTTTTGCGGGTAACCCGCGGGTACCCGACCCGCTGCAGGACTCTACCATGTGGTGCCATTAGGGAAGTGTGGATGTTACAAGCACAGTTGCCACAGGTTGTGCCCAGAAGCAGCCAGGAGTTCATTGGAGTGTTTGGCTTTTCAGGCTGTCAGTCTAAAGAGCATTTGGACGTTTACGGAATTCCTCAGGCATTTTGTGGCTTTCTCTCTTAGCCCCCAGTGAATCAGGAAGGTTAAATAATCCACAATAAGATGGATATCTCTGATCCTCCCTGGTATTATTGGGCCCTGGGAACTTGATCAAATCAAATGCAACTAAATAGCTGGGGTGAGGGTGAAGGAGGCAACATCTTGGATTTAGACAGCCATGTCTGTACCCAGATTTGGCCAACAAACAAACAATCTGGGCACAACGTGGAGACTCGGCTCTATTCCCTGCACTTCTGATTATTCAGTCATCTGAATCAATGGAACAATAGGAAGCTGCCCATAGTGTGTATTGGTCACAGACATTATATGATTGGTTAGTGCAGTGATCCCCAACCAGTGGCTCATGAGGAACATGTTGGATGTTGCTCCCAGTGGCCCCAAAGCAGGTGATTATTTTTGAATTCAAGGCTTGGGGCAAGTTTTGGTGCATAAAAACGAGGTGTCCTGACAAACAGAGTCTCCTGTAAGTCCACATAGGGGCTACCAACAGCCAATCACAGCCCTTATTTATATATATATATAGCTCTGTGTGTTGGGTTGTACTTTATACTTATGTGATAATTTTAATAATGGAGGGGGTTTAGGAGAAAAAAACACTTTGGACGTCGCACACTTGCACCATCTATATTCCCATGTACCATGTGCAGAACAGGACTGATGTATGTGGTGTAATTCAGCTGAACCCTCCCCATACTGTGTATCAGGGACATGAAGCAGTTATTATATATATGATATATACACAATGGGGGGAATTCACAAAAGTGACAAAATAAAAGTGGAAATAAAAATGTCGGATTTTCCACCAAATTCACAAACCTCCACTTTTGTGGATTTGTCTTTTAAACTGACAGTTTTCAGATTTTGGTTTTCACACGACATTTTTTCTGAATTTGTCTTTAGCTCATACTACACCTGTCAGTCGGACACCAAACAGGAATTTTTTGGGGAGGAGGTTTATTTTACATATGAAAATTATACATCATTTTTTTTAGGATAACGTGGGCTTTTTAAAACTGCCGACATGTTTGTGTAATTCCACTTCTGTAATAAGATATAAGGGTCTAAAAACAAGTTAGGCTATTTTGCATAATACAGGGATTTGTATCAGAAATAGTTTTTATTATCATCTCAGGTCAAGTGTCTAATTGCTGCTAAAACGAAGAAAAAATGGCTGGGAAGCTTTACTTTTCCTTTAGATAATACATTCACTCACATTGTTAATATTGCCTCAATTATTAACTTAAAACTAGTAAAATAATGCAATAAAATAAATTCTCTAAAATACACCTTTTTTTGTTTGATCAGTGTTTTACTTGTTTTGTTAAAGGGATCCTGTCATCGGAAAACGTTTTTTTCAAAACACATCAGTTAATAGTGCTGCTCCAGCAGAATTCTGCACTGAAATCCATTTCTCAAAAGAGCAAACTGATTTTTTTATATTCAATTTTGAAATCTGACATGGGGCTAGACATATTGTCAATTTCCCAGCTGCCCCAGGTCATGTGACTTGTGCCTACACTTTAGGAGAGAAATGCTTTCTGGCAGGCTGCTGTTTTTTCCTTCTGAATGTAACTGAATGTGTCTCAGTGGGACCTGGATTTTACTATTGAGTGCTGTTCTTAGATCTACCAGGCAGCTGTTATCTTGTGTTAGGGAGCTGCTATCTGGTTACCTTCCCATTGTTCTGTTGTTTGGCTGCTGGGGGGGGGAAGGGAGGGGGTGATATCACTCCAACTTGCAGTACAGCAGTAAAGAGTGATTGAAGTTTATCAGAGCACAAGTCACATGACTTGGGGCAGCTGGGAAATTGACAATATGTCTAGCCCCATGTCAGATTTCAAAATTGAATATAAAAAAATCAGTTTGCTCTTTTGAGAAATGGATTTCAGTGCAGAATTCTGCTGGAGCAGCACTATTAACTGATTCACTTCCCATGACATTATCCCTTTAATGAGGAATTGAAGATTGGCTGAACCAAAACAGAGCAGTTTATCTGAGCTTTACTCCATTTTTAAAATGTCGGGAGAAAATGTCATTTTAAATGTCATTTTTGCACCTTTTTTATGTCGTTTGAAAGACAAATTCATTAAAGTGTCTAAACTGTCTTTCACTAAAATATGAAAAGTGACAGTTGAGTGGGAATTGAGGTGGATTTCTGTTTGTGAATAAGGAGAAAGTATTTTACTCCAGTTTATCACGACTTTTACTCCAAAAATGGGCTCTCTCCAGTTTTGTGAATTCCCCCCAATAAGTCCATGTTTGATAGCAGCAGTTACAGACGTCCACTCACACTCATCTCCTGCTATAACAGCCTTGTTACCCAGTGTCAGAGATTTCTACTAAAATGTATTAACTCCACCATTGAAAAGAATTAAAAGGCAACTAAACGCCTCAGGCAAAGCAGGACGTGTGGTTTTGGGGTGTGGCCTAGGCAAAACAGGGCGTGGTCAGAGTAGAGCGGGAGGGGCTAAAATACACGGAGAATCTCTGCACTTATAGGGTGACGTTAGTGAATTTGCCAGAGGGCAAGACAAATAGCAGTGATGATTTATCAGACAACTCAGATGAGTAGATGTCAGTCAAGTCCAGTTGGTCTGTGGCACAAGTAGAAGATACTGGGCCCTCCTGAACTTTAGGACTTTTTCATAACCCATTTGGTGCCATGTACTGTCTGGGTAATTGCGGGCTCTTCTTTTTCTATAAACCCCCCCCTGATCTGTCATCTGATTGCAGGACACAAATACCCCAACTTTACACCAAGTGCCCTCTGTTACACTGTTCTGCCGTCCAAATCAGTTCAACTGCCTGAGCAAAGCTGTGAGTAGTTAATGTGCAGTTCAGCTGGTACACGGCACTGGCCCTCACTACTTACCCCTATTTGTAAGTGGAACGTCTGAGCTTCCCATTGGCTTCTGATCATCTTCAGGGTCTGGTTCTTCTTTCTCGGTCTTTATCTGTAACATTTCTACTTGTGTCTCTGGGGAACCTGTAAGTAATGGGCAGTGTCATGTAAAGCTGGGAGTAAGGAATACTCAGAACTAAAGTTTGCTACTGCCCTAGGGAAAAGGATGGAAAGGCGGCACTTGCCCAACTGGTCACAAACCAACATCACCAACATCAAGCCTATGATTAGGGAGTTGCTCCCGAAACACGTCCGGTGATGTTGGTTTGTGACCAGTTGCAATAAACCACCTTCCTTTTTACTGGAGCGCCGCCTTTCCATCTTTTTGTACAATTGATCCCATGGGAATGCTGAGCACCAGCTCCACCGTAATAGAGCTACACTGATTTGACCAAACAGGTGAGCAAGTCTATAGCGGCCAAAATCCTTTTTTTCTACTGCCCTAGGTACCCACCTCTCTACTGCCATAGCACATACAACTATCCAGGAGGAGATGGGCAACCTACTGCTGACTTTGGCATATGGGCCCAGAATGGAGCAGCTTTCTCATGCAGGTACATGGGCATTGACGCTCTCCCTACTCACCCCTATCAATAGGTAGGGCTGCTGAGCTTTCCATTAAGTTCACGTAGTCCTCTGAGTCCAGTTCTTCTTCTTTTATCTTTATCAGTAGGATTTCTGGTTGTGGCTCTGGGGAAGCAGTTGGAAGAAACAGGACTGAGTAAAGCTGGGAGTAAGGAAGAGACAGGGGTGAGTAAAGCTGGGAGTAAGGAAGAGACGGGGTGAGTAAAGCTGGGA
This sequence comes from Xenopus petersii, assembly GCA_038501925.1. NCBI lineage: Eukaryota > Metazoa > Chordata > Amphibia > Anura > Pipidae > Xenopus > Xenopus petersii. The sequence goes on from CM076683.1 coordinate 2,180,341, forward strand.
GTAAGGAAGAGACAGGGGTGAGTAAAGCTGGGAGCAAGGAAGAGACAGGGGTGAGTAAAGCTGGGAGTAAGGAAGAGACAGGAGTGAGTAAAGCTGGGAGCAAGGAAGAGACAGGGGTGAGTAAAGCTGGGAGTAAGGAAGAGACAGGGGTGAGTAAAGCTGGGAGTAAGGAAGAGACAGGGGTGAGTAAAGCTGAGAGTAAAGAAGAGACAGGGGTGAGTAAAGCTGGGCGTAAGGAAGAGACAGGGGTGAGTAAAGCTGGGAGTAAGGAAGAGACAGGGGCGAGTAAAGCTGGGAGTAAGGAAGAGACGGGGGAGTAAAGCTAGGAATAAGGAAGAGACAGGGGTGAGTAAAGCTGGGAGTAAGGAAGAGACAGGGATGAGTAAAGCTGGGAGAAAAGAAGAGACAGGGGTGAGTAAAGCTGGGAGTAAAGAAGAGACAGGGCTGAGTAAAGCTGGGCGTAAGGAAGAGACAGGGGTGAGTAAAGCTGGAAGTAAGGAAGAGACAGGGGGGAGTAAAGCTGGGGGTAAGGAAGAGACAGGGGTGAGTAAAGCTGGGAGTAAGGAAGAGACAGGGGTGAGTAAAGCTGGGAGTAAGGAAGTGCCTTTGTATCTTATTAATAGAGAAACGTTACTCACCGGCCCCAGGAACGGGATCCATTTCCCTCTTTATTGTGTCCAGAGGATCCTCAGTGTCCGGCTCTTCATTCTCCCATTTCCCCTCTAACCTCCTTGTTTCCATCTCTGGAGAACCTGACAGCAAGGAACACAAACCCACCATATAAAGCTGCCTGTGGGGATCCCCCCTCTCATATCACTACAATAAATACATGTTGTACTGGGACCAGTTTATCCCCCAGTCCCACAGTCTCCCCTCTCTATCAGTCCCTGCAGCAGGATTAACCCCCAGTCTCCCCTCTCTATCAGTCCCTGCAGCAGGATTAACCCCCAGTCTCCCCTCTCTATCAGTCCCTGCAGCAGGATTAACCCCCAGTCTCCCCTCTCTATCAGTCCCTGCAGCAGGATTAACCCCCAGTCTCCCCTCTCTATCAGTCCCTGCAGCAGGATTAAGCCCCAGTCTCCCCTCTCTATCAGTCCCTGCAGCAGGATTAACCCCCAGTCTCCCCTCTCTATCAGTCCCTGCAGCAGGATTAAGCCCCAGTCTCCCCTCTCTATCAGTCCCTGCAGCAGGATTAACCCCCAGTCTCCCCTCTCTATCAGTCTCAGGAGGAGGAGGAGGGAATGATTTACGTATCAGGCCAGACAGGGGATGTGAGGAGGAGAGAGACAGAGAAGCTGCAGACACAGAGGTTGGAGGTGGAGGCAGGAGTAGGACATTATTTTCCCTACAACATTTTCCAGTTAGGAAAATGAGCCGTATATATATCCCCGTTAAAGGATAAGTTAACCTTTAAAATAAGTGAATGTAAAATTGATGAGGGGGCTATTTAAGCACTTTTGTAAGGTAAGCAGCAAACGCTATACAAATAGCAACATGTAACCAAAATAAAATGACTGTTGTTAGGGTACAATGGGGCGACTAGAACATACTTGTCCTGACATCAAAGTCTGTTTAGGAGCCTATCATCTGGCAAATGATCCGTTTCCCACAGAAATATTGCACATTAGGTGGAACCTCTTCTGCTTCCAGTGAAGCCCACGGCTCTACTACATCTATTGTTATATTAAGGTGAAAATTCACAATTTATGGTTTTTGAAATTTCCTTCCATTTTTTGAATTTGACTCCCATGTTGGCCACAACTGCCACCTTGTAAGTGTGCGTGTAATTTCAAGTCAACTAAATAAGAACTGTGTCTGACAGTAAAGTTGGGGGAAACATTGAGATTAGATCAAGGGGTATTTTGGTGAGTCACATAATGGGTCTCTATGGCAGGTGCTATGGATAGAGCTGGTGTCCCTGCAATGTTTAGAGCACTAATCTGAGCACTGCAATCTCTTGTAACGGACACGGGGGGATTTTAATAAAGGATTGTGTCCACTAATCCTCCCCAAACCAACATCGATGAATTTCCCTACAACAAACACAATGGAGGTCATTTACATGATGTTGGCTCTGCATTTATCCTGCCATGTGTTCTGGGAACATTATACATTAACACTTTATGTGTCCTTCCTTATGTTCTGATATACCACTTTATTTATCTTGTCATGTGTTCTGGGGTATATGAAACTGGCACTTCATATAAACTGCCATCTGTTCTGGGGTATTATATACATATCATTGTGGAGAAATCTGTAAAGTATTTTATTAGCCTCCCCAATACAAAAATCATCCTACTCCCCAGATCTTGAAGTGGTCACCCAAAAGCCTGAATCATATGTGGTAACAAGTACAGCCCCCCTATTAGAAAGGGATTTCCCAACAATCTGTTTGTTTTGGGGAATATCACATGGGCAGCTGCTTCCTTGTTTGGTTATAAACTGATGTTCACTTGTTTGGAATAACGAGATACTTATCAGTACAGGTACTAGTTCTGTTCTCTTAAACATGAAAAAATCCAACAAACAAGATAAATACATTTATATTTTATTATTAAAATAGATTAACATAATGAAACATATTTATTTAACAACAGTTTTACAGTGAGAGTTGAGGATGTGGAATTGTCTCCCTGAATCAGGGGTACAGGCTGATACATTAGATAGGTATAAGAAGGGGTTGGATGGTGTTTAGCAAGTGAGGGAATACAGGGATATGGGAGAGAGCTCATAGTACAAGTTGATCCTGGTCCCATTGCATCTTGGAGTCAGGAAGGAATTTCCATAATAATACCATAATAAAGAGAAGGAACAGCGCTTAACCCCTTAATATTCTTTCAGCGCATTTGTTCAGTTTGTACTGGGAAAACCCCGCGCTAAAGAAGCCCCGAGATGTCTTGTATCCTACAGTTCAAAGAGGAGATCGGTGTCAGCTCAGTCACAAGTAATGATGTATTCACCAGTAACGTAACTAGAGGGGGTGGGCCCTAGTGTGAAACGTGCAGCCGGGCCCCCGCCCCCTCCGTACGCGATTATCTTCCCGGAAATCGGCGGGGCGTGAGCTGCCGGGGGGCCCTGAGGGGGTGCGGGCCATGGCCCAACTGCACCCCCTGCTCCCCCGGTAGTTCCGCCACTGATATTCACTTCACTACGTCTCCTCCTCAGTCTGCACGGCTAGAAAGGAATGTAATAGAATAGTATAATATTGCTCATTTACTGCTCTGTGCACTCCGCTGTTACATACTCACTGAAGCAGTTGTTCAGCCGTCCACAAGTATCTCTCCCTGTGTTGGGCTGTAGCTCCATCACTTGCTCCGTTCCTCTGCACATTTACTGCCAGGGGGCCTGTCCCGTTATCTCTGGTCTCCTCCTCACTACGGGTAGTCGTTGGGGTCAGACTTTTCCACCGTTCCTGCCTCCATGCACAACGCAGCTTCACTCAAGTAGCAAAGAGCAATAGGAGAGCTAAAGCCACGTATATATTTAGAGACTATTATTCAATTTCCTGATCACAGACAAACTCTGCACTTACATTCGACTTCTCACTGCTCTGCCAAAGACTGATTCCTTGGCTACAAACTTATAGAAAAACCCATAGATGTCAATGATTTTATCCTGTACTCCAGTAGCCACCACAGAAGATGCCTAAACAATATTCCTTTGCGTCAAGTGGACTTTGTCAGGGAAGGGCCAGAGAGGCTTGAAATGTTGCTGGAGTTGCCATATGTGAAAATAAAGGTGGTTTTATCTGTAGAAAATGGGAGTGCTGGTACCTTTGTAATTTTGAGATGTAGGTATGTGAAGTAGGGGTGCACTGAATCCAGGATTCGGCCTTTTTCAGAAGGATTCGGATTTGGCCGAATCCTTCTGCCTGGCCGAACCAAATCCAAATTTGCATATGCAAATTAGGGACGGGGAGGGAAATCGTGTGACTTTTGTCACAAAACAAGGAATAAAAAATGTTTTCCCCTTCCCACCCCTGATATGCATATTAGTGGAATAAAATAGTGGATTTGGTGCATCACTAATGTGAAGGTGAACATATAAATTTGTGTGTAGCCCTTTGAAGAAAGTCTATAATGTGAGCTGGAGGAATGTTACAATTGTGTATCTGGAGTCAGAGTCGCCAAAAATGTACCGACTCCGACTCCTAATAACCTTAAATACAAAATCTGAAAATAAATCCGATTTAAAAGCTTCGGTAGAAGCAATTCTGTTTCTAAGAACAATAATTGAGTTGATTTTCTATTGTGTGATTGTATGTGATTGTATTTAACAGCTATTCTACAGCTATATGTCAGGTTCAATTAATATAGAATTTGTTTTAGGTTTTCCAATTGTTTTTGGTTGATTTAATTTTACTTTCATTTTAGTTTAGAAATACCAAAGAGTGTGGATTATATTTTTAAACGTTGCCAGTGATAAAATGCCTTGTATGTTGTGTACATCTTGCTATCAACATGGAAAAAACATTGGTATATTAAAGGAACAGTTACACTAAAACATGAAAGGGGTTTAAAGTAATGAATGTATAATATAGTGTTAGTGTGCACTGGTTAAAGCTGTGTGTTTGCACAGGTTACAAAAAGAATTGTTAGATAAAACTAGGGATAAAATAGCAGCTACTACAAGAGGAACTTTTACAAAAAGGAAAAAGAGGATAAAGAGGAGATTGTGTTTCTAACCCAATATAATACAGATCATAGGCAACTGGAAGGGATAATGAAAAGACAGTGACATGTGTTGAAAATGGATAATGACATGAAAGATATAGTGGGAGAACAACCAAGGATTGTCTATAGACTGTCAAATAACAGAAAACACAAATTGCTCCCAAGTTATTTAAAAACTCTGGGACAAGTTGAGGTTTGGCTTTAAAGTAAACCTGGTTTTATGTATTGTAAAGATTGTGTAGCGAGTAGGACGAGCACCCGCCCCAAAAACATGGTGGAGACCTTTACATCTATCAAGAAGGGAAACCCACTATCAAACAACTAATTCCCTGCAATACAAAGGCTGTTATATATTGATGTGAAATGTTACTGTGGTGTATGCCTGCACTTTCCTAACTGTCGTTATAAGTCTAATTAAAGTCACGGATGTCTTATTCAAAGGGGATAAAGAATTATTATACACAGTAGTCATGTCCCAAAGTACAACCAGTCCAAGGGTTGCACATAGTTAAATCATTTTAAAAGGGAAAATTTGGGAAAGACTTACTGTTAGTGAAGACGGAGCCAAAATATTATACAAATTAAAAAATAATAGGACATACTCTAGCCTGACGCGTTTCATGCCAAAGATGGGCACTTACTCATAGCCCTATGGCCTTTGGCACGAAACGTGTCAGTCTAGAGTATGTCCTAATAAAGTTTTTTCCCTTTTTATATATTTATGTGCCCTTGTAACAATACGTAGGAAGGACAGCAAGGAAACTAAAAACTAGATCAGGGGAAGACATTAATGAATGGTTTTACCAAGAATAAACTTTTGTGAAATACACAATAGAGATCCCAGCTTATTATCTTTCATAGGCATTAGTTACAATAAGCCTAATTGGAGTGGAGGAGCTAGGAAGAGGTCTATATCCCAAGAGGAGATGAAATGGATCTATGGACTAGGAGCCTATAGGGTTAAATATAGATTTAGAACTGACTTGTTTTTTACAAAAATGATTTGTATTTTTAGGAATAGTGTACCCTTTTTTATTTTACCCTTTTTCAACTTATGTATTGCAATTTGTTGTATTTATTACATAATGTGTATTGCCTTATGTGTGATTATTCTCTATATAAATAACAGTAGGGGAGCCAAAGGGACAAGGGAGCCTCTGTGGAAGTGTACCTCTCTACATGAAACGCGTTAGGCAGAACACTAAGAACTCTAATGTTAGTGCAGATTGTGTCTGTGATAATGAAATTGAATAAAAGTCCCTAAATATATCCCTTTATCTAACAATTCTTTCTTGTATCATGTATCAATTAGTTTTGTGGCGGCTGCAGGAGTAGGGGATAAAACCATGTGACATGTGTGGGTTTTTGGTATAACGTTGAACCCAAGGTATCAATCTTCGGCAGAACAATGAGAATTCTAATGTAAGTGCAGAATATGTCTACGACAAGAAAACTGAAAAGTCTCAAAATACGTGACCTTGCTGTCCAATAGCTCTCTGCTCCCTGGGTGAAGCCGAGTCATACACGGAGGCAAGAATGGAGGAAAGTCTGACCCCAACGACTACCTGTAGTGAGAAAGAGACCAGAGAAAGCAGGAAAAGCGACGGCAGTAAATGTGCAGAGGAACGGAGCAAGTGATGGAGCTACAGCCCAACACAGGGAGAGATACTTGTGGACGGCTGAACAACTGCTTCAGTGAGTATGTAACAGCGGAGTGCACAGAGCAGTAAATGAGCAATATTATACTATTCTATTACATTCCTTTCTAGCCGTGCAGACTGAGGAGGAGACGTAGTGAAGTGAATACCAGTGGCGGAACTACCGGGGGAGCAGGGGGTGCAGTTGGGCCAGGGCCCGCACCCCCTCAGGGCCCCCCGGCAGCTCACGCCCCGCCAATTTCTGGGAAGATAATCGCGTACAGAGGGGGCGGGGGCCCGGCTGCACGTTTTGCACCAGGGCCCGCCCCCTCTAGTTACGTTACTGGTGAATACATCATTACTTGTGACTGAGCTGACACCGATCTCCTCTTTGAACTGTAGGATACAAGACATCTCGGGGCTTCTTTAGCGCAGGGTTTTCCCAGTACAAACTGAACAAATGCGCTGAAAGAATATTTAGGGGGAGCGATGTCACCTCTTAATTTTGGTACATTTGTTTCATATAATGACTTTTCTCCATCTTCCACAAGTTCAGTTTTATTCTTTGTTTCTTCAAGAGCCTCAATCCTGAAATGAAAGAATTACAAAAATGTAACTATATAATGTACTATATAAACTATATCTACTATCTGTTATCTACTGTGTATCCTGTGCTTGAATGGCTGCCTCATGGCTACACAGCAGCTTGTTTATATAAACTATAGTAGTCTTTCTAAAGCAAACACATAACTTTAACCTGCTTAGCAGCAGCATATTATAATTGCTTAATTTAAGTTAAAAAAAATGTTTTTATTTTTAAGTGTTACAGTTTCATTAATCTATATAAAGCTTATTTTTGCAATTAAATGAAAGCAGGAAGCATTTATTAACATTTTAGCAAACTCACCCCTTAAGTTTTCCACTGTTATCATCATCATCATCCTCTATTTGTATTATCACATATTCAGGATCCTCCTCTATTTGTATTATCACATATTCAGGATCATCTTCTATTTGTATTATCACATATTCAGGGTCCTCCTCTATTTGTATTGTCACATATTCAGGATCCTCTTCTATTTGGATTGTCACATATTCAGGATTATTGTCTATTTGTTTTGTTACATATTCAGGATCCTCCTCTATTTGTATTATCACATATTCAGGATCCTCCTCTATTTGTTTTGTCACATATTCAGGATCCTCTTCTATTTGGATTGTCACATATTCAGGATTATTGTCTATTTGTTTTGTCACATATTCAGGATCCTCCTCTATTTGTATTGTCACATATTCAGGATCCTCTTCTATTTGTATTATCACATATTCAGGATCCTCTTCTATTTGTATTATCACATATTCAGGACCAGTGTCTATTTGTTTTGTTACATATTCAGGATCCTCCTCTATTTGGATTGTCACATATTCAGGATCAAACGTCCTAAAATAAAAGAGATATAAAAATATTAAAACTTTCTTGTAGCGTTAAAAGCCCTGACACAAGTCAATAAGTTGAATGATACTAACAATAACTGTACATAAATACAGCAGCTTGATCTTCTGAGTAAAGTGCTATTGTTCTGTTACATTTCATCTTCTAGGCTATAATCATGTATATATTATTAACCACTCACTGGCCAGTCAAATAATGCAGGGTTAATAGGTGGGTCCATATTGTAAATGTTATTGTAGATAAATCTCCATCTTTGCCATTATATAAAAAGCAGGAGCATTTATTAACAGTTTAGCAAACTCACCTCTTGTGTTTTACACTCGTATCATCATTATCTTCATCATATCTGCTAAATATCTTCATTATTTGTAGGTTTATAATTCTGTTGAATAAAGAAGGAAAGAGAAATATAAGTGAAAATACAAGTAAAGGGATCCATAGCCAGACAATATATTTTATTAACGTTGCTCAGGTTTCTTCAGAAATATTCTTTCTCCTCTGTGGTTTTTAATAGAATCGGCAAAGAGAAATTGTTCTCACACTCCCCAATAGTAAACTGGGGGCACATTATCTTAATTCCCCATAGATTTATTCTCAATTCAAGAAATAAAAACAAGGAAACAAAATGAGAACATGAATGGCGGTATTTGTGGCTACATTTATCAGGGAAATACGTTAAAGCGACTTAAGCTGAAAGTACTCAAACGATATACGTACAGGAGTAACTTTTCATTAGATAAGTAACACAGCATTCATTTATATACTATAGGGGGAAACTGAATAAAACTGAAATAACTGCCAAAACCAGAATTGAGATGTAAAATGAAGCAAAGTTAAATCCTGGCTTTACTGTTATTACTTATTTTTATCAGCACAATCCTGAAAATGTTCATGACAGCCAGGAAAGTATTTGAAATAAAACAAAACGTATCTACAAATTAGAGGCAGGAGGTAACAAAGCAGTAACGATAGTTACAATTAAACAACTAAACTAATGACTTGTACTAAATTCCCCACATAATGATGAGTTTATGGAAACAATGTGTCTGTGTAAGTCTGTTTAATCACTACAATCATCTTAGGTGTGGAGCAAATAAGCCGTGTGATCCCCAGATATATTGTCTGACATCACCCTGACATCTAGACAAGTCACTCACCTGGAATATTCAAATGGAGTAGAAATAAAGGTGGAATCTGTGCTTGTCTGCTAAGGCACGTGCTGCACCTCCAGCTGAAAAGCACAAACTGAACACAAACACCAGGATGTGCAGCTACACAACGTGATGCAACTGTGATGTCATACTGGTTGCTAAGTAACTAATGTTAGTGACCTTTATGACATCATTAACTGTAAACAAATCTCCCTTTGCTAGGGTTAATAACTGACAGCAATAACATCACGTTTGCTACACCCTCTATTTTAATCAGTACCCTCTATTTTAAAAAACAGGTGCACTGGCAAACAGAGTCTCCTATAGGCTGCCAGTCTACATAGGGGCAACCAATAGCCAATCACAGCCCTTATTTGGCACCTCCAGGAATGATTGTCATGAATGTGTTGCTCCCCGACCCCTTTCAAATTTGAATGTGACTCACTGTTAAAAAAAGGTTGGGGACCCCTGGTATAGACTGACCCTGTTATAGAGCTATTTGTTTACTGTACATTTGCAACATTAGATCTATATACAATATAGTCACTTCCACACTCATTAGAATGTGATGTGGGGAATTCCTGAAGGAGAGCCAGTAGTATGACTGCTTTTATTAGCAGCTTCCTCACTGTCAATAAAGCATTTTAAACAATCGCTCATGTATCAAAGCAATTGGGATTTTTATTTAAATGTCCTTATCCATCAATATTGATGCAACGACTTTGAGCAGAAGTGCTGGGAAATATGTGTAAATCTATAGGAATGCATTTTAAGACAAAGCGTGAGCAACACAACATTCACTTATACACTATGGGAATAACCGGAATAAACTGAAAAAAAATACAACAGAATTTTGCAAATAAGCCGTGTGATCCCCAGATATATTGTCTGACATCACCCTGACATCTAGACAAGTCACTCACCTGGAATATTCAAATGGAGTAGAAATAAAGGTGTAGTCTGTGTTCTCTGTTAAGGCACGTGCTGCACCTCCAGCTGAAAAACACAAACTGAACAGAAAAACCAGGATGTGCAGCTACACAACGTGATGCAACTGTGATGTCATAATGGTAGTCACCATTATGACATCATTAACTGTAAAAAAAAAACCTTTGCTATGGTTAATAACCGACTCAGCATTCATTTATACACTATGGGAAAAACCAGAATAAACTGGAAAAAAAACATAATGGAGGTGTAAAATTTAGAAAAATCTCCCAATAAAAATGCATTAGAACTTAAAACAGTTAATATGTGAAAACTTTTTTTTAGCACTATCCAGGAAATCATAACTGTGATAATGGTCACTAATGATCTAATATTTTACTGCATTACTGATATAAAGAGATAAATAGTCCCAACACCACAGTATGAGAAACACCCCCATATCATGATGCTTGTGCTTCACTCTGTACTGGGGCTTCAATCCAGTGTTTGGGGGGTGTCTGACAAATGGTCTGTGGCCCCTACACCTAAAAAGAACAATCTTGTTTCATCAGCCCACAAAATATTGTGCCATTTCTCTTTAGGCCAGTCATTGTATGGCTAATTGTAAGCTCTTCAGCACACGTCAACATCAATGGGACTTTGCGGGGGCTTCTTGCCGATAGTTTGGCTTCACACAGTCACTTGTAATTGTAACAGTATCACAGGGAACTTTACTCCTTCTTTCATCTTCCCGGAGCTGATCATTGGCTGACTCTTTGCCATTTTGACTATTCTTCTCTCCATTTTAATAGTCATTTTCCCTTTTCTTCCACATCTTTCAGGTTTTGGTGCCATTTGAAAGCATTTGAGATCATTTTAGCTGAGCAGCCTCTCATTTTCTGCACTTCTTTTATATGTTTTTCCCTCTCCAATCAACTTTTTAATCAAAGTCGGCTGTTCTTCTGGTTAGATTTTTTGTACAATCAATGACTGCATCGGCTAGTTGATGCGGTCCTACGACCCCAGGGCTGAACATTCAGATTCATCCAATATCGCCCAGCCGTTAGCGGGCATATATCGGGCTAAGATCCACTTGTTTAGACGACTTTGCCAACCTATGCCCACCTTTAGAAGCATTTGCAGATGCTTCTGTGTTTCTAGGTGGCTCAACTCTAGCCTTGAACCCACTGTGGGATTCCAATGTTTCTCCTCCTATCTACAAAACCAATCGTGTTCTCTTTAACCTCTGGCTGAATTTAACTATAACTATTCTCTCTACTTTTCGTTACAAGACTTCTCCTCCCAAGCTCTCTAGAGAAGTTTGCGTAGATAATGTACATTAAAGACTGCACATTTTAGTGTATAAGACCCTTCATCAAAGGAACAATATAAAAAGTTTGTAGACAACCCGCAATCAAGTTTATTTTCTGCTAGGAATACAGATTTCAACCCCAATCTCCGTTCGTCTTTGCCTCATACAGCCCTTGATTGCACTCTTCCACCTCCAAAATCTGTCAAGATTCAAGTGCAAGAAATTCTTGATCTTAAGACTTTATAGGGGTTGCTCAGAGTAGACGGAAAGAAGATTCCTTAATATCCAGTTATTCTTAGCTTATTCAGAAAACCAAAGTTCTCGGCATGTCCAGAGAACAAATCTGGGGGAACAATGTCACATACTGTTTGATATGCACGGTCTCTGGTGCTCCAACCTCAACCTCCTCTCGGACATGTGCAGGTTCATGTCTTGCTCGGCCTCAAGCATGTTTTTATAGTGGTGCTTAATCACACATGGGGAATTCAGGGAGAGTCTTTTGATGCTGTGGCACATTTGGCTATGGGTTTTGCTGGAGGACAAGATTATTCCTTGGTACAAAGAGGTCTTGCTTCATGTATGATACAGAGTCTTTATTTGGACTGATTCTCCTATGCTAGAGAAAATGGGTTAGAAGGCGCACATCCAAGTTAGTGATAATGAGGTGCAAATCTATCGGAGGCCACCCATTGGTGTCTCCAAAAACAACAGTGATAATCCAAAATCTCCTATTCTGACAGTGGCTTGATCCTGACTTCTCTCTCCTACTCTTAACCTCCTGAGAGTTACAGCTTTTGTTTGTCAGTGGAGAAATGGAAAGAACTTGTGTTAGAGATCCTGCAAGAATGTGTTAATTGGAAATAGCTTGTGTTAGAGATCTTGCATGAGTGAGAGCTTGTGTTAAGAGTCCCGTGTCAATTGGACCATTGGAAACATTATTTCTGCACAAAGTAATACAAAAAGATAGTGATGTGTCCTTAAAGGCCAAGGCAACCATCAAAAACCATTTCACCAACTTGTTGTCCCCCTTTGTCCGTTCTGATACAATATACATTTTTGAACTACAATTCTTATTTTAGTGTAAATCTGTTCAGCAAAAGTCATGTCCACCTCTGCACAATGATGCTCATGCTGGAAGGGAGCTCCCAGTGTGGACGGACATTATAGGACTGTAAACATTGTGAATTCTGGGGTCTCCATGTGTGTGACATCACGTGCTAATATTGTAGTGCACATCCGGTGGGGAAACTGATTTTCTTATGAAAGGGGCTCTTTAATCAAATGCAACTTTGGAATTTTGTTACAACGGCAGCACCTGCGGGTCAGTTTGAGATTATGAAACATCAGGGGAAGTTTTCAGGAGATAGAAAGAGGCTGCTCTCATGTTCTTCTGGTCGGAGAGACGTGAGAAAGGTTATCAAGGTTTCTAGTTGTAACGCAGGGTATCCCAAAACTCAGAACAAACTTGCAGCTCACCCTTCCACCTATAACAGCCGCCTTTGGCTTCGGGACAAGCCCTCAGCTACTCGGATGCCGTCATGTCTTAATGTCAGAGGTCCAAGGAGAGAGTTATGAGTGAGCAAGTGAACCAAGCATGAAGTAGTAAAAACCAAAACCGTAGCATAGTCCAAAACCAGGCCAGGTCAGTAACGGACAGAAAATGCAGTACAAATGCAGGAAACGAGAGAGTTGTCGGGGTCACAGACACCAATCGCAGTATAGAAAGAGATTCCCAGGGGAATAGTCAGACAACAGGCAAAGATCAGGACAGACAAGTAAATGCACCCAGGAACTATGAATATGGTTTTAAGCCACAACACTCCACGGAAACTGCCCTGACTCGACTAACTAATGACCTTTTAACCGCAAAAGCCAACAATCATTTCTCACTACTAATACTGCTTGATCTCTCAGCCGCATTTGACACTGTAGATCACCCTCTCCTCCTCCAGTCCCTCCAGTCGCTTGGCCTTCGTGACACAGCCCTGTCCTGGTTCTCTTCTTACATCACCAATCGTTCCTTCAGTGTCTCCTACAATGGAGCATCATCTTCTCCCCTACCTCTTTCTGTTGGAGTTCCTCAAGGCTCTGTCCTAGGACCATTACTATTCTCCCTCTACACTTCCTCCCTTGGCAAATTAATAAATTCGTACGGTTTCCACTACCACCTCTATGCTGACGATACTCAGATCTATCTCTCATCTCCTGATCTCAACCCAGAACTCCTAACTCGCGTCTCCTCCTGCCTGTCCGCTATCTCTACCTGGATGTCGCAACTCTACCTTAAATTAAACCTCTCCAAAACTGAAATGGTTCTCTTTCCTCCAAATAACACCAGTAGCATCCCCGAAGTATCCATCATAGTTAACAATTCCACTATCACCCCCTCTCCCCAGGCCTGGTGCCTTGGGGTTATCCTAGATTCTGCCCTGTCATTCACTCCTCATATCCAGTCACTTATTAAATCATGTCACTTCCACCTAAAGAACATATCCAAAATACGATCATTTATCACCCAAGACGCTGCCAAAATTCTTATTCACTCTCTCATCATATCGCGTCTAGACTACTGTAACTCGCTTTTAATTGGCCTCCCCCTCCAGAGACTGTCACCTCTCCAGTCCATAATGAACACTGCTGCGAGGCTCATACACCTCAGCAACCGCTCCTCCTCTGCCTCGCCATTCTGTCAATCCCTGCACTGGCTTCCGTTACCTTTTTAGAATCAAATTCAAATTAATGACACTGACTTTCAAAGCACTTCACAACTCTGCTCCACCCTACATCTCTGAACTCATCTCTATATACTCACCCACTCGCTTACTACGCTCCTCTACTGACCTCCTACTCAACTCTTCTCTCATTACCTCCTCACATGCTCGCATTCAAGACTTTGCAAGGGCTGCACCCTTCCTCTGGAACGCTCTCCCACGGTCTGTCCGACTTTCTCCCACCCTTTCTACTTTCAAAAAATCTCTGAAAACGCACTTCTTTCGAGAAGCCTACCCTCACTCCGCTTAACTACCAAACGCAACACCACATACAATACCACATTTCTCACCCACTTACTTCGATCTTGCCCACTCCCACACCTTGTGTATAACTCCCTCCCCTTTAGACTGTATGCCTATGCATAGGGCCTTCCTCACCTTTTTGTACCTGTATCGATTGTGACGTTTGTTACTCCATATATTCTATATATGTAATTTGTGTGATGTAGTTGTATAATCACATTTACATTACAGTGCTGCGCAATATGTTGGCGCTATATAAATACATGTTAATAATAATAATAATAATGAATAGACCTTTACGTTGGGCAACATGCATTAGCCTGTGGTTACACGCATCGCACCAAACGAAGGAGCACATACGCCACGGGGAAAGGAGACTGCGGGCATTCCTGCCGCACCACCAGGTATCCTAATACTAACGTTCTTCCCAAGCAGAACATCAGAGCAGCATCTTTCTTTCTCCTGACAACTTCCTCCACTGTTTCCAAACTGACCAGAAGGTGGCGCTGTTGTTACAAAATTCATTAGTATTAACACTTCATGTGTCCCATAATATATTATCTTAATATCTAATAAACAACATGTAAATTGCAAAAGTGCTTAAAATAGCCCCTCATCAATGTTATTAGCTTGTTTTAAAGGTTTACTAGGTGGGCATTGGAGAGTCAGTGGTGAGGCTATGGCTTACACCAGGATTGATTCTGAAGACTCTGTTTGCCCCCCCCCCTTCTGCCTCCCCACTAGTGTATTAGTGAAAAATGTGCCCCTAATTGTGAAACTCACGTGTGATTATGTGCAGCGGAGCTCAGGGGCGTCATCTTTTGCATCTTCGCTTTTCTTTGGCTCATCTTCCCTTCGGCCATTTATGGTTACAGGTCTCCTATACCATCCCAAGCAGCACTATTCTGTTCATTTTCACTACACTACACTATTACACTACACTATTACACTACACATGGGGAAAACAACCAACTTATCATCAT
Source organism: Xenopus petersii (assembly GCA_038501925.1). NCBI lineage: Eukaryota > Metazoa > Chordata > Amphibia > Anura > Pipidae > Xenopus > Xenopus petersii. Next base: position 2,195,491 of record CM076683.1, read on the forward strand.
TATCGGGTGCCATCAGCTGCTGGGGTGGTACAGTAAGCGCCACTATTCGAGCACTCGAACATCACTCCCTGGAGTAAAGAGTCATGTCTTCACCCCATCTGCTGTTCAAAATGTCACTCTGGGCGTGTTGCGCAAAATGCCCCAACCTGCCCTGGGCACTCGCAAAGTGGAGTGTAAGCACAGGGAGTAGCGAAGTGCAAGCACAGGGAGTAGCGAAGTGCAAGCACAGGGAGTAGCGAAGTGGAGAGCAAGCACAGGGAGTAGCGAAGTGGAGAGCAAGCACAGGGAGTAGCGAAGTGGAGTGCAAGCACAGGGAGTAGCGAAGTGCAAGCACAGGGAGTAGCGAAGTGGAGTGCAAGCACAGGGAGTAGCAATGTGAAGTGCAAGCACAGGGAGTAGCAATGTGGAGTGCAACCACAGGGAGTAGCAATGTGGAGTGCAAGCACAGGGAGTAGCGAAGTGCAAGCACAGGGAGTAGCGAAGTGCAAGCACAGGGAGTAGTGAAGTGGAGTGCAAGCACAGGGAGTAGCGAAGTGCAAGCACAGGTAGTAGCGAAGTGGAGTGCAAGCAGAGGGAGTAGCGAAGTGGAGTGCAAGCAGAGGGAGTAGCGAAGTGGAGTGCAAGCACAGGGAGTAGCGAAGTGGAGTGCAAGCACAGGGAGTATGACAGGGGGCCAAATGCATGTGTGAGTGGACACATATACATCTGGTAGTCTAATGGCTAAAAAGCCTGGGTGTTGGAAGCACTACCTGGATGAATGGGTATTGGCAACAGTCGTGTTTGATGGGGGAATAGTGGTGTGGGGAGGCCCACGTGTGAGACTATAAACCCCAAACAAAAATAAAGGCACATACAGAACTCGGAAGAATATGATTGGTCAGCAGAAAGCCCTGTTTAACTGGAACGCCAACTGTGAGCCAGGTCTGACCCCCAAATCAGTTCCCAACCTTACTAATGCTCCTGGGGACGAAAGGGAGCAAATCCCTCCAACCATGTTCCAACATCTAGTGGAAACATACCCAGAAGAGTAGGGGCAGGGGGAGGAGTAACCATATTAAAGGAACAGTAACACCAACAAAACTAATCAAGTAATTAAAATATAATCTACTGCAGTGGTAAAAGTTATGTGTTTGCTTCAGAAACTCTACTATAGTTCAAATAAACAAGCTGCTGTGTAGCCATGGGGGCAGCCATTCAAGCACAGGATACACAGTAGATAACAGATAAGTACTACTATAGTTTATATAAAACAAGCTGCTGTGTAGCCATGGGGGCAGCCATTCAAGCACAGGATACACAGTAGATAACAGATAAGTACTACTATAGTTTATATAAACAAGCCGCTGTGTAGCCATGGGGGCAGTCATTCAAGCACAGGATACACAGTAGATAACAGATAAGTACTACTATAGTTTATATAAACAAGCTGCTGTGTAGCCATGGGGGCAGCCATTCAAGATGAAAAAAAAGGCACAGGCTACACAGCAGATAACAGATAAAACATCATTGTATTTTATAGGGCTTATCTGTTATCTGCTATGTAACCTGTGCCTTTTCTCCAGGTTGAATGGCTGGCCCAAAAGTTACACGGCATCTGGTTTATATAAACTTTAGCAACGTTTCTGAAGCAAACACAGAACTTTTACCAGTGTAGTACATTACTTACTTGATGTGATTATAAGCGCCAATATTCACTATTAAATGAGGGTCACTTTTTTTTTTTTAACCCTGTCTACTGTTCTTTTCTAACACACCAGAGATGGTTGTGCGCCTCTGGTTGGGTTGGGCTCAGCACTGTGAGGGTGTGCCTTTCTATGTACCTCCACCATGGCCATGGAAGTCAGGTCCAGTTTGGCAAGCAGTAAGATGCCCACAGGTTGCCCTAAATAAAGTTAGTTATAATGGCCCACTGTCACCCATGGACCCATGAAGGTCATTCTGGTGTGTTCCGGACCCTGTGCTGATACACTGCTTCAACTTGAAGCCTTTTTATACCCTTCTGTGCCTTCCTTGTCTGTTTCAGGGCTACCTATAATTCTTGCACCCTTAGTGAAATTTGTTCCAGTTTTCAGGCACCTGTCCTACCCATGTCCCACATCTGTTGATCTTCAGTGAGAGCCAGGCCACATATTAGTGTAGCCCAATACAATACTGGTCTAGCATGCTACTTCCTGGATCAACCCAACCCAATCAGTCTAGTGATCCACCCCCCAGTCTAAACCGCAGAGGCTCCCTCCTGCTCTCCACTTGCTCCTTTGCGCTTTAGTCTTTAGTGCACCTCTTACCACCAGTGATCTAGACATGGCCTCCTCTGCCTTCCCCCAGTCCCAGCCCTCACAGCAGTTTCTGAGAGTACTAAGTGGTCCCTGGTTCTGACAGTTCATGCAAATACAAGACTTATCTTCCCAGCCTCTCCAAGTGTCCCGCCTGGTGTTTGGAAAAGAGTTTGGCACCTCTCCGATAATACAGTATAAGAAGTATAAGGCATGTGAAGCGGGGAGAACCCAACTTATACTGTTGTAAGAAATATACGACTTAAATGTTTTTACTTTTACACATTGATTGTCACTAATTGGCTAATCAACGAGAGTACATTCACGTTACATCACTGACGTGAATAAACACGCAGGGGTTCGCCCCGCTTCACATGCCTTCGAGTGTTTGGTAATTCTTCTTACCCTGGTTCTGATAGACACACTTCTTCAGGCTGAGATACTATTTACATTCCTTCTCCAACCTATAAAAGGATCTTAATGTGGCCCATCTCTCCTCCAATGGGAACTCCTGCACAGGGCAATCGGCAGGGCAAAAGGATTTTGTTGCCCTGTTGTTTTGTAGTGGCACATAAAACACTCTCACTGCCATTTACTAAACATCCTGTTACAAATTCTCCCCCCACTTTCGAGACACAGGGATCCATTCATTTTCCTCGATGTTTTATTGTAACTATATACACATTTATATATGAGAATTATCTGTATTTTCAATGGATAGAATGTTTCACGCATTCTGCATAAGCAAAGTCAATGAAATGTATAGATGGATAGAATATACAGATATGAGTCTTGTTACGTGACTGGCAGAACTTTAGAAGATCTTTGTTCTGCATTTTTCCGTCTCTCCGCTGGGTTAGGAAGTCAGCCACCGCCCCTACCCAAAACACTTTTCCCCATACACGTACTTGACCACGTCTTTCAGTATAGTGAATATAAAATCACAACGTTCTATGTCATAAACTGGTTTCACTCTCCAGTCCTTCTTTAACTGACTAAATTCCACCCTGGGATAGTCCTCCCTTAGCGCTTCTTCGTCTTTTTCATTAGCCAAGATGGCCAGCTGGTAATGGACATTCCTATTGTGGTCTAGTGAGGCTAGCTGAGTGCGTGCAATTAGGGAACCCCTGGAGAAGTGGTTTTGCTTTGGGCAGTACTTAAGGGTATTAGTGCGGAACACATCGAGCTCCCCAGTGTGACAAATATTCACCAACTTTGGAAGATCTTTGTTGATGTTCTGACTCAGTACAATCTCTCTCAGTTTTCTATAAGCTCTTGAATCTTTCCTTAGGAACAATCTTGCTGCGTCGTCCTCCTCTGGCGCATGTTCACATCCATGATAAAGGGCACCTGTCTTCCAATTATGTACCCCAATTACATGATATATTAGCGAGTTCCACTTTTCCATCATAAGTTCAGTGTTGCCTTTGCATGATCTAACCGCCCACCATAAATGATTTCTCACGGGGGAGCTCCACTCTGAAAGCTCAGAACAGTTTCTCTTTTTGCTGGCCGAAGCCACTCTTTTACCAATGGACTTCCCGTAGCGCCAGACATCAAACTCATGTAGGATGTTGGCATAATTCTCTTCCATCAGGTTCTTTATCCAGGGCTGACGTTCTGTACAGACAAGCTGTACATTTAAGTTGCGGTGCAGCACTTCGTCCAAGGCACTTTGAAATGTGTTCCTCTCGATTACAAGAGAAGATGTTTCAGGTGATGACTGCTCCACCTTGAAACCCACAATCTTCTTTGAGGTGGCCTCCATAAATGTGTAAACACAGCTCTTTTCCTCACTGAGACAATTTCTATCAGCAACAATGGATAACGGTTTCTTCCCCAACTCTTTTATCACTTTGTCCTGCTCCGATTTCCAGTGGTGATTAATGGTCGGAAACAGGAAGAGTCTTTGGTGACGATAATGTGTTGATTTTCCGACCTGTCTGAGCCCCAAAATTTTATTCATGTAACTCACTTTGCTGTAATTGGAGCCGCTTAAGACAACAGCGGCTGACATCAAAACATCACCAATCGGCATGTGACCCTTTTTGGGTTGACTGTCCCAAAGATGAAATGAATGGCCGTTAGTGCAAACAGCATCTACACTGAGGAAAGATCCTGTAATTTTCTTCCTAATATTCTTAATGGCCGCTGGACAGTTCTTCCCTCCCCTGCACCGAGAGCCCATGAGAAGCTTATCCAGACAAGACTCAAATACAAGAAATTTGTTCTCATCGACCTCATCTTTGTTTCCAAAATCCAGCATACACTCTGAATCGACTGTAGACTCCACTTCATATTCATCATCAGCAACAACATTGGACTTGTCTATGCTTTGAACTAAAGGCTCATATGTCAGGTCCATGAGTTCTGTAGCCCCGCCCTCGTGCATCTGTTCTCCCTTATTATGAATGTAATCGTACTCTTCTTCCTCTATCATTCTCAGACAGGTTGGACCCATCTCCATAGCCGGTCTGTTATAGCTGCTTTTCAAGCTTGGAGAGTGCATCGGAGTGGCAGCTGAGTGTAGCAGACTTGATAATGATGACATTTTTGGGACTGGGTAGTGACCTGTGAGGAGTTTACACTGCAAACCCTTATTTTTCTGAAAAATCATCTTTTGCGTGGCGACACTCTTCTTACCAAATTTACTAAACGTATTAGTTGACACACTCTTTTTCCTATAGAAATAATCCGTATTCATGTCGGTGTCAACAAATATTGCGCTTTTTGGAACAGGTTTTTTGCAATGAGCACAAGAAGGTGGTTGTAGTCCAGATTTTTCTTCTATCGATGGATTTGACTGCGAGGGATTTCCTGCAGCTGTCCAAGTTGGATCTGGAGGAGCAGTTTCTGAGCGAGGTGATGTTAACGAAGCTGATGAATGTGCCACAAAGACATCTGCTTGTGTGGGTGGCGTCTGGAGCAGAGATGCGTTTAGGGAACATGGAGTATGGGCAATGGGCAGTACTGATGACATAGACTGCAAGTCCTGTTCCGTCTCTGCATCTTTGCCCTTTTTCTTTTTAAATCTTTGCGCATTCAAAATTGCCAACTCAGGCGAGGAGATTTCAGGGAAGAGTGTTGGCACCGCCTCCCTTTTCAAAACTCGTTTGGTGCCCTTGAACGTGTAACTATCCGGGGTGAAATGTTCCGAGCACAGGCGGAATGTGTCACTTTTTTTCCTTTCTAAAATTTTAAGTGCCATCTCGTTGATGTCTCCGAAATTCTGTGGAATGTGCTGGAGCCAGTTCTTTATGAGGGTGAGACTTCCGGGGAAAACATGAAGGACGACGTGCGGAAATTGCTTCTTCCGCTTGCAGCTGTGCGAACATCCATTCACTATGCAGGTCGGCATCTTTTATCCCTTTAACACATAGAAATTTGAGGGGAATTAAAACGGTTTAATATCAACTAAAAAATTACAGTTGGAATTATCTATTAATCAAAGAACAATGAATTCACAGTTGGATTGCCAATATCAGGGGTCCCCAACCTTTTTTACCCGTGAGCCACATTCAAATGTAAAAAGAGTTGGGGAGCAACACAAGCATGAAAAAGTTCATTAGGTGCCAAATAAGGGCTGAGAATGGCTGTTTGGTAGCCCCTATGTTGACTGGCAGCCTACTAAAGGCTCTGCTTGGCACAATAATTAGTTTTTATGCAACCAAAACTTGCCTCCAAGCCTGGAATTCAAAAATAAGCACCTGGTTTGAGGACACTGAGAGCAACATCCAAAGGGTTGGAGAGCAACATGTTGCTCACGAGCTACTGGTTGGGGATCACTGGCCAATATGTTAGACACTCCTCGGGGTATTCAGTCTCAAGAGTTTTTACCCCCGCTGGTGCTCCTTTCCCTCTCCTCATGCATGTGCACTATAGTACTATACTACCAACCTGGTTTATTTGGCATTCAATGTGCTTTAATACGGAAGGGTACAAGGATATTTAGGGAGATGGCTTTTCTACCAGTCTATTGGCTTTTAAGTACAAGACCAAAATAATATCCTTCGCAAATTCCCCTTCTGACCAAGAGAAAGAGAACAGCCTATGAGCAGAAGGAACAGTGGATTGGAATTCTGTAACCAAATAACTATATAAGGCAGGGATCCCCAACCTTTTGAACCCGTGAGCAACATTCAGAGGTAAAGGGAGTTGGGGAGCAACACTAGTACGAAAATGTTCTTGGGGTGCCAAATAAGTGCTGTGATTGGCAATTTGACCCTATGTGGCTCTTCAACCTACATTGAGGCTCTATTTGGCAGTACATCTGGTTTTTATACAACCAAAACTTGCCCCAAGTCTAGAATTCAAAAATAAACACCTGCTCTGAGGCCACTGGGAGCAACATCCAAGGGGTTAGGGAGCAACATGTTACTCACGAGCTACTGGTTGGGGATCACTGATATAAGGGGACTAGACACATTAACCCAATGCAGTTCAATGCAGCCTAATTTAGTTAAAGGACAAATTATCCCATATTTTTTCTGATTAGCAGATTTTCCGATGGCGGATTTTTTAGATTGCTGATAGTAATACAGTGGCCAGACCAAAACCATGAGATCCTGCTGCAGGAGGTGACTTCTCTTGTACCTGCAACACGTCCCAAGAGAACTGAACAGAGAGGGGCTCATGTTGCATGATAACTGCAGTGTAATGAATGTAAATTGCAAAAGTGATCAGAAGAGCAATTTCTCATTAAAGTGATAGAGACAATCCATGGGAATGGGTCGGTATTGCTTTACATACAAAGCTTGGGGGGTACATGATGTATCAAATCTCTGAACTCTGAATTGGCCCTATCGATCAACTGGCTCTAATCAAACATTCTTCTGCAGTTGGTCCATTTGAAACAATAGAGTTTAGCTGTACATTTACATGACCTAAGAAGTACACTTCCAGGATTAAAGAACAAATCAGCACTGAATGAATATTATTATTAACATTTATTTATACAGCGCCAGCATATTTCACATAGTAAACAAAGATCTGTCTGGTTTATTGTCATTGTAGGAAAAAAAAATTCCTACTGCAGGCAGCCGAGTTAGCAGAGTTGCCTGGTAACTGGGGTCAGTGACCCTGGCACATTATATGCACAGATAGCAAACTGGGTGTCCCCACCCCCTCCCAGTGTTCTCTGTGTCTATTCACTGCTGGGAGAGAAGGCTGGTTACAATTGTGCACAGGATATGAGCGTCAGGGGGAGGGGATGCCCATTGAAATTCCAGTCAGCAGTGTCCATACAAAATTGCTTTATGGGGTCACTGACCCTTATAACCAGTCAGCAGCAGCCTGCAGAGAGCACAGCAAATCCAGCCTCCCATCTATACTGCTACATGTAAACTTGTCTCCCACACCCACGCTCACGCTATACAGTAATATTAGAGAAGGAATTAGAATCTCATTGATTTACCATTTATTTTATCTTATATACAATGGCTCACTCGCCTCCTCTTAGTCCTGCAGCAGAATTAACCCCAGTCTCCCCTCTCTATCAGTCCCTGCAGCAGGATTAACCCCCAGTCTCCCCTCTCTATCAGTCCCTGCAGCAGGATTAACCCCCAGTCTCCCCTCTCTATCAATCCTTGCAGCAGGATTAACCCCCAGTCTCCCCTCTCTATCAGTCCCTGCAGCAGGATTAACCCCCAGTCTCCCCTCTCTATCAGTCCCTGCAGCAGGATTAACCCTAGGTCTCCCCTCTCTATCAGTCCCTGCAGCAGGATTAAGCCCCAGTCTCCCCTCTCTATCAGTCCCTGCAGCAGGATTAACCCCCAGTCTCCCCTCTCTATCAGTCCCTGCAGCAGGATTAACCCCCAGTCTCCCCTCTCTATCAGTCCCTGCAGCAGGATTAACCCCCAGTCTCCCCTCTCTATCAGTCCCTGCAGCAGGATTAACCCCCAGTCTCCCCTCTCTATCAGTCCCTGCAGCAGGATTAAGCCCCAGTCTCCCCTCTCTATCAGTCCCTGCAGCAGGATTAACCCCCAGTCTCCCCTCTCTATCAGTCCCTGCAGCAGGATTAAGCCCCAGTCTCCCCTCTCTATCAGTCCCTGCAGCAGGATTAACCCCCAGTCTCCCCTCTCTATCAGTCCCTGCAGCAGGATTAACCCCCAGTCTCCCCTCTCTATCAATCCTTGCAGCAGAATTAACCCTAGGTCTCCCCTCTCTATCAGTCCCTGCAGCAGGATTAACCCTAGGTCTCCCCTCTCTATCAGTCCCTGCAGCAGGATTAAGCCCCAGTCTCCCCTCTCTATCAGTCCCTGCAGCAGGATTAACCCCCAGTCTCCCCTCTCTATCAGTCCCTGCAGCAGGATTAAGCCCCAGTCTCCGCTCTCTATCAGTCCCTGCAGCAGGATTAAGCCCCAGTCTCCGCTCTCTATCAGTCCCTGCAGCAGGATTAACCCTAGGTCTCCCCTCTCTATCAGTCCCTGCAGCAGGATTAACCCTCGGTCTCCCCTCTCTATCAGTCCCTGCAGCAGGATTAACCCCCAGTCTCCCCTCTCTATCAGTCCCTGCAGCAGGATTAAGCCCCAGTCTCCCCTCTCTATCAGTCCCTGCAGCAGGATTAACCCTCGGTCTCCCCTCTCTATCAGTCCCTGCAGCAGGATTAACCCCCAGTCTCCCCTCTCTATCAGTCCCTGCAGCAGGATTAAGCCCCAGTCTCCCCTCTCTATCAGTCCCTGCAGCAGGATTAACCCCCAGTCTCCCCCCTCTATCAGTCCCTGCAGCAGGATTAAGCCCCAGTCTCCCCTCTCTATCAGTCCCTGCAGCAGGATTAACCCCCAGTCTCCCCTCTCTATCAGTCCCTGCAGCAGGATTAACCCCCAGTCTCCCCTCTCTATCAGTCCCTGCAGCAGGATTAAGCCCCAGTCCCACAGACAGTACAGGAGGAGGAGGAGGGAAAATGACTTACCCAGTAGATGAGGCTGGAGATGTGAGTACAGGGGATGGGAATGTCAGGGACACAGTAGAAGGGAGTTACAGGGAGCAGAAGACAATTCCCAGTCTGTCTCTCAGTGAATCTCCTCAGCTCACAATGTATGGAAGGGCGGGAATTACTTAATCTCCGCCCAATCAAGATGACGCGGGACGTTACGAGTTATGATGAGACTTTTGGACCAATAAGATGTTTGTCAACTCCTACTTCAACGCGGCGCCATGTTGTTGGTGGGCAGATGATATTCCAGTACACAGGCCAGTGAGTCGGTGTGTGTTTATTTCCAGAGCCCGTTACTGCAGTTCTCTGGTGTTGCCTCCAATCCCACTATAGATCTATAGATTCATCTGATTAAATTTGAGGCGTGTCGGCTTTGTGCTGTTCTCTCACTGCATCAAATAAAAGCAAAGAGCCGCCAGTGAGAGGAGTCGGTGAGTGACAGACTGAGGGTCAGTGCGAGTAGAGATATTAGTGTGGCTACAACAAGCCGCTTCCCTCACACCGGCCCAGTAGTTTTGCCTTGCGCTGCCTGGGTATCTGTTAGGCGCGGGGAGAAGATTCCACCAATCGCATTGCGGTTGCCATGGCAACAAGCAGTTGTTACAGTGCCTGCACCAATCAGAGGCGCTCAATATGAAAGGGACGGGGCCATTGGTATTGGCGGGAGTCTGAGGCTCTCCCGTTAGTCACAAATGGCGTCTGGTGGGAAGTGGAGAAGGCGCTGGTGCGTCACTAGGGGGCTGTGATGTCACAGGAGGGGCATAATGGGGACATTAGTCTTTGTGGAGTGGGCTGGGCCTTGTCTTTTGGGGCAAATACCGGGCCCTGCTCTGGGCACAGACTGTGGCTCTTTCCAAAGGGGAAAAAAAGGAAGAGACAGGGGTGAGTAAAGCTGGGAGTAAGGAAGAGACAGGGGTGAGTAAAGCTGGGAGTAAGGAAGAGACAGGGGTGAGTAAAGCTGGGAGTAAGGAAGAGACAGGGGTGAGTAAAGCTGGGAGTAAGGAAGAGACAGGGGTGAGTAAAGCTGAGAGTAAGGAAGAGACAGGGGTGAGTAAAGCTGGGAGTAAGGAAGAGATGGGTGAGTAAAGCTGGGAGTAAGGAAGAGACAGGGGTGAGTAAAGCTGGGAGTAAGGAAGAGACAGGGGTGAGTAAAGCTGGGAGTAAGGAAGAGACAGGGGTGAGTAAAGCTGGGAGTAAGGAAGAGACAGGGGTGAGTAAAGCTGGGAGTAAGGAAGAGACAGGGGTGAGTAAAGCTGGGAGTAAGGAAGAGACAGGGGTGAGTAAAGCTGAGAGTAAGGAAGAGACAGGGGTGAGTAAAGCTGGAGTAAGGAAGAGACAGGGGTGAGTAAAGCTGGGAGTAAGGAAGAGATGGGTGAGTAAAGCTGGGAGTAAGGAAGAGACAGGGGTGAGTAAAGCTGGGAGTAAGGAAGAGACAGGGGTGAGTAAAGCTGGGAGTAAGGAAGAGACGGGTGAGTAAAGCTGAGAGTAAGGAAGAGACAGGGGTGAGTAAAGCTGGGAGTAAGGAAGAGACGGGTGAGAAAAGCTGGGAGTAAGGAAGAGACGGGTGAGTAAAGCTGGGAGTAAGGAAGAGACGGGTGAGTAAAGCTGGGAGTAAGGAAGAGACGGGTGAGAAAAGCTGGGAGTAAGGAAGAGACAGGGGTGAGTAAAGCTGGGAGTAAGGAGGAGACAGGGGTGAGTAAAGCTGTGTAAGGAAGAGAGAGTGAGTAAAGCTGGGAGTAAGGAAGAGACAGGGGTGAGTAAAGCTGGAGTAAGGAACTGCCTTGGTATCATGAGTGATGCACCTCCGTCCTCCCCATGAAGTGTCAGCATTCTGGTACAACCCACACACTCAGGACAATAAAGACACTTGCTCTCATTTCTCCTCAGAGATGTCAGTGTAGTAAGGGCGCTGCCATTTTTTTGGTGGCAATGTTTTCCACTTCACGGAGATATATTTATTAACAACATACCTCAAAATGAAATCCGTGTTTGCTGGAGACTGATACATAGAGTCTGTATTTACACCAATTTCCTCTGAAATGCTCCCTGTGTGTAAGTGTTAGTGTGACGCTCCTGTGTATCGTGTGAGGAGAGTGCGTTGTACTGAGGGAGTCACTCGAGCAATGAGTAGGCCACTGCCTGTGTCACATGTTACATCACTGATCACCAGACAAGGAGCATCATTACAGGCCTCCCATGTCCATTGATACTCCTGTTGTTAGTACACCGACCCTTCCTCCTATGGGGCCCAAGTGTTAGAGCTGGAGGTGGCCATTGAACGTCTCTATTTTTGCTGATGAGACTAAATTGTGCAGAACTATAAGTTCCAGGCAGGATGCTGCCACTTTGCAGAGGGATTGGACTAAATTGGAAAACCTTTCAATTAATTTATGACAATTTGCAATTGTTTTTTTATTTTTTACTTTTTTGTGGTTTTTGAGTTATTTTGAGTGTCCCAGTGCCAAAGGCAGCCAATCACGCCATTCACACTGCCCCCAAATGTTTTATACACAACTGTGCTATGCTTTGGATCAGCGGCTCTTCCCAAGCCTTCTCCACACTTTTTTACTCTTGCCATCATTCTGCTAGAGCTTCATCTTGGTTTCATATGTTCCAAACAATGTTTTTCCACAACTGTGCGGCTTTTTTAGATGTTTTTTAGCAAAGTCCAATGTAGCCTTTGTATTGTTGATGCTTATGAGTGGCTTGTACCTTGCAGTGCCCCCTCTGTATTTACTTTCATACAGTCTTCTCTTTATGGTAGACTTGGATATGGAGACTCTACCTCCTGGAGACTGTTGTTCACTTGTTTGGCTCTTGTCAAGGGCTTTCTCTTCCCCATGGAAATGATTCTGAGATCATCCACCACTGTTGTCTTCCGTGGACGTCCAGGTCTTTTTGTGTTGCTGAGTTCACCAGTGATTTCTTTCTTTCTCACCATGTACCTAAACTGGAGATTTTGCCGTCTCCTAATATTGGAGACATTTCTCGGATGGGTTTTTTCTGTTTTTGCAGCTTAAGGAGGACTTGTTTCACCTGCATGGAGAGCTCCTTTGTCCTCATGTTGTCTGTTCCACATACACCCCCCCCCTCAAATCAACTCCAGGGCTTTTATCTGCTTCATTGATAATGACATAACCAAGGAATTGCCCCACCTGCCCATGAAATAGACTCTTGACTCAATTGTGAGTCAACACTTTTGAGCCCCTGAAATGAAGTAATTGTGTAAAAAAAAAGGCTTTAGTTCGTCACATTTTTATCCAATCATTTTGTTCAACCCACTGAATTAAAGCTGAAAGTCTGTAGTTCAACTGCATCTGAGTTGTTTCATTTCAAATTCATTGTGGTCAGGTACAGAACCAAAACTAGAAAAAAGTTGTCTCTGAAAAAATATTTATGGACCTAACTGAATAACAGTTGGTTGGTAGGCACTGATTTGAATGAGAGGCCTAAATAGAAAGAGGAGTAATAAAAAGTAGCAATAACAATACATTTGTAGCCTTACAGAGCAGTTGTTTTTAGATGGGGTCAGTGACCCCCAGTTCAAAGCTTGTACAGCATCAGAAGAATACATTGAAACCTTGATAAGGATCTGGGGCTATTTGTGGAAAACAAGCCATGGAACTCTAGGCAGTGCCACTTAGTGGTTAAATTATGAGGGGAGACTGACAAAGTTGGGGTTGTTTTCTCTGGGAAAAAAGGCGCTTGTGAGGGGACATGATTAGACTTTACAAGTACATTAGAGGACATTATAGACAAATAGCAGGGGACCTTTTTACCCATAAAGAGAATCACGTACCAGAGGCCTCCCCTTCAGACTAGAGGAAAGAAGTTTCATTTAAAGGAACAGAGTAGGGGGTTCATCACAGTGAGGACAGTGAGGTTGGGAATGCACTGCCGGGTGATGATTCAGTTAATGACTATAGAGGACTTGGATGATTTCTTGGACAGACATAATACAAAGGCTATTGTGATACTAAACTCTATAGTTAGTATAGATATGGGTATATATCATTTATGTGACAGTAGGGAGGGGTCAGTGTGTATGGGGCTGGGTTTTCATTTGGAGGGGTTGGACTTGATGGACTTTGTCTTTTTTTTAACCAATTTAACTATGTAACTTTACACCAAATTGGCAGAGAATAAGGGATCCTCCATAGGCAGAACCCAAAATGGGCTCTCATTTTGGGAGGGGTAAGCAATGCACTGTTTGTGGTCCTGGGGGTTAATCCTGTTGGATGTACTAAATGTCATTTCAAAACTGTCACTTTAGTAAAGTGTATTACATCCTAAGCGAAGTTCCTGCCATGAGGTAAATAACAACCCATTGTGGGCAATTAAATTCTCTTATTCTCTGCTGATGTTTGGTGTGAATTTACATAGGGCACCTGTTGGTCAAAAATATTATCCCCAACCCTGGTAATAGTAGTTTTTTTAAAAAAAAAATTGCCCCCTCCAATGCTAGCCAACCCATTGAGAGGGAACTCCTGGTACGAGCGGCCATGTTGGGGCACACGCATGCATGTAATGAGTGGTGAACGCTGCAACTTGCTCATTAAGCACATGTGCGTGACGTCAGAAGCGCATTTGCTCCCTCCCGGTGTGGGCAAGAAAAACTACTTTTACCCCCAACTGGAGTGTGGTTCCATTAGCCTACACCTTTGGATATTTTTGACCAACATGTGTCCTTTAAATTGGGTTTAAAAACCCCTCCAAAAGAAACCTGACATTCATCCATACATACACTCACATGAACTCTATATACTCATATCTATCTATAGCAATACTCATGGCATGTATTTTACAGGTCAATACTCCAGTGCCTTGTGTTTAAAGCTGATACTGATCCACCATCTGCAATGTTGTTGGTGGGCTAGGCTTAGTTATGCGTGGTCTGTATTATTATTATTGAAGAAATGGATCAGGCTTCAGTTTGCAGACAGCAATCAAGGAACACGGTCCCTCAGGCAGTTCCATGAGAAGCTGGGGGGGCAGGAACAGGGGTGATACAAGGCTAGAACCATAGAGCAGATGAATCCCAGAGTGACAATGTAGTCTTGCACGTGCATCTCAACTACAGGGTGCCAGACACTCTTATCCTCCCATACAAACATATGCCAACAAGTATGGCCCAACATAAGATATATAGGAGGCTCACAAACCTGAAGATTCTGCAGTTGAAGCCAAAAGAGAGAGAAGTAGTGGGATAACCAGTAGGCCTGCAGGTCCCACTAACATGCTTCCTATAGAGGAGGGTCATCAGGCAAACTCTTCATTAGGTTCCCCCTGCTCATGACCACCTAAGCCTCCACCAATGAAAAAGCACAGGGGGAGGCGGGGATTGGTGTCTTCCCCTGTATGACATCACCTCTGATGCCACCACATGGGATAGGGCAATACAGGTTCTGAAGCCCCTTCGGAACATCAAGCCGGGTTGAGCCAAGGATGAAAAAGGGCAAGTTTGGAAAGTTTCAGCCTGTGTATCACGGGAGAAAAGCACAAGAAGGCAAATGGAACATTAGGGCTGGTTAGGGTTCTCTAGTGGTTTACGCAGAGAGTAGGGCACACAAGGAACTTGGGCAAGAGCTGGAGCTCCCACTAGAGGCCACAGTAGCAAACAGCAGGACATCAGCTCCAAGGTTGAGTTGCAATTTACAGATACAACACTCACATTTATAGCAGATCTACTTCATTTATTGATATCTCTAAGCACCAACATATATTGTAGAGTCGTACAACCAGAGCAGGGCCTATATAGTACAATCAAGTACAGTCCCAAATGAGTGGTATACAGGCCCCTGCTCACCAGAGCTTACAATCTAGGACTGAATTCAGTCTAATATAGAAATGTCTAATCTAATAGAGTTAACAGTTATGCCTTCCATGACAAGTTCTGGAAGTGTTAGCGCTGTGCCACAGGGGATGCCAAAACTCAATGGGTTTCAGCAAGTGCCATGATTAGCCCAATGGAAAAAACGAGCCAATGGGAAGTGAGCCTGGTCAAACATTTGTAGTGCACGCCATGATCCCTTATCAAGTGCAATATGTTGGCCACTTACCCACTTGCACGTCAGTGTTGGTCCGCTATGAGTCTGCCTAAAGCCGGCCATACGTGTTGACTTCAACAAACAAGTGGGTCTCTGCCCGATTTGGCTATCAATGCTCTGAGCCAGATGGGCCTGATCCAATCGTTAGGCTATGGGCCAGTAATTAGATCAAAATGGCGGCCCAAAGAGACCCAGTTGATAAGGAGTCTACTGTCTGTTGAGTCTGCCTAAAGCCGGCCATACGTGTTGGCTTCAACAAACAAGTGGGTCTCTGGCCGATTTGGTTACCAATGCTGTGAGCCAGATGGGCTTGATCCAATCGCTAGGCTATGACCAGTGATCAGATCATTAATGGCGGTCCACAGAGACCCAGTTGATAAGGCGTCTACGGTCTGATGGGTTCTTCCCAACAGGATTTACATACCTGCCCATTAGATATCTTCCTATCAGGGGATATGGGTTGACCAGGCCACTTTGAGGTATTTTAAGGGGAAATATTATTTAAAGATGTAACATTTAAAGGGATACTGTCGTGGGAAAACATGTTTTTTTCAAAACACATCAGTTAATAGTGCTACGCCAGCAGAATTCTGCACTGAAATCCAATTCTCAAAAGAGCAAACAGTTTTGTTATATTCAATTTTGAAATCTGACATGGGGCTAGACATATTGTCAATTTCCTAGCTGCCCCAAGTCATGTGACTTGTGCCTGCACTTTAGGATAGAACTACTTTCTGGCAGGCTGTTAAGTCTCCTACCTAATGTAACTGAATCAGTCTCAGTGGACCTGGATTTTACTATTGACTGTTGTTCTTAGACCTACCAGGCAGCTGTTATCTTGTGTTAGGGAGCTGCTATCTGGTTACCTTCCCATTGTTCTGTTGTTTGGCTGCTGGGCGGGGGTGATATCACTCCAACTTGCAGTACAGCAGTAAAGAGTAACTGATGTTTATCAGAGCACAAGTCACATGACTGGGCAGCTGGGAAACTGACAATAGGTCTAGCCCCATGTTAGATATCAAAATTGAATATAAAAAATCTGTTTGCTCTTTTGAGAATTGGATTTCATCTCTTCCATATCTATATCTATCTTGGAGTTTGGGCAGATGGGGGGAAACAAGTGCCACAGGTGTCACATCAGTAGTACATGAATGGCCAAGCTGATCAATCGTCCACATAATCCCACCTAAATCTGACCTTCCAGTACCCAGATATTCCAAGGTGACAGGGGCCTGGAGGTATGGCAGCTAAAGCTCAGCTTCCAGGCATCACATGAAATCCTCCTTTTGAGGGCAAAGTTTGGCCAGCCTCCCATAGCTTGCAGCAAGGTTACAGAAACGTTGCTTTAACCGACTTTCAGCACAATTCCAAGTGACCCCCAGGCTGGTCTTCCAGGGTAGAGTAAATAACAGCTCTCCTTAAATTTCACCCTCATTGGACTTCATGCTGTGCCCCAAGCCACTTCTTCCTGGCAACCACTGATGCAGGGTTTAATTAAAGGGTAACTTAAGGCTTCAGCTAACTAATGTTCCTCATGACATAGATATTATCTTGTGGTGGGCTAATGTTGTGTCCATACAACAGCTCTGACAATGCAACTCCACCGCCCTGTAAGTATCAGGGAATTACCAACACACAAGGACCTTATGCCTCTACCCAACTATTAATATATATAAGCAATACTGTCACCAAATCCCAACAGAGCACGAGTTGACTCACACAAGGTGGATCAGCACCCTCCGACCCATGGCAGCTGGCAGTTCTTGATTGGCCAAAACAAAAAATCTTATTCTTTAGTATCGACTGACTTTCATGAACGGTTCCCTACCACCTTGGCACAGTGTGATCTCTTTCCCATTTAAACATAATAGATTTAAAGCCTTCATTAATTCATCATTTGCATGGCTAGCATTAAAGGCACCTTACCCATATACATACAAATGGGGGTGTGGCTAGGTATTCGTAAAGAAATAAAATACATACATTAGTATGACAAGTGGGTGGAGTTTACAATACACCTATCAGTTTTAAGAACAAAACCTACAGAAGAAGCTGCTCATAGATAGAAAGTCCCATCTAGAGGCAGACATCAGGAGAAGAGCTTTAATGTCCTCTATCCAATAGATGAAGAAAACAACATTTGCTTACGTGGGGGGTAAAAGAAAAACATGGCGGGATTGAACAGTTGATGAGCTCTATGCTTCCTATACCAGTGCCTTATAAAGGCAACTCTCCGATGAGACATGTGCAGCTTTTATCTCACACTTAACGCAAGTGGGTTTTTTGGTGTCCTTGAAGGTGCTCTTTTGAGAGAAGCATTTCCCACACTCCGTACACCTGAAAGGTTTCTCCCTGTGTGAATTTTTTGGTGCCGGTCGAGGTGCCCTTCTGGGAGAAACTTTTGCTGCATGTTGCGCATGTGAATGGTTTCTCCCTGTTGTGAATGGTCTGGTGCCTCTGCAGGCTGCTCTTTAAACTGAAACCCTTCCACACTCTGTGCATATGAAGGTTTTAGCCCGTATGCCTGTTCATGTGCCTCAGGAGCAGGTACTTTTGAGAAAACCTTTCCCAGCATTCAGTGCATGCAAACGGCCTGTCGTCACTATGAATCCGCTCGTGCGCCAGGAGACTGCTCTTCTGATAGAAGCTTTTGCCACATTCAGCGCATATGAACGGTTTCTCTCCTGTGTGAGTCCTTCTGTGAGACTGAAGAAGATTTTTCCGGGAGAAGCTTTTGCCACACTCTGTGCAGGTGAATGGTTTCTCCCCGGTGTGAATTTTCTCATGATTAAGAAGTTCGTTCTTTGTAGAGAAGCATTTCCGCACTCCATGCACCAAAGGGTTTCAGGCCCGTGTGCAGCTTCTGGTGGCTGAGGAGGTTGCTCTTCTGACAGAACCGTTTCCCACATTCTTTACAGGCAAACGGCCTCTCTCCGAGTGTGAATTTTTGGTGTTTATGAAAGTTGCTCCTGTTGGAGAAGCTTTTCCACATTCCACACAAGTGAATGGTTCTCCCCCGTATGAATCCTCTTGTGCGTCAAAGGTCATTCTTTTGGCAAAAGTTTTTCCCACAGTCGACGCAGGTAAATGGTTTCTCCCCTGTGTGGATTTTCTGGTGCGTAAGGAGACTGCTATTTCCGGAGAAGCCCTTACCGCACATTTGTACACGAGAAAGGTTTATCCCCGGCGTGAATGCCTGGTGTCTTTGGAGAGTGCTCCTTAAATTAAACACCTTCTCACATTCTGTACAAGAGAAGCGTTTCACGCCGGTGTGAATATTCATGTGAATCAGAAGCTGGTACTTCTGGGGAAATCGCTTCCAACATTCTGTGCAGGTGAAGGGTTTCTCCCCGGTGTGAATCCTCATGTGTGATATAAGGTTGCTCTTTATGGAAAACCTTCTGCCGCATTCCACGCATGCGAATGGCTTCTCCCCCGTGTGAATCCTCTTGTGCGCCAGGAGATTGTTCTTCTGAGAGAAGCTCTTCCGCATTCCGTACAGGTGAAGGGTTTCTCCCCGGTGTGAACCTTATAATGTTTGCGAAGTTCATTCTTTATGGGGAAACATTTGCCACATTCCCTGCATTTGAAAACTCTCTCGCCGGAGTGGATTTTGATGTGATTTTGGAGGCTGCTCCTGAAAGCGAAGCTTCTCCCACATTCTCTGCATATGAAGAGCTTCTCCCCGGTGTGAATCCTCTTGGATCTCTTAAAGCTGGTTTTCTGACCAATGTTTTTCCCATGATCATACGGCCAAAAGGTTTCAACCCTGAGTGAATTCTCTGTGTTTTGTGCAGTGGGTTCTCTATATATAAAGTTTTACTGCATTCCGTATCCAAAGAACTAGCAGGACCACTGTACTCCGGAACCTCTGAATTCCAGTGTCCGAGCCATGTTTTGGAAATGTCCCATGTCAGTTCACCATTCAACGATTGATCTGATAAAAGAAACAAATATTAACAGGGAGCTAAACACGGCATGGATCTAAAGGCATCATACACGGGCCAACAGCATATGTTATCCAGACCAGTCGGTCTGTGGTTTGTGAGAATGAGAACCTATGATGGACCGGACCTGACTCTGTATGGAAATATTCTAATGATCCAATAGGAACAGCCTGGGAACTTTGCACAAACTGTTTTCTTGGTGCTTGAGGCCAGTGTTAGAGTTAATTAACAACTTACCCCCATAAGTGAGTGACCCTCTAGAGATTTCAGTTGAGTTCAAAAGATCCTCAGGTCCAATTCTTCTTCCTTTATCTTTATCTGTAATATTTCAGGTTGTGTCTCTGGGAAGCTTGGAGTAAGGAGAGAGACAGGGGTGAGTAAAGCTGGGAGTAAGGAAGAGACAGGGGTGAGTAAAGCTGGGAGTTAAGGAAGAGACAGGGGTGAGTAAAGCTGGGAGTAAGGAAGAGACAGGGGTGAGTAAAGCTGGGAGTAAGGAAGAGACAGGGGTGAGTAAAGCTGGGAGTAAGGAAGAGACAGGGGTGAGTAAAGCTGGGAGTAAGGATTTGACGTTACTCACCGGCCCCAGAAACGGGATCCATTTCCCTCTTTATTGTGTCCAGAGGATCCTCAGTGTCCGGCTCTTCATTCTCCCATTTCCCCTCTAACCTCCTTGTTTCCATCTCTGGAGAACCTGACAGCAAGGAACACAAACCCACCATATAAAGCTGCCTGTGGGGATCCCCCCTCTCATATCACTACAATAAATACATGTTGTACTGGACCAGTTTATCCCCAGTCCCACAGTCACCCCTCTCTATCAGTCCCTGCAGCAGGATTAACCCCCAGTCTCCCCTCTCTATCAGTCCCTGCAGCAGATTAACCCCCAGTCTCCCCTCTCTATCAGTCCCTGCAGCAGATTAACCCCCAGTCTCCCCCTCTCTATCAGTCCCTGCAGCAGGATTAACCCCATCTCCCCTCTCTATCAGTCCCTGCAGCAGGATTAACCCCCAGTCTCCCCTCTCTATCAGTCCCTGCAGCAGGATTAACCCCCAGTCTCCCCTCTCTATCAGTCCCTGCAGCAGGATTAACCTCCTGTCTCCCCTCTCTATCAGTCCATGCAGCAGGATTAACCCCAGTCTCCCCTCTCTATCAGTCCCTGCAGCAGGATTAACCCCCAGTCTCCCCTCTCTATCAGTCCCTGCAGCAGGATTAACCCCCAGTCTCCCCTCTCTATCAGTCCCTGCAGCAGGATTAACCCCCAGTCTCCCTCTCTATCAGTCCCTGCAGCAGGATTAAGCCCCAGTCCACAGACAGTACAGGAGGAGGAGGAGGAGGGAAAATGACTTACCCAGTAGATGAGGCTGGAGATGTGAGTACAGGGGATGGGAATGTCAGGGACACAGTAGAAAGGAGTTACAGGAGCGAGCAGCAGGGACAATTCCCAGTCTGTCCCTCAGTGAGTCCCCTATCCGGCCAGTGTAGGGAGGGAGCAAGTAAAATGATATATCAGACCCTCCCCCTAGGGAAGTCACCTCCGTCCTCACCAGATGATGTTGAAGACTTCAGGCCCCGCCCTCTGACTGAAGGCCAATGAAACGGACTTCCCTTGTGAGCGCCGAGAGCCTGCGTAAGTGCCATTTTATTTGTGTGGCGGATTTGCCATTTCCAAGTTGTAGAAGCAAAGAAACCGACAAGTTTGTGGAAGCGGCGTGTGTCTTTACAAATTACAATAAAGCCGTATGATCCCTGACCTGGGCTACCAGCTTCTCTCGGCTAAACCTCTGGCCGGCCATTCCCTGCACATTAACTGAATTACACAACGTTTTGTTCCTTTAAATATAACTGCCAACATTCTGGTAATAAAAGAGGGACAATAAAGTTGCCACATCCACCTAATTACCATGTTCATTTTACAGAATTTGGCAGGTTATGAAAATTTGAACATATTCTGTGTTTTTTCCAGTTATTACAGTTTTGCTAATGAAGGTGAATTGCCCTTTAAGCTGTGAGTCTTCTCCCAAGGGACCTGTTATCTTATATTGTTACAATTACTTATTTGCTTAGCTAGAAATTGTTACAAATGTATCTTATCTGCTGCTCTGGCTGTTCTGGGCTCTCTGCCAAAAGCCATTAAGTTAGAAACTTTGTTTCTTTTTCTGCCTGTTCAGTGCAGAGAAAGTTGGGACTTTTTAGAAAAAACACGGGACTGCAGGTTGAGCTGTCAAAAGTGGGACTGTCCCTCTAAAAACGGGACAGTTGGGAGGTATTCTTTAAAGGGATACTGTCATGGGAAAACATGTTTTTTCAAAACACATCAGTTAATAGTGCTGCTCCAGCAGAATTCTGCACTGAAATCCATTTCTCAAAAGAGCAAACAGATTTTTTTATATTCAAAGAGGATTTTATTTATTTATTTTTTAAAATTTATATTTAAAGGTATAAGACTAGGCAAGTAGAAAAGCTAATTATGGAGCCTTTACTGGAGGCTTGTGTTATGGCAACAGCAGGGCTTGCTTTACGGCAGTGGCACGGAAGTCCCAGTAATGGCTGGAATGAGCTGTGCTTTGAAACTAGTGCCTAATACTTTATTACATGGAGTGAAGCCTCCCCAGGATTCTTCTGCTTTGGATTTAAAGGACAAGTAAATGTTTAAGTGAAAGTAAAATTGATGAGGCGGCTAATCTAAAATACATACATACTAACATTACATGTATCCCATAATATCTTGCAATAACAAATAAATAAATAATGAATGTACATTACAAAAGTGATTAGAATAGCCCCCTCATCAATTGTACGTTCACTTATTTTAAAGGTTTACTTATCCTTTAAACATTTGTGTTACATATGATGATTTATCTTTCATTCTCAGACTCATTACAAATCAGAAAATTATTTGTTTTTTTTTACCGAAAGCTCATCTCTCCGTAGCCGGACTCATCTCTCTGTCTCTGTGCAAAAATTGCCCCCGAAACTTCATGAAACCCCCAAAAATACCACGTTCCAATATTTGGCAGGTCATGAAATTCTGAACTCATTTCTGGGAGTTTAGTGAAGTGTTTTATCTGTTACTACAGTTTTGCTTATTTAGCTGAAATTGCCCTTTAAGCTCTGAGTCTGAGTTTCCCCAAGAGACTTGGTATCTTAGATAGTTACAATTGTTTCTTTTGCTAATCTTATATTGTTACAAAAGGATCTAAGTGCACCTGCCACATATGCTGGTCTCTCTGGCAAAAGCCAATTAAGTTTAGAAACATTGCATCTTTCTTTGGCTTTTCAGTGCAGGAAATCAAAGAGAAAATCAGGACATTTCAGTAACAATCCGGGAATGTGGGTTGAACTGTAAAAAAATCGGGACTGTCCCACCGATGACGGAACATTTGGGAGGGATGCCTTTGGTTCATGCCAGAGCTGAATGGTGCAACAAGCTGACAGTTATTTCAGTCCTCTCTCTGTCTGACCACGGGAAGGAGAGCAGCACCTACGTGAGTAATGGGACCTTCTACTGTCATTTCACTAAGCTGCCAGCAGGGGAGCCGTGGGTAACCAGGAAGTTAATGCAATAAACACACATTCATTCTGCTCATTCTGATAACAACAAACAGATATTTCTATTTCATTTATATCATTTGTTTTGGTTTTTGTCCTTATTACCGCTAGCCA
This sequence comes from Xenopus petersii, assembly GCA_038501925.1. Lineage (NCBI taxonomy): Eukaryota > Metazoa > Chordata > Amphibia > Anura > Pipidae > Xenopus > Xenopus petersii. The sequence continues at coordinate 2,218,355 of CM076683.1, forward strand.
GGAGAGTTTGCTAGTGATCTCTGTATAAACAAGCCCCTCGCTTCTTTCAGCTGCTGCCTGTGTCTCAGGTTTACAGATAAGGAGGAGTTTATGATACAGTGGTTTATCTGAAGAACATGGCTCTGAATAATAATGAAGTCAGAGACAATAGAGACTTTGAGGCATATTCGAATTTGAATTGAAATTCAAATTCAGAAAGACCAACCGAATTAAGTCGAAGGTTTTTCGATAGGTTCATATTTGCCGTATCGAAGGTCAATTGCCGAATTCGAAGGAATTGCGCATTTTTCCCAAAAAACCTTTGATTTTTCAAAGTCCACCACTTGACTCCAATAGGTTCTAGGAGGTCCCCTATAGGCTAAAACAGCAATTTGGCAGGTCTTAGATAGCAAATGGTCGAAATCAAATTTTTAAAGATACAGCACATGATAAATTTCGATTTCGATTTCAAATTTTTTATTTTTTTTCAGATTCAAATCGAATTCCCTAGTCCCTAGTACACAAAAAATAACTCGAAATTCAAATTTTTTTCCTTCGAAAATTCCCCTCGACCTTTGATAAATCTGCCCCTTTATGCTTCACACATTGCCTCATTTAGCACAAGAATGAACTCAGTCCATAGATATTCCACGTAATAAAGGAAGTGGCTACTAAACCCGTGATCAGCGTGCCATCAGACTTCCTGCTGCCCAAAGCAGGTTGGACCAATATTTAAAGGGACAGGACACCCCCTTGAACAGTGAAATGAACGGTGATTGTAGATGAAAGGAAGATGAGCCGCTTGTGCAACATAAGTGCAATGAATATGGATTGTCTGCTATGTGCAGAGATGTATGAAGTTACAGTTCAGCAGGTACTTCAGCTGGAGAGCTGGGTTTTGTGCATGTTGAAAGTTCTATTTATTTGTGCTACAAGTGTGTAAGTCCAACAGAACCAGTGTCTCACATGCCTTCAGCTCTGCTCCTTGTAACCTGCACAGGACTGAGTACAATCTGCCCACCACAAACATGGCCGCCCCCCTGTCTATCAGTGTCAGCTTTCAGTTTCCTCCCATTGGTCTGTGAGGAGAGAGATAAAAAGACCAGAGCCCCTTCCTGTATGTCTCCAGATGAGCAGATCTCTCCCCCATATGCCAACTTGAGGAGGTCGATATCAGGCTGATCATGGGCCCTAGGGATCAGAATTGAGGCAACACGGGTGATCGGATTGTGGGATCTCATCATCAAACAGATGCGCCCGTGATCCAACGGGATTTTTAACCCTGTCCAATTGACTTTCAGACAGATATCAATTGGGGAAGCCCGTCATAGGGCCCCACACACAGGCCAATAAGCTGGGACTTGGTCTGTCGGCAGGTTTATTCAGCCCATATCTGTCTCTTCCTTACTCCCAGCTTTACTCACCCCTGTCTCTTCCTTACTCCCAGCTTTACTCACCCCTGTCTCTTCCTTACTCCCAGCTTTACTCACCCCTGCCTCTTGCTTACTCCCAGCTTTACTCACCCCTGTCTCTTCCTTACTCCCAGCTTTACTCACCCCTGTCTCTTCCTTACTCCCAGCTTTACTCACCCCTGTCTCTTCCTTACTCCCAGCTTTACTCACCCCTGTCTCTTCCTTACTCCCAGCTTTACTCACCCCTGTCTCTTTTCTTACTCCCAGCTTTACTCACCCCTGTCTCTTCCTTACTCTCAGCTTTACTCACCCCTGTCTCTTTTCTTACTCCCAGCTTTACTCACCCCTGTCTCTTCCTTACTCCCAGCTTTACTCACCCCTGTCTCTTCCTTACTCCCAGCTTTACTCACCCCTGTCTCTTTCTTACTACTAGCTTTACTCACCCCTGTCTCTTCCTTACTCCCAGCTTTACTCACCCCTGTCTCTTCCTTACTCCCAGCTTTACTCACCCCTGTCTCTTTCTTACTACCAGCTTTACTCACCCCTGTCTCTTCCTTACTCCCAGCTTTACTCGCCCGTCTCTTCCTTACTCCCAGCTTTACTCCCCCCTGTCTCTTCCTTACTCCCAGCTTTACTCACCCCTGTCTCTTCCTTACTCCCAGCTTTACTCACCCCTGTCTCTTCCTTACTGGCAGCTTTACTCCCCCCTGTCTCTTCCTTACTCCCAGCTTTACTCGCCCCTGTCTCTTCCTTACTCCCAGCTTTACTCGCCCCTGTCTCTTCCTTACTCCCAGCTTTACTCACCCCTGTCTCTTCCTTACTCCCGGCTTTACTCGCCCCTGTCTCTTCCTTACTCCCGGCTTTACTCGCCCGTCTCTTCCTTACTCCCGGCTTTACTCACCCCTGTCTCTTCCTTACTCCCGGCTTTACTCACCCCTGTCTCTTCCTTACTCCCAGCTTTACTCGCCCCTGTCTCTTCCTTACTCCCGGCTTTACTCGCCCCTGTCTCTTCCTTACTCCCGGCTTTACTCGCCCCTGTCTCTTCCTTACTCCCGGCTTTACTCGCCCCTGTCTCTTCCTTACTCCCGGCTTTACTCGCCCCTGTCTCTTCCTTACTCCCAGCTTTACTCACTCCTGTCTCTTCCTTACTCCCAGCTTTACTCGCCCCTGTCTCTTCCTTACTCCCAGCTTTACTCGCCCCTGTCTCTTCCTTACTCCCAGCTTTACTCACCCCTGTCTCTTCCTTACTCCCAGCTTTACTCACCCCTGTCTCTTCCTTACTCCCAGCTTTACTCACCCCATAGCTCATAACAAGGTGACAGATATAAAGAAACATGTGAATGTGAATAAAACATAAATAGGAACTGGGAGGAATAATCAGTAGAACAGTAACATGTGGATCCATATTTCAGTCTCTTTGTCTCAGCGCTCTGTCAATTAGCTTTTTTTTTTATTTCTGCAGCTTTATTACTAACAGAGCGACTGAACAAAAGCAGCGAACTTCCGCCCACCGCTATAATGGCGGCCGCAGCCAAGACCTGTGACGTTTCCCGGAGCTGAAACAATGGCTCTTTTAGTCAGACAGCGCGCGTAGGCTGAAACTCTAACTGACTCCAATCATACTAACTATGAGAAGATTGCCATTAGTGAGTGTGGGTTATTTAAGCGTCTGTCTATTAAGTTATTCTCAATGTCTGTCTCTTTATTGCCAACAATGCAGAACTGATCAAATGGGCAAGTTCCGCCCACCAGTAAGATGGCACTTCCCCATCTCTACCAATGACATTTCTGAAGTAAAAACGGCCATTTTATTGGACCAGAGTGCGTGGGCTGCGCCAATACCGACCTACATCATCTGGGCGACTCCACTGTTACACCCGGGGGCGGGACTCATTCATTCTTGTGCCTCCCCCAGTCACAGTACGGAGAGAACCGAGATGTGACTCACTGGGAATTGTCCCCTGCTGCTCCCTGTAACTCCCTTCTACTGTGTCCCTGACATTCCCATCCCCTGTACTCACATCTCCAGCCTCATCTACTGGGTAAGTCATTTTCCCTCCTCCTCCTCCTCCTCCTCCTCCTGTACTGTCTGTGGGACTGGGGCTTAATCCTGCTGCAGGGACTGATAGAGAGGGGAGACTGGGGGTTAATCCTGCTGCAGGGACTGATAGAGAGGGGAGACTGGGGGTTAATCCTGCTGCAGGGACTGATAGAGAGGGGAGACTGGGGGTTAATCCTGCTGCAGGGACTGATAGAGAGGGGAGACTGGGGGTTAATCCTGCTGCAGGGACTGATAGAGAGGGGAGACTGGGGGTTAATCCTGCTGCAGGGACTGATAGAGAGGGGAGACTGGGGGTTAATCCTGCTGCAGGGACTGATACAGAGGGGAGACTGGGGGTTAATCCTACTGCAGGGACTGATAGAGAGGGGAGACTGGGGGTTAATCCTGCTGCAGGGACTGATACAGAGGGGAGACTGGGGGTTAATCCTGCTGCAGGGACTGATAGAGAGGGGAGACTGGGGCTTAATCCTGCTGCAGTGACTGATAGAGAGGGGAGACTGGGGGTTAATCCTGCTGCAGGGACTGATAGAGAGGGGAGACTGGGGGTTAATCCTGCTGCAGGGACTGATAGAGAGGGGAGACTGGGAGTTAATCCTGCTGCAGGGACTGATACAGAGGGGAGACTGGGGGTTAATCCTACTGCAGGGACTGATAGAGAGGGGAGACTGGGGGTTAATCCTGCTGCAGGGACTGATAGAGAGGGGAGACTGGGGCTTAATCCTGCTGCAGTGACTGATAGAGAGGGGAGACTGGGGGTTAATCCTGCTGCAGGGACTGATAGAGAGGGGAGACTGGGGGTTAATCCTGCTGCAGGGACTGATAGAGAGGGGAGACTGGGAGTTAATCCTGCTGCAGGGACTGATACAGAGGGGAGACTGGGGGTTAATCCTACTGCAGGGACTGATAGAGAGGGGAGACTGGGGGTTAATCCTGCTGCAGGGACTGATAGAGAGGGGAGACTGGGGCTTAATCCTGCTGCAGTGACTGATAGAGAGGGGAGACTGGGGGTTAATCCTGCTGCAGGGACTGATAGAGAGGGGAGACTGGGGCTTAATCCTGCTGCAGTGACTGATAGAGAGGGGAGACTGGGGGTTAATCCTGCTGCAGGGACTGATACAGAGGGGAGACTGGGGGTTAATCCTGCTGCAGGGACTGATACAGAGGGGAGACTGGGGGTTAATCCTGCTGCAGTGACTGATACAGAGGGGAGACTGGGGCTTAATCCTGCTGCAGTGACTGATAGAGAGGGGAGACTGGGGGTTAATCCTGCTGCAGTGACTGATAGAGAGGGGAGACTGGGGTTAATCCTGCTGCAGGGACTGATAGAGAGGGGAGACTGGGGGTTAATCCTGCTGCAGGGACTGATAGAGAGGGGAGACTGGGGGTTAATCCTGCTGCAGGGACTGATAGAGAGGGGAGACTGGGGGTTAATCCTGCTGCAGTGACCGATAGAGAGGGGAGACTGGGGCTTAATCCTGCTGCAGTGACTGATACAGAGGGGAGACTGGGGCTTAATCCTGCTGCAGTGACTGATAGAGAGGGGAGACTGGGGGTTAATCCTGCTGCAGGGACTGATAGAGAGGGGAGACTGGGGCTTAATCCTGCTGCAGGGACTGATAGAGAGGGGAGACTGGGGGTTAATCCTGCTGCAGGGACTGATAGAGAGGGGAGACTGGGGCTTAATCCTGCTGCAGGGACTGATAGAGAGGGGAGACTGGGGGTTAATCCTGCTGCAGGGACTGATAGAGAGGGGAGACTGGGGCTTAATCCTGCTGCAGGGACTGATAGAGAGGGGAGACTGGGGGTTAATCCTGCTGCAGGGACTGATAGAGAGGGGAGACTGGGGTTAATCCTGCTGCAGGGACTGATAGAGAGGGGAGACTGGGGGACTGGTGATTAGGAGAGGACACAGTATGTAAATCAGCAGGTCCCTGTATATTACAACAGTTGCTGTTTGTTTATCTCATCCCTGTGATTTATTTTGTTCTGAATTTGTTATTCTGCATTTCTCTAATCTCCTCCCTTCTATGTCTGTACATGGGACACTTAATTTGTGTGATTGTTGCAGTTACACACAGTGAATAAATGTTGAGCTGTATATAGAGGTAAATAATATATATAGGGATATACAGAACTACATCTCACCTGCTCAGGCCCCACATTCCCCCTCCATAACTGACTTTATTCATATGATTTGATGCTGTTGCTCTTTCATTTCTGGTTTGATTCTCACTGATTTCTTCTCTCCTTTTCCCAATTTTACTTTCCTTCAATTTCCATCGTCTCTGTCTGTTCTTCTCTATATTTGGCAGCTAGTGTTACTATCACATCTCTCTAGAACCGCTCCCCATATCATTTCTGCTTCATTATTTTTTCCCAAAATGTTTCCCCTTCACTTTTTCTGCTTCTAAAGTTTCTCACTTTTACTCTCCACCCGTCTACCCACCCTCTAATTTACTCTCCGCCCTCTCCTTTACTCTCCGCCCTTCTACCCGCCCTCTCTTTTACTCTCTGTCCTTCTACCTGCCCTCTCTTTTACTCTCCGCCCTTCTAACCCGCCCTCTCCTTTACTCTCTGCCCTTCTACCCGCCCTCTCCTTTACTCTCTGCCCTTCTACCCGCCCTCTCCTTTACTCTCCGCCCTCTCCTTTACTCTCCGCCCTCCCTTTTACTCTCCGCCCTCTCCTTTACTCTCCGCCCTCTCCTTTACTCTCTGCCCTTTCCTTTACTCTCCACCCTTCTACCCGCCCTCTCCTTTACTCTCCGCCCTTCTACCCGCCCATGTCTTGTACTCTCCGCCCTGTTACCCGCCCCTCTTTTTTACTCTCCGCCCTTCTACCTGCCCTCTCCTTTACTCTCTGCCCTTCTACCCACCCTCTCTTTTTCTCTCCGCCCTTCTACCCACCCTCTCTTACTCTCCGCCCCTTCTACCCACCCTCTCCTTCACTCTCCGCCCTTCTACCCCACCCTCACTTTTACTCTCCGCCCTTCTACCCGCCCCTCTCTTTTACTCTCTGCCCTTCTACCCGCCCCTCTCTTTTACTCTCCATCCTTCTACCCGCCCTCTCTTTTTCTCTCCGCCCTTCTACCCGCCCTCTCTTCTACTCTCTGCCCTTCTACCCCGAGGGGAAGTTTTTTTTAGTAGATTAAGGCACAAAATGTCTCAATGTCCTAAATATATTGATGAGTGCAGACCTCTCGTATTTATTCATTTTGTTATCACACCCTCCTTGCACCCCCACTAATTTAGTGGTGAGCACAACTTTCCCTTTTATTTTGCTATAATCCAACATCACATGCAGTTAATGTTTCTTTTTTTTTCTAAGCACTTGAGTTTGTCCTTCTGCTGTTTCCCACAGACACCACAGTCCTGATGGATCTCAGTCACTTCTGATACACAGTGTGGGGCCCTCCTATCTGTGCACAGGGGCCCCTTTCCCAACATGGAGTCACACGTGTCCTGTAAGTACATCTTTATCTGGGTGGGAAATGGCACCTTGTGACCCCCAAACTGCCCTATTGGTTTCCCTTATTGGATAAACTGGTCCCAGTACAACATGTATTTATTGTAGTGATATGAGAGGGGGGATCCCCACAGGCAGCTTTATATGGTGGGTTTGTGTTCCTTGCTGTCAGGTTCTCCAGACACCGAATCACTAAGGTTAGAGGTGAAATCAGAAAATGAAGAGTCGGACACTGAGGATAATCAGTCGCCATTAAAAGATGAAGAGGATTCAGCACCAGAGGCAGGTGAGTAACATTTCTTTATTAAAGGATAAGTAAAACTTTAAAATAAGTGAATGTAAAATTGATGAGGGGGCTATTCTAAGCACTTTTGTAATGTACATTCATTATTTATTTATGTTTAATTCCAAGATATTAAGGGATACATGTAGTGTTAATATGAATGAATTGTGTTACAACAGCGCCACCTGCTGGTCAGTTTCCCACCAGTCTGACCAGCAAGTAGTCAAGGAAGTTGTCAGGAGAAAGAAAGAGGCTGATGTTCTTCTGCTTAGGAAAACAATTAGAAACCTTTCTCAGGTTCTCTAGGGGACATTCAGGGTTAAGGTCACGTCCCAGTAACCCACAGAGGGAACAAATCTCCAGCTATTCCCAGTATGGTGGGCAGGTGACAGTTGCAGGTTGTTTCTCTGGGGGCAGAGGATGATGATGGGGCAGTATTTGTGGGCGGGGCTTGGGCTGGGTACAGCTGAGACTCATTAGGTGCAGACGAATGAGCAGCTTCTGTTTCTAAAGAAAGACTTGCCCAAATCCCCTATAAAGCCTGTATGAAGTATTTCCCAGCTTTACTCGCTTTACTCGCCCCTGTCTCCTCCTTACTCCCAGCTTTACTCGCCCCTGTCTCCTCCTTACTCCCAGCTTTACTCACCCCTGTCTCTTCCTTACTCCCAGCTTTACTCCCCCTGTCTCTTCCTTACTCCCAGCTTTATTCACCCCTGTCTCTTCCTTACTCCCAGCTTTACTCACCCCTGTCTCTTCCTTACTCCCAGCTTTACTCACCCCTGTCTCTTCCTTACTCCCAGCTTTACTCACCCCTGTCTCTTCCTTACTCCCAGCTTTACTCCCCCCTGTCTCTTCCTTACTCCCAGCTTTACTCACCCCTGTCTCTTCCTTACTCCCAGCTTTACTCACCCCTGTCTCTTCCTTACTGGCAGATTCTTCAGAGGAGGAACCAGAAATACTGAAGATAAAAATAAAGGAGGAAGAACCAGATTACGAATATGATTCGAACCCGATGGAAAGCTCATCGGGTGCGTTTAATGACTGGGGTAAGCAGCGACATACTCCGTCCCATACTCTCATTGCTTGGCAACTTATTTTTTTCTCTTCATTGCTCAGTGTTACTTCTGTGTATTTGACACTTCCCGTGGTTTCTGTTACTAGACACGAGATGGAATGGAGAAGAGACGTGGGAGTCTGACACAACCAGGCCGTGGACAAGACGTTGTGGCTCACGTGCAGCAGAATCCAGTGATCCAGACAAGGAGCCGTTACCTGGGGGTGGAGAGATTACGGGGAAGGCGCAGCACAGAACAGATGAGGAATCCGCAGCAAGCAGTAAATCATCGGGTTTTATCTGCGATAAGTGTGGGAAGTGTTTCTCTACTAAGCGCTACCTGCATTTACACAATAGACTGCACACAGGCGAGAATCCATTTAAATGTACAGAATGTGGCAAGTGTTTCTCATGTAAGAATAGCCTCCTGATACACAATAGGATTCACACCGGGGAGAAACCCTTCTCATGCACAGAATGCGGCAAGAGTTTCTCCCGTAAGAGCTACCTTCGCATTCACCATAGAATTCACACAGGGGAGAACCCCTTTACATGTACAGAGTGCGGCAAAAGCTTCACCAACAACACCAGCCTCCACGCCCACCTCCGAATTCACACAGGGGTAAAACCATTCACCTGCTCCGAATGCGGGAAGTTGTTTTCTGACCTGAGCACTCTCCGCAGGCATGAGAATATTCACAAGGCAGAGAAACCTTTCTCGTGTTCTGAGTGCGGCAAGTGTTTCACATTGAAGGACACCCTTCGTAGACACGAGAAAATACACACGGGGGAGAACCCCTTTACATGTACGGAGTGTGGGAAAAGCTTCCGGCAAAAGAGCCACCTCCGTAGGCATCAGACCACCCACACAGGGGCGAAACCGTTCACCTGTAATGAGTGTGGCAAGTGTTTCACGGTGAAGGATACACTACATAGACATCAGAAAATCCACATGAGAGAAACCTTTCACGTGTACCGAATGTGGGAAACGTTTCTGTCCTAAGAGCAGCCCTTCTCTTTGTCAGAACGATCACACAGGGGCACACCTTCCACCCACGTCGAATGTAGCAAACGATATGGTGAAAGGGTCACGATGATGAGAAACTTTTTTTGTGCCCAGAATGTGAGAAAGGTTTCAGCTCAACCACCATACTGTATGGCCATCAAAAAAAAACGAGATATTTTAGAACGTTTTTAGATTGTAGGAGGAGCAGTCCCGACCAGATGGACCTGTTCCAGGACAATAAGTGTGGAGCTGCCGGGAAATACCGGCGTAAAAGGATAACATGGTGGTTTAGCAATTCAGCCTGACCGTTATATGTTTAACTCCTCCAGTCCGTGTTGGCACAACTTGCTCACGCTGCAGGCTGATTGGGAGCGGTGCATCTGTTGCGACTGTGTGTACAGACCTAATACGTAACCAGTTGTGTCACCACTTCTAAACCTAATCAGCCATTATCCCTCACCACTAGGGTTGCCACCTGGCCACTATTTTACTGGCCTGGCCAGTAAAAATGATGGCTGATCCCAATGTTATTAATAGGGAAAAAAGATAAATATATAGGAAGGTCAGTGATCCCAATGTTATTAATAGGGAATAAAGATAAATATATAGGAAGGTCAGTGATCCCAATGTTATTAATAGGGAATAAAGATAAATATATAGGAAGGTCAGTGATCCCAATGTTATTAATAGGGAATAAAGATAAATATATAGGAAGGTCAGTGATCCCAATGTTATTAATAGGGAATAAAGATAAATATATAGGAAGGTCAGTGATCCCAATGTTATTAATAGGGAAAAAGGATAAATATATAGGAAGGTCGTTATTTTTTTCCTGGAAAAGGTGGCAACCCTACTCACCACCCATCAGCAAACTGGGCAAATGTGCCTCGACAATCCTCCTGTAGCCGTGCTAGCCCGTCCCTAAGCATGATGGGATATTAATGGAGGGACTACACGTCTCAAGCATTTGCTTTTATTATGGTAATTACCCGTTGTGAGTGTGAATTTATCAATGTGTTTTATAATGATGTGTATGGCGTACGCTGTGACTCGGGAATAATCTTGAACTCGTCCAGTGGGGAACCCCCAAATATTAAGTCGCAATTGTGAACTTAAAGCTTTTTTAAAGTAATTCTTTATCTTATAAGTTGACTCCGAGTATCACGATTGACGCAAAGGGGTAAAATAATCTCCCCCTGGGACATTTGTAAAATGGATTATTCCTTGGATCGACTCCCTACAATATGTATTTGTAGCGGTATTTTATAATTGATATGATAATGGAGTCGCCCCATTCCTTGCGCTCTGTACTTTATGTGCTGCGGCTTCTCCCCATCGTCGCCCCTCCGCTTCTTCCTTATAATCCGCCATTTAGAAGTGACATTTAGGAGATGCTTTTAGCCAATGGGGCTTTTTTGAGTTTGGAGGTCTTTATTTAAAGGATGCAGAGTCTGGTCCCTAGGACACGTTCTAGCAAGCTCAAGAGCCGTGTAGCTTTCCAGAGGATGGGAAAGCTGGAAACCAGCATTGTTACAGGTATATCCTATTACATTATGCCTAGTGGCTTCTTTATGCAGCTCTGCACACGTTGGGGAAAGACACTACATCCCCATTTAATGTGAACATATCCCTTTAAAGGAGAACTAAACCCCCATTGTGATAAGCCCCCCCTGCACAGTCTTACCCCTGAATTCTTTCCCCTCTAGAAACAGCGACCGCACATGCAGAGTGAGCGAAGCGTAACTCACGGACGCCATCTTCTTCTGTTCTGTAATCTTCGTTTCTTCTTCCCAGGCCCGGATTTGTTGAGAGGCCACCAAGGCCCGGGCCTAGGTCAGCAGGATTTTAGGGGGTGTCATGTTGCCCAACCACACCCACATTGGTTTAGAATAGGGATGCATCCAGGATTCGGTTCGGGATTCGGACTTTTTCAGCAGGATTCGGCCAAATCCTTCTGCCAGGCCGATCTGAATCCTAATGTTCATATGCAAATTAGGGGCGGGGAGGTAAATTGAGTGACTTTTTGTCACAAAACAAGGGAGTAAAAAATGTTTTCCCCTTCCCACCACTAATTTGCATATGCGAATTTGTATTTGGTTCGGTATTTGGTCGAATCTGTCGTCAAGGATTCGGGTTTTCGGCCGAATCCAAAAAAGTGGATTCAGTGCATTCCTAATTTAGAAACACTGGGAATGCGCGGGAGATACGATAGTTGTTTAAATTTACTGTACCAATCCCCATTGCTCAAAGATGAAAATATGAGCAAATAAAAGGGAGGCGACGGCAATGAATGACAGTGGGCCTAGGGGTGCCCTCTATGTAAATCCAGCGCTGCTTCTTCCTCCCCTTCGGCAATATCCGTCTCTTCCCTCGCGAACCAGGCGATTGCTCCAACTGCACATGCGCTGATACTTCATGAAGATTACTGAAAAAAATAAGATGGCGCCCATGAGCTCTGCTGCGCTCACTCTGCATGTGCTGTCGCTATTTCTAGAGGGGGCAGAATTCAGGGGTAAGATTGTGCAGGGGGCGGTCACTGGGGACTTATAACAATGAGGGGTTTAGTTCTCCTTTAAGCATGATCTGGCCTGGCTATATATATATATATTACCTGTGTGTAACCCGCATGAACGCTCTAGTCTGTTTGTCCAGCTGTATAGTTCCACTATGTCCCACTGGGCACATTATATTGCAGACGAGGCCTCGCGAGGCTTTTATTATTTATAATCTCTGTCTGCCAATGAAATGTCTCTTTAATGCTTCCCCACTATGAGTATTAGTTGCATGCAGATCTCTCCCCCTGAAACGCGTAATCTTGTGTTTATCTACGTGGAAAATCCACCACTCGGACGCTAAAACTGCCTCTCTGGATTCAGGACGCCCAGACGTACGGAAATGGTCGAGGCCCCTCTGGTGGTGCTTTTAAATGTGGGGCACGTTCCTCTCTTGTATTCACTTTTGCTTCTTTCCCATGTGTAAATAAACTGGTACGGTATTCGTCACGCTTACATGTCATATGGGTGCCGCGTCGTTATTATTTCCTTCTATAGATCTAATGGCCACACAACTGATCCGGGGGCTGAAAGTCGCTCCTGTAAAGATGTCCGAGGCACGGGGAGAATTAAATAATAGTGGCATGTTTCGATTTAAACTGGAATATATCATTGGGGTTAGGGGGGCGCATGCATTGACACAGCAGAGCCCATCCTCCCACAAATCACCTTTAATGTCCACTCAATGTGATCACAAGACACGGCTGGGAATTCAGCAGCTGGAACGGCATGAGAAATTGAAAAGATCTGCAAATACACTGCTGGTCCTACATGTAAAGTCCTCTCAATTCCAGGAATTCCGGGAGACTGAGGAAATAGCGACACACATTTAAAGATCTGTCGCTGGACAAGGAGCTCGTCAATGGGCCGATGTAGTTGGAGCTCTGGCGAGATTTTTACATCTGTTTCGATCAATATCCGACAGATTTCAGGCCAGACATCGGTTCTGGAAGCCTCTCAGAGAGTCCCATTCACGGGCCAATAAGCACCCGACTTAGGGGCAGATTCACTAAAGGACGAATTGTCGCCAGCGACCGCTTCACACACACCGCAAAGCAATAATTCGCTAGTGATCTTGCGCTTGGTCAATTTGCATATGGCGGGTAATTTAAAGTTGTATGGACGTCTTTATTACACAAGTCCAGGGAACCTTAATAAAGAGAGTTAATATAATGCCCTACACATGAGCCCACTGTCACATTAATGTTCCATATGTAATATGAAATGTCTGGACCCAAAAAAAGTTTGTCAGGACTTTTTCAGACAAATCCCGCTTAAAAAAAAAGGAAAAGTCGCCGGCGTTTTTGGAACTTAAATGAATTTTCGGCTCACAGGATCTGATGCAAGTGACAGAAGATTGAGGGAGATCTCGCTGCTTTATAGGACTTCGCCTGGTCTGAGGTGGTGACGTCAACTCTGGAGAAAGAGGAAACGTTCAGTAAAATCCGCACTTTAGGGAAATTTGTGGCGTGCGAATGAATGCAAGCAACGGTCTCTTTCGCTAGCGAATTGCCGCATGTGGACAGTAACACAGGTGAAAAGTCGCTAGCGTCCTTTAGTGAATCTGCCCCTTAGACTTTTATTGTCCCTGTGTGTCCACCTTTAAACATCTCCATGATGAGCTTCAGGCCACGATACAGGAAACCATGTTGGAGACAACAAGGGATTGTGGGAGAAAGGGAAAAGCCGTGATGTCTGCTCGGAGATAAACGGAAGCAAAGGAGCATTTCATGGCACCATACTCTCCTAGAAGAGGAGGACAGCGCTGTTAACGTTCACATTCAAACTAAAATGTGAATAATGGGATCTTGAGAACATAAGGTGGAGCTAAAATTTGAGAGTAATGTTGGGGGGTACCAGACAAGTCATTGAGCTCACAGCTACCTGAGCCCCTAAACCTCATCACAAAAACCTACCAGGGATGTTATTCTCAATCAAAGGACAATACAGAAATAATACAGAAAGCAGCACCAGCCATTATCAGAGGCTCCAAACATCAAATATAGAAGGATTTTTCCAAAGGACGGGCACTTGAAGCAGTTGCATTGACTCCCCCAATGCCCGACGCAACATGGAATTGTAGTTATGTAATAAAGGCTCCGATTGTCTAAATACACTGAAAACACAGAGTCAACTCTTACCTATTCCAACCAGACAATATTTACTCACAAAACATTGAGATATTCTGGGATCTACTGCGCATACGCCGAATGTCATGAAGTTTTCGGCATATGCGCAGTAGATCCGTACCGGTAACTGTTCCTACTGCGCATGCGCCAGAAGACGCCGGTCAAAGCAGGAAGAAGACGCGAGTGGGAGAAGATGGCGACTGTGAACTCCGTGGACAGGACCTGCGCAGAGGGGTGAGTAACAAGTTAGGGGCATTTGCCCAGGGGGGCAGGTAGGCCGGGGGGGAGGAGGGAGGGGGGGCAACACAGGGGGGAGTGGTTTTGCGCCCAGGGGGTTTCCTTCTCCTTTAAAAATAAGTGAATGTAAAATTGATGAGGGGGCTATTCTAAGCACTTTTGCAATGTACATTCATTATTTATTTATGTTTAATTCCAAGATATTAAGGGATACATGTACTGTTAATATGAATGAATTGTGTTACAACAGCGCCACCTGCTGGTCAGTTTCCCACCAGTCTGACCAACAAGTAGTCAAGGAAGTTGTCAGGAGAAAGAAAGAGGCTGATGTTCTTCTGCTTAGGAATAAAATTAGAAACCTTTCTCACATCTTTCCTAAGCAGAAGAACATCAGCCTCTTTCTTTCTCCTGACAACTTCCTTGACTACTTGCTGGTCAGACTGGTGGGAAACTGACCAGCAGGTGGCGCTGTTGTAACAAAATTCATTCATATTAACAGTACATGTATCCCTTAATATCTTGGAATTAAAAATAAATAATGAATGTACATTACAAAGGTGCTGAGAATAGCCCCCTCCTAAATTGTACATTGACTTATTTGGAAGGTTTACTTATCCTTTAAGTGGCATTGGTGCAGACTACTGTATGTTTTCAGGAGCCATCGCTGCACCATTAGAAACTATTGTCATGATTACAGCCTCCAGGAGGGGACATATCAGGGGTATGGGAGGAACACATCCCAGGCAGTGGTGTAATAAATACAAATATGGATATTAAATGGCAAATAATCGTACCACGTGTTTATTACTCTGATCCTCAGTGTATGTGTAGAATCCCTGCCATAAAGCGAGACAGAACTGCAGCACTGAGACAGGTGAGTACTGGGAAATATACAACAGAAAAAGGAGACTATAATTAATGGAAACGTTTGTCCTGATACAGGAATAGACCTTCCCGTTGGTACAACTATGGGATCTGATATCTGGAACACTTGCAACATGGGGGTTTCTGGTTACGGGGTTCTCCCATTACTAATATATTTAAATAAGATAAAGATTTGGATTTATGCAGCTTCGTTCCCATCATGTACAATATTGTGTTTTATAAAGAAAAGGGAAAAGTCTGATGAGCTTCCCGTAATGTGGATCTTTGTGCATAACAGATCCCATCAGTACAGGTTGAGATACGTCACACAGCAGTGCCCTACAACAGAGCACCAGGAGCAACGACCATTCCTCAATTTCCTACAAGATCCTCATTTGTATATTGTGGGCTCAGAAGGAACAGTAATCGCACAGAATATCCCAATGACAAGACTGAGTGTTACAGTTAAACATATCCGCTGTCTCCTCCATCCAACTGAGACAATTGCAGGGAAACACCAGCACTCGCTCCTGGACTTATTTACACTGACATTTTGCCTCTGTGTCTTTAAATCGTTTTTATTTTCTGTTTTCACTGAGCTACGAAACTGCACTTCTCTCCCACTCTGACTCCTCCCTCACTCTGTACAAAGCCACGCCTATTGCTACTTGGTGACTTCCGCCCACCGACAAAATGGTGGTGCTCCCTAAAATCAAATCAAACAGTTCATTGGTCGATATTTGTAGTGGGCTGACCCTAATCTCCAGTCTTTCAGGAGGGACCTATTGCTGTCACTAGGGGCGGAGCTGGATCATGTGACTGACTCTCAATTTATATACATCCTGGATACATCTGAGATGTGAGGAGACTCACTGACTGACAGGCTGGGAATTGTCCCCTGCTGCTCCCTGTAACTCCCTTCTACTGTGTCCCTGACATTCCCATCCCCTGTACTCACATCTCCAGCCTCATCTACTGGGTAAGTCATTTTCCCTCCTCCTCCTCCTCCTGTACTGTCTGTGGGACTGGGGCTTAATCCTGCTGCAGGGACTGATAGAGAGGGGAGACTGGGGGTTAATCCTGCTGCAGGGACTGATAGAGAGGGGAGACTGGGGGTTAATCCTGCTGCAGGGACTGATAGAGAGGGGAGACTGGGGGTTAATCCTGCTGCAGGGACTGATAGAGAGGGGAGACTGGGGGTTAATCCTGCTGCAGGGACTGATAGAGAGGGGAGACTGGGGGTTAATCCTGCTGCAGGGACTGATAGAGAGGGGAGACTGGGGGTTAATCCTGCTGCAGGGACTGATAGAGAGGGGAGACTGGGGGTTAATCCTGCTGCAGGGACTGATAGAGAGGGGAGACTGGGGGTTAATCCTGCTGCAGGGACTGATAGAGAGGGGAGACTGGGGGTTAATCCTGCTGCAGGGACTGATAGAGAGGGGAGACTGTGGGACTGGGGGATAAACTGGTCCCAGTACAACATGTATTTATTGTAGTGATATGAGAGGGGGGATCCCCACAGGCAGCTTTATATGGTGGGTTTGTGTTCCTTGCTGTCAGGTTCTCCAGAGATGGAAACAAGGAGGTTAGAGGGGAAATGGGAGAATGAAGAGCCGGACACTGAGGATCCTCTGGACACAATAAAGAGGGAAATGGATCCCGTTCCTGGGGCCGGTGAGTAACGTTTCTCTATTAATAAGATACCAAGGCTCTTCCTTACTCCCAGCTTTACTCACCCCTGTCCCTTCCTTACTCCCAGCTTTACTCACCCCTGTCTCTTCCTTACTCCCAGCTTTACTCACCCCTGTCTCTTCCTTACTCCCAGCTTTTCCAGAGGAGAAATTGGAAATATTACAGATAAAGATAAAGGAGGAAGATCCAGACTCAGAAGATGAAGGGAACTCAGCAGCAAGAAGATCAGCGGTTACATTTAGTGATTGGGGTAAGGAGTCAGTGAGGAGTTTGTGTTGCACATAAATCAGGTGCAGAGTAAATGAGTAAATGAGTAGAGGGGCTGATACACAGAAATACTGAATATATTGATTATATACACAGGGCAGGGACACTGAGCTGTATTTACACCACAGATCAGGGAACTTGGGGTCGGCAGAAGAGGCACCTGCATGGGGTACAAATATGGGGCGTTGGGCAGGTGCCTGTTAATGTGTCTTATACGGACCCCCAGTCATTGTGTTCCCTCTCCCCTCCCTTCTGTCTCTCTCCCCTCCCTTCTGTCTCTCTCCCCTCTTCTGATGTGTTTGAGTTCAGGCGCAGACATGGGGGGAGTCTGGTGGCCGGCCAGGTTGCCCAGTTGGTTTGGCCCTGCCCCAGATCACCTGGCTGATTGCCCCGCCTCTCTCTATCCCAGCTCCGCCCCCATGTCACATGAATAATTGTAGTTTTTTGGTAAAGAAGGACAGTGGGGGGGGGGGCTGTACTAATTCAGATTTGCCCCGTGTCCCTCAATCTCTCCAGGGGCCCCACAGTGTGGGAAGTCTGCTATTGTCCCTGTTATAATTGGATGGTATGGGAATCTCATTGTTTGTTCCGTTAGACAATTGCTGGAGTGACGAGGAGAACTGGGAGGATTCCAGACCACGGTTTAACCATTGCAGCTCTGATGTCCCACAATCCACTGGGGCCTCCAGTTCTCTGGCCACCGGACTATTGATCGTCAGTGAAGAAGAAAGAGAAGCCACAAAGTCAAGCCGTGGGTCAGACACGGGGCAAGAGGATTGGTCGGTGGGCTCAGAAGCATCAGGATTTATCTGCAGTAAATGTGGGAATAGTTTCTCCCAGCACAGCGACCTTCACACTCACCTTTATGCCTGCGCCGGGCACAAGATCTCAAGCAGCAGGTACAGTCAACAGCAGAGACACCAAAACAATGGAAGTCTTCCCAGGGAGAGACCCTTCAAATGCACCGAATGTGGGAAATGCTTCTCCTTTAGGAACAGCCTTCAGCTGCATCACAGAATTCACACCGGGGAGAAACCATTCACCTGCTCAGAATGCGGGAAGAGTTTCTCCCGGAAGTGCAGCCTTCAGTTACACAGCAGAATTCACACCGGGGACAATCCTTACGTGTGCGCCGAGTGTGGGAAACGCTTTTCCAGCAATAGCGGCCTCCGCGCTCACCTGAGAACTCACACGGGGGTGAAACCTTTTGTCTGCATGGAGTGCGGGAAATTTTTCTCTGATTTAAGCACGCTTCGCAGACACCAGAACACGCACAAAGCAGAGAAACCTTTTATATGCACAGAATGCGGCAAAGGTTTCACCCTAAAGGACACCCTACGCCGGCACCAGAGAATTCACACAGGGGAGAAACCCTTCACATGCACAGAATGCGGCAAAAGTTATTATCAAAGCAGCAACCTCATTAAGCACCAGACGATTCATACTGGGGTAAAACCATTCAGCTGCTCCGAGTGTGGGAAGAGTTTCACCTTCAAAGACGGACTCCGCAACCACCAGAGGATCCACACGGGGGAGAAACCATTCAGCTGCTCAGAATGTGGCAAGATGTTCTCTCTGAAGAGCACCCTCCACAAGCACCAGATTGTGCACACGGGGGAGAAACCATTCACTTGCAGCGAGTGTGGGAAAAGCTTCTCGCTAAACAGCAGTTTTCACTACCACAAGCAAACGCACAAGAGGGACAAACAAAGCAAGAGAACTGAAATGGGGACAAAGGGGCTTAAAAAAAGGACTTAAAATGATTATTGGACTAATGTACAATAAATGTGTAGCCACAATCATTCCAAATACTGTTTGTCCTAGAAAATAAGCAATTGTTTTGTACTTCCTGTTCCTTGAAGGGTTTTACATAAATGTGGTCTCTGTGGTGCATTCAATTAGTTAATGGAGCTTTGGCCACGTGGGGGGATCCCTCAAACTGCTTTACACTGCTCCCCTGGTGCATTACCTGCAGTGGGACCAACCATTGCTTTGCAGCACATGGGAAAGAGAACAGCCCACAAACAGGAAGTGGAGACTGGATTCTCTTACCCAGCCTGAGCCTGAGAAGGAGAGCAGCCTCCGAGCTGGAGGTCCAGAATCAGAGCCAGGGTTGGGGGCAGGTTAAACCACATGGACTGATGATTCATGTGATGATTTCAGATTCGGGGAGATTAGTCACCCTGCGACAAATCTCCTCAACTTTGGAGCGACTACAATGAAAATCGCCGGCGGGTTGGCACTTGGAGTATTTTGTTTTCAAAAGTCGCCCGAAGTTGCCTCACGAGGAAACTTCGGACGGCTTTGGAAAACAAATCCCTCCAAGTGCCACCCCGCCGGCGATTTTCATTGTAGTCGGTGGGACGGCAGTTTGGGGAGATTAGTCGCTCTAAAGTTGAAGAGATTTGTCGCAGGGTGACTAATCTCCCCGAATCTGACTGCGTATCTCTGCCATTATTGAGGATCTATATTGTAATACTCTATCCTTTATCTTTAGAGTGGTCCATCCTATGTGTGTGTATATATATATATATACTGTATATACAGGAGCCACAAGGATAATGAAGAGCTTCAATATGAGAAGTGATGTCACTAGTGTGATCTAATCACCCCCCCCCTCTCATATCCATAAACGATTTACATTGGGACGACACGTTTTTGCGTTTGCCCAAGAAAGTCAATGGTTTGGCCATTGTTTATGTCGCCTGAAGCCGATGAGGGCGGCGGCCTGTTTATTTGATCTTCGAGTAAAGAATACAGTTCAGCAACATCAGAATATACAGACGACATCACAATATCATTATTACAGGATAACCCCTTGCCCAGAATTGACATTGAATTTGCTCCTACACCCCATTGGATCTGCACAATATGCTTAAAGGACCAGTAACATAAAAAAATACACTATGAAAAATAAACACCAACACATATTAAACTTTAAAATCACAAAGTCTTTATTCAGAAATAACTTACTGCTTGCGCTTAGGGTTGCCACCCGGCCGGTATTTTAGCCGGTAAAACACTTTCCAAGGCCGGGCCAGTATTACAAATTTACCTGCAATGACTTGTGCTCTGATAAACTTCAGTCACTCTTTACTGCTGTACTGCAAGTTGAAGTGATATCACCCCCTCCCTTTCCCCCCAGCAGCCAAACAACAGAACAATGGGAAGGTAACCAGATAGCAGCTCCCTAACACAAGATAACAGCTGCCTGGTAGATCTAAGAACAACACTCAATAGTAAAATCCAGGTCCCACTGAGACACATTCAGTTACATTGAGTAGGAGAAACAACAGCCTGTCAGAAAGCAGTTCCATCCTAAAGTGCTGGCTCTTTCTGAAATCACATGACCAGGCAAAATGAGCTGAGATGCTCCTACACACCAATATTACAACTAAATACACTTGCTGCTTCAGGAATGACATTTTATATTGTACAGTGAATTATTTGCCGTGTAAACAGTGTAATTTAGGAATAAAAAACGACATCATAAAAATCATGACAGAATCTCTTTAAGGATCTATAATGTGACACAGAAAAGCTCTGGCTACAAAATATCCTGCGCTGTATTACAACCCCCCACCTTTTGTCTGTCTGCCGTCAGTTTATCTATTCAGTCCATAGAGCAGGTTAATATCCCCTTTAACTGAAAGCAGAGTAAGAGCAAGACTAGAGCTAAGCAGGCGCCTGGGAGGGAAGGAATGTGATTGGTACAAGTCTGGCCTCACAATCCTCCTTATTGTTTATTTCTCCAACACCCTCGGCCTCATGTTTCTACTATAGACAATGTCTGACTTGTGTTTAGTTCTGTGGTGCCTGGACTGGACTCTACTTACTCCCATCAGTCTCTGTTTCTCTTACATTCAGTCTCTGTTTCTCTTACATTCAGTCTCTGTTTCTCTTACATTCAGTCTCTGTTCCCCCGATGCCCCTATTCCTCCTCTTATTTCTACATTTGATCCAGCAACTGACACTGTGACCGGATTTCTGTTTTGGCCCAAACAAATAATGTGACGTGTGGTTACTTGCGGCTAATTATGTGACTTAAAGGACAACTAACCCCTTAAAATAAATGTGGCTAAAAATGTCCTATTTTCTATAGTGAACTTATTGCACGAGGCTAAAGTTTGAGCTTGTCAATAGCAGCAATGATCCAGGACTTCAAACTTGTCACAGGGGGTCACCATCTTGGAAAGTGTCTGTGACACTCACATGCTCAGTGGGCTCTGATTGGCTGTTGAGAAGCTAAGCTTAGGGCTCGTCACTAATTATCCAGCAGAAAATGAGCTTCCCTGGCTGTAATATAAGCTGATGCTACAGGTTTGCTGATTATTCAATTCTGATGCTAATTGCACTGGTTTCTGTGCTGCCATGTAGTAATTATGTGTATTAATTACTAATCAGCCTTATATTGTGACATTTCTATTCTATGTGTACTGTATATTGTGAGTGGCTCCCTAAGCTCAGTAAGTGACAGCAGCACAGAGCATGTGAATCAGTGAATCAGCAGAAAGGAAGATGGGGAGCTACTGGGGCATCTTTGGAGACACAGATCTTTACTGCTAAAGGGCTGTGGTTGCCTTGGGCTGGTACAGAAGCACAAAACATCATGTACAACAATTCTAGCTAGTTCTTTAGTTAGGCTTTCTTTGTCCTTTAAAGAGCCAGTAACAATAACAATGGCAGATGAGTTGCAGTATTTTGAGGGCAAATGAATGTGCTTTTCAGAAATGAAGAAAATAAGACAAAAGGCTACAAAGAGAATGAGACCTTTGAGTCATATGAAGGGTGGAGTGACCTGCTAATGTCCCAGAGGAGATGTTGGTGGCCGTGGCCTTATTGGGTATCAGACAACGACACTTTATGACAAAGCTTTATGTGTCGCTACTGTAACACACTTGTCATGTACTTGTTGTGGCTCTTGATTGGTTCTCTTGGAGGCCCCTGTCCAACAGCACTTAGCCCTCAGCCAATGAGAGAGATGAATAAGTAGATCCAGTAAAGAAATGCTCAAATCTGTTGATTCCTATTGGGTTGAGACGTTGCTCAGTGTGGAAAGAAGAGAATCTAAAGACATGGAAAAAGCAGTGAAAATAAAAAGATGGTTTCAAGGTGAAGATTAAGGGATAATATTCATCTCTGATGGGGAGAACAAGATAATTGGGTTTCTCAGCTCATATGAAGGAAACGACTGGTTTCTTATTGGTCGTCATGTGTGGGGGAAACAAGCCCATTAGACAAGAACTGTATGAAGTTATCAATGTACAAAACTCTCAACTGTCAGACAGTCCCGTTTTCAACAGCTCAGCCCACAGTCCCCAATTATTACTGAAACGTTTTGAGATTCTCTTTGATCTTCTCCACTGAACAGCCAGAAAAATATTACAGTTTCTAAAACTTAATTAAACAAGAGGCTTTTTTCGCAGAGAGCCCAGAATACTCAGCACCTGCACTGAGATACATTTGTAACTAATAAGAGTTTCTGACTTTATGGCAGAGAGTACGGTATACTCGGCACCTGCACTGAGATACTACTGTAACAATTTAAGATAAGCAGGTCTCTCGAAAGATCTCACAGCTAAAGGGCAACTTTACTTTCATGGGAAAGGTAAAACAAACTCAGCTGAATCCAGTTTTTAGAGACATCAGGGAATCCCTGAAGTTTAGTAAGAAGCTGTTATTGTGTTTCTGTGAGTAATGAAATAAATTTACATAAATGTTTTCTCCCAGTCCGGCAGCTACAGACACATCATTCCCTTCCATTCCGCCTTTAGACTGGAGGAAAAGGTTAATTTGCCCACCAAAAATATGGCGGCTCTTATTGAGTGACAGCTGTGGAATGAAAGCATGCATTTGATTGGACAAATATCCTGGGCTGGACCAGAACTCGTTATGTAATCTGATTGGGACAGAGTTTCTCCCACAGAGGCCGAGCTCAAATATGTCAGTGTCTTCTCCCATTCACAATGTAACTGAGAATTGACTCACTGGGAATTGTCCCCTGCTGCTCCCTGTAACTCCCTTCTACTGTGTCCCTGACATTCCCATCCCCTGTACTCACATCTCCAGCCTCATCTACTGGGTAAGTCATTTTCCCTCCTCCTCCTCCTCCTCCTGTACTGTCTGTGGGACTGGGGCTTAATCCTGCTGCAGGGACTGATAGAGAGGGGAGACTGGGGGTTAATCCTGCTGCAGGGACTGATAGAGAGGGGAGACTGGGGGTTAATCCTGCTGCAGGGACTGATAGAGAGGGGAGACTGGGGGTTAATCCTGCTGCAGGGACTGATAGAGAGGGGGGACTGGGGGTTAATCCTGCTGCAGGGATTGATAGAGAGGGGAGACTGGGGGTTAATCCTGCTGCAGGGACTGATAGAGAGGGGAGACTGGGGGTTAATCCTGCTGCAGGGACTGATAGAGAGGGGAGACTGGGGGTTAATCCTGCTGCAGGGACTGATAGAGAGGGGAGACTGGGGCTTAATCCTGCTGCAGGGACTGATAGAGAGGGGAGACTGGGGGTTAATCCTGCTGCAGGGACTGATAGAGAGGGGAGACTGGGGGTTAATCCTGCTGCAGGGACTGATAGAGAGGGGAGACTGGGGGTTAATCCTGCTGCAGGGACTGATAGAGAGGGGAGACTGGGGGTTAATCCTGCTGCAGGGACTGATAGAGAGGGGAGACTGGGGGTTAATCCTGCTGCAGGGACTGATAGAGAGGGGAGACTGGGGGTTAATCCTGCTGCAGGGACTGATAGAGAGGGGAGACTGGGGGTTAATCCTGCTGCAGGGACTGATAGAGAGGGGAGACTGGGGGTTAATCCTGCTGCAAGGACTGATAGAGAGGGGAGACTGTGGGACTGGGGGATAAACTGGTCCCAGTACAACATGTATTTATTGTAGTGATATGAGAGGGGGGATCCCCACAGGCAGCTTTATATGGTGGGTTTGTGTTCCTTGCTGTCAGGTTCTCCAGAGATGGAAACAAGGAGGTTAGAGGGGAAATGGGAGAATGAAGAGCCGGACACTGAGGATCCTCTGGACACAATAAAGAGGGAAATGGATCCCGTTCCTGGGGCCGGTGAGTAACGTTTCTCTATTAATAAGGTGCCACAGAGAGATTCAGGGTTAATAAGAAAACACTGAGTTTGGCACAGACATAATTCCCAGTAGAATTCCTTACTCTCAGCTTTACATGACACTGCCCATTACTTACTGGCAGGTTCCCCAGAGAAGGAACTGGAAATAATAAAGATAATGATAAAGGAAGAAGAATCCGACTCAGAAGAGGGTAAGTTAAAAATTGACTTGAACTTCACATCATTTAAACAGAACTAAAGCCTAACTAAAGCAGTAGGTAGAAATGTTGTACATGATGTTTTGTGCTTCTGTACCAGCCCAAGGCAACCACAGCCCTTTAGCAGTAAAGATCTGTGTCTCCAAAGATGCCCCAGTAGCTCCCCATCTTCTTTTCTGCTGATTCACTGATTCACATGCTCTGTGCTGCTGTCACTTACTGAGCTTAGGGAGCCACTCACAATATACAGTACACATAGAATAGAAATGTCACAATATAAGGCTGATTAGTAATTAATACACATAATTACTACATGGCAGCACAGAAACCAGTGCAATTAGCATCAGAATTGAATAATCAGCAAACCTGTAGCATCAGCTTATATTACAGCCAGGGAAGCTCATTTTCTGCTGGATAATTAGTGACGAGCCCTAAGCTTAGCTTCTCAACAGCCAATCAGAGCCCACTGAGCATGTGAGTGTCACAGACACTTTCCAAGATGGTGACCCCCTGTGACAAGTTTGAAGTCCTGGATCATTGCTGCTATTGACAAGCTCAAACTTTAGCCTCGTGCAATAAGTTCACTATATAAAATAGGCCATTTTAGCAATATTCACTTACAATCTAAGGTCCCTATCACATTCCCATCAGTCCCTGCCCCAGTGAGCTTACAATCTAAGGTCCCTATCACATTCCCATCACTCTCTGCCCCAGTGAGCTTACAATCTAAGGTCCCTATCACATTCCCATCAGTCCCTGTCCCAGCGAGCTTACAATCTAATGTCCCTATCGCATTCCCATCAGTCCCTGCCCCAGTGAGCTTACAATCTAAGGTTCCTATCACATTCCCATCAGTCCCTGCTCCAGTGAGCTTACAGTCTAAGGTCCCTATCACATTCCCATCAGTCCCTGTCCCAGTGAGCTTACAATCTAATGTCCCTATCACATTCCCATCAGTCCCTGCCCCAGTGAGCTTACAATCTAAGGTCCCTATCACATTCCCATCACTCTCTGCCCCAGTGAGTTTACAATCTAAGGTCCCTATCACATTCCCATCACTCTCTGCCCCAGTGAGCTTACAATCTAAGGTCCCTAATACATTCCCATCAGTCCCTGTCCCAGCGAGCTTACAATCTAAGGTCCCTATCACATTCCCATCACTCTCTGCCCCAGTGAGCTTACAATCTAAGGTCCCTAATACATTCCCATCAGTCCCTGTCCCAGCGAGCTTACAATCTAATGTCCCTATCGCATTCCCATCAGTCCCTGCCCCAGTGAGCTTACAATCTAAGGTTCCTATCACATTCCCATCAGTCCCTGCTCCAGTGAGCTTACAATCTAAGGTCCCTATCACATTCCCATCAGTCCCTGCCCCAGTGAGCTTACAATCTAAGGTCCCTAATACATTCCCATCAGTCCCTGTCCCAGCGAGCTTACAATCTAATGTCCCTATCGCATTCCCATCAGTCCCTGCCCCAGTGAGCTTACAAGCTAAGGTCCCTATCACATTCCCATCAGTCCCTGCCCCAGTGAGCTTACAATCTAAGGTTCCTATCACATTCCCATCAGTCCCTGCTCCAGTGAGCTTACAATCTAAGGTCCCTATCACATTCCCATCAGTCCCTGTCCCAGTGAGCTTACAATCTAATGTCCCTATCGCATTCCCATCAGTCCCTGTCCCAGTGAGCTTACAATCTAAAGTCCCTATCACATTGGCACACACTTTAGGGTCAATATTAACCTGCCTGCATGTTTGGGAGGAAACCAACACGTAGGGAACATACAGACAGATGGCTGGAATGAAAGACAAACGCAGCACTACATGCTAGCGGTGTTACCCATGATGCCCCGGTGCACACGTATGTTCTTCTTTATACTAGGGCCGAGCGTATTGAGTATATTAAGTCTTGTTTTCTTTATATGTACAAAGTAAATGTGGGAGTCCTGTTGTCCCATTCTCACATGTGCAGTTTATGTTTAGACATGATGTGAGCTCTTGCACCAAGACCAGCATATAAATGGCAGCCGCCAGATCATCACATTTCATATGTTTCCCATGATTAGATTGCTGCTTGTCTGATGATGGAGAAAGCTGGGAGCCCCCTGATTGCCTGGATACAGACATGGAGCCGATACATGGGGTTGAGGAACGCTCAGCTAACTGTAAATCATCAGGTTTTATTTGTGATAAATGTGGCAAATGCTTGTCTGGGAATCTGCTTAGCCACCCGTGTGCCCCTTCTGACCCCCTCCCAGCGAAACCATATACATGTACGGAATGTGGGAAGAGCTTCTCCCATAAGAGCGGACTTCACAGTCACAATCGTATTCACACAGGGGAGAAACCATTTACCTGCACGGACTGTGGGAAGAGTTTCTCTCAGAAAAGCAGCCTTCTCATTCACCAGAGGATTCACTCGGGGGTAAAACCATTTGCCTGCACTGAATGTGGGAACACGTTTTATGATCAGAGCACCCTGCGCACCCACCAGAATGTTCATAAAGCAGAGAAACCATTCACCTGCACAGAATGTGGCGCCACTTTCACTCACAAGAGCAGCCTCCACAGTCACAACAGAATCCACACGGGGGAGAAACCCTTCACTTGTGCCGAATGTGGGAGGGGCTTCTCACGTAAAACCAGCCTCCAGATTCACAAGAGGATTCATACCGGGGAAAACCCATACACCTGTACAGAATGTGGAAAAGGCTTCTCTCACAAGAGCAGTCTCCTCAGCCACCGGGCCATTCACACGGGGGAAAACCCCTTTATATGCACAGAATGTGGCAAACGTTTCTCTCAGATCGGCAGCCTTCACATCCACCAGAATGTGCACACGGGGTTAAAACCTTTCACATGTACAGAATGCGGCAAAAGCTTCCAATTGAAAGATGCCCTTCACAGGCACCAGAGGATTCACACAGGGGCAAAACCATTCACCTGCACAGAATGCGGGAAAAGCTTCTGTCAAAGTAGCAGCCTCCGTGTCCATGAGAAAACTCACACAGGGGAGAAACCATTTGTCTGTACTGAGTGCAACAAAAGGTTCAGTCACAAGCACAACCTCCGCCAGCACCAGAGGATCCACACTGGGGAGAAACCATTCACCTGCACAGAATGTGGCAAAAGTTTCACTCAAAAGATCAGCCTTCAAGTCCACAAAAAAAGTCACTTACACTAGAACCGTTTGGTCATGTGAGAACAGTGCCTTCTCTGTGTGACCTTGGGAGATGCATGGATCCCTAGCTATGGGTTAAGCTCCACCCTACAGAACAGGGTCCTAGCTCAGCCCTACAGAACAGGGTGCTAGGTCTGCCCTACAGAACAGGGTGCTTGCTCAGCCCTAAAGAAGAGGGTGCTAGCTCAGCCCTACAGAACAGGGTGCTAGCTTAGCCCTACAGAACAGGGTGCTAGGTCTGTCCTACAGAACAAGGTGCTAGGTCCGTCCTACAGAACAGGGTGCTAGGTCTGCCCTACAGAACAGGGTGCTAGGTCTGCTCTACAGAACAGGGTCCTAGCTCAGCCCTACAGAACAGGGTGCTAGGTCCGTCCTACAGAACAGGGTGCTAGGTCTGTCCTACAGAACAAGGTGCTAGCTCAGCCCTACAGAACAGGGTGCTAGGTCTGCCCTACAGAACAGGGTGCTTGCTCAGCCCTACAGAAGAGGGTGCTAGCTCAGCCCTACAGAACAGTGTGCTAGCTTAGCCCTACAGAACAGGGTGCTAGGTCTGTCCTACAGAACAGGGTACTAGCTCAGCCCTACAGAACAGGGTGCTAGGTCTGTCCTACAGAACAAGGTGCTAGCTCAGCCCTACAGAACAGGGTGCTAGCTCAACCCTACAGAACAGGGTGCTAGGTCTGCCCTACAGAACAGGGTGCTAGGTCTGCTCTACAGAACAGGGTCCTAGCTCAGCCCTACAGAACAGGGTGCTAGGTCCGTCCTACAGAACAGGGTGCTAGGTCTGTCCTACAGAACAAGGTGCTAGCTCAGCCCTACAGAACAGGGTGCTTGCTCAGCCCTACAGAAGAGGGTGCTAGCTCAGCCCTACAGAACAGGGTGCTAGGTCTGCCCTACAGAACAGGGTGCTAGGTCTGCTCTACAGAACAGGGTCCTAGCTCAGCCCTACAGAACAGGGTGCTAGGTCCGTCCTACAGAACAGGGTGCTAGGTCTGTCCTACAGAACAAGGTGCTAGCTCAGCCCTACAGAACAGGGTGCTTGCTCAGCCCTACAGAAGAGGGTGCTAGCTCAGCCCTACAGAACAGGGTGCTAGGTCTGCCCTACAGAACAGGGTCCTAGCTCAGCCCTACAGAACAGGGTGCTAGGTCTGTCCTACAGAACAGGGTACTAACTCAGCCCCACAGGACAGGGTGCTAGGTCTGCCCTACAGAACAGGGTGCTAGGTCTGCCCTACAGAACAGGGTACTAGCTCAGCCCCACAGGACAGGGTGCTAGGTCTGCCCTACAGAACAGGGTGCTAGGTCTGCCCTACAGAACAGGTTACTAGCTCAGCCCTACAGAACAGGGTGCTAGGTCCGTCCTACAGAACAGGGTGCTAGGTCTGTCCTACAGAACAGGGTGCTACACTGAACTCCCCAACAGGACTGTGGCCTGACAGAGAGTAACCTCGGCCTCTGATGAAGCTAAAAGGGAAGAAAATGGATAAAAAACAAACGCAAAATATCACAAAATAAGGCAAAAAACAGAAACATAGAGGCCCCAATGTAGAGAGGAAGGAATTGTAGTTTTAGGAAGAGTCTCTGGGGATGTGAGGCCTGTGCATGGGATCCTTTATTTACATACACACACGGCCAGTGACTAATGACACAAACCAATAGACGGAATTAGTTATGTGTTTGTTTATCACTTTGTATGTTGTGTTCTCAAACCCCAGACTTTCCTCATAGGAAACCACAGATACTTCCCTGACCATCACAATCCAGATTGTACCAGGTGTGACCAAAGCAGGTGCCCATTGAATCATGACAAGTTCTCATACTGATCGGCCTGGTGCAAATGCTGCCCCCCAACGGCTCAATCATGTACAGACTGATAGAGAGGCGAGGCTGTTCTACCAGCAGCTGTAAATAAACCTTTTCCATCTACAAATGTTTCCCTACCATTAACATTATGGAGCAACACCAGAGACATCTCAAAGGAGAGAAACCATTGACATGTAGCAAGAGCTTCTCTTACCGCTTTATTTTTGACACTCACCAAAGAATTCACATTGGAGAGAAACCTTTTGCTTGTACAGAATGTAGGAAACAACTGTGTGTGTATATATATATATATATATATATATATATATATATATATATATATATATATATATATACAAAAATTATACAATGGGTGCCCCAGCACTCTTAGTGGTATACTTGCTGTGTCAGTCGGTGCTCGCTCCAATAGGAGACGCCGTCACATCCCCACATCAAAATAGAAAATGTAAAGAAGAAGCAGCACTCGTCAATTGCCAAAAAATTGTATTAAAAGATCAGAGCATCACTCAAGGCAACGTTTCGGACAACACATGTGCCCTTTGTCAAGCCAAAAAAGTTATCCCAGCATTACACAGGTATCACATTAAATAGGCTAAAGACAGGAAATGACCTCAACATTTGCATATACATAGGTGCAGAGCAATATCGTATACATATATCTATAAATACAAAAACAGGTCATAATCCCGATTTAACCCCTGAGGATATAAAGATTTGAGCATATTAATCCACCATACTTCTCTTCTTTTAAGTTTCAATTCTCTATCACCCCCTCTTCTCATAGGTGGTACCACCTCCAGCACCATAAATTTAAGCTGATCTGCCGTATGCCCCATATCTATGAAATGTTTTGAAACAGGTAGTGAAGTATTACCCAAATTTATGCTAGACCGATGTTGCGATATACGGGATTTGACCATCTGGGTGGTCTCACCTACATAGATGAGACCACACGGACATGTCAACACGTAAATGGCAAATTTTGAAATGCACGTAAAGTGCCCTCGTAACTGTATATGTTGGCCAGTTTGTGGGTGGATAAATTCCCTTCCTTTCAAGACAATAGGACATTGTACACAACTTAAGCAGGGATACATACCCTTAGATCTACCACCCCAAAATGTATGAGCCTCCTTCGGCTTAGTCCTCATTGAAGTGGAAGTAACATGTGCCCCAATGGTTTTGCCCTTTCTATATGAGACAAGTGGAGGTGCTCTAAACTCAGGTATAGTAGGATAAGCATTACGTAAAATATACCAGTGTTTGCGTAGTAATTTACCAATAGTCTCACTATTACTATGAAACTTGGTGACAAATGGTACACGTTGCATTTGTTTAATTTTCCCTTTAGGATGTCTGACCTTTTGTTGGGCTTGTTGGATCACTTTCTCCGGGTATCCCCTCTCCCTAAATTTCTGACACATAATTTGTTCCTGTTTCTTTTTCTCTTCCTTTTCACTTACTACCCTCTGTACTCTTGAGAGTTGGCTGATGGGGATTGATTTCTTCGTATGTGGGGGATGTTGACTGGTAAAATGAAGAATTTGGTTCCTATCTGTAGGTTTTGTGAACAAAGAAGTACAAATAGAACCTTCCAAATCCCTATATACTCGAACATCCAGAAAATGGATTTCTTGGAGGTCATAGACCAGCGTAAATGTGATTGAGGGGTGTACCCCATTAATCCTACGATGGAACCGCTGTAGGGAGTCAACGTCACCCCGCCATAGCACAAAAACATCATCGATGTACCTCCACCAGGCAAGACAATGGCTGGCGAAGTCTACATCAAGGTAAATGTGCAGTTGTTCAAGCCTCGCCATAAAGGCATTGGCGTATGACGGGGCGACGGATCCCATCGCGGTTCCTCGTAGTTGTAGGTAGTACTGCTCCCGAAAAGTGAAATAGTTACAACACAATATAATCTCCAAAGCCTGTAAGAAGAAATCAATCTGATGCACAGAATAATGTGATCCTTCCCTCAGTATCCACTGACTTGCTTCTAATCCATCACTGTGTGGTATGGATGTGTACAGACTGGCCACGTCGAATGTGGCCAGAATCACACCTTCACCCACATTTTCCAGTGATTGTAATTTACGAAGAAAATGCCCAGTATCCCTTATATATGAAGGTATCTCTTGAATCAAAGGACTTAATACCTTATCAAGCATTATAGCTAATGGACAAAAAATCGAGTCAATGCCGGCCACAATAGGTCTCCCTGGTGGACGCACAGGGTCCTTATGAATTTTAGGGAGAACATATATGGTAGGCGTGACTGGATTCTTGACCATCAAATAATTCCTCAATTTGTCAGTAATCACTCCCCTATCCACTATATGTTCCAGTAAATTTCTGATCTTACGCATAATAC
Organism: Xenopus petersii; assembly: GCA_038501925.1. Lineage (NCBI taxonomy): Eukaryota > Metazoa > Chordata > Amphibia > Anura > Pipidae > Xenopus > Xenopus petersii. The sequence continues at coordinate 2,250,025 of CM076683.1, forward strand.
CCAACAAGGGATCACTGGATAATGGTTTGTATACTTCCCCATCTGCCAATTGCCTCTCAATTTCTGCAAGATATTGTGTAGTATCCATTATTACAATTGCGCCCCCCTTATCGGAGGGCTTAATCGTAATATCGGTTCTCTGTGAAAGATCTCTTAATGCATCACGTTGCTGCTTGGACAAATTATGTGTCACAAATGGAGAATCACCCTCCACCTGACCAATATTTTTAATTTCTGTCATGATGTTATTGATATATGTTTCTACAGCAGCGTATGTAGTAGGAGGAACATACATACTCTTGCCATATAAACCAAAAGTCTCAGTGTCCAATACATGGCTGTCGCCATTAGTGATTAGTGAAATTGCTCCTGTGGTTTCTGGAAAAAATTAACCTTCAGCCTCAATGTACGAAAAAAACGATATAAGTCAACATCTAATTGGAACCAGTCCGTAGATTTATCCGGACAGAAATTCAGTCCCAGTGACAATACTGACTCCTCTATTGGTGTGAGTCGTTTGGTAGAAATATTAGAGATTACTTGCTTATTGTCCTCTTGCTGCAAACCGCGTAGCGGTCGTCTTGCCGTGCCTCCTGTGTTTAACTCCTCCTCGTTTCCATGGTCTCCTCTGCCTTTCTTTGGGGATCTTGCCAAAAAATCAGCTCCATGTGCCCCTTCTTGGTTGGGATGATGGAATTTTCACCTCTAGGCCCTGTAAATGACGTTTTCCTTCAAAACGATAAAAAGAATGTTTATCTCTTACATCGGTTAGCCAAGCATATACATAACCTTTTTGGTAATCAAGTGCATCTCGATCAAATTTTGATCGTTTCTGACGTTCACCCTCTTTACGATAACGATCCAATTTCACATTTAATTGTTCATGCACCTGTTCCAACTCTTCCAGAGGGCAACATTGTTTTAATTCCGTTTCAACCTGGCCAATCTCTTGTTGGACCACCGTTAATTCCTTATTTATATATTCAAGTGTCAAAAGCATGATATCTGTGGAACATCTATCAACAATCTGCTTGAATTGGTTGCAGTATCCAGTATTATTGGCAAACAGAGTAGGGCGTAAACTTACTCGTAATCCCCGTGGTATCCATGCCTTTTTATGATATTCGGCTAAAGTCAGCCCGTGTAATTCCAAATCCACCGTCCTCTTACGCAGTGTTTCCAGTTGCCGCCGTGTGTTAGCTACAGTCGGTACTTGCAGAAACTCCGCAGGACCGGAAAAGTGTGACAGGATACGCGTCACTTCAGCTTCCGTGTAAACTGAGGTTCCGTGATGCGTTCCAGCGCCATATTGCGTTCCACTTTGGTTTTCCATCGCGTCTAATTGTCTATTGTCTTGAAAGGAAGGGAATTTATCCACCCACAAACTGGCCAACATATACAGTTACGAGGGCACTTTACGTGCATTTCAAAATTTGCCATTTACGTGTTGACATGTCCGTGTGGTCTCATCTATGTAGGTGAGACCACCCAGATGGGTCAAATCCGTATATCGCAACATCGGTCTAGCATAAATTTGGGTAATACTTCACTACCTGTTTCAAAACATTTCATAGATATGGGGCATACGGCAGATCAGCTTAAATTTATGGTGTTGGAGGTGGTACCACCTATGAGAAGAGGGGGTGATAGAGAATTGAAACTTAAAAGAAGAGAAGTATGGTGGATTAATATGCTCAAATCTTTATATCCTCAGGGGTTAAATCGGGATTATGACCTGTTTTTGTATCTATAGATATATGTATACGATATTGCTCTGTACCTATGTATATGCAAATGTTGAGGTCATTTCTGTCTTTAGCCTATTTAATGTGATACCTGTGTAACACTGGGAGAACTTTTTTGCTTGACAAAGGGCACATGTGTTGTCCGAAACGTTGCCTTGAGTGATGCTCTGATCTTTTAATACAATTTTTGGCAATTGACGAGTGCTGCTTCTTCTTTACATTTTCTATATATATATATATATATATATATATATATATGTGCACCACACTTACCTTGAGGGTCGAACTATCCGACGCAAGGAAGCTCAGGCGTCACGTCGCATGCCCCCTAATCTAATGTAAGCAATAGGAATGTCGCATGTTATCTGACACAACATGACTGTCGGATGAAGACGCAACATGCAGCGTTCGTATCCTACAGTCGTGTCAGATGCACACTGCGACAACATGCGACATTCCTATTGCTTACATTAGATTAGGGGCATGCGACGTGACGCCTGCGCTTCCTCGTGTGGGAATGGAGGTAAGTCAATTGTATAGTTCTTCCCTAAGGATAGAGTAATGAGTAGATCATTTGTATGCAAGTGACTGCATGTACCCCCAGTATTTGGAATGACACTATACAAGTTGTTGACATGTGGGATATGTCCCTGTGGGAAGGGGAATGTAGGACAAACCAGTGGATTCATCAAAGGTAGAAATAAAGAACTCTGAGGGATATCGGGAATTACAGTGGAAGAAGGTTATAATGAAATGTATGTGATTGTCCTTTTCTACTTAGGGCAGCAGCAAGAACTAAGGTTTTGGAATCAGGGCTTCCACAGGCCAAACGTTTAGAGTATATATATATATGTGTGTATATTTATATATATGGTATAAGGAAGGGGTCCCCAAGCTGCTGGGAACTCACAGCACAACCATGAAATGAGTTTATCCAGGTGCCAAATATGGGCTGTGGTTGGTTCCCCATGAGGACTGACAGGAGGTTCTGATTGAATCTGTATTTGTGTCTCCAACCCCTGCCCCAAATCTACAGAGAAACCTGCCCCTGCTGCGAGGCCACTGGTAGCATATCTCCCAACTAAGAAGGGGTCGGATGGTGTTTAGCAAGTGAGGGAATACAGGGATATGGGAGATAGCTCATAGTACAAGTTGATCCAGGGACTAGTCCCATTTTGGAGTCAGGAAGGAATTTTTCCCCCTCTGAGGCAAATTGGAGAGACCTCAGATGAGTTTTTCACCTTCCTCTGGATCAACTGGCAGTTAGGTAGTTAATTAAAAAAAAAGGTTGAACTCGATGGACATGTGTCTTTTTTCAACCTTACTTACTTACTATGTAACTGTCCCTTTTTCGGAGGGACAGTCCCTCTTTTGACAGCTCAACCCGCAGTCCCTCATTTGTACTGGAAAGTCCCTCTTTTCTCTGCACTGAACAGCCAGAAAAAGAAACAAAGTTTCTCACTTAATTGGCTTTTAGCAGAGAGCCCAGAACAGCTAACAGGTGCAAATAAGATACTTTGTAACAATTTTGAGACACAAAAACACTGTTTAGATAAGGAGTAGGGATGTAGCGAACCGCCGCCGATGTGTTCGCGAACGCCGTTCGCGAACACCGGCAAAATTTGCGAACAGTTCGCGAACTGTTCGCGAACTTCGAACATCCGAAAATCGTTCGATTCGAACGATCGAAGGATTGAAATCGTTCCATCGAAGGATTTTCGTTCGAATCGAACGATCGAAGCCATTCGATCGAATTCGATCGAATGCTTCGATCGTTCGATTCGAACGAAAATCCTTCGATTTTAGCGGTCGAATGGTCGAACGATGGAACGATTTTGACGCGAACGCCTATTGGCGAACGTCGCGCGACGTTCGCGAACTTGCGGCGGACGCGAACAGTCGAAGTTCGCGCGAACTAGTTCGCCGGCGAACAGTTCGCCGGCGAACAGTTCGCTACATCCCTAATAAGGAGAAATATTTTCAAACTTTCATAACCTGCCAAATTTTGTAAAACAAACATGGTAATTAGGGGGTGTGGCCACAGAAAGGGGTGTGGTCAAAAAAATTGCTGCGCTACGTGCGGAAAAAAATTTTTTGTCCCTCTTTTTACTTCCGAAATGTTGGGAGGTATGTGGTAGCCGCAAGTTATTGGGGAGCCACCAGTCAGGGTCACTGGGAGGAGGAGTCAATTTCCACTGATAAAACTGTCATCTGGAGGCCAGCTCTCAGCTCTGTCATGAGAAGGCAGCAGCCAAAATTTAGCTGGAAAAGACGATCTTCGTAACTTCGTAGCATCTGAAATTCTGATTCTTAATTTGGAATTTCTGTGCTGTGTGTGAGGGGGGTAGGGTTGCACCATTACTGGAAAAAAATACTGGCCTTCCTACTTATTTATCTTTATTCCCTATAAATAAAATTGGGATTAGACATTAGTTTTACTCAGCAGGTGGGAACCTTATAGGGGGGAATGAGAAAGCTCAGCTGAGAGCAGAAATGAGCCCAAAACACCCCCGTGATCTGCACATGAGGAAATTCACTGATAATATGAAGGTTCCCCCCAATCTGTATCATTAGTAGAACTGAGGTGTCCTGAACCAAGTGCCAGTGCCGGGGATTGTGGGAAATATAAAATGGCGGTGGCAGCTGTGAGGGCTCTGGGGCCTTGTCCCTCATACAGTCCAGTTACTGAGGGGCCACAGCCGCTCCCGTGGGACTAAATCTGAATGTAACCAGTTCCTTTGTGTGTGTGACACATTATATATATACATTATATATATATAGACATAAATACACCGAATATACAGCGCGGGGGGGAACCTGATCTGACAGAAAATGTCACATTGAATAACATCAAGTCCACTCATTGGTTCTGTGCAAGGAGGGGGAGGAGGCCCAGCCTCTGTCAGCTGACAGGAAGGAAGAGAGTGAGAGATTTCATGCAGCAGCAGAAGATGGTTATAATTATACAACTGACATACACGTGCCCACCAACAAAATGGCACCGCTGCCCCCCACAGTGATAACTCTGCAGCCGTCTGTCTGTGACGTACTTAATCCAGTGGGAGGGGGAAAATCTCTCTGTCTCCACCCCCCTCACTTTCCTCATGAGACTTTGCCTTCCGCTTCCTTCTGTCAGGACAGTCACATGATCCAGTGACGTTTCCACATTTTCATCCAATCCACGAATTAAATGTAAATCCATAGAGACTTGAGAGGGACGTGATGTGAGGGACAGAGAAACAGACTGGGAATTGTCCCCTGCTGCTCCCTGTAACTCCCTTCTACTGTGTCCCTGACATTCCCATCCCCTGTACTCACATCTCCAGCCTCATCTACTGGGTAAGTCATTTTCCCTCCTCCTCCTCCTCCTGTACTGTCTGTGGGACTGGGGCTTAATCCTGCTGCAGGGACTGATAGAGAGGGGAGACTGGGGGTTAATCCTGCTGCAGGGACTGATAGAGAGGGGAGACTGGGGCTTAATCCTGCTGCAGGGACTGATAGAGAGGGGAGACTGGGGGTTAATCCTGCTGCAGGGACTGATAGAGAGGGGAGACTGGGGGTTAATCCTGCTGCAGGGACTGATAGAGAGGGGAGACTGGGGGTTAATCCTGCTGCAGGGACTGATAGAGAGGGGAGACTGGGGGTTAATCCTGCTGCAGGGACTGATAGAGAGGGGAGACTGGGGGTTAATCCTGCTGCAGGGACTGATAGAGAGGGGAGACTGGGGGTTAATCCTGCTGCAGGGACTGATAGAGAGGGGAGACTGGGGGTTAATCCTGCTGCAGGGACTGATAGAGAGGGGAGACTGGGGGTTAATCCTGCTGCAGGGACTGATAGAGAGGGGAGACTGGGGGTTAATCCTGCTGCAGGGACTGATAGAGAGGGGAGACTGGGGGTTAATCCTGCTGCAGGGACTGATAGAGAGGGGAGACTGGGGGTTAATCCTGCTGCAGGGACTGATAGAGAGGGGAGACTGGGGGTTAATCCTGCTGCAGGGACTGATAGAGAGGGGAGACTGGGGGTTAATCCTGCTGCAGGGACTGATAGAGAGGGGAGACTGGGGGTTAATCCTGCTGCAGGGACTGATAGAGAGGGGAGACTGGGGGTTAATCCTGCTGCAGGGACTGATAGAGAGGGGAGACTGGGGGTTAATCCTGCTGCAGGGACTGATAGAGAGGGGAGACTGGGGGGTTAATCCTGCTGCAGGGACTGATAGAGAGGGGAGACTGGGGGTTAATCCTGCTGCAGGGACTGATAGAGAGGGGAGACTGGGGGTTAATCCTGCTGCAGGGACTGATAGAGAGGGGAGACTGGGGGTTAATCCTGCTGCAGGGACTGATAGAGAGGGGAGACTGGGGGTTAATCCTGCTGCAGGGATTGATAGAGAGGGGAGACTGGGGGTTAATCCTGCTGCAGGGACTGATAGAGAGGGGAGACTGTGGGACTGGGGGATAAACTGGTCCCAGTACAACATGTATTTATTGTAGTGATATGAGAGGGGGGATCCCCCACAGGCAGCTTTATATGGGTGGGTTTGTGTTCCTTGCTGTCAGGTTCTCCAGAGATGGAAACAAGGAGGTTAGAGGGGAAATGGGAGAATGAAGAGCCGGACACTGAGGATCCTCTGGACACAATAAAGAGGAAGAATGGATCCCATTCCTGGGGCCGGTGAGTAACGTTTCTCTATTAATAAGACACATGTTATACACAGCACAGGCTTCTCTAGGGACATTCAGGGTTAAGGTCACGTCCCAGGAACCCACAGAGGGGACAAATCTCCAGCTATTCCCAGTATGGTGGGCAGGTGACAGAGTTTGTTTCTCTGGGGGGCAGAGGGTGATGATGGGGCAGAATTTGTGGGCGGGGCTTGGGCTGGGTACAGCTGAGACTCATTAGGTGCAGACGAATGAGCAGCTTCTGTTTCTATAGAAAGATGTGCCCAAATCCCCTATTAAGCCTGTATGAAGTATTTCTCATCTAACACAAGCACTTCCTTACTCCCAGCTTTACTCACCCCTGTCTCTTCCTTCCTCTGAGCTTTACTCACCCCTGTCTCTTCCTTACTCCCAGCTTTACTCATCCCTGTCTCTTCCTTACTCCCAGCTTTACTCGCCCCTGTCTCTTCCTTACTACCAGCTTTACTCACCCCTGTCTCTTCTTTACTTCCAGCTTTACTCACCCCTGTCTCTTCCTTACTCCCAGCTTTACTTACCTCTGTCTCTTCCTTACTCCCCAGCTTTACTCGCCTCTGTCTCTTCCTTACTCCCAGCTTTACTCACCCCTGTCTCTTCCTTACTCCCAGCTTTACTCGCCCCTGTCTCTTCCTTACTCCCAGCTTTACTCACCCCTGTCTCTTCCTTACTCCCATCTTTACTCACCCCTGTCTTCCTTACTCCCAGATTTACTCACCCCTGTCTCTTCCTTACTCCCAGCTTTACTCACCCCTGTCTCTTCCTTACTCCCAGCTTTACTCACCCCTGTCTCTTCCTTACTCCCTGCTTTACTCACCCCTGTCTTTTCCTTACTCCCAGCTTTACTCACCCCTGTCTCTTCCTTACTCCCAGCTTTACTCACCCCTGTCTCTTCCTTACTCCCAGCTTTACTCACCCCTGTCTCTTCCTTACTCCCAGCTTTAACTCACCCCTGTCTCTTCCTTACTCCCAGCTTTACTCACCCCTGTCTCTTCCTTACTTCCAGCTTTACTCACCTCTGTCTCTTCCTTACTCCCAGCTTTACTTGCCCCTGTCTCTTCCTTACTCCCAGCTTTACTCACCCCTGTCTCTTCCTTACTCCCAGCTTTACTCGCCCTTCTCTTCCTTACTCCCATCTTTACTCACCCCTGTCTTCCTTACTCCCCAGCTTTACTCACCCCTGTCTCTTCCTTACTCCCAGCTTTACTCACCCCTGTCTCTTCCTTACTCCCAGCTTTACTCACCCCTGTCTCTTCCTTACTCCCAGCTTCCTCGTTGACTGAATCAGAAATATTACAGATAAAGATAAAGGAGGAAGAACTGGAACCTGAAGATGATGTGAACCCAATGGGAAGCTCAGCAGTTGTACTTACAGACAAGGGTAAGTAGCCAGAGGTTCTGTCAGTAACAGCCGCATTTAGTGCAGGTTAAAGTTAACTTGGGTGACAATGACTGAAGAGAATCAATGTAAAATATTGCTATTTGGCCGAACATACAGATAGTGAAATGATTTTGATTTAGATTATCAGCTGTTGGACCTAATGGTTTTTGTCTCTGCAGAACTGTAGCAATCACATCTTGACTTTCCCTTGTCTCTCTCTTACTTACAGCTTTCCCCGAGGAGGATCCAGAAATATTACAGATAAAGATAAAGGAGGAGGATTCTGATTGTGACGATCCTCTTACCCCAATGGATGTAGGTGAGTAGCAAAGGACTGAGACTTGAGACTTAACTGTAATGTCCTCTGGGAATGAAGGACTAATGTGATGATGAGACCCCTGAAACAGGACAGGATTATATAATGTATTAGATTGTGTATAATTACCAGACAGTATTTAATCCAACGACTCCTCCAGTCTATTGGATGTGCTGTTTATTTGTTATGAGTTTGTGTTTAACACTGTTGTGCATCTCAATGTCGCAGGGTATCCGCAGTTTCACGCAGGAGAGAAGCAGGGGCGCAGCTTTGTGATGCACAAGAGGATCCACACCAGGGAGAAACCCTTTGCTTGTCATTTATGCTGGAAGAAGTTCACTTACAAGTACCAGCTTGTGACACACGTCAGTAATCACTCCGGGGTAAAACCATTCAGATGCGCTGAATGTGGCAAATGTTTCTCCATAAAAAAGAGACTTATAAGCCACCAGAAAATTCACACAGGAGAGAAATCATTTAAATGTTTACAATGTGGGAAAATGTTTTCTGGGAAACAGAAACTTGAGAAGCACCAACGACTTCACACAGGGGAGAAACCCTTCACCTGTACGGAATGCGGGAAAGGTTTTTATGTAAAAGATGAACTTCAGAAGCACAAGAGGTTTCACTCCGGGGTGAAACCATTTACATGCATGGAATGTGGGAAAGGCTTCAGTTTAAGGACTGGTCTTGCTAAACATCTGAGCACCCACGCTGGGGAAACATCTTTAATCTGCACAGAATGCGGCCAACAGTTTTGTTCAAGAAGTGAATTTCAGAACCACCTGAGACTTCACAGAGGAGAGATACCGTTCCTGTGCACCGAATGCGGGAAAAGTTTCTGCCAGAAGAGCAGTCTCGATGCCCACCTGAGAATTCACACAGGGGAGAAACCTTTTATGTGCACTGAGTGCGGGAGAAGGTTTAATTTAAAAAATGGTCTCAGGAAGCACCAGAAAATTCACACGGGGGAGAAACCCTTTAAGTGCACAGAATGCGGCAAGAGGTTTTACATGAAGACTGATCTTCAGAAACATCACCGGACTCACACGGGAGAGAAACCATTCACATGCACAGAGTGCGGGAAGAGCTTCTCCCACCACAGCAGCCTCTACAATCACCAGAGGGTCCACACCGGGAAGAAACCATTCACATGCGCACAGTGCGGACGAGGTTTCAGTAGCAGAGGCAGATTTTATAAACACCAGAGAGTTCACAGCGGGGAGAAAACCTTTACCTGCGCGGAATGTGGGGAAAGTTACTTTGACAGCGCCAGCCTTCATAGGCACGAGAACGTCCACACCAGGGGGAAACCATTGACATGTTCAGAATGTGGGAAGTGTTTCCCTGAAAGGCACAAACTCACCAGACATCAGAAAATTCACAAAGGTGTGAAAGCTTTATGTGTGCGGAACAAAGGGAACGTTCCGCCCCTTCCATGATACGGGCGGTAGAACTGGTGTCCTGCATGCGTCGGACTGGGGGGGGTCGGACTGGGGGGGGGGGGTTGTGGCCCACTGGGGCTGCCAGATCAGGAGCCTGTGATCCCCCACCCAACCCTTCACTCACTACATGGGGCCCCGTGTCCCCCTTCACCTCACCAGCAGCGGAACCTTCTCTGTTGTGATTGGGGACGAGGAGTCGAGCCGAAAGTAACATAGGGAAGCGGTGACCTCGAGGAATGGGTCTTGGCCCACTGGCCTTTTTCTCAGTGTCCCGCTGGCCCAGTCCAACTCTGGATTATGGAAGTGATTAAAGGGGAGATAACCTTTTCCAAAAGGAATTTGGTTTCAGACCCCCGTTGCTGGCACAGTCAGCTGGACAGAATGTGTGACACTCTTATTTCTGCTTCACTGGGACAAATATGCTGATTTTTCATTTTGACCCCCATCTTGTGGTTGTAGCCAGCGCTGTTTTACCTTGGGGGAATTCATTTAATAATCACAGTGTGCTGTTCTCCCCTGAATCGTTTCATTTTATGCTTAACATTCATTTAATGTCATTTTAAATATTATATTACTGATGGATATTATTGGGGATCTGCTCGGATCAATCATTTGTGGATTTGAACCAATTATGAATATTTTACCAAAGGATTTCGCTGAACACCGATCCTGTACCCCACAAAAAAGGGAGAAAACTGGGGAGGGGAATAAAGTACTGTAACCTATCTACGTAGTAACATAGTAAATTAGGTTGAAAAAAGACACACGTCCATCAAGTTCAACCTTTTAAGTCTATATATAACCTGCCTAACTGCCAGTTGATCCAGAGGAAGGTGAAAAAAACCCATCTGAAGTCTCTTCAATTTGCCTCAGAGGGGGAAAAATTCCTTCCTGACTCCAAAATGAGACCAGTCCTTGGATCAACTTGTACTATGAGCTATCTCCCATATCCCTGTATTCCCTCACTTGCTAAACACCATCCGACCCCTTCTTATACATGACCTATCCTTCATAAAGCCATGCTGATTGCTGCTCATAATGTCACTCACTAGGACATGAATGTGATCCCTTAAAGGGATACTGTCATGGGAAAAAAAAATTTTTTCAAAATGAATCAGTTAATAGAGCTGCTCCAGCAGAATTCTGCACTGAAATCCATTTCTCAAAAGAGCAAACAGATTTTTTTATATTTAATTTTGAAATCTGACATGGGGCTAGACATTTTGTCAATTTCCCAGCTGCCCCAAGTCATGTTACTTGTACTCTGATAAACTTCAATCACTCTTTACTGCTGTACTGCAAGTTGGAGTGATATAACCCCCTCCCTTCCCCCCCCCCCCCCAGCAGCCTAACAACAGAACAATGGGAAGGTAACCAGATAGCAGCTCCCTAACACAAGATAACAGCTGCCTGGTAGATCTAAGAACAACACTCAATAGTAAAAACCCATGTCCCACTGAGACACATTCAGTTACATTGAGAAGGAAAAACAGCAGCCTGCCAGAAAGCATTTCTCTCCTAAAGTGCAGGCACAAGTCACATGACATGGGGCAGCTGGGAAATTGACAATATGTCTAGCCCCATGTCAGATTTCAAAATGAAATATAAGAAAATCTGTTTGCTCTTTTGAGAAATGGATTTCAGTGCAGAATTCTGCTGGAGCAGCACTATTAACTGATTCATTTTGAAAAAATGTTTTTTTCCCATGACCGTATCCCTTTAACAAGCCTTCAAATAATTTGCCCACTACAGATGTCAGATGTACTGGCCTATAATTGCCAGGCTGAGACTGTAATCTCTTTTTTCTCCAATCCATAGGCACCATACCAGATGAAAGCAACTCTGAGAAAATCAGAAATAGGGGCTGGTCTAAGACTGAACTAAGCTCTCTTAGAACCCGGGGGTGTATGCCATCAGGCCCTGGAGCCTTGTTTACATTCATTTGTATTAAAGCTTTATGAATCATATCCTGAGTCAGCCACTGACTAGATTGAGCTGAGCCATTAGTGCAGTTATAAAGTGAGCCTGGGAACTCACACTCCTCTATTGTATACACTGAAGCAAAGAACTGATTTAACACATTTGCCTTATCTGTATCTGTTACAACCATACTGGTACCATTATTTAATGGAGCAACACTCTCAACCTGCATCTTTTTACTATTAATAAATTAATTACAATTTGATTTCACTGTCCCATGCTTGGAAAACACACTCTCATTCACATACAATCACCATGACACCTGGGAGTTTTGCTGGTATCCCTGTGGGCCAGTCCAACACTACAGGTAAGAAAGGTTGGGGATTCCTGCCTTATACTGTCTTCTTCCTTCTTACTGCCAAAATGTCTGCTACTCACAGGCAGGGGAGTATAATCAGTATCCACGTATAGCGGGTTTGCTCCACCGGGGTTTTTATCAGTGTCGCTCCTGTCCAGTCCAACCCTGGTTTTACTTCTATTACTTCTGCTTGGATGTTATTCTCATATCGACCACTAGGAGCATTTCGTGATCTATGCACTTTAGTGATGTGCGGGTCGGGTAAAACCTGTGAGTCAGGTCCGGACTGGCAATCTATGGGTTGTGGCTAGGGATGCACCGAATCCAGGATTCGGTTCGGGATTCGGCCAGGATTCTGCCTTTTTCAGCAGGATTCAGATTCGGCCGAATCCTTCTGCCCGGCCTAATCCGAATCCTAATTTGCATATGCAAATTAGGGGCAGGGAGGGAAATTGCGTGACTTTTTGTCAGAAAACAAGGAAGTAAAAAATGTTTTCCCCTTCCCACCCCTAATTTGCATATGCAAATTTCAGTTCGGTATTCGGCCGAATCCTTAGTGAAGGATTCGGGGTTCGGCCGAATCCAAAAAAGTGGATTTGGTGCATCCCTAGTTGTGGCAAATGCCAGAGGGGCTGCTATAAGGCGCCATTGAAAGTCACTATTTATTGGGCTGGTGGGGGATGGGTGGGCCTCTACGTGGGCTGATTGGGTCTCTGTGTACCTCAAATACCAGAGCCAATTTTAATTCTCAGTCCGGACCTGCCGTGAGCAGTTGTGCGGCTATAAAACTGGAAGCCGGCAGTGTAAGGTGGAGGGCGGGGAGAACAGGAGGAGGAGGGCAGGTCAACCCGGGGGCATACCTCCCAACAGGGCCGCCATTAGAAATCACGGGGCCCCGTACAACAAAATTTTTGGGGCCCCCTGGGCCCCGCCCACACTGATGACCAAGCTCCACCCCATTTCCCACCCACTCCACATCGCAGTTAAAAGACCACACAGACATCAGCGCTAAAAAAGTAACCCCCCCACACAAGTTGTAAAAAGCTATTGATGGTCAGGGCCCCCTTATAAAAAATTGGGGCCCCAAAAAAAAAAAAATTAAATTTTTTTTTTTTTTAAAAAAAAACATTGGTGGCAGGGGCCCCCTTATAAGTTAAAAAAAACTTGGGGCCCCAACAAAACAAATGTAAAAAAAACTAAAAAATAAACAAACATTGGTGGCAGGGGCCCCCTTACAAGTTAAAAACAAATTGGGGCCCCAAAAAAAATTTTTTTGAAAAAAAAAAAAAAACATTGGCGGCAGGGGCCCCCTTATAAGTTAAAAACAAATTGGGGCCCCAAAAAAAAAATGTAAAAAAAAAAAAAAATTTTTTTTGAAAAAAAAAAAAACATTGGCGGCAGGGGCCCCCTTATAAGTTAAAAACAAATTGGGGCCCCAAAAAAAAATTTAAAAAAAAAAAATTTTTTGAAAAAAAAAAAAACATTGGCGGCAGGGGCCCCCTTATAAGTTAAAAACAAATTGGGGCCCCAAAAAAAAATTTGAAAAAAAAATAATTTTTTTTTGAAAAAAAAAAAAAAAACTGGTGGCAGGGGCCCCCTTACAAGTTAAAAAAATTTAGGGCCACCAAAAAGAAAATTATTAATTTTTTTTTTTTTTTTTAAAAAAACAATGGTGGCAAGGGGCCCCTTACGAGTTAAAAAAAAAATTGGGGCCCCAAAAAAACATGTTGTAAAAAAAAAGATTGGTTGCAGGGGCCTATAGAATATTAAAATAATACATTGGTGGCCAGGAGATTAAAAAAAAAAAAATACACAAACTGGTGTTCAGTAGAATTGAACTCACGGCTTCAGTACTTCAACTTCACCTCCTTTCGTGACTTCGGGTCTTTTCACTGCTTCAGGACTTCGGCTTCGGCTGTTTTCGTGACTTCGGGTCTTTGCGCTGCTTCAGGACTTCGGCTTCGGCTGTTTTCGTGACTTCGGGTCTTTTCGGCGCTTCGTGACTTCGGCTTTTTCCGTGACTTCGGGTCTTTTCGGCGCATCGGCTTCGGCTTTTCGGCACTTCCGCATTCGGCAGCACAGAGGCAAGACGTACGGCTCGGGCGCTCGTAAGGGGGGCCCGGATCTTCAAAAAATGCAGCGCTGCCGGGCCCCCCTTCATGCCCGGGCCCGGTACGCTTGTCCCCCCTATCCCCCCCTGATGGCGGCCCTGCCTCCCAACTGTCCCTTTTTTGGAGGGACAGTCCCTCTTTTGACTGCTCAACCCGCAGTCCCTCATTTGTACTGGAAAGTCCCTCTTTTCTCTGCACTGAACAGCCAGAAAAAGAAACAAAGTTTCTCACTTAATTGGCTTTTAGCAGAGAGGCCAGAACAGCTAACAGGTGCAAATAAGATACTTTGTAACAATTTTGAGACACAAAAACACAGTTTAGATAAGGAGAAATATTTTCAAACTTTCATAACCTGCCAAATTTTGTAAAACAAACATGGTAATTAGGGGGTGTGGCCACAGAAAGGGGTGTGGTCAAAAAAATTGCTGCGCTACGTGCGGCAAAAAAATTTTTGTCCCTCTTTTTACTTCCAAAATGTTGTGAGGTATGTGGGGGTATCAGCCCGCACATCACTAATGCACTTGTATAACTACTGGGGGAGCAGGGGGAGCAGGGGTCTCATATCCAGGGCTGGTCTGACATTATGTCCGTGTGACATTGGAGTGTTCCAGGTGGGGGGCAGGCTGGGGGCAACATTTGTATCAGGAATTTACACCAGTGAAGCCACACGACCTTCTCCAGCCTCTTGTGAGAATGAGGGAACCAATGTCTCCTACTCTATTTAATGAATATATGAGATTGGACGTTATCCCATTATTTCCACTGTGTGTGTCTGTACATTTCTATTCAGCCATGGGGAGCACTCGCTTAACAACACCCACAAACACCCCAAACACTACAGGCGCATCAGCTGAACAAACTAAACATGTAAAATATTGAGGAAAAAAAAATTCAGTGTTTAAAAAAACACATCCATGCGATTTTACTAAGAGAAAAGACGAAGCCAAATGTGAACAGTGTGCAGAGTGTTGAACTGTAACTCCCACCATTAATAAGGATATCATTTACTGGATATTCATGGGTGTGTATGTGTATATATATATATATATAGTGAATAAAGTACCCCCTCTTGTAAAATATAAGGATATTATAAGTCACAAGGAGTTTCATGCCCATATACAAGTACCAGTGTTTTTATACAGGTCACGGAACTTCTAATATCCTCATATTTTACAACTGGGGGTACTTTATTTATTATAATACACAAGTTTCGGTGAGTCATGTGACAGACATGACATCACAACTCACCGTTTATAACTGATGACATCAGAACTTACCGTTAGGTAAGGATATAATTTAGAAGATTATTCATGGCTTTTGTGTATTATATATATAATATGTAGCCTTTCACTGGCGTAACGAGATATTACTGGGCCCCACAGCAAATTATTTTTCAGGCCCCCAAAATGTTTAGAGGTTGACTTGTTTCTCCAATATTTATTGAAATTGTATATGAATTAGGGCCTCATGGGGCCCCTATACCTCCTGGGCCCCCCTGCAGCCGCAGGGTCTGCTTCCTCTATAGTTACGCCCCTGTAGCCTTTACTGTATTAGAGGCTGAAGCTAATTGCACATGGTAGTGACGTATGGGCTGCAGAGTTGGACTAGGACAGTCATTCCTGACCCTGCCAGACCTGATCCTGTGATGTGGCCCCTGTAGGGGAGTGGGGGGCCCCTGGGGTGGCAGCCATGTTGGTCCCTGCACCCACCAGTCCGACCCTGCTTTGTCAGCTCAGGGCATGTGGGTTCAGGCCAACAAGTACACAAAATATTTAGGATGAGGGTGGGCCGAGCTGCTGTCTTTACTGTCCTCGTGACCTTGTCCAACTTCCATCTGTGACTGGTCAGTTAAAGATGATCCTCTCAGTGATGTCAAAGACGTGGTTGGGTCGGGCGCAGGGATATAAGTAAATGTTGAAGCACAAGTTGGTTGGGCGGCACTAGTACATGTGGCAGTTGTAGCCCAGGGTATTTCAGCTGGCAGAGTAAATTGAAACTGAAGCAACAAGTACAGTCCATTCTCAAGCCAATAAAACAACCCACTAGAGCATTAGACAACCCACTATTCCAGCAGTGTTAGCCATTAGGGCCGGTCACACAGGGCATGTGGTTTGCTGGTGGTTAGGGCAGATAAACTGCCATTATTCCTCCTGATACTAATGGAGGCAGACAGAATAACTAAAAACCCTTCTAATATTGTTGGCAATATCACTCTGGGTTACAAACTAATATTATCTTTAAAAATGTCCCCTTGAAACTTAATTTTGCTGAGCCCATGTAAAAAAAAAAAAAAATAGGGTATATTTTCCCTTTAATCCAGATTCCTGCCTAATCTAGTGCCCACCAACAATATGGCAACATCTCTGTAACAGTGACAACTCTGAACAGGAAGAGACTTTTTGATTGATCTATGGACTGAGCTGCTCATTGGCTAAAGCGTGGAGCTGCCTCAAACAGGGCGGGATCATTGAACTCCTGCTTTTCTCCATAACCCGACCTGAGAGACGTCCTGTAACTTCCGTATTCTGTGTCCCTGGCCTGCTGGGTAAGTGACTCTCCCTCCTCCTCCTCCTCCTGTACTGTCTGTGGGACTGGGGCTTAATCCTACTGCAGGGACTGATAGAGAGGGGAGACTGGGGGTTAATCCTGCTGCAGGGACTGATAGAGAGGGGAGACTGGGGGTTAATCCTGCTGCAGGGACTGATAGAGAGGGGAGACTGGGGGTTAATCCTGCTGCAGGGACTGATAGAGAGGGGAGACTGGGGGTTAATCCTGCTGCAGGGACTGATAGAGAGGGGAGACTGGGGGTTAATCCTGCTGCAGGGACTGATAGAGAGGGGAGAGTGGGGCTTAATCCTGCTGCAGGGACTGATAGAGAGGGGAGACTGGGGGTTAATCCTGCTGCAGGGACTTATAGAGAGGGGAGACTGGGGGTTAATCCTGCTGCAGGGACTGATAGAGAGGGGAGACTGGGGGTTAATCCTGCTGCAGGGACTGATAGAGAGGGGAGACTGGGGGTTAATCCTGCTGCAGGGACTGATAGAGAGGGGAGACTGGGGGTTAATCCTGCTGCAGGGACTGATAGAGAGGGGAGACTGGGGGACTGGGGGATAAACTGGTCCCAGTACAACATGTATTTATTGTAGTGATATGAGAGGGGGGATCCCCACAGGCAGCTTTATATGGTGGGTTTGTGTTCCTTGCTGTCAGGTTCTCCAGAGATGGAAACAAGGAGGTTAGAGGGGAAATGGGAGAATGAAGAGCCGGACACTGAGGATCCTCTGGACACAATAAAGAGGGAAATGGATCCCGTTCCTGGGGCCGGTGAGTAACGTTTCTCTATTAATAAGGTGCCACAGAGAGATTCAGGGTTAATAAGAAAACACTGAGTTTGGCACAGACATAATTCCCAGTAGAATTCCTTACTCTCAGCTTTACATGACACTGCCCATTACTTACAGGTTCCCCAGAGACACAAGTAGAAATGTTACAGATAAAGAAAGAAGAATCAGACTCAGAAGACCATCAGGACCCAAAGGAAAGATCAGTAGCACAACTTACAGATGGGGGTAAGTAATCAGTATTCAGTGAGATGAAGCACTTCCTTACTCCCAGCTTTACTCACCCCTGTCTCTTCTTTACTCCCAGCTTTAATCACCCCTTTCTCTTCCTTACTCCCAGCTTTACTCACCCCTGTCTCTTCTTTACTCCCAGCTTTAATCACCCCTTTCTCTTCCTTACTCCCAGCTTTACTCACCCCTGTCTCTTCCTTACTCCCAGCTTTACTCACACCTGTCACTTCTTTACTCCCAGCTTTACTCACCCCTGTCTCTTCCTTACTGGCAGCTTCCCCATTGGCTGAATCAGAAATATTACAGATGAAGATCAAGAAAGAAGAATCAGACTCAGAAGATTATCAGAACCCAAAACAAAGCTCAGCAGCCCTACTAACTGATAGGGGTAAGAGCCATTATTTATTCACTGAATTTAATGGATGCTTTTCTGTTTTTTATTTCGTAAATCAAGTTTCTTCTAGTTTTACTCACCCCTGTCTCTTCCTTACTCCCAGCTTTACTCACCCCTGTCTCTTCTTTTCTCCCAGCTTTACTCACCCCTGTCTCTTCCTTACTCCCAGCTTTACTCACCCCTGTCTCTTCTTTACTCCCAGCTTTACTCACTCCTGTCTCTTCCTTACTCCCAGTTTTACTCACCCCTGTCTCTTCCTTACTCCCAGCTGTACTCACCCCTGTCTCTTCTTTACTCCCAGCTTTACTCACCCCTGTCTCTTCCTTACTCCCAGTTTACTCACCCCTGTCTCTTCCTTACTCCCAGCTTTACTCACCCCTGTCTCTTCCTTACTCCCAGTTTACTCACCCCCTGTCTCTTCCTTACTGGCAGTTTCCCCATTGGCTGAATCAGCAATATTACAGATGGAGATCAAGAAAGAAGAATCAGACTCAGAAGATTATCAGAACCCAAAACAAAGCTCAGCAGCCCTACTAACTGATAGGGGTAAGTAGCCATTATTTATTCACTGAATTTAATGGATGCTTTTCTGTTTTTTATTTCGTAAATCAAGTTTCTTCTAGTTTTACTCACCCCTGTCTCTTCCTTATTCCCAACTTTACTCACCCCTGTCTCTTCCTTACTCCCAGCTTTACTCACCCCTGTCTCTTCCTTATTCCCAGCTTTACTCACCCCTGTCTCTTCCTTACTCCCAGCTTTACTCACCCCTGTCTCTTCCTTATTCCCAGCTTTACTCACCCCTGTCTCTTCCTTACTCCCAGCTTTACTCACCCCTGTCTCTTCCTTACTCCCAGCTTTACTCACCCCTGTCTCTTCCTTATTCCCAGCTTTACTCACCCCTGTCTCTTCCTTACTCCCAGCTTTACTCACCCCTGTCTCTTCCTTATTCCCAGCTTTACTAACCCCTGTCTCTTCCTTACTCCCAGGTTTACTCACCCCTGTCTCTTCCTTACTGGCAGCTTTACTCACCCCTGTCTCTTCCTTACTCTCAGCTTTACTCACCCCTGTCTCTTCCTTACTGGCAGCTTTACTCACCCCTGTCTCTTCCTTACTCCCAGCTTTACTCACCCCTGTCTCTTCCTTACTCCCAGCTTTACTCACCCCTGTCTCTTCCTTACTCCCAGCTTTACTCACACCTGTCTCTTCCTTACTCCCAGCTTTACTCACCCTTGTCTCTTCCTTAGTGGCAGCTTCCCCAGAGTTACAACCAGAAATATTACAGGAAAAGATAAAGAAAGAAGAAGCAGACCCTGAAGATGATCAGGACCCAGTGGAAAGTTCATCAGTAGCAGTTAGTGATGGGGGTAAGTAGACAGGGATGTGTAACATTGATCCCAATTATCCCCCTACTTGTGCCAGTGAGACAGGTATGAGTGTGAGTTGATCTGGCAACGCTGTAGGAACCACATAAATCTGGTGCTGAAATAGACTTTGAATGTCCAGCTGGATGTGATATATTGAATATTTCCCTACTTCCAACCTTTTTGTCTCTGAAACTCCTCAGTGAGTCTCACATGCTACAAGGTGGGTCTCATTCCATTAAGTGCAGGTGTTGTGTCACTGAATATTCAAGGTTTTGGCTTCCAATCAAATGATTTGGCTTCCAGTCTTGGTACTCGCAGTGCAGCTCCCAGTGCCCTTTAATATGAGCCCTAAAGAATTTATTCTGCTCATCATCAATAGAAGATTTTCAGAAGACAGGTATATGGGTTGAACAGAACACTTTGTAATGACTGGGATGCTAGAAAGACTGTTTGTCTCCTTTAAGTTCTCATAGAAATTGTCAGGAGAAAGAAAGAGGCTGATGTTCTTCTACTTAGGAAAGATGTGAGAAAGGTTTCTAATTTTATTCCTAAGCAGAAGAACATCAGCCTCTTTCTTTCTCCTGACAACTTCCTTGACTACTTGCTGGTCAGACTGGTGGGAAACTGACCAGCAGGTGGCGCTGTTGTAACACAATTCATTCATATTAACAGTACATGTATCCCTTAATACAGGGATCCCCAACCCGTGAGCAACATTCAGAAGTAAAAGGAGTTGGGGAGGAACACAAGCATGAAAAATGTTTCTGGGTGCCAAATAAGGGCTGTGATTGGCCATTTAGTAGATTGTGGATTGTCAACCTACATTGAGGTTCCGTTTGGCATTACACCTGTTTTTTATACAACCAAAACTTGCCTCCAAGTCTGGAATTCAAAAATAATCACCTGCTTTGAGGCCACTGGGAGCAACATCCAAGGGGTTGGAGAGCAACATGTTACCCACAACCTACTGGTTGGGGATCACTGCTTTAATATCTTGGAATAAAAACAAAATAAATAATGAATGTACATTGCAAAAAGTGTTTAGAATAGCCCCTCATCAATTTTACATTCACTTATTTTAAAGGTTCAGTTAAACTTTAAAGCAGAAAGGAAAGAACTATTGGGAAAGGGATCATGTCATAAAGAAAGATTTAAAAGGGACATAAAGCATCATTTTAATTTCAATTAAAAGAGCTACAAGCGCTTGAACAAAGAGGCGACTTGTAAAGGTAACAGTTCTTTATAACCCAAACCAGGTGCCATATTTATCATCACTGACTACACGATGAGGGGAATTCTCCCCTATAGCAATGTCAAATGTACTAGGGTTGCACCAAATCCACTGTTTGGGATTCGGCCGAACCCCCTATTCCTTCGCGAAACATTCGGCTGAATATGGAACCGAATCTGAATCCTAATTTGCATATGTAAATTAGAGGTGGGAAGGGAAAAACACTTTTACTTCCTTGTTTTGTGACAAAAAGGTCATGCAATTTCCCTCCCCACCCCTAATTTGCATATGCAAATTCAGATTTGGTTTGGCCCAATCCGATTCCTGCTGAAAAAGGCCAAATCCTGGATTCAGTGCATCCCTAATATTTACCGGGGGGAGTGATACGGCATTTAGTGCTGCGCTGAGGTGGACTAGACCATTGGAGTGAGTTGGGGGGTTGCACATTGCTAGTAGGGAGAACTCTTTGCACTAGAAGTGCAAAAAAACATGCCTCGTGCCAGGAGTGCGACTCTTTCTACCTTATTTCTTAAAGGCTCTGAGATTACTAAAAAAGTCTGGGATAGTTTGAAATAACAGTTATTACAGAGGGTGAATATGTTCTCTCCTGTTTGTTGTTATTAGGTGGGTACATGAAAGCCGAGGGGTCTGAACTGCCCAAATCAGAGACTGACTCGGACACAACATATGTTGATGATTGCTCTCTGAAAAGCGAAGTCACCCACCTCGATGGGACACAGGAGGAAAGTCACACTGGGGAGAAACCATTCGCCTGCACAGAATGTGAGAAAAGCTTTCCATTAAGCAGTAGCCTCCGTAAACACATGAGAATTCACATAGTGGGCAAATCGTATTCATGTACAGACTGTGGGAGATCATTCTATGCAAAGGGACACCTTCTAAATCACCAAAAGAATCACGGCGGGGAGAAACCATTCACCTGCACCGAATGTGGCAAAATTTTTACTAGAAAGAGCAACCTTCGCAAACACCAGCGAATCCACACCGGGGACAACCTTTTCACTTGTACGGAATGTGGCAAACGATTTACTGAAAAGAGAAACCTTCTGATCCACCAGAGGATTCACACCGGGGAGAAACCGTTCACCTGCACTGAATGTGGCAAGAGCTTTAATTTATGGAGCACCCTTCGAAACCACCACAAAATTCACACAGGGGAGAAACCTTTCACCTGTCCTGAATGTGGGAAAAAGTTTAGTGTAAAGAACAGCCTTAGGAAACACCAAAGAACTCACGCCAGAAAGAAACTATTCACTTGCACCGAGTGTGGGAAAACGTTTACTAAAAAGAGCACCTTTCACATGCACCAGATGACGCACACCGGGGAGAAACCATTCACCTGTACAGAGTGCGGGAAAAGCTTTGCTAAAAATGGAAACCTTCGCATTCACCAGATGACTCACACTGGGGAGAAACCATTCACCTGTACAGAATGAGCCGATATGTTGCTGAGACTCAATCTATATCACTGCTGTCTCATGGCTTCAGCTTAGTGATCTTATATCCGAGGGACAGAAAACAATGAAGGATTATTGGGTAGGATGAGGGTTATCTTCCCTTGGGTGTCCCATGATCACCAGTTTAGCAGCTTTTTGCATTACAACCTGGGCGATTCTCAACAACCACATTGTGCTGCTGTAAAGTGCAGAGGATGAGGAGGAGACGCAGAGAGGAAGGAGTCAGTCTGTGCAATTGCTCATACACAGCAGGGGCTTCTGGGAATAGGCAGAGAAACACAAATATTATACTGGCACTAGGGGCAAAAATGGGAATTGAGAGATCTAAACTAAACAGCAGTGGTTCCTGGTATTTACTAATGGGCCGAGGGAAAGGAATATGGAAGTAGATTATTGCTGAACACACAATGTTCTTTGCTTAAAGGCCACAGGCCCCTCCATGTTTCACTTCTGCTTCTTTCATTAAAACAGGTGAATATGAAATGATTTCTCTCTTGTTTTGTTTCTAGATTGAGGCATATCTGCCATTGTTCCCTGCCCCCAGCCTCCCCTGTGCTCTCATATAATCCTGCTGTAGTGTTATTTACCCTTTATAGGAAACTGCCAGTGGGAGGAGCCAGGGAAACGTTGGTGATGGGCGTTGATGTGTGGCCAGTCTGCAATGGGGTGGGATATTTATGACAAGACCACGATATTATCCCAGCACAGAGGCCACTTATCTGAATAGAAATGGGGAAATGGGTAGAAAAGTACAAATGACAGAGGATTCCATTGTGTAATAAGTCTATACTATTCCTAGCATTCATATTAAGGGTTGCCACCTTCCAATCAGAGAAAAGGGGCGGGTGGATGACATCGGGGGCGGGTGGATGATGTCAGTGGTGGACCAGTTACATAAGGGGGAGGGGCAGATTACGTATGAGGTGGGACTGATGCAGTGGTGATTAGCAATTGGCTGATCGCCATGTCATTAATGTCAATGGCCTGTCCGGATTTCCTAATTTGGAAATCCAGACAGGCACTTTTCCCTTCCAAAAACCAGGCAGTAATGGTGAAATCCGGACATTCGGCAACCCTAGCGATAAATTGGGGCCCACCTGTTCAATGGCTGCTGTGATACTGGTTGGAGTTGCACTAGCGCTGGGGAACCCCTTCATGCCTCTCATTGAACCCCAACCCTTTCTGCTTTACCTGGGGCCCCTCGCTTGTGTCTGTGTGTGGCCCTGAGCATGGCAGCAGCTGTGTGACGGGAGAGATTCCCCAGCTCATCATTCTACATAATCACACTCTCTATAATCACACTCTCTACATGTTTGTAACTATTCATATTAACAAGTAGGAGCTGCCACACTGCTTGTTCTGTACAATGAAATATCTCCTATCTTTGCTTTATGTAAGTTCTGGGATGTGGGCTGCACCTAGAGTTGCCACCTGGCCGGTATTTTACTGGCCCAGCCGGTAAAACACCTGCCAAGGCCGGGGCCGGTATTACAATGTAGTTTCCGGTAAATTTGTAATTCCCTTAACAAAAGCCCTTGGGCCTCAGCTCGAAATTTCCCTTTTCTCTGCCTTCTGGCCACTGCGCGACGTGGCTCCACCTGCTTTTACATTATGGTCCGCCCCTTTTACATCACAGACCGCCCCTTTTGTTCCCGCCCCCACTACTGGGCGGTAGAAATTTTATGAAAAGGTGGCAACGCTAGCTGCACCTGCTGACGCTCCCTAAGTTGCACGTGGTAATGACTGATACGTTAGGAGTTGGGTGGGAGACGCCTAATCTTGGAGTCGCCCCAGTTGGATGCAGTACAGGAAGCTCTTCAGCCAAGAATCAGGCCACGGGTCACTTGTCTGAAGAGGAGGCAATACAGGCGCCACTCAGTGTGCAAAATCGGTATAATCACCAATTGTGCCCTTTTTTGCACTTTACACACCCTCCTCCCAACTGTGCTGTTTTCTGCAGGACAGTCCCGATTTTCACAGCTCAGCCCACAGCTCAACGATTGTTACTGAAATGTCCCGACTTTCTCTTTGATCTTCTGTACTGAACAGCCAGAAAAATATATATAAGGTTTCTAAAACGTAATTGGCTTTTAGCAGAGAGCCTAGATTATGTGGCAGGTGCACCTAAATACATTTGTAACAATTTTAAAGAAGCAATTGTAACTTTAAGATAAGCGGGTCTCTTGGGGAAACTGTGACTTGCTCCGCCCGGCAAATCTTTCTATTTCCAAAATGTTGGGAGAAATGTACATACTGTGTGTTTAACGACCCCTCGAGTGTGTGCAGGGGCAGTAACCCATAGCAACCAATCAGCAGCTAGCATTTGATGGTCACCTGTTTAAAAGCAGACATCTCATTGGTTATAACTGCACTTGGGCAAAACAAATTCTTCTGATTACACACAGGGGACAGAATAGAAAGTGGCTGCACTGCCAACAGCATCAAATCATTCAGGGACTCAAATATATTCTGCCCTGAACCAATGAAACAGTCCCAGCATGCACTGCTTCCCTCACTCTCACTTCTATGTCATCTCAGCAGGGTTGTTAGTTTGGCAGTTTTCCAGCCAAAGTAGCCCAGTTACAAACCTGGCTACTAATTTAAAGCCCAGGTGGGGTTTGAAAGTACAAACTAGGCAAGATACAGATTTGGGCTACTTTTTGAGCCTTTGGCTGCTTTGTACTTTGCAAACCAGCCACAGCTTTTCTTGCCCTAATGTGCCAAGCCTGTGTCTCTCAATGCATGTTGGGTAATGTGTTTTTTGCCCACTGCCAAGTTGAATGTAAGACTACAATACCCAGCATGCAATGCGACTGACCTGTGTCGAAATGAGGAGTTACCAGATTTTGGCCTCTGTACCCCAGTCTCCCGTCACTTTCTCACATTTTCCACTGACTTTCCTCAATTTCAGACAATTTTGGGGCAAAAATCTGCTGGTCAACAAAATGTCTAGAGATTGACGTGTTTTACCTATATTTATTGAAATTGTATATGAATTAGGCCTTATGGGACCCCTATACCTCCTGGGCCCCCTCTGTAGTTACCCCACCGGTGACGGGAAATATTGTCCCATTTTGCTTCATGGAAAACTATGCGAAAGTGTGAAAAAAAAGCATATTTTCACATATATTCATTTATTTTTTAGACTTGTTTTCACTGCACGTATTGCGCTACTTTTTGGGCTAGTTTTGGGTTGGTTCTGTAACCGACTTTGGCTGGTTTTGAAAATGAGACCTGACAACCCTGCACCCCAGTCCCCATCACTGCCAGCTCTCCTGATTAGCATCTGCCCACCAACAACATGGCCGTGTCTGTGCAGTAGGGACAACTCTGACACACAATCATTCCATTGGTCTGAAACCAAACAAGCTCATTGGCTAAAGGGCGGAGCTGCCTTCCCAGGGGGAGGAGTGAGAGGTCTTTGTGCTTCTCTCTGTGCCCAGATCCAATAGAGAGAAAGGCTGAACCTTCCTTTAACTACTTCCTGTAACTGCTTCCTGTTACTTCCTGCTTCCTGTGTCCCTGGGCTGCTGGGTAAGTGATTGAATAAAGAAAGCACAGGAGGATGTTGTGAAGGGAGGAGCTGCCTGTGTGTGAGGTGAGGCAGATCTTTTATAATATGAGAATGGAGAGAAACTTCAGAGAGACACAAAGCCACAGAGAAGCTGCAGACGAGGAGATAGTGAGGGAGGATTATTCTGGGGGGGATGGGAAAGCTTTTGTCTCACGTGGGATCAGGGGAGTTAAAGGGTTTGTGTTGTTCAGTCATTACAGAACGAGGGAGTGGAACAAGGACACAATTTACACCGATGTTTCTGTGTGTTCATGCGCAGTCTCTAATAAACACTCATTTATAAACACTGGGCAAATTTACACCTGGGCAGTAACCCATGGCAACCAGTCACATGTTGCTTTCCCTTTTTAACCTGCCGCTGGCTGATAAAAGCTAATCACTGATTGGTTGCTATGGGTTACTGCCCAGGTGCAAATGTGCCCAGTGTTTATAAATGAGCCCCTGTATGACTTGCTTAGGTTAAACCCAGAAATTCAGCTCTTAGGGCTAGTCCACACGGGGAGATAGCGACGCGTTTGCGGTCGCGGCGACAAAGCGCCGCGACAGTCGCCGCGACCGGCGCAGGCGACAGTTTTGTATGGGCGCCTATGTATTTTCAGGCGACTGTTGAAAAGCGCATCGCCTCGTGTGGTTAGCACAGGCGTTTTTACATAGGCGCCCATACAAAACTGTCGCCTGCGCCGGTCGCGGCGACTGTCGCGGCGCTTTGCCGCCGCAAACGCGTCGCTATCTCCCCGTGTGGACTAGCCCTTAGACTTACAAGAAGCGGCTAATTGATTTCCCTTGTATCTGGCCACTCGCTGCTGCCTGACGCAACATTCTCCCCACAAGCAAAACTGACTAATTCTATAATACACTGTGCTAGTGTAGGGCAGTAACACTAATATATATATAACTATATATATATATATATGTGTATATATATATATATATATATATATATATATATATATATATATATATATATATATATATATATATATATATATATATATATATATATGTCTAACCTGTCCCCAGCACTGAGGCTCTGCTCTCCCCTCTCTGTCCTTGAGCTTAGGTCTGAGAGCACTTACTGTATCCCATGGGTAGGTACCATGAGCTCATACTGTTTGTACTTCTGCTATAGGGGATCCCCAGCGCAGCCCCCACAGGCAGCTTTATATGGTGGGTTTGTGTTCCTTGCTGTCAGGTTCTCCAGAGATGGAAACAAGGAGGTTAGAGGGGAAATGGGAGAATGAAGAGCCGGACACTGAGGATCCTCTGGACACAATAAAGAGGGAAATGGATCCCGTTCCTGGGGCCGGTGAGTAACGTTTCTCTATTAATAAGGTGCCACAGAGAGATTCAGGGTTAATAAGAAAACACTGAGTTTGGCACAGACATAATTCCCAGTAGAATTCCTTACTCTCAGCTTTACATGACACTGCCCATTACTTACAGGTTCCCCAGAGACACAAGTAGAAATGTTACAGATAAAGTCAGAGAAAGAAGAATCAGACTCTGAAAATCATCAGAACCCAATGGAAAGCTCAGCAGTTCCACTTACAAATGGGGGTAAGTCGTCAGTATTCATTCAGTGAATTTAGGGAGACTCTTCTGATTTGTAATTGACCAAGCTTTACTCACCCCTGTCTCTTCCTTACTCCCAGCTTTACTCACCCCTGTCTCTTCCTTACTCCCAGCTTTACTCACCCCTGTCTCTTCCTTACTCCCAGCTTTACTCACCCCTGTCTCTTCCTTACTCCCAGTTTTACTCACCCCTGTCTCTTCCTTACTCCCAGTTTTACTCACCCCTGTCTCTTCCTTACTCCCAGTTTTACTCACCCCTGTCTCTTCCTTACTCCCAGCTTTACTCACCCCTGTCTCTTCCTTACTCCCAGCTTTACTCACCCCTGTCTTTTCCTTACTCCCAGTTTTACTCACCCCTGTCTCTTCCTTACTCCCAGTTTTACTCACCCCTGTCTCTTCCTTACTCCCAGCTTTACTCACCCCTGTCTCTTCCTTACTCCCAGCTTTACTCACCCCTGTCTCTTCCTTACTCCCAGCTTTACTCACCCCTGTCTCTTCCTTACTCCCAGCTTTACTCACCCCTGTCTCTTCCTTACTCCCAGCTTTACTCACCCCTGTCTCTTCCTTACTCCCAGCTTTACTCACCCCTGTCTCTTCCTTACTCCCAGCTTTAACTTACCCATGTCTCTTCCTTACTCCCAGCTTTACTCACCCCTGTCTCTTCCTTACTCCCAGCTTCCCCAGAGCCACAACCAGAAATATTAGAGATAAAGATAAAGGAAGAAGATGCTGAAGATGATCAGGACCCAGTGGAAAGTTCATCAGTAGCAGTTAGTGATGGGGGTAAGTAGACAGGGATGTGTAACATTGATCCCAATTATCCCCCTACTTGTGCCAGTGAGACAGGTATGAGTGTGAGTTGATCTGGCAATACCATACAGTAGGGTCCACATAAATCTGTTGCAGAGCTGCTATCAGCTTTTTTAGCTCTTGGCTGTCCAGATAATGGGCACAGCTGAAATGTATTTTTCTCAAGGAACCTCAGCGAGCCCTTAGCCTGCTCAGTAGAACTAAACCAATTTGAGTAATATCACACACCCCTTATATAATAATCCTGCCCACAACAACACTCGTTATAAATGTAAATAGCCTAATGAATTGTTGGTGATATTCTGGTGATGTTTTCATGGTGCCAGATAGTTCCTCATTGAGCTCCAGGTTTTTGGAGCCAGGTTCTAGGGGGCATGTTTACTAACATTGGAGATAAATATCTGGAGAGATTTCTGGAGATGTTGCCCATAGCAACCAATCAGATCTTTGCTTTTGTTTTCTAACTTGGCTGTGGCTGTTTAAATCTAATTGCTGATTGGTTGTCATGGGCAATATCTCCAGAAATCTCTCCAGATATTTATCTCCAATGTTAGTAAACATGCCCCTTGGTGCTGTGCATTCCTTGACTGTGAGCCTGAGTAGCTACTAGAGGTCTATTAAATGTAACTATTGTGAATGTGTTACACAGTCCCTGTATAAGTCCCTTATTCAGATGTGGTCATTAGCAACAAAACAACCTGAGAGGATTTGCTTAAAGGGTAAGTCCATGTCGAAAAGGCCACCTTTCACTCTCAGGTAGTTAACTGAATTAATATTCCAGTATTTTCCCAAGAGCCCTTGCTAATCCAACTGTATTTCCTGAACCACAAGGGTTAGTGTGAAACCCCTTTAAACGAGTATGTGTTTTGGGTCCAAACTTCACTGCATGACCATGTGGGAGAAATAAATCCAGGAACAGGAGCTGAGCACCATAGCTCTGTACTGGGGATATCAGACAAGTTATACATGTCCCCTTTAAAGGAGAGTAAAAGGAACTTTTACAACTTACTCCCCAATATGTATTAAAGTCCTCTCCTGAAACGCATTCAGATTTTTTTTTATCCCTGTGCCTTTATTGTGCCATTTTTACTTCCCAACAGCCAATCAGAGCCCACTGAGCATGTGAGTGTCACAGACACTTTCCAAGATGGTGACCCCCTGTGACAAGTTTGAAGTCCTGGATCATTGCTGCTATTGACAAGCTCAGACTTTAGCCTCCTGCAATAAGTTCACTATATAAAATAGGACATTTGTAGCCATATTCATTTTTCAGGATTAGTTCTCCTTTAAGGATCTGCTGATTTCTATGTTATTACTGAGATTACAAAAAAACGTAAATAGTTTGCTGTAACAGTTTATTACAAATGATTTATATTCCCACTTCATCACTCTGCTGTTTGTTGTTATTAGGTGGGTACATGAACACTGAACTGCCCAAACCAGAGACTGACTCGGAGTCCGACACAAGATATGGCGACTGCTTAACAAGCTCTGATGGATCAGCTTTTACCTGCTGTAAATGTGGAGAAACCTTCCCTGAGAATCTTCTCTCCCACCTCTGTGAGACAAACGAGAGAGTTCCCACTGGGGTAGAACATTTCACATGCACGGAATGTGGGAGACATTGTACCGACCTGAGCACCCTTGAAAGGCACCAGAGAAGTCACAGCAGAAAGAAACCTTTCACTTGTACACAATGTGGGAAGAGTTTTTCTCTGAAGCGCAATCTCATGAAGCACGAAATGAGTCACAAGAACAAGCCGTTCGCATGTAGTGAATGCGAGAAAAGGTTTTCTGACATGGAAAAGCTTCACCTGCACCAGGCAGTTCACACGGGGGAAAACTCTCTCACTTGCAAAGTATGTGGGAAATGTTTTTCTCGCAAGGACTATCTGAAAAACCACGAGAGAATTCACACAGGGGAGAAACCGTTCACTTGCACAGAATGTGGCAAAAACTTCTCGTTCACCACTAGTTTTATTCGGCACATGAGGATTCACACTGGGGAGAAACCATATTCATGCGCCGACTGTGGGAAACATTTCTCTGAGAAAATGTACCTTCAGTTTCATCAGAACAACCCATCAGAATGTGAGGAATATGTCACTTTAAAGGCCACTCTTCAGAGCAACCAGAGTGTGGAGAAACCTTTCACTTGTACAGAATGCGGGAAATGTTTCTCTTTAAGCAGTTACCTCCATAGACACCAGAGACTTCACACAGGGGACAGGCCATTTTCTTGCGCAGAGTGCGGCAAAGCATTCTCTGGAAAAAGGCAACTTCAGGATCACCAAAATACTCACACCGGAGAGAAACCGTTCACCTGCACGGAATGTGGCAAATGTTTTACTAGAAAGGGCAGCCTTCAAATGCACCAGAAAATTCACACCGGGGAGGATCTATTCACCTGTACAGAATGCGGCAAAAGATTTACCGCAAAGGCAAAACTTCGCTTGCACCAAAGAATTCACACAGGGGTGAAACCATTCACCTGCACAGAATGTGGCAAAAGCTTTACAGAAAAGGGAAACCTTCGCATACATGAAAGAATACACACCGGAGAGAAACCATTCACCTGTACAGAATGATGACAAAAAAGCTTGGGGGAACCTTATGCTAGGGATGCACCAAATCCACTATTTTGGATTCGGCCGAACCCCCAAATCCGAATCCTAATTTGCATATACAAATTAGTGATGGGAAGGGGAAAACTTTTTTTACGTCCTTGTTTTGTGACAAAAAGTCACGCAATTTACCTCCCCGCCCTTAATTTGTCTATGCAAATTAGTATTCGGTTCAAACGGGCAGAAGGATTCAGCCGAATCCAAATCCTACTGAAAAAGGCCGAATCCTGCAATTTGCAATATAACCCGCTATTTTTATTTACATAAAGTACAGAGTGGAGTATTAATCAAATGGCAGTGGTTCCTGGTATTCCTAATGGGCTGAGGGAAAGCAATATGGCAGGAGAGTATTGCTGAACACACAGGCAATGTTCTTTGCTAAAGATCCTTGTGTCCTTCCATGTTCTTTATAACCTTTTTAAAAGAATGTAGAACATACATTTAACAGATTTGGCCCAATTTTTAACCAATCATGATTTCATATGAATAGATTAGTTACTTAGCTCAGGAAATAGCCAGTCAAAGGCACTACATTCCTCAAGTGCCTTTTAAGAACCAGTAACACTAAAAAAAAATTCTAGCCCCTTGTATTTAAACTCAGTGTGATTTATGGCTGTAAGTGCTGTGAGCAGGGAAAGCAGCGGCCAGGTCAGCCATAAATCCACTGTCAGTCTGCGCATTCCTTTTTTGCCTGCTTGCAGCACTTTGCTTACAGCACAGCAATAAGTAAGTAATTTGCAGGAATGTTAAAGAAGAAATTGGCAGCTAACAAGGGGTGAGAAAATCCTTTGTAAAGCTGCAGCAACTGGTTTCCGGTCTGAGGAGGTGATGTTGGGAGCTGCTGTGGAACGCGCACTTGGGGTCTGGCACAGCTGAAGTCGCCCTATTGCCTTTTCTTGAGAACAAGAAGGGAACTTTTTTAATAGATTATAATAGAGGTATAGAATAGATTTTGAATTTAATCATTTTTAGTGTTACTGGTCCTTTAATCTCCTTATAAATACAAAACTGTAACCATTAACCTTAACCCCAAGAAAGACTAAATGAAATAAAGGACCACGGAAACTCACCCTGCAGTGGGTGGTGTTTATTTTCATCATTGCCAATTGATTTAGATTTAGGCTGGTGAAGAAATTGGGGCAATAAGGGGATGGGGAATAGCAGGGGTGGAGCCAAGACGACCAGGTGCCCTCGGCAAACTAAACCAACCACCTCCCGTGTTTGGGGTGTGTTGAAAAGAAGGAAGAGTGGAGCAGTGGGACCAAGTGAACCTGGACTAGGGGTAGGCAGAAGACCCTTCAAAAACTACCTGCCCAGAGCGCCCCCCCCTTTGCTGCACCCTAGGCAGGTGCCTCTACTTCCTACCCCTAGTTCTAGCCCTGGGGAATAGTGATTAAAGGGATTCTGTCATGATTTTTATGATGTTGTTTTTATTTCTAAATGACACTGTTTACACTGCAAATAATTCACTGTACAATATAAAATGTCATTCCTGAACCAGCAAGTGTATTTAGTTGTAATATTGGTGTGTAGGTGCATCTCGGCTCATTTTGCCTGGTCATGTGATTTCAGAAAGAGCCAGCACTTTAGAATGGAACTGCTTTCTGGCAGGCTGTTGTTTCTCCTACTCAATGTAACTGAATGTGTCTCAGTGGGACCTGGATTTTACTATTGAGTGTTGTTCTTAGATCTACCAGGCAGCTGTTATCTTGTGTTAGGGAGCTGTTATCTGGTTACCTTCCCATTGTTCTGCTGTTGGACTGCTGGGGGGGGGGTGATATCAGTCCAACTTGCAGTACAGCAGTAAAGAGAGACTGAATTTTATCAGAGCACAAGTCACATGACTGGGAGCAGCTGGGAAACTGACAATATGTCTAGCATGTTGGATTTCAAAATTAAATATAAAAAAATCCATTTGCTGGAGCAGCACTATTAACTGATGCATTTAAAAAAAAATTCCCATGACCATATCCCTTTAATTACAAGGGAATTTAATGTTACGGACACATGCCAATTTGACTGGTTAAACCATCTTTCCCAGTTCATACGTTGCAGAGAAAGTTTGCACCTTTAACATTGTATGCAATAGTCCCCCAGTTATACAGTTCTCTATGGCTGCCACACAGATAAATATTCATTGAATATGAATACCGGTCACACAAACTTGTGTTTGGCCATATAATCTTGGTCTCTACAGAGAAAGTTTTTTTGAGGCTGATGTTCTTCTGCTTAGGAAAACAATTAGAAACCTTTCTCACATCTTTCCTAAGCAGAAGAACATCAGCCTCTTTCTTTCTCCTGACAACTTCCTTGACTACTTGCTGGTCAGACTGGTGGGAAACTGACCAGCAGGTGGCGCTGTTGTAACACAATTCATTCATATTAACAGTACATGTATCCCTTAATATCTTGGAATTAAATATAAATAAATAATGAATGTACATTATAAAAGTGCTTAGAATAGCCACTTATTTTAAAGGTTTACTTACCTTTAAAGGAGAAGGAAAGGCTAAAAGTAAGTAAGCTTTATCAGAAAGGTCTATATAAATACACCAGTAAACCCTCAAAGTAATTCTGCTCTGAGTCCTCTGTCAAACAGCACATTTCTTTCCTTCTATTGTGTACTCATGGGCTTCTGTATCAGACTTCCTGTTTTCAGCTTAAACCTCCAGGGCTAGGGCTTGAGCATGCTCAGTTTGCTCCTTTCTCCCCTCCTCCCTGCTGTAATCTGAGGTCAGAGCTGTAAGTGAGCAGGGAGAGACTCAGGCAGGAAGTGATGTCACACCAAGCTAATATGGCAGCTTCTATCCTAAACAAACAGAGACAGTGTCTAGAGCTGTTTACTCAGGTATGGTAAAGCATTCTGCAGAATAAATATAGTGTTCTAGCTTGTACTATTGTGGCTAATCTGTTAGCAATAAACTGTAAAAAAAAACATGCATTTAAGGCATTCAAGTTGACCTGGACAGCTGAATCTTTTTTAGGTACAAGGCAGTTAATAAACTAGGTAATACTGAAAATGAAAAGGCGATTGCAACCAAGGGTAAAACTAATTTCAGATTGAAGTCTTCCTTTTTTTAAGAGACCCAAAGTGAAAAGAAAAGCTTTTGGTTACTGGGGGGCACCAATATGTCAGGCACCCCCAGTGTCTCTAATCACTGACGTCTCAGCCCATACCTGTGCTCCCCTTCTTTACAAAGTGCCCGGGTGGGTGTTGGATACACAATATTATTTCTGCACACAAGACAAGTGTAATGAGGTGTAGGGCCTGGGGCTATAGTAGGAAAGGTGATACCAGTGAATATTCCCAAGTCTGGTACATTTAGTATCTATTAGTGAGGGAGATAACAAGCTGTGTAGGTGCCAGAAGTAGAGCTGAGAACACTGTGACTGGCTGGAGAAATTAAACATATATCACTGATGAGACTGAACCAATCCGCTCCCATCATAGACTGGTCTATGGAAACATAAAGGATCGACAATGATAAGAGGTAACAATAATGTTCAGGCAAAGTGTCCCCTGGAGACACATGAAGTAACTAATCTAGAATAAGGGAAAATATAGAATGATGAGAAATGCGATATCTTGTGATAAGGATATTGCGTCCAACCCCATGTGTTAAGTTCTGCTTGAGTTGCTCTGCACGTCCCTAATATGTGACGCACAGACGCACAACCACACGTGGAGCCAACGACTGGAGCACCATTAACAAATATGGCTTCATTGGGGCCACATCAGAGAAGACTAAGTTGATGAACAACAGCAGGTTCCTGCTCTGAGTGTCACCACCCACCCAGTAACACAACTAACTGCTGTTGGGGTGCAGCCGGGACCCTCCTCCGGAAGCAAACTTCTGTGCAGATACACGGGCACACCAACCACCGGCAGGCCCAAGGGGGTACGGACCCTGGTGCAATCATACCCCCCGCTCACCTTATTTCCTACACACCTCCCAACATTTTGGAAATAAAAAGAGGGACAAAAAAGTATTGCCGCAGTTTTGTGACCATGTCCATTTTTATGACCACACCCCCTAATTACCATGTTCGTTTTACAAAATTTGGCAGGTTATGAAAGTTTAAACACATTTCTGTGTTTTTTTTCAGTTATTACAGTTTTGCTAATGAAGGAGAATTGCCCTTTAAGCTGTGAGACTTCTCCCAGGTGACCTGTTATCTTATATTGTTACAATTACTTATTTGTTACAAATGTATCTTATCTACTGCTCTGCCTGTTCTGGGCTTTCTGCCAAAAGCCAATTACGTTACAAACTTTGTTTCCTTTTCTGCCTGTTCAGTGCAGAGAAAACGGTATGAGGGACTGCGAGCTCTCAAAAGACGGACTGTGTTTCTAAAAAATGGACAGTTGGGATGTATGTTCCCTGTACTAAGCACAGTTTAGCAGGAACAACCCCCACTACCCTGTCAGGCCTGGACTGTATATCTTATATAACTCACTACAGATTCATACCAAAGCCATATGGTCTACCTATAGTCTCATTGCCTCATAATATAGTAACAGTCACCCTGCTATAGTTCCAGGGGTACCCAGGGTACAAATAAACACTCACCCCAAATCTCCCCCTAACTGGCCTTCAGACTGGGCCCCCTTAGCTCATAACAAGGTTACAGATATATAGAAACATTGGGGTGTCACCCTGCTATAGTTCCAGGGGTACCCAGGGTACAAATAATCACTCACCCCAAATCTCCCCCTAACTGGCCTTCAGACTGGGCCCCCTTAGCTCATAACAAGGTTACAGATATATAGAAACATTGGGGTGTCACCCTGCTATAGTTCCAGGGGTACCCAGGGTACAAATAATCACTCACCCCAAATCTCCCCCTAACTGGCCTTCAGACTGGGCCCCCTTAGCTCATAACAAGGTTACAGATATATAGAAACATTGGGGTGTCACCCTGCTATAGTTCCAGGGGTACCCAGGGTACAAA
Organism: Xenopus petersii; assembly: GCA_038501925.1. NCBI lineage: Eukaryota > Metazoa > Chordata > Amphibia > Anura > Pipidae > Xenopus > Xenopus petersii. Next base: position 2,285,564 of record CM076683.1, read on the forward strand.
TAAGCACTCACCCCAAATCTCCCCCTAACTGACCTTCAGACTGGGCCCCCTTAGCTCATAACAAGGTTACAGACATATAGAAACATTGGGGTGTCACCCTGCTATAGTTCCAGGGGTACCCAGGGTACAAATAAACACTCACCCCAAATCTCCCCCTAACTGGCCTTCAGACTGGGCCCCCTTAGCTCATAACAAGGTTACAGATATATAGAAACATTGGGGTGTCACCCTGCTATAGTTCCAGGGTTACCCAGGGTACAAATAAGCACTCACCCCAAATCTCCCCCTAACTGACCTTCAGACTGGGCCCCCTTAGCTCATAACAAGGTTACAGATATATAGAAACATTGGGGTGTCACCCTGCTATAGTTCCAGGGGTACCCAGGGTACAAATAAACACTCACCCCAAATCTCCCCCTAACTGGCCTTCAGACTGGGCCCCCTTAGCTCATAACAAGGTTACAGATATATAGAAACATTGGGGTGCCACCCTGCTATAGTTCCAGGGTTACCCAGGGTACAAATAAGCACTCACCCCAAATCTCCCCCTAACTGACCTTCAGACTGGGCCCCCTTAGCTCATAACAAGGTTACAGATATATAGAAACATTGGGGTGTCACCCTGCTATAGTTCCAGGGGTACCCAGGGTACAAATAAGCACTCACCCCAAATCTCCCCCTAACTGACCTTCAGACTGGGCCCCCTTAGCTCATAACAAGGTTACAGACATATAGAAACATTGGGGTGTCACCCTGCTATAGTTCCAGGGGTACCCAGGGTACAAATAAACACTCACCCCAAATCTCCCCCTAACTGGCCTTCAGACTGGGCCCCCTTAGCTCATAACAAGGTTACAGATATATAGAAACATTGGGGTGTCATCCTGCTATAGTTCCAGGGGTACCCAGGGTACAAATAAACACTCACCCCAAATCTCCCCCTAACTGACCTTCAGACTGGGCCCCCTTAGCTCATAACAAGGTTACAGATATATAGAAACATTGGGGTGTCACCCTGCTATAGTTCCAGGGGTACCAGGGTACAAATGAGATCTGTGTCACTGAGTATGACAGCAGTAGTGAGACAGGAGAGAGATTACCCAGCAGAGGAATAACAGTATCACTATATATAATCAAACTCTAACTGGACATTTACCCCTGTTGGTCTAAATTAGTCCAAAATAGCGTTACATACAAAAAAGACAAAAGTGAACAAACCCAGCATGCACTGCTCCCATCCACTCACTTCTCCTCAATAAAAAACAGAAAACACTAACACTCCACAAGCACATTCTCTGCTCCTGCACTGCCAGCTCTCCTGATTAGCATCTGCCCACCAGCAACATGGCCGTGTCTGTGCAGTAGGGACAACTCTGACACACAATCATTTCATTGGTCTGAAACCAAACAAGCTCATTGGCTAAAGGGCGGAGCTGCCTTCCCAGGGGGAGGAGTGAGAGGTCTTTGTGCTTCTCTCTGTACCCAGACCTGATAGAGGGAAAGGCTGAACCTTCCTGTAACTACTTCCTGTTTCCTGTGTCCCTCAGATGCTGGGTAAGTGATTCTCCCTCTTCCTCCTCCTCTTCTTGCTGCTGCTTCTGTACTGTCTGTGGGACTGGGGGTTAATCCTGCTGCAGGGACTGATAGAGAGGGGAGACTGGGGGTTAATCCTGCTGCAGGGACTGATAGAGAGGGGAGACTGGGGGTTAATCCTGCTGCAGGGACTGATAGAGAGGGGAGACTGGGGGTTAATCCTGCTGCAGGGACTGATAGAGAGGGGAGACTGGGGCTTAATCCTGCTGCAGGGACTGATAGAGAGGGGAGACTGGGGCTTAATCCTGCTGCAGGGACTGATAGAGAGGGGAGACTGGGGGTTAATCCTGCTGCAGGGACTGATAGAGAGGGGAGACTGGGGGTTAATCCTGCTGCAGGGACTGATAGAGAGGGGAGACTGGGGGTTAATCCTGCTGCAGGGACTGATAGAGAGGGGAGACTGGGGGTTAATCCTGCTGCAGGGACTGATAGAGAGGGGAGACTGGGGGTTAATCCTGCTGCAGGGACTGATAGAGAGGGGAGACTGGGGCTTAATCCTGCTGCAGGGACTGATAGAGAGGGGAGACTGGGGGTTAATCCTGCTGCAGGGACTGATAGAGAGGGGAGACTGGGGCTTAATCCTGCTGCAGGGACTGATAGAGAGGGGAGACTGGGGGTTAATCCTGCTGCAGGGACTGATAGAGAGGGGAGACTGGGGGTTAATCCTGCTGCAGGGACTGATAGAGAGGGGAGACTGGGGGTTAATCCTGCTGCAGGGACTGATAGAGAGGGGAGACTGGGGGTTAATCCTGCTGCAGGGACTGATAGAGAGGGGAGACTGGGGGTTAATCCTGCTGCAGGGACTGATAGAGAGGGGAGACTGTGGGACTGGGGGATAAACTGGTCCCAGTACAACATGTATTTATTGTAGTGATATGAGAGGGGGGATCCCCACAGGCAGCTTTATATGGTGGGTTTGTGTTCCTTGCTGTCAGGTTCTCCAGAGATGGAAACAAGGAGGTTAGAGGGGAAATGGGAGAATGAAGAGCCGGACACTGAGGATCCTCTGGACACAATAAAGAGGGAAATGGATCCCGTTCCTGGGGCCGGTGAGTAACGTTTCTCTATTAATAAGGTGCCACAGAGAGATTCAGGGTTAATAAGAAAACACTGAGTTTGGCACAGACATAATTCCCAGTAGAATTCCTTACTCCCAGCTTTACATGACACTGCCCATTACTTACAGGTTCCCCAGAGACACAAGTAGAAATGTTACAGATAAAGACAGAGAAAGAAGAACCAGACTACCCAATGGGAAGCTCAGCAGTTCCACTTACTGATGGGGGTAAGTAGTCAGTATTCATTCAGTGCTCAGTGATTTGGAGGGAGACTCTGTTGATTTATAGTCTGTCTCTTCCTTACTTCCAACTTTACTCACCCCTGTCTCTTCCTTACTTCCAGCTTTACTCACCCCTGTCTCTTCCTTACTCCCAGCTTTACTCACCCCTGTCTCTTCCTTACTCCCAGCTTTACTCACCCCTGTCTCTTCCTTACTCCCAGCTTTACTCACCCCTGTCTCTTCCTTACTCCCAGCTTTACTCACCCCTGTCTCTTCCTTACTCCCAGCTTTACTCACCCCTGTCTCTTCCTTACTCCCAGCTTTACTCACCCCTGTCTCTTCCTTACTCCCAGCTTTACTCACCCCTGTCTCTTCCTTACTTCCAGCTTTACTCACCCCTGTCTCTTCCTTACTCCCAGCTTTACTCACCCCTGTCTCTTCCTTACTCCCAGCTTTACTCACCCCTGTCTCTTCCTTACTCCCAGCTTTACTCACCCCTGTCTCTTCCTTACTCCCAGCTTTACTCACCCCTGTCTCTTCCTTACTCCCAGCTTTACTCACCCCTGTCTCTTCCTTACTCCCAGCTTTACTCACCCCTGTCTCTTAATTACTCCCAGCTTTACTCACCCCTGTCTCTTCCTTACTCCCAGCTTTACTCACCCCTGTCTCTTCCTTACTCCCAGCTTTACTCACCCCTGTCTCTTCCTTACTCCCAGCTTTACTCACCCCTGTCTCTTCCTTACTCCCAGCTTTACTCACCCCTGTCTCTTCCTTACTCCCAGCTTTACTCACCCCTGTCTCTTCCTTACTCCCAGCTTTACTCACCCCTGTCTCTTCCTTACTCCCAGCTTTACTCACCCCTGTCTCTTCCTTACTCCCAGCTTTACTCACCCCTGTCTCTTCCTTACTCCCAGCTTTACTCACCCCTGTCTCTTCCTTACTCCCAGCTTTACTCACCCCTGTCTCTTCCTTACTCCCAGCTTTACTCACCCCTGTCTCTTCCTTACTCCCAGCTTTACTCACCCCTGTCTCTTCCTTACTCCCAGCTTTACTCACCCCTGTCTCTTAATTACTCCCAGCTTTACTCACCCCTGTCTCTTCCTTACTCCCAGCTTTACTCACCCCTGTCTCTTCCTTACTCCCAGCTTTACTCACCCCTGTCTCTTCCTTACTCCCAGCTTTACTCACCCCTGTCTCTTCCTTACTCCCAGCTTTACTCACCCCTGTCTCTTCCTTACTCCCAGCTTTACTCACCCCTGTCTCTTCCTTACTCCCAGCTTTACTCACACCTGTCTCTTCCTTACTCCCAGCTTTACTCACCCCTGTCTCTTCCTTACTCCCAGCTTTACTCACCCCTGTCTCTTCCTTACTCCCAGCTTTACTCACCCCTGTCTCTTCCTTACTCCCAGCTTCCCCAGAGCCACAAGCACAAATATTCCAGATAAAGATAGAGAAGGTGGATGTAGAGTGTGAAGATCAGAAGAACCCAATTGAATGTTCAGCAGTTGTACTTTCTGGTTTGGGTAAGTAGTGAGAGAAGCTGATGTAGAGAATAAAAAGGCCATTATGTAAATAGTAAATAAAATGAAGTAGGAATGTGAGGGCCTTTCATATATGAGGGACGTCTGTTGGTTGAACTCAGTATTTGCCCCGGGATAGAGAAGAGGCTGAAGGATAAATCACACACAGTCGGGTAAATGGAACGTTTTCTAATTGGACAAATGCAGAACTGCAGGGCTTTGTCCTTTGCTCTTTGTTTTATACTTTTATTCATGTTTATTGATCAACTGGACGTTGACATTGAAAGTTCTGTTTTATTGATAGTAAATTGGGTGAAACTGTCCGTTCCATGGAAAAACTGGGCCTCAGACTGGTTCAGTGTTGATAGATGGAAAGTGATTTATTAATATAAATGCGAGTTATAAACAAAATGGCAGCGGGTTGGGGGTATCAGTAAGTGAAAAACCTGCGGGATGGCACTCGGATCTCTTCTGCTTTCCAAAGTCGCTTGAAGCAGAAAACTTTGGGTGACTTTGGAAACTGGAGCGTTCGAGTGCCATCCCCTTGGAGAAGGAAAGACTAAAAGGAAGTAAAAGTAAGTAAGCTTTATCAGAAAGGTCTATATAAATACACCACTAACCCCTCAAAGTAATGCTGCTCTGAGTCCTCTGTCAAACAGCACATTTCTTTCCTTCTATTGTGTACTCATGGGCTTCTGTATCAGACTAACTGTTTTCAGCTTAAACCTCCAGGGCTAGGGCTTGAGCATGCTCAGTTTGCTCCTCTCCCTCTCTGCTGTAATCTGAGCCCAGAGCTATGAGTGAGCAGGGAGAGACTCAGAAGGGAAGCTTTACTCACTCCTGTCTCTTCCTTACTGGCAGCTTCCCCAGAGCCACAACTAGAAATATTACAGAGAAAGACAGAGAAAGAAGAATCAAACTCTGAAAATCACCAGAACCCAAAGAAAAACTTGACAGCACCATTTACTGATGGGGGTAAGTAGCCAGTATTTATTTAGTTAATTAGAGGGACATTTTGGCTTTGTATTTGGAAATGCAAGTTCCTTACTCCCAGCTTTACTCACCCCTGTCTCTTCCTTACTCCCAGCTTTACTCACCCCTGTCTCTTCCTTACTCCCAGCTTTACTCGCCCCTGTCTCTTCCTTACTCCCAGCTTTACTCACCCCTGTCTCTTCCTTACTCCCAGCTTTACTCACCCCTGTCTCTTCCTTACTCCCAGCTTTACTCACCCCTGTCTCTTCCTTACTCCCGGCTTTACTCGCCCCTGTCTCTTCCTTACTCCCAGCTTTACTCACCCCTGTCTCTTCCTTACTCCCGGCTTTACTCGCCCCTGTCTCTTCCTTACTCCCAGCTTTACTCACCCCTGTCTCTTCCTTACTCCCAGCTTTACTCACCCCTGTCTCTTCCTTACTCCCAGCTTTACTCACCCTTGTCTCTTCCTTATTGGCAGCTTCCCCAGAGTTACAACCAGAAATATTACAGGAAAAGATAAAGAAAGAAGAAGCAGACCCTGAAGATGATCAGGACCCAGTGGAAAGTTCATCAGTAGCAGTTAGTGATGGGGGTAAGTAGACAGGGATGTGTCTGGACTCTGGGCTGATCAATGTGTTTGATTATAGGTTATAATGTGACCCCTGCATCACCTGTGACGGGTCCTGATGTGAATACTAAGCCACTTCCTTTACTTATCACTTCCTACATGATAAAAGGGGTTTCAAACAGCTCTATGTCCCCTTTAATTACACAATTTCTGCATTAATATTTGATATAACTGTGTTTACAGATGATATATATCAGCACTTTATATGTTGTTGTTATTAGGTGGGAACATGAAGGCTGAGCACAGGTCTGACCTGCCCAAACCAGAGACTGACTCGGAGTCGGACACAAGATCTGGCGACTGCTTAACAAGACTCGATGGTTTTATCTGCTATAAATGTGGTGAAACCTTCACCGTGAATAGTCATCTTCTCACCCACCACTGTGGGAAGCACGAGAGAGTCGGCTCCAAAGAGAAACTATTCAGCTGCACAGACTGCGGGAAGAAGTTTTCTTTATTCCCTAGTTTAATTACACACAAGAGAATCCACGCAGGGGAGAAACCCTTCACCTGTACAGAATGTGGGAAAACGTTTAATAAAAAGCACTACCTGCGCAACCACCAGAGAATTCACACAAAGGTGAAACAATTCGCCTGTACAGAATGTGAGAAACGATTTACTACAAAGAGAGAACTCCAAACTCACCAAACCATTCACACGGGAAAGGACACGCTCACCTGTACAGAGTGTGGGAAAGTCTTTACTACAGAGAGAAGTCTAAAAACTCACCAAATGGTTCACACGGGAAAGGGACCGTTCACTTGTACAGAATGTGGGAAAAGCTTTACCACCGAGCGAAATCTAAAAACTCACCAGATGATTCACACGGGAAAGGACCCATTCGCCTGTACAGAATGTGGGAAAATCTTTACTACAGAGAGAAATCTAAAAATTCACAAAATGGTTCACACGGGAGAGGACCCATTCACCTGTACAGAATGTGGGAAAAGCTTTACTACGGAGAGAAATCTAAAAATTCACCAAATAGTTCACACGGGAAAGGGCCCGTTCTCCTGTACAGAATGTGGACAATGCTTTACTAGAGAGAGAAACCTAAAAACTCACCAAATGATTCACATGGGACAGAACCCGTTCACCTGTACAGAATGCGGGAAAAGCTTTACTGCAAAGTCCAGCCTTCGTGTGCATGAAAGAACTCACACCGGAGAGAAACCATTCACCTGTAGAGTGTGTGGGAAGAGTTTCGCTGACAGTCGCTCCCTTCAAGTGCATAAAAGAATTCACACCGGGGAGAAACCATTCACCTGTACAAAATGCGGGAAATGTTTTTACGAGCAGAAGCATTTAAAGAAGCACAAATGCAAACCCTGTCGATGTAGTCAATGTCCACTAATGTTCCGTGACACGGAAAAGCTTCGCGTGCACCAGGCGGTTCATTCAGATAAGAAAGCGCTCAAGTGTAAATTATGTGGGAAATGTTTTTCTTGCAGGAGCCACCTTAAAATTCACGAGAGAGTTCACACAGGGGTGAAACCATTCACCTGTAAAGAATGCGACAAAAGCTATTTTTACATCTCTGGTTTTGTTAGACACATGAAACAAAAGCACAGAGAGGAAAATGCTTCTTTAGAGGCTGCGAAGATACAGTTCACCTGTGCAGTGTGTGGGGAAAGTTATACTGAAAAGGAACAACTTAAAATTCACCAAAGAATTCACACCGGAGAGAACCCCTTCACCTGTACAGAATGTGGGAAATGTTTTTCTAAAAAGTGGCAACTTAACATACACCAGATGTTTCACGCGGGGGAGAATCGTTTCACCGGTAAACAAGGTGGGAAACGTTGTACTGAAAAGCGCGCCCCTCCCAAACATGAACTAATTCACTCTAGGAAGAAACCATTCACCTGTACTGAATGTGGCAAAAGTTTTTCTGCAAAATCCACATTTTACGTCCACAAAAGAAATCATACTAGAAAGAACCGATTCACCTGTACAGAATGCGGGAAAAGTTTTACTGGAAAAGGATGTTTTCAAACCCACCAAAGAATTCACACAGGTGAGAAACCGTTCACTTGTACAGAATGTGGGAAGAGTTTTACCGGAAAAGGAAGTTTTCAAACCCACCAAAGAATTCACACAGGTGAGAAACCGTTCACTTGTACAGAATGTGGCAAAGGATTTGCTTCAGTGAACTACCTCCGTGTACACAAAAGAATTCACACTGGTGCAAAACCGTTCACCTGCACAGAATGTGGCAAATGTTTCTCTGTAAAGAGCGTCCTTAACCGCCACTACAAAACTCACATTGCAGAGAAACCATTCTTTTGTGCGGAATGCGGGAAAGGATTTACTTCAGTGTATTACCTTAATGTACACAAAAGAATTCACAATGGAGAGAAACCATTCACCTGTACAGAATGTGGGAAAAGCTTTTCTAATAAGGGCGCCCTTAAATATCACCACAAAACTCACACTGGAGAGAAACCGTTCGCCTGCACAGAATGTGGGAAAAGTTTTTCTGTAATGAGCACCCTTAAATGCCACCTCAGAACGCACACTGGAGAGAAACCGTTCACCTGTACAGAATGCGGGAAGAGTTTTACTGAAAAGAGTATACTTCGAAAACACCAAAGAATTCACACCGGTGAGAAACCATTCGCCTGTTCAGAATGTGGCAAATGTTTTTCTGTAAAGAGCGTCCTTAACCGCCACTACAAAACTCACACTGGAGAGAAACCGTTCACCTGCACAGAATGACCGAACCCTTTACAAACAGTTAAAGTGCTAGAACTTCTCTGCTAGAAGATGTAGAGTTGCTGTTTAAAGCTAAACGCTACTTGTATTTTTGGCTAGAAAATGTTTTCAGTTTACGATGGGCAAATGTGATGCTCAACTCTTTACAGTTGGGAGAAATATTTAGCCCAACAGATAAAGTGCAGGAGCTTTTGCTAAATCTAAGGCCGTGTTCCAGAGACTCCGCCCCATATCACTGCTGTCTCATTGTATCACATTAGAGGCTTGACCATATAATAATAATAATAATAATAAATATCTAGCGCCTGAACACAAAGTCACACCATAAGGGTTGTGCAGCTGTTGGGTAGGACGAGGGTTATAATCCCTTGGGGTATCCCATGAGTCACCAGATTTAGGTAATGCCACTCATTTTTGTGTTGACATAAAGTACAAAGTGGAGTGAAACCATGAGGAGGAGGAGGATGAGGAGGAGGAGCTCAGAGGAAGGAGTCACTGTGCAATTGCTCATACATGGCAGGGTCTACTGGGATTCACACAGTTATTTCCGGGGGGGGGGGCAAAAATAAGAATTGCTGGGATAAGATGAGAAAGAGATTTAAATCAAATAACAGCGGTTCCTGCTATTACTAATGGGGCGAGGGAAATGGGTTCAGTTTGGACGTCATTCCCCTAGTGCCTTTAATTTCCCTAAAAAACATAAAACCGTAACTATTAACCTAACCTTAAACCCAAGAAAGAATAAATGAAATAAAGGACCACGGATACTCACCCTGCAGTTGGTGGTGTTTATTTTCATCATTGACAAATAGACAATGCAAAAGTGGCGGTTATGTTTTGGTAGCCGAGGATGAGTAGAGTATAAGAGTGCTTTATTAGCAGACTCATGCAGCCATTACACAACAGTAAGCAACTCTAACACCACAAGCTGTATAGAAAGTATTAGGGATGCACCGAATCCTGGATTCGGTTCGGGATTCGGCCAAGATTCCAGAAAGAATCCTTGTGCCTGGTCAAACCGAATCCTAATTTGCATATGCAAATTGTGGGGAGGGTGGGATTTCACGTGACTTTTTGTTACAAAACAAGGAAGAAAACCTATTTTTTTCCACTTTTCCTTTCCCGTCCCCGATTTGCATATGGCAAAATAGTGAATTCGGTGCATCCCTAGAAAGTATGGACAGGACAAGCCTTGAGCACAGTGACATCTACAGGCCATTTGTATAAACACCACAGTGGGAGAATCAGAGGATGGAGATTATTGGTTGGAGAGGAGCATTGACCTATATGAACTATAGACGAAGCAGAACCCCAAAGTAGCAGGGGGGCCCGGACTGTGTGGTCTATAAAAACCCCTGGGCTGGGTGGGAAGTGAGAGGGAGGATGGGGATCAGAGTGTGACGGGAGGAGGAGAACTTTCCCACCAGGTTGAAATGTTAAAGAGTAATAGTATTGGGAATGCAAAGGTCTGGGCAACGTTTCTGATTGTATGACGATACCATATGTAGAGATGTTTCTGGAGATGACTTACATCTATGGCACTTATCTGGGGTTGCCAGATTCATTTTATGGAGTCTTTCATTGGGCCCCTCCAGATGCAGGTGTCCCCCTTTAGAATGAGACTCTAATCGCATATCTCCTGCGGCAGGACATCGTTTCTCTTTAAAATGATCAATGGGCGGAGGGAATTTTCTTTGAGGTGGACGGTTGCCATATTCCCCGTGTTTCCCAGGCACCCCCTGTACCATAGGCGACTGGGTGAGTGTCCAGTACAGAACTTTTCCAAAGGGTTATACCCTGCACCAGTGCAAATCAATGAATAATCAGGTAAATAAGGCGACAACTGCAAACTGGGCAAGAGACCATAGACAGAGGCATATACAGTAACTGATCAATTGAATCAATTTGTTCCTTGACGTGCGTGTCCTTTTATTTTAGTGCTGACAATTTCGGATATTTAAATGGGCCTTTAGCTACAACTCATTGCTCAGCGTAGGTCTATTTTCATAGTTCCTGGCTGCTATTTCTAGTTTCTCTTGCCTGTCCCTGACCGTTCCTAGTTTGCTGACCGTTGCCCATTACTTGGCTACTCTCTTGGATCACAATTCTGTACTGAGCTTCTGTTGTGTTTGACCTCGACTACCTGTCAGATTTTGGCATCTGATTGCTACTGACCCATCTTGTCCACTGACTACGCTACATGTTTTTCATCCTTCTAGTTTACATTCAGTTCCCTTGTCTGCCCAGAACTCTCCTCTGGGTCCTTTAACTACAAGACCTGGCGGCATTAGAGTAGCGGAGGGCTCCTCCCAAAGCAAAAGGTGGTGGTTATAGGCAGAAGTATGAGCCATGACCAGGACCTTGGTGTTAGTTCTGGTTTTTGGGATACCCTACTTCACAGTACATTGGGCCAGAACATGGAGCAGCTGCCTCTCCCACTACAATGGAAGTGATCCTGGCAAGTCTCCTCCAGCACCTCGGGGAACAAGAGGAAAAGCAAGATCCAATTGTCCAGGGACTCTCCACAAGGCTGGACCTTATTCAATATCAACCTGCTGCTCCTGTGTCAGCCCCTGCCCTGGCAAGCAGATGGGTAGCTCCATAGTGGAGCCTAAGATTCAGTTTTCAGATTCACCAGGGATCAAAGCAAGTTTTTTTGCCTTTCAGAAGGTTTGTAAGCTCCGTTTCTGTTTCCTACACCACTCCTTCCCTACTGAGGAATCCCAGGTGAATTTTGTGATCACCCTCAACTGTGGGCCTGTCCCCAGCCCATCTCTCTCTTCGAGACAATGCCTTTTATTAATGACATTCCCGACCGCGCTGCCTCTGCCAATGCAGCCATCCATAACCTCAGGCAAGACAAACGGCATGTCAAGGATTATTGTACGAAATTCCGCCACTGGGCGGTAGAGACGGGCTGGAACAATACGGCTTTAAGAAGCCAGTTTAGGTTGGGGTTGACTGCAGCTATCAAGGAAAACATAGTTAATTTTCCTTCTCTGTCCTCCCTAGATTCCCTCATGCTCTTGGCTATCCAGATTGATAGGAAGCATAGGGATAGACACGAGAGGATACCCATAGGGTTTGCCTCTTCCAATTCCTCCCCAGAGCTGGCACCTAAGCCTCTCCTTTCTGCCCCTAGGTCCTTTATGGAACCCATGCAATTGGGTTCTACCTGGTTATTTCCTGAGGAGTGGGGTCATAGGTGGGCTAATGGCTTGTTTCTTTATTGTGGGGCTAAAGTGCATTTCCGTGATACCTGTCCCAAGAGGCTTGGAAACGGCAGAGTCTAAGCAGGTCTAAGGAGTCCTGATTGGGTCATGCCGTTTTTACTCTCTAACAATTTTCTTCTCAAGTGCTCATTCCTGCCCATTTAAGTTGAGATAAGGGTTGCATGGAATTTCCTGCCTTTCTAGATTCTGGGACAGTTGGGAACTTCATTGATTTCAGCTTTGTGCTTAAGCATGGAATACCTACAAAACCCCTTATTCCGCCAGTCAAATGATAGGCTATTGATGGTAGTCCTTTTGGGGGTGGGTTGGTGTCTTCCCAGTACAAAAGACTTGTCATGTCTGTGGGGGGTCACTGAGAGAATTCTCTTCTATATCATTCACTGCCTTCACACCCTTGGGGTACAGGCTTTGAGTCTTCATGTTTCGAATTCCCTCATGTATTAGCTGCAGCTTCTCTTGAAGGATTACCTCACGTTTACTCTGCTTTCTCTGTCTTTTCTAAGAAGGCTGATGAAACCCTGCCTCCACACAGGTCCTATGACTGTGCTATTAATCTAATTCTAGGTTCCTCTCATCCCAAGGGTCGGACTTATCCTCTTTTTCTTCCTGAGTCCCAAGCGATGGAGGAATGCAGGAAAACCTGGAGAGAGAATTCATAAGACCCTCCCCTTCTCCTGCGGGTATTGGCCTCTTCTTTGTAGAAAAGAAAGAACAAGGTCATGGTTAAGAATCATTACCCCTTTCCCTTGATCTCAGAACTCTTCGATAGGGTAATAGGTGCCACCATCTTCTCAAAACTGGATCTGAGGGGAGCATATAATTTAATTCAAATTCAGGAAGGGGAAGAATGGAAGATGGCCTTCAACACTCGTGATGGGCATTATGAGTATTAAGAAATGCTTTTTGGCCTATGTAGAGTTGATTAGCAATATCTTCTGTGACTTTCTCAGTCCGTATGTAGTAGTAGACCTGGACGACATTCTCATCTTTTCTTTTAGTCTAACCGATCATCAGGCGCGTGTCCAGGAGATGTTACTTAGACTAAGGCAAAACCAGCTATAAGGCAAACTGGAAAAATATGCTTTCGAGGGCCGTAGGGTACATTATCTCCCACAAGGGCTTAGAGATGGAGCCAACCAAGGTCCAGGCTATGCTAGATTGGGCATAACCCCTTTTGTTACGGGCCATGCAAAGGTTTTTTTGGGTTTGCCAATTACTACCGGCAGTTTATAAAAAACTTTTCCTCTTTGGCTCTGATTACTGCCCTTACTAAGAAGGAAAACGTAGGAAACTGAGCACCAGAGGACGGAAGGTGTAGTTAGTTAAAAAACTAGAAATTTATTTCAGCATTCTTTAAAAACCAAATACAGCGTGCCCAGTCCAAATAGGGCCATACGCTCAACGCGTTTTGTGGCTACCCGTCACTTCGTCAAGCGCTTACTTACTAAGAAGTGGCAGATCCTAGCATTTGGTCTGTTGAGGCTGTAGAGGCCTTTGATTTACTGAAGAAATCTTTCAATTCAGCTCCAGCATCCAAATTCTTTCCTCCCCTTCCTGGTGGAAATGGATGCCTCAGAAATTGGAGCTGGAGCGGTATTGTCACAGTAACACCCTGTTACCGGTAAAATCCACTCATGTGCCATTTCTGTAAGTAATTCTCCCTTGCGGAGATCAGTAACAGGGAATTGTTAGCCGTTAAATGGGCGGTTGAGAAGCTAAACATGGGGTTTCTGTGTTCACAGATCATAAGAACCTCTTGAATATCGAATCTGCTAAGAGCTTAAATCCCTGACAGGCGAGGTGGCCTTTGTTTTTACCCACTTTAACTTTATTATAACATACAGGCCTGGGGAAAACAATACTTAAGCGTATGCCCTCTCTAGAAGCTTTGTCTCCATTCTTAGGAAAGATTCTGAACCTGTGTGTTTTGTCCCTAAGGAACTGATTGTAGTAGCACTGAGCCCAGATCTAAATGCCTCCTTGTCTGAAGCCCAGGTTCATTTGCCATATAATGTCCCTCCAGGTTCACTCTTGTTCTCGACAACAAAGTTATGCTTGAGACTCACGACTCTAAGGTAGCCGGGCATCAGTAAAACCTTCTCTCTTCTGCCTCGTACTCTCTGGTGGCCGACATGTCGGTAATTATATTGACCCTTGTCCAGTTTATCAACATTCTAAACCTTCCAGATCCTTACTTCGGGGGAAGACTATGCACCCTTGGATTTTATTGTAGAATTACCTCCCTGTGAAGGGTTTACTGTTGTTTAGGTGGTGGTGGTGGACCAGTTTAGTAAAATGTCTCATTCTATTCCCCTTCTCACCCTCCCCTGTGCTAAGTCCCTTGCTGAGCTCTTCTTATCTAATGTAAGTTTCACGGGGCTCCATTGTATATTGTCTCTGATACGGGGGTTCAATTTGTGTTTAGGTTTTGGCGGAGCTTTTGCTCTCTTATGGGCACTGATTTGTCTTTTTCCTCTGCATATCACCTGCAACGGCCAGACTGAAAGGACAAATCCATCTCTGGAACAGTATCTCAGCTGTTACATCTCAGTTAATCGTTCACTTTGGGCAGATTTTCTCCCTTGGGCTGAGATTGCATACACTAATGCTACTCACTCGTCCACTGTTGAATCTCCATTTATTACTATTTTTGGCTATAATCCTAGAGCCTTTTCATTTTCCCATCAATCCTTCCGATCCATCAATGTTCCTGCTGTCAACTCCTTGGCTGTCCATTTTTCTAAGATTGGCAAAGGGTCCAAAACTCTTTGTTGTCGGCAGTAGCTGCCCAAAAGAAAGCCGCTGATAGGAGTCGTATGATCTCTCCCGAATATCAGGTTGGTGACCATGTCTGGCTAACCTCTAGGAACATTCTGTTGAAGGTTCCTTCTGCTAAGTTAGGGCCCAAATTCATTGGTCCCCCCAAACTTAAAATCTCTAACTCGTTATATGTTTCTTTATTAAATGATATGTAAACCTGAATGTAATGAGTGAATGTAAAATTGATTAGGGGGTTATTCTAAGCACTTTTGTAATGTACATTCATTATTTATTTATTTTTGATCCCAAGATATTAAGGGATACATGTACTGTTAATATGAATGAATTTTGTTACAACATCGCCAATTACTGGTCAGTTTCCCACCAGTCTGATCAGCAAGTAGTCAAGGAAGTTGTCAGGAGAAAGAAAGAGGCTGATGTTCTTCTGCTTAGGAAAACAATTAGAAACCTTTCTCACATCTTTCCTAAGCAGAAGAACATCAGCCTCCAGAGATCCTCTAATACCCTAGACATGAGCCCACCCTAAAACAAATGTGGCATGTCCCTCAAATGGTTTGGAATGAAATGTTAACACAAAAAATCTTTTATAGTTTAATATATGCAAAAACATGTTTTTTTACAACTTTTATGAGTTTTCAGCATACAGGATATGATGTCACTGACATAAGAGTGAGGAGGATGTTGTTTTATCTGATCACTTGGCCAGGTCCAAGGAAACAAAAGAAATTTTGTGGAGTAACGATCGTTCGTCTGAGCTGATTCGTCTCTTTCATTAGCGAATTGTCTTTTGAATTTCACATTTGTACAAAATCAAAAAAAAAAAAACTCCAAAATCTCAGTATAAACTTGATCACTGTAAAAAAAAAAAAAAACACTTTTAAATTTGTTTAAATTGTGATAAATACAACTCCTGTTGACTTCGGCATAAAGCCGACAGCTTTCCCAGGTGGAATTTTTAGATTTTATAATTAAGTTTTCTGCACTTTGTGCACAGCTGTGTGGGGGTTTTTCTACCTCGAATTTTAATGTTTGCGTATTAATGGAAAAATGCGAATGTCAAAAACTCAAAATGAAAAACGACGGGGAAAAAAAACCTCTTATAATTGAGTTTGTGTCATGGCAAACCTTGAATGGATCGAATTCATGTCTTGATAACTCGAATTGATCAAGTTTTCGGATAAAAACCCTCAAATCAACCACAAAAACTTGAGCTTTCCTGCAACCGAATCCTCCAGCAATGAGTGCAGTGCCCTTTAACTGTCTGACTTCTAACCACGTAGAGGGCAAATCTGTGCCAAATACAAGTGTTAAGATCCGCTGTAAATATGACACTTAGTCGTCATAGTGAAAGCGACACAATTTTTAAGGTGAAATCTAGTGATAGACGCGTTAGTGTGTGATGTCCATATTGCAAACCTTTATTTTATCTACACATTTCCCCACATATATTTATATACTTCAATATAACCGTAATACAAGCAGCATTATTTGTAAGGTACAGTATCTTGGGAACCATCAATAATAAGCCAACGCCATATACACTGCCCCACAACATACACTATAGCACTAGTATAAATGCAGTGCCGGTTTCATTTTAAAGGCGACATTTAGTTATCCCCCTAAACTTGTAGATAAATTCAGGCTTCAGTTCCCTATCAGGTCTTGCTAGCTGCTGATTGGTTCCTGTTGTACAGTGAGCTGAGTGTCGACGGCTCCCCTGCACAGCCTGGGAAAGGAGGCGGCAGCGAGTGGAACAGATGGGCGGAGCTAGACATGCTGAGGCGGAATTACACAATATACAAAGTTGTAGACATAACGAGGTGCAGCGGGAGACTGGGACAGCCCAACTCTGGAGCATAATTACTGCTGAGGAATTGGACTACTAAGCCCACGATTAACCCACATAATAATAATAATGAAGTCTTGACTAATGAGAACAGCTGTGGCCCAAATCCGAGCACCAAGTTACATTTCAGTTGTTTAATTCACACGCCATCCTTATATATGGGCCCTCATTAACTTTATTGGAACTAATGCTTTGGCCACAAGGCTTTCCATTTCTCTTTATATTGATTCTTATTGGTCTCAGGTTCACTCCACAGAGGACTTCTACATGTGTTGTATTCTGAGTCCAACTGCTGAGATAATGTCTGAATCCGGTGAGACCTCCGTACTGGGCCTGTATGGAGCTGCAACAACCACTGAGGACAATCTTTAGCAGATACTCACTGAACTCACCAGGGACTTGTAGTCCACAAAGCTGCTTTATTTCAGCTGAATGGACACATGTAGCAGTGGATGTAGAAGTGCTGCAGGTCATAAAGAAAATTCCTTTCCTACCTCTGAGCTGTAGCTCCTCCCTCATGGACTGGGTTGTCAGGTCTAATTTTTAAAACCAGTCATAGTCGGCTCCAAAACTAGCCAAGAGTCACTTCAAAAGTGCCCAAAAATAACCCAATATGTGCAGTGAAAACAAAAATCTAAAAAAAGAAATGTGTAAAAATACTCCTTTTTTCAAATTTTCACTGATTTGCAAATTTTTCCATGAAGTAAAATGCAACAGATTTGCAACTACAGAGAAGGGCCCAGGAGGTATAGGGGTCCCATAAGGCCTAATTCATATACAATGTCATAAAATATTAGTAAAACAGCTGAACCGTTAGACATTTTGGTGGCCGGCAGATTTTTGCTCCAAAATTGTCTGAAATTGAGGAAAGTCACCGAAAAATGTGAGAATACTTAAAAGAAATGGGAGATTGGGGTACTGAGCCCAAATCTGGTAATTCCAGACTTCTACACAAGTCCATCCCATTGCATGCTGGGTATTGTAGTCTTACGTTCAACTTGGCAAATGGTTAAACAAAACCGACATTACCCAACATGCATTGGGACACACAGGCTTGGCACATTAGGGCAAGAAAAAACTTTGACTGGTTTCCAAAGTACAAACCAGCCAAAAGCCCAAAATGTAGCCCAAATCTGTACCTTGGCTAGTTTGTACTTTGAAAACCAACTTGGGCTTTAAATTAGTAGCCAGAAAACCCACCAACCTGGAAACTCTGCTCATGGAAGGCAGGAACACAAAGGATGATGGGAGAGGAACACAAAGGATGATGGGAGAGGAACACAAAGGATGATGGGAGAGGAACACAAAGGATGATGGGAGGAAGTGAAATTCTGAATAGGAGGGTTGTACAAACCAAGAAGTATAAAGACTGGTGTGTAGCTTTAGTCACTAGGTGGCAGCATAATATTCAGTAATTATATAAGCATTAAACATATACATTTTTACATCACAACTTTTAACTACTGGGACAGCAGATGTATTATTTTATACTACACAAAAGCCATGCGTATCCTGTAAATGATATCCTTATAAATGGTGAGTAGTGATGTCATCAGCTATAAACGGTGAGTAGTGATGTCATCAGTTATAAATGGTGAGTAGTGATGTCATTTCTGTCACATGACTCAATGAATCTTGTGTATTCTAGGGATGCACCAAATCCAGGATTCGGTTCGGGATTCGGCCTTTTTCAGCAGGATTTGGCCAAATCCTTGTGCCGGGCTGAACCAAATCCTAATTTGCATATGTAAATTAGGGGCAGGGCGGGTAATCACGTAACTTTTTGTCACAAAAGAAGAATTTTTTTTCCACTTTTTCCTTTCCTGCCCCTAATTTACATATGCAAATTAGGATTTGGTTCGGTATTCAGCCGAATCTAAAATAAAAGACCACTTTTGCAAAATATGAGGATATTAGAAGTCACCTCGGAGTAGCTCTCAGCCAATGGCAGGAGCAAATATATTATATTCTACATATAATGGGAGACCATAAAGAAATGTTTGTGCAGTAAATGAGGCTGGGGCACAGTAAGGGCATCTGAGAACAAGCAGTGATTGTAATGTGTATAATAAACACAGTCATGTAAATGGGAGAGTAACATACTAAACACAGTCTCCATATTTATTTAGGGCCATCACTTGTGCAGCCCATTGGGTTACTTGGAATCTCAGCCATGGGTGCAGTAACTGTATGTGTCAGATATGGGATCCCTTACCCAGAAACCCATTATCCACAAAGCTCAAATTTAGGGGAAGGCCATCTCCCATAGACTCCATCCTAATCTTTTGATCAATACAAATGATTTTATTTTTCACAGTAATATTAAAACAGAACTTTGTACTTGATCCCAAGTGAGCAGCACAAATCCATATTGTGCCTAAACAATCCCATTGGGCTTATTTCACATTTAAATGATTTTCACCATTAGGATGAGGTGAGATAAATTACAGTGTTCCCTTATCTAGAAAAATCCAATGTTTCAAGCATTCTGGATAATAGAATGTGTACCTGTACCAAAAAACATGTACGTGGTATATATACTGTATATATTTGCATACAAGGGGGGCCTTATTTATTAAAATCTGAGTATTTTAATCAAAAAAGTCTGACCAAACTAAAATACATGATTGGATTATTAAAAAAATAATGATCAGATTGCGAACAAACACGAAAAAAATCCAAATCGAATCGTACAAGTTTTTTCCTGAATCGCTTAATTTTTTCAGGCTTCCTCCCAAAAAGCCTGATTTTTTTTGGATCTTTTTCCCAAAAAAGTCATATTTTTGGGCTAATTCCAGCACAGAAACTTCCACATAAGATAGGGACCTCTCCCATTGACTTATATTCAACCTTGGTAGGTCTGAGGTGCCAGATTTTCAGATTTGGACTTTTTTCATCCTCAGGTTATAATAAATCTTGAAAAAGTCGAGTTTTTATTCCACTAAAAATTTGGATCTTATAGTAAAAAAAAAAACTTTAGAATTTTTGAGTTTTTGGCATTTGGAGTTTAATAAATAACCCCTTAAATTACTTTTACCCTCATGAGTATATATTCCAGTTTGGTAATATTCTTTAATATGCCACTTGCTTTGATATAAACTGTATTCATTTTGGGGGTAGTTTTCCTTTAAGCCTGTAATTGTTTAATTGCTCAAATTTCACAGAGCTGTGGATATTTTTATACTGTACCAGTGCCGTCCAATCACAGGCCAGAATAGAACAAGATACATTGCAGTAGTGGCATGCATTACATACTCTGGCACAAATTCACTAAGCGCCGAACGCTAGCGTTAATTCGCTAGCGTTTGGCATTTTTCGCTACTGCGCAAATTCACTAACGAACGCTGGCGTATTTTCGCTAGTGTTACTTCGCACCCTTACGCCAGGCGAATTTTTGCTAGCGACGTAACTACGCAAATTCACTAACTTGCGCAGTGTACTGAACGCTACCTTTTTACGCTAGACTTCCTTCGCCACCTCAGACCAGGCGAAGCGCAATAGAGTAGATAGGGATTGTTTCCAAAAAAGTCAAAAATTTTTCTAAGTCCCAAAAAACCTTGGCGTGTTTTCTACATGATGGGTGATAGGCTGAAAAAGATCGAAATATTTTTGGGGCTCCCCTCCTTCCCCCCTACATTTCCTGACTCATGGCAACTTACCTAGACAGTGGGCACATGTGTAGGGCAAAATAACATTTTTATTTGCTGATTTGAAGGTTTTCTAGGCATTTGTAGTGCAGATACGTGTTCCTCCATTGAAATTTGAATTTGGCGCCGTATGCAAATGAACCATCGCTAGCGAAACTTTGCTTCGCTTGGCGAATTAACGCTAGCGCAACTTTGAAAACTTACGCTACCCCTGTGCGCAACTTCGGATTTTAGTGAATTTGCGTATCGCTGGCGAAAATACGCCTGGCGAAGTGTGGCAAAGTGCTGCGAAGCGCGGCAAAGTTGCGCCTGGCGCAATTTCGCATCTTAGTGAATTTGCCCCTCTATGTCTACTCCTTAAAGGAAAAGTAAAGCCTAAAAATGAACGTGGCTACAAATGCCCTATTTTCTATAGTGAACTTATTGCACCAGCCTAAAGTTTGAGCTTGTCAATAGCAGCAATGATCCAGGACTTCAAACTTGTCACTTTCCTAAGCAGAAGAACATCAGCCTCTTTCTTTCTCCTGACAACTTCCTTGACTACTTGCTGGTCAGACTGGTGGGAAACTGACCAGCAGGTGGCGCTGTTGTAACACAATTCATTCATATTAACAGTACATGTATCCCTTAATATCTTGGAATTAAATATAAATAAATAATGAATGTACATTGCAATAGTGCTTAGAATAGCCCCCTCATCAATTTTACATTTATATTTAAATCTATGAATTAAACAAAACAAGTCACTGTTGTGGAAGGCAGAAGAATGAGCGGCCGTTTCAGATGCAGATAAAGAAGTGGACATTGTGAATAAGGGGAGATTAAGAATGAGGTGTTTGAACAGACAATTGTAGTTGTTTTCAGAGGGTACAGGCCAGAGATCTCCTCTAATTGGGACTTTAATAAGGTAATAAACAGACTGGGATCCTGCAGAGAAAAAGCCTCTTCATCTTTAACCTCTTCAGCCCATTCCTGAGCTTTTCTGCCCAATACAAAAAGGTTATCAGTCAGTTTTTTATATAATCAGGTGCTTGGCAGAATAAAAGAGACAGATCCAAACATTTTGCACCTCGCGGGTGTCCCTTTGCCCTTATACCTTTTACTTGAGCAGAGAGTTGTAGTTCAGTAGTGAGCGGTGCTGGATGGTTGTGGCCAGAGATCAGGAGTGAGTTGGCAGTTAGCTGCCAGTTTCACATGAAATTAATTCAATGTTACATGAGCCCCGAATGATTTACTGTATAATTGTCACTATATACTGAGACTCGTATGTGGAGCCAGGTGTTGCTGAACTACACTTCTTGCTACAGCCATTTATTAAACTATAGCAAGAAGTGTAGTTCAGCAACACCTGCCCCCAACAGACATAACGTCCTGTATCTGCTGTATAATAAATAGGCTCTGATTTGTGACCAGGCTGGGGGCTAGGACCCTGCGACCTTGGGATGTGCAAGACTGAAATCCTGCCCTGCAACTACAATCACATTTACTAATCAGATTTATCCCTTTAACTGACACTCAAATCTCATTTGTCTCTATCTGCTGCCCACGTGTGACTGACCCTAAACTGCCAGCTCTCCTGATTAGCATCTGCCCACCAGCAACATGGCCGTGTCTGTGCAGTAGGGACAACTCTGACACACTATCATTTCATTGGTCTGAAACCAAACAAGCTCATTGGCTAAAGGGCGGAACTGCCTTCCCAGGGGGAGGAGTGAGAGGTCTTTGTTCTTCTCTTTGTACCCAGACCTGATAGAGGGAAAGGCTGAACCTTCCTGTAACTACTTCCTGTTACTTCCTGCTTCCTGTGTCCCTGGCCTGCTGGGTAAGTGATTCTCCCTCTTCCTCCTCCTCTTCTTGCTGCTGCTTCTGTACTGTCTGTGGGACTGGGGGTTAATCCTGCTGCAGGGACTGATAGAGAGGGGAGACTGGGGGTTAATCCTGCTGCAGGGACTGATAGAGAGGGGAGACTGGGGGTTAATCCTGCTGCAGGGACTGATAGAGACGGGAGACTGGGGGTTAATCCTGCTGCAGGGACTGATAGAGAGGGGAGACTGGGGGTTAATCCTGCTGCAGGGACTGATAGAGAGGGGAGACTGGGGCTTAATCCTGCTGCAGAGACTGATAGAGAGGGGAGACTGGGGGTTAATCCTGCTGCAGGGACTGATAGAGAGGGGAGACTGGGGCTTAATCCTGCTGCAGGGACTGATAGAGAGGGGAGACTGGGGGTTAATCCTGCTGCAGGGACTGATAGAGAGGGGAGACTGGGGGTTAATCCTGCTGCAAGGACTGATAGAGAGGGGAGACTGTGGGACTGGGGGATAAACTGGTCCCAGTACAACATGTATTTATTGTAGTGATATGAGAGGGGGGATCCCCACAGGCAGCTTTATATGGTGGGTTTGTGTTCCTTGCTGTCAGGTTCTCCAGAGATGGAAACAAGGAGGTTAGAGGGGAAATGGGAGAATGAAGAGCCGGACACTGAGGATCCTCTGGACACAATAAAGAGGGAAATGGATCCCGTTCCTGGGGCCGGTGAGTAACGTTTCTCTATTAATAAGGTGCCACAGAGAGATTCAGGGTTAATAAGAAAACACTGAGTTTGGCACAGACATAATTCCCAGTAGAATTCCTTACTCCCAGCTTTACATGACACTGCCCATTACTTACAGGTTCCCCAGAGACACAAGTAGAAATGTTACAGATAAAGATAAAAGAAGATTCGGATGCTGTAGATCATCAGAACCCAAAGGAAAGCTGTACAGCACCACTTACAAATGGGGGTAAGTAGTACATATTCATTTAGTGAATTTAGGCAGACTCTTGATTCAGCTTTACTCACCCCTATCTCTTCCTTACTCCCAGCTTTACTCACCCCTGTCTCTTCCTTACTCCCAGCTTTACTCACCCCTGTCTCTTCCTTACTCCCATCTTTACTCACCCCTGTCTCTTCCTTACTCCCAGCTTTACTCACCCCTGTCTCTTCCTTTCTCCCATCTTTACTCACCCGTCTCTTCCTTACTCCCACCTTTACTCACCCGTCTCTTCCTTACTCGAAGCTTTACTCACCCCTGTCTCTTCCTTACTCCCAGCTTTACTCACCCCTATCTCTTCCTTACTCCCAGCTTTACTCACCCCTGTCTCTTCCTTACTCCCAGCTTTACTCACTCCTGTCTCTTCCTTACTCCCAGCTTTACTCCCCCCTGTCTCTTCCTTACTCCCAGCTTTACTCACCCCTGTCTCTTCCTTACTCCCAGCTTTACTCACCCCTGTCTCTTCCTTACTCCCAGCTTTACTCACCCCTGTCTCTTCCTTACTCCCAGCTTTACTCACCCCTGTCTCTTCCTTACTCCCAGCTTTACTCACCCCTGTCTCTTCCTTTCTCCCATCTTTACTCACCCGTCTCTTCCTTACTCCCACCTTTACTCACCCCTGTCTCTTCCTTACTCCCAGCTTTACTCACCCCTGTCTCTTCCTTTCTCCCAGCTTTTCCAGAGACACAAGCAGAAATATTACAGATAAGGATAAAGGAGGAAGAACCGGACCATGAAAATCACCAGAACCCAAAGGAAAACTTGACAGCACCATTTACTGATGGGGGTAAGTAGCCAGTATTTATTTACTTAATTAGAGGGAGACTAGTTGGCTTTGTACTTGGTAAAGCAAGTTCCTTACTCCCAGCTTTACTCACCCCTGTCTCTTCCTTACTCCCAGCTTAACTCACACCTGTCTCTTCTTTACTTTGACCTTTACTCGCCCCTGTCTCTTCCTTACTCCCAGCTTTACTCACCCCTGTCTATTCCTTACTCCCAGCTTTACTCACCCCTGTCTCTTCCTTACTCCCAGCTTTACTCACCCCTGTCTCTTCCTTACTCCCAGCTTAACTCACACCTGTCTCTTCTTTACTTTGACCTTTACTCACCCCTGTCTATTCCTTACTCCCAGCTTTACTCACCCCTGTCTCTTCCTTACTCCCAGCTTTACTCACCCCTGTCTCTTCCTTACTCCCAGTTTTACTCACCCCTGTCTCTTCCTTACTCCCAGCTTTACTCACCCCTGTCTCTTCCTTACTCCCAACTTTACTCACCCCTGTCTCTTCCTTACTCCCAGCTTTACTCACCCCTGTCTCTTCCTTACTCCCAGCTTAACTCACACCTGTCTCTTCTTTACTTTGACCTTTACTCACCCCTGTCTCTTCCTTACTCCCAGTTTTACTCACCCCTGTCTATTCCTTACTCCCAGCTTTACTCACCCCTGTCTCTTCCTTACTCCCAGCTTTACTCACCCCTGTCTCTTCCTTACTCCCAGTTTTACTCACCCCTGTCTCTTCCTTACTCCCAGCTTTACTCACCCCTGTCTCTTCCTTACTCCCAGCTTTACTCACCCCTGTCTCTTCCTTACTCCCAGCTTTACTCACCCCTGTCTCTTCCTTACTCCCAGCTTAACTCACACCTGTCTCTTCTTTACTTTGACCTTTACTCACCCCTGTCTCTTCCTTACTCCCAGTTTTACTCACCCCTGTCTATTCCTTACTCCCAGCTTTACTCACCCCTGTCTCTTCCTTACTCCCAGCTTTACTCACCCCTGTCTCTTCCTTACTCCCAGTTTTACTCACCCCTGTCTCTTCCTTACTCCCAGCTTTACTCACCCCTGTCTCTTCCTTACTCCCAGCTTTACTCACCCCTGTCTCTTCCTTACTCCCAGCTTTACTCACCCCTGTCTCTTCCTTACTCCCAGCTTTACTCACCCCTGTCTCTTCCTTACTCCCAGCTTCCCCAGAGCCACAACCAGAAATATTAGAGATAAAGATAAAGGAAGAAGAAGAAGAAGATGATCAGGACCCAGTGGAAAGTTCATCAGTAGCAGTTAGTGATGGGGGTAAGTAGACAGGGATGTGTAACATTGATCCCAATTATCCCCCTACTATATAAATAAGAGGAAACAAATAATCTATGTGTGTATTATCTAACTTATTTTGATCTGGTAGATTTTAGCCCATTTGTTTTCATTAGTATCTTTTAAAGCTTATTCATAATGTTTATGCACTTATTTATTTATTTATTTGCCTTTAAAATGTTGATGATTTTCTAAAAAGTATGTGTTCCTGTTTACTATGTAATTTTTACAGTAATTAGTGATCACAATGTAAATATTCCCCTTCATCACTCTGCTGTTTGTTGTTATTAGGTGGGTACATGAACCCTGAACTGCCCAAACCAGAGACCGACTCTGAGTCCGACACAAGATATGGCGACTATTTTACACAAGAGATAATTGTCACTGGAGAGAAACCATTCACCTGTACAGAATGTGAGAAAAGTTTTACTACAATTAACGCCCTTCAAAAGCACAAAAAAAATCACACTGGAGAGAAACCATTCACCTGTGCTGAATGTGGGAAAGGTTTCATTTTCAATAGCTTCCTACAAAATCACAAAAAAATTCACACTGGAGAGAAACCATTCACCTGCACAGAATGTGGGAAACATTTTAATGACAAGAGCAACCTTAGCAGGCATAAGAGAATCCACACCGGAGTGAAACGTTTCATCTGTTCTGAATGTGGGAAAGGTTTTAGAGAAAGGAGACAACTTCAGAATCACCAGTATTTACATAAAGGAGAGAAACCATTCACCTGCACCCAATGTGGGAAAGGTTTCACAGAAAGTAGACGCCTTCAGCTGCACCTAAATTGCCACACAGGAGAGAAACCTTTTAGCTGTACAGAATGTGGTGAACGTTTTAAAGAAAAGAGACAACTCCAAAAGCACATCAACCTTCACACAGGGGAGAAACCATTCACCTGTACAGAATGTGGGAAATATTTTTCTGAGAAGGGCTCTCTTCAGAGGCATAAGAGAATGCACACTGGAGAGAAACCATTCACCTGTACAGAATGTGGGAAAGGTTTTCGAGAAAAGAGACAACTTCAGAGGCACCACCATTGCCCCACAGAAGAGACCCCGTTTACCTGTACAGAATGTGGGAAAAGCTTTATGCAAAAGTGTAATCTCAAGTCACATGAAAGGGTTCACAGAAAGAAGCCTTTTGCACCCAGTCAATGTGAAGAAAGTTTTCCTGCAGACCAAGCAGATCACGTAGAGGAGAAAACCTTTAAATGTAAAGTATGTGCGGAATGTTTTACTTGCAATGAAAATCTTGAAGCCCACGAAAGAATTCACACAAGGAAGAGACCGCTCAAGAAAAAGGAGAGACTGTTCTCTTGTACAGACTGTGGGGAATCATTTTGTGGAAAGCAGCAACTTCAGAAACACCAAAAAATTCACACTGGAGAGAAAACATTCACCTGTACAGAATGTGGGAAAACGTTTACTAAAAACAGTAACCTTCGCATACACCAAAAAATTCACACTAGGAAGAAACTTTTCATATGTAAAAAATGTGGGGGAAACTTTGCTGACAAGAGCACCCTCCAAAGACATAAGAGAATTCACATCCGAAAGAAATCGTTCACCTGTACAGACTGTGGGAAATGTGTTGGTGGAAAGGCAAACTTCCAAGCCCACCAAAGAATTCACACTGGAGAGAAACCATTCAGCTGTACAGATTGTGGGTACAGTTTTACTAATAAGGGAAATCTTCGAAGGCACCAGAAAATTCACACTGGGGAGAAACCCTTCTCCTGTAAAGAATGTGGCAAACATTTTGCTGAAATGGGCTCCCTTCACAAGCATAAAAGAGTTCACACCGGAGAGAAACCATTCACCTGTAAGGAATGTGGGAAATGTTTTACTGAAAATAGCTCCCTTCGTGTGCATGAAAGAGTTCACACTGGAGAGAAACCATACACCTGTACAGTATGTGGAAAAGGTTTCTCTAAAATGGGCATCCTTCGCGGACATAAAAGGATTCATACTGGAGAGAAACCATTCACCTGTACAGAATGTGGGAAAAGCTTTATTGCAAAAAGTGTCCTTCGTGTACACCAAAGAAGTCACACTGGAGAGAAACCATTCACCTGTACAGAATGTGGACTGAGTTTTAAGGAAAACCGCATCCTTCAAGTTCACCAAAGAACTCACACGGGAGAGAAACCGTTCGACTGCGCAGAGTGCGGGAAAAGCTTTTCAGAGATTGCAACACTTTTAGCTCACAAAAGAATTCACACGGGAGAGAAACCGTTCACCTGCACAGAGTGCGGGAAAAGATTTGCTGAAAAGGGAAGACTTCAAAGGCACCAAAGAATTCACACTGGAGAGAAACCATATTCCTGTCCTGTGTGTGGGAAATGGTTTTCTGAAAAGAGCAACCTTCGCAAGCATGAAAGGCTTCATAGTGGAGAGAAACCGTTCACCTGTACAGAATGATGGAAAAGGTTTATTACAAAAATTTTTTTTTACTTCTTACTAGGGATGAACCAAATCCAGGATTCAGTTTGGGAATTCTGCCTTTTTCAGCAGGATTCAGATTCGGCCGAATCCTTCTGCCAGGCGAACCGAATCCTAGTTTTCATATCCAAATTAGGGGCGGGCAGGGAAATCGCTTGACTTTTTGTCACAAAACAAGGAAGTAAAAAATGTTTTTCCCCCTTCCCACCCCTAATTTGCATATGGAAATTAGGATTCGGTTTCAGTTTGGTATTTGGCCAAATCTTTCGCGAAGGATTCGGTCAAATCCAAAATAGTGGATTCGGTGCATCCCTACTTTTTACAAACACACAAGATTAGACTATTGTGAAAAAATCTTATATGGATGAGCAGCAGGGCCGGAACTAGGAGTAAACAGAAGAGCTTTGTGCCTAAGGTGCAACACTGAGGGGCACTGGGATTGTACCTCTTGCCTAGTCCTCAAGTCCCCCCGTTCTAAATATTTAGTCCAATAGGTAAAAGTAGCTAAGGGCATGTCCGTTAGACTTTCCTTCCCCAATCCTCCCTAACTTCAGACATGATCAAAGCTAATTATGTCTCCTTAAGGCGGCCATAGACGTAAAAATTACGCTCTTTCTTGGAAATTATGTTTCCAAGAAAGATGGTTGGTTTCAATACACACGTGTAGAGCTGAATGGTCAGCACTAAAACAATGGCCGATGTTTGGCTTCCTTCAGAATCTTCCGTACAGCCTCATTGACGAGCCGATCGATATCCAAGTCGGCTCTTTTCCCACCGTACACGCACTGAACATTGTACAAAAATTCGTTATGTACGATATTATCTGTGCGTCTATGGCCACCTTCAGTGAGGATCCGTGAGAAAGTAATACAATTAAGATACCAGCACAGAACATTTCTTACCCCATACAGAATATTTTAGGGATGCACCGAATCCACTATTTTGGATTCGGCCGAATCCTTGGCAAAGGATTCGGCCAAATACCGAACCGAATCCGAACCCTAATTTGCATATGTAAATTAGTGGTGGGAAGGGGAAAACATTTTTAACTTCCTTGTTTTGTGACAAAAAGTCACTCAATTTCCCTCTCCGACCCTAATTTGCATATGTCAATTAGGGTTCGGATTCGGTTCGGCCGGGCAGAAGGATTCAGCCGAATCCTGCTGAAAAAGACCGAATCCTGGATTCGGTGCATCCCTAGAATATTTACTCGCTGATATATCGTTTTGAGGTGCTCAAGCATTTCTGCAGGGAGATCTGGAGGGTCCTCTGGTGCCAGTACATGCATTTCAGGAGAGAGCAGATGACCCGGGGTTGCATCGTAGAGCTTTGATCCATCATATGGATTTATTTTTTAATGAATAGATCAATCAACTCCGCATTCTATAGAGACCAAGATTCTTTGACCAGAGACGTGTAGATTTACCTTCATATCGGACGAACAATCGGACTTCCCCAACTCCTGACCTGCCACTAACCATTCAGATCAAATAAAGTCGTAAAAGATCAGAAATCAGATGAGCCGATGTTCTGCCCCTGACATTAAACATACGAAAGTTATGTCCGACCAAAACTGGTGACCGTCTCCCATGGATATCGTCAGATCGGCAATACCGAGATATTATCAGTAGCCGACAGAAATATTCGAACCTGTCCCATCGACCAAACGACCGATCTCCGTGGCACGAAAAATGGCGGGACTCTCCACACACGGCCCGGAGATTCATACCATCAAATCTTTGCGTCTATGGCCAACTTTAGAGAGAGAGAAATATCTATAGAAATAAGTCAAATCAACTGGACTTGCTGTGGTTTACTGTTTTTTTTCTCCTTGAAGACGTTTCACCGGTCATCCAACCGGCTTTCTCAATTCAGAACAACTTGTAAAACTTCCTTCAAGAATTTGTTTCCTCTGGAATGAGAGAGAAATGGTAAATAAAAGAGAAGCGAGAGCGTGTGGGGAGGTAAATTGGTTGATCAAAGCAGAGATTATCCTTCCATTTTTTTTTTTTTTTTTAGACCTCTTTTCATGAAGGCTTCATTTTAATAGACCCAAATTATATTATTCAAAATGAAAGCCTAAGTCACAGTTTCCAGCCAACTTGCTTGGCTCTAATCACTTTCCTCTTGCTTCATGCGATTGAAGATGGCCGCCATATTCCTCCTACTTCCCAGCATCCCCTGTGCTTTGGGAAACTTTTCCTCTACAGCAGATGCCTGTAGAGAAGGATAATATAGAGACCAATCACCATGTAAAAAACGACAGTAACGCGAGCCTGGGTAACGAGAGCCTGGGGTAAGAGGAAAGCAATTACACTTGTTACACCGTTGTATTACCAGTTGGGTTTTCTCTGTGTGTAAATAACCACAATTGTAAAACAGAAGAGAGAGAAACTGATTCCCCCAATAGCCATGGAATTTTCCAATTCATAATACAAACATTCAGGGCAGATTTGCTAAGGTTCGAATGAATTTTTTAAGTTAAAAAAGTTCGAATTTCAAAGTGATTTTTTGAATACTTCGGATAGGATACTACAACTTCAAATTTACTTCGACTTCAATTCGGGGTAAAAATCATTCGAATATTCGACCATTCGATAATCGAAGTACTGTCTCTTTAAAAAAGCTTAGACTTTGCCAAATTAAACCTGCCGAAGTGCTACGTTAGCCTACAGAGACATTCAACAACCATTTCCTAAGTCTAAATACATCGAAATCCTAAAATCCTTTGATCGTTCGAACGCTAAATTCATTGAAAAATCCTTCGACTTCGATATTCGAAGTCGAAGAATTTCAATTCGAGGGTCGAATTTCGAAGTTTTTTTTAACTTCTAAATTCGACCCTTAGTAAATCTGCCCTTCACTGTTTATTATGAATGAATCTGCTAGAAAGAAAATCTAATTCCCTAACCCAAGACAAACCATTCTCTCTTGATGTATTGCTGTTGAAATGGGTTCAAGTTTATATTTTAAATGTTTCAGAATAAAAATTTTCACAAATCACAGTCGTTTGAAGGGAAGTTTTTGCTATCTATACTCCAGTCTCTGCCTGGTTGTTAGCGATTGGGACCCTAGCAACTGCATAGCTGCTGTTTTGATTATGGTTCTAGGAGTCTCTTGGAAATAACACCCACCACACCTAGGGGCAGATTTATTAAGGTTTGAATGGTAAATTCGAATTTCATTTTTGGTCAAAACTCACAAATTCAAATTTAAAACCATCAACTCGAATTTGAGATTTATCACACCTTGACCCTGGAAACCGTTCTAATTGGACTATTCGCCATTTACAAGTCAATGGCAGAGGTCCCTTGAACCAATGGAAGATGGTAATTGCCTTCCTGACATTTGAGTTTTTTTTAAGAGGAAAAGTCAATTCAAATTCGATTTGAATTTTTAGGTCATTCTTATTTGGTTGAATATTAGACGTTCAAGTTTATCTCATAACCTTCCATTCGAGTTGTGAGTACTTTTGAATTTATTACTAGTGAGCTAAGCAGAACTTTATTGGAGATAAAGTTTGTAATAGAATAAGATCCTGATTCAGTTGGCAGAGAAGCCTCAATAAACCCTCTATAAATCCCCCTCTTCCCACTGCAGGAACCTACTGGCAGTGCCCCAAATCTTAGGCCTGACCCAGGCCCCCCGAAAAACAGAAGTGACATCACTGGTAGACGGAAGCACCTTCACTACAGAGCGAATATTAACCAGATCAGAGGGAAAGTATTATATTTAACAACAGGAGGTCGGGGAAATCCTTATATTTAACAGGAGGTTGGGGGAATCCTTATATTTAACAGGAGGTTGGTGAAATCCTTATATTTAACAACAGGAAGTTGGGGGAATCCTTATATTTAGCAGCAGGAGGAGGTGGAGGAAATCCTTATATTTAACAGGAGGAGGTGGAGGAAATCCTTATATTTAACAACAGGAGGTTGGGGGAATCCTTATATGTAGCAGGAGGAGGTGGAGGAAATCCTTATATTTAACAGGAAGAGGTGGAGGAAATCCTTATATTTAACAACAGGAGGTGGAGGAAATCCTTATATTTAACAACAGGAGGTTGGGGGAATCCTTATATTTAACAGGAGGTCGGGGAAATCCTTATATTTAAAAACAGGAAGTTGGGGGAATCCTTATATTTAACAGGAGGTTGGGGAAATCCTTATATTTAACAACAGGAACTGGGGGAAATCCTTATATTTAACAACAGGAACTGGGGGAAATCCTTATATTCAACAACAGGAGGTTGGGGGAATCCTTATATTTAACAGGAGGTTGGGGAAATCCTTATATTTAACAACAGGAAGTTGGGGGAATCCTTATATTTAACAGGAGGTTGGGGAAATCCTTATATTTAACAACAGGAACTGGGGGAAAGCCTTATATTTAACAACAGGAACTGGGGGAAATCCTTATATTCAACAACAGGAGGTTGGGGGAATCCTTATATTTAACATCAGAAGGTGGGGGAAATCCTTATATTTAACAACAGGAGGTTGAGGGGGATCCTTATATTCAACAACAGGAACTGGGGGAAATTCTTATATTGAACAACAGGAGTTGGGGGGAATCCTTATATTTAACAACAGGAACTGGGGGAAATCCTTATATTTAACAACAGGAGTTGGGGGGAATCCTTATATTTAACAACAGAAAATGGGGGGAATCCTTATATTTAACAACAGGAGGTTGGGGGAATCCTTATATTTAACAACAGGAGGTTGGGGAATCCTTATATTTAACAACAGGAGGTCGGGGAATCCTTATATTTAACATCAGGAGGTCGGGAATCCTTATATTTAACAACAGGAGGTCGGGGAATCCTTATATTTAACAACAGAAGGTGGGGGGAATCCTTATATTTAACAACAGGAGGTTGGGGGAATCCTTATATTTAACAACAGGAGGTTGGGGAATCCTTATATTTAACAACAGGAGGTGGGGGAAATGTAGCCTGCAATTGGCCCGGTATCTACGCAGGGTACCCAAGGACCACCTGCATTATCAGCGGACAGTGATCTTTCTGCCCAAAACAAGACAAATTTGCAGGTGTTCCACAGGTACCTGACCTGATGCCGGAGTTTAGCTCAATCACGTGTTTGACAATCAACGAATTCAAATTCAGCCGTATCAGGGCTGTAACACTGGCAGTATTTAATATCCACATAAACTGCCAAAGGCTGTAAAAAGTCATACAATCGAATGGCTGTGGGGAATATGGAGGGACATGTTTTTTGGGGGAAAGTTTATATACAGAATTTTTGTTCTTTGCACTGAAATAAATCACTGGTTTCTCCAGTAATAATCCCCTCCTTTACCGCTCCATCCAAATATTTACCAAATTCAGCCTTTAAAGTTATTTGTAGGATCATTTCTTATTATGAGACACATTGCTTAAAGCTGTGATTTACCTTTAAGGTCATTTTAAGTGTGTTATAGAAAAGCTAATTCTAAGCAACTTCTATATAGTGTGAAAGTGGCTTGTAGTACAACAATACCAATTTAACTTCAACTGAACTACAAACCACCTACGCTGTAAGTAATTTGTTTATTATAAACAGCTATATAGTATTCTAATGGAAATTGTAATAATGGACTCTAATGTTTTTTTTCATTGGAATAAATTGGTGATATTAAACTACAACCCACTCACTCACAAAATTAAATTATTTATTCTAATAAGCTGTATAGTATTATAATGGACATTGTAATAATGGACTTTAATATGGTGCACTTTGTGCTGAAAAACAACAAGGTTACAGATATATAGAAACATTGGGGTGTCACCCTGCTATAGTTCCAGGGGTACCCAGGGCACAAATAAACACTCGCCCTAAATCTCCCCCTAACTGACCTTCAGACTGGACCCCCTTAGCTCATAACAAGGTTACAGATATATAGAAACATTGGGGTAACAGTCACCCTGCTATAGTTCCAGGGGTACCCAGGGTACAAATAAGCACTCACCCCAAATCTCCCCCTAACTGACCTTCAGACTGGGCCCCCTTAGCTCATAACAAGGTTACAGATATATAGAAACATTGGGGTAACAGTCACCCTGCTATAGTTCCAGGGGTACCCAGGGTACAAATAAGCACTCACCCCAAATCTCCCCCTAACTGGCCTTCAGACTGGCCCCCCTTAGCTCATAACAAGGTTACAGATATATAGAAACATTGGGGTAACAGTCACCCTGCTATAGTTCCAGGGGTACCCAGGGTACAAATAAGCACTCACCCCAAATCTCCCCCTAACTGACCTTCAGACTGGGCCCCCTTAGCTCATAACAAGGTTACAGATATATAGAAACATTGGGGTGTCACCCTGCTATAGCTCCAGTTCCTGCACTGCCAGCTCTCCTGAGTAGCATTTGCCCACCAATTACATGGCCGTGTCTTTGACACGGACAAATCTGAAACGGAAGAAATAATTTTGATTGGTCTGAAACTGAACAAGCTCATTGGCTAAATGGTGGAACTGTCTTCCCAGGGGGAGGAGTGAGAGGTCTTTGTGCTTCTCTCTGTACCCAGACCTGATAGAGGGAAAGGCTGAACCTTCCTATAACTACTTCCTGTTACTTCCTGCTTCCTGTGTCCCTGGGATGCTGGGTAAGTGATTCTCCCTCTTCCTCCTTCTTTTACTGCTGCTGTACTGTCTGTGGGACTGGGGCTTAATCCTGCTGCAGGGACTGATAGAGAGGGGAGACTGGGGGTTAATCCTGCTGCAGGGACTGATAGAGAGGGGAGACTGGGGGTTAATCCTGCTGCAGGGACTGATAGAGAGGGGAGACTGGGGGTTAATCCTGCTGCAGGGACTGATAGAGAGGGGAGACTGGGGGTTAATCCTGCTGCAGGGACTGATAGAGAGGGGAGACTGGGGGTTAATCCTGCTGCAGGGACTGATAGAGAGGGGAGACTGGGGGTTAATCCTGCTGCAGGGACTGATAGAGAGGGGAGACTGGGGGTTAATCCTGCTGCAGGGACTGATAGAGAGGGGAGACTGGGGGTTAATCCTGCTGCAGGGACTGATAGAGAGGGGAGACTGGGGGTTAATCCTGCTGCAGGGACTGATAGAGAGGGAAGACTGGGGGTTAATCCTGCTGCAGGGACTGATAGAGAGGGGAGACTTGGGGTTAATCCTGCTGCAGGGACTGATAGAGAGGGGAGACTGGGGGTTAATCCTGCTGCAGGGACTGATAGAGAGGGGGGACTGGGGCTTAATCCTGCTGCAGGGACTGATAGAGAGGGAAGACTGGGGGTTAATCCTGCTGCAGGGACTGATAGAGAGGGGAGACTGGGGGTTAATCCTGCTGCAGGGACTGATAGAGAGGGAAGACTGGGGGTTAATCCTGCTGCAGGGACTGATAGAGAGGGGAGACTTGGGGTTAATCCTGCTGCAGGGACTGATAGAGAGGGGAGACTGGGGGTTAATCCTGCTGCAGGGACTGATAGAGAGGGGAGACTGGGGGTTAATCCTGCTGCAGGGACTGATAGAGAGGGGAGACTGGGGGTTAATCCTGCTGCAGGGACTGATAGAGAGGGGAGACTGGGGGTTAATCCTGCTGCAGGGACTGATAGAGAGGGGAGACTGTGGGACTGGGGGATAAACTGGTCCCAGTACAACATGTATTTATTGTAGTGATATGAGAGGGGGGATCCCCACAGGCAGCTTTATATGGTGGGTTTGTGTTCCTTGCTGTCAGGTTCTCCAGAGATGGAAACAAGGAGGTTAGAGGGGAAATGGGAGAATGAAGAGCCGGACACTGAGGATCCTCTGGACACAATAAAGAGGGAAATGGATCCCGTTCCTGGGGCCGGTGAGTAACGTTTCTCTATTAATAAGGTGCCACAGAGAGATTCAGGGTTAATAAGAAAACACTGAGTTTGGCACAGACATAATTCCCAGTAGAATTCCTTACTCTCAGCTTTACATGACACTGCCCATTACTTACAGGTTCCCCAGAGACACAAGTAGAAATGTTACAGATAAAGATAAAAGAAGAAGATTCGGATGCTGTAGATCACCAGAACCCAAAGGAAAGCTGTACAGCACCACTTACAAATGGGGGTAAGTAGTACATATTCATTTAGTGAATTTAGGCAGACTCTTCTGCTTGATTCAGCTTTACTCACCCCTGTCTCTTCCTTACTCCCAGCTTTACTCACCCCTGTCTCTTCCTTACTCCCAGCTTTACTCACCCCTGTCTCTTCCTTACTCCCAGCTTTACTCACCCCTGTCTCTTCCTTACTCCCAGCTTTACTCACCCCTGTCTCTTCCTTACTCAAAGCTTTACTCACCCCTGTCTCTTCCTTAATCCCATCTTTACTCACCCCTGTCTCTTCCTTTCTCCCATCTTTACTCACCCATCACTTCCTTACTCCCACCTTTACTCACTCCTGTCTCTTCCTTACTCCCAGCTTTACTCACCCCTGTCTCTTCCTTTCTCCCATCTTTACTCACCCGTCTCTTCCTTACTCCCACCTTTACTCACTCCTGTCTCTTCCTTACTCCCAGCTTTTCCAGAGATACAAGCAGAAATATTACAGATAAGGATAAAGGAGGAAGAACCGGACCATGAAAATCACCAGAACCCAAAGGAAAACTTGACAGCACCATTTACTGATGGGGGTAAGTAGCCAGTATTTATTTACTTAATTAGAGGGAGACTAGTTGGCTTTGTACTTGGTAAAGCGAGTTCCTTACTCCCAGCTTTACTCACCCCTGTCTCTTCCTTACTCCCAGTTTTACTCACCCCTGTCTCTTCCTTACTCCCAGCTTTACTCACCCCTGTCTCTTCCTTACTCCCAGCTTTACTCACCCCCTGTCTCTTCCTTACTCCCAGCTTTACTCACCCCCTGTCTCTTCCTTACTCCCAGCTTTACTCACCCCTGTCTCTTCCTTACTCCCAGCTTTACTCACCCCCTGTCTCTTCCTTACTCCCAGCTTTACTCACCCCCTGTCTCTTCCTTACTCCCAGCTTTACTCACCCCTGTCTCTTCCTTACTCCCAGCTTTACTCACCCCTGTCTCTTCCTTACTCCCAGCTTTACTCACCCCTGTCTCTTCCTTACTCCCAGCTTTACTCACCCCTGTCTCTTCCTTACTCCCAGCTTTACTCACCCCTGTCTCTTCCTTACTCCCAGCTTCCCCAGAGACACAACCAGAAATATTAGAGATAAAGATAAAGGAAGAAGAAGCAGAAGATGATCAGGACCCAGTGGAAAGTTCATCAGTAGCAGTTAGTGATGGGGGTAAGTAGACAGGGATGTGTAACATTGATCCCAATTATCCCCCTACTTGTGCCAGTGAGACAGGTATGAGTGTGAGTTGATGTTGAAAGAGCTGCCCATCAGTTTCTGTTCAGCTGGGGGTCACATCTTCCTCCGCTGGATCTACTCGTGTGACATATGAGTAAATCTCCAGTAACAGACACTGCTGAGTCTTTTTATAATGATGTCTTGGTGCTGCCAGATTGTTTCTCATTGGGCACCGGCAATAAGATATTTACCAGTGGTTTTGTGGAGCCACATTCACAGCACATACAAGTGTGCCCTTCTCTGTCCCCTCTCTAATACAATAATGTCCTGTTTGAGTGATGGAGACCAAAACTGTACGGCATATTCTAGATGGGGCCTTACCAGTGCTCTATACAGTGGGACCCCCTCCTCCCGTGACTCTCTGCCCCATTTAATACAAGTCAAGACCTTATTTGCCCTTGATGCTGCTGACTGGCATTACTTGCTACAGACAAGTTTATTATCTACAAGGACTCCAAGCTCCGTCTCCATTATGGATTTGCCTAGTGCAGTCCCATTAAGGGTATAAGTGGATATTGTTACCTCCCAGGTGCAGGACTTTACATTTATCAACATTGAATCTCATTTGCCACTTAGCTGCCCAGATTGCCAGTTAGTCAAGATCCTGTTGCAAGTGCCACATCCTGGATGGAATTAATTGGGCTGATAGTTTTGTCTCATCTGCAATAAACACCTACAAAAATCACCAATGGAAGAAGTAAAGAGGGGCCTGCCCAAAAGAGCTTATAATCATGGCCATTATTAACAAAAGGCACACGCTCAGATTCGGGGAGATTAGTCACCCTGAACTGCCTCCCGCCGACTAGAATGTAAATCGCCAGTGGGATGGCACTTGGAGCTATTTGTTTTCCGAAGTCGCCTGAAGTTGTTTCACGAAGAAACTTCAGAAAACAAAGTGCTCCAAGTGCCAATCAATGTGATTCCTATGTTATTGGTTAATATACAGTGAGAGTTTGTTACAGTGAGAGCTGTGAAGATGTGGAATTGTCTCCCTGAATCAGTGGTACAGGCTGATACATTAGATAGGTACAAGGAAGGGTCGGATGCTTTATTCACCAGTAGCTCCTCCCAGCAGACAGGAGGGAGCCAATGAGATTAGAGGAGGGAAAGGGGTGTTACAGGGAGAGCTGGGAAGTGAATCAGGGGTACAGGCTGATACATTAGATAGGTACAAGGAAGGGTCGGATGCTTTATTCACCAGTAGCTCCTCCCAGCAGACAGGAGGGAGCCAATGAGATTAGAGGAGGGAAAGGGGTGTTACAGGGAGAGCTGGGAAGTGAATCAGGGGTACAGGCTGATACATTAGATAGGTACAAGGAAGGGTCGGATGCTTTATTCCTTAGGGATCATTTACATCCCCCCTGTTTGTTGTTATTAGGTGGGTACATGAACACTGAACTGCCCAAACCAGAGACTGACTCGGAGTCCGACACAAGATATGGCGACTGCTTAACAAGCTCTGATGGATCAGCTTTTACCTGCTGTAAATGTGGAGAAACCTTCCCTGTGAATCTTCTCACCCACCTCTGTGAGACACTGGAGAGAATTCATAAAGGGACAAATCCTTCCACTTGCACAGAATGTGGGAAACATTTTACTGACAAGAGCACCCTTCAGCGGCATAAGCGAATTCACACCGGAGAGAAACCTTTCACCTGTACTGAATGTGGGAAAAGCTTCTCTCAAAAGACCAACCTGGTGATGCACGAAATGATTCATAAACACAAGCCCTTTTCTTGTAACGAATGCGAGAAAAGGTTTTCCGACACGGAGAAGCTGCGTGCGCACCAGGCAGTTCACGTGGGGGAAAACTCTTTTAAATGTAAAGTATGCGGAAAGTGTTTTTCTCGCAAAGACAATCTTAAAACCCACGAGAGAGTTCACACAGGGGAGAAACCATTCACCTGCACAGAATGTGGCAAAAGCTTCTCTTTCATCACTAGTTTTATTCGACACATGAGAATTCACACTGGGGAGAAACCGTATTCATGCGCCGACTGTGGGAAGCAATTCTCGCAAAAAAGCTACATTCAGATTCATCAGAAAACTCACACCAGAGAGAAAACTCTCACCTCTTCAGACTCTGGGGGAAATGTCTCTGTAAAGGCCAGTCTTCAAAAGAATTCAACTTCCGAGAAACCTTTCACCTGTACAGAGTGCGGCAAACGTTTCTCTTTAAGCAGTTACCTCCACAGACACCAGAGACTTCACACAGGGGACAGACTGTTCACTTGTACAGAGTGCGGCAAAGCATTCTATGGAAAATGGCAACTTCAAAATCACCAAAGTATTCACACCGGAGAGAAACCGTTCACCTGCACAGAATGTGGGAAACATTTTACTAGAAAAGGCACCCTCCGCATGCACCAGAAAATTCACACGGGGGAGAATCTTTTCACCTGTACAGAATGTGGGAAAAAGTTTACGGAAAAGGGAAAACTCCGAACTCACCAAAGGACTCACACTGGGGAGAAACCGTTCACCTGTACGGAATGCGGCAAAAGCTTCGCAGAAAAGGGCACTCTTCGCATACACGAAAGAATTCACACTGGAGAGAAACCATTCACCTGCACAGAATGTGGCAAAAGCTTCGCTGAAAAGGGCTCCCTTCGTAAACATAAACGAACTCACGCTGGAGAGAAACCGTTGACCTGTACACAGTGAGAGAAAAGACACACAACAGATGCTTGGGAGGAACCTTATATGCGTAGCTGGTGGGTAATTGTAAAAGTGCAAGAACATTCCTGCTAGAAGATGTGCTGTGACTGTATAAAACGAAAAACAATGTATATTTTTGCTATAAAATAGTTTCGGCCTATGATTGGGAAAATGTGACGCCCAACTTTCTATAGTCAGGATAAATATTTAGCCCAACAGGTTCTTCAGAAGCCAAGGCTGTTCCTGAGACTCTGGGCCCCCTCCATGTTTCTCTTTTTGTCCATATTATTAAAGGATAAGGGGTACGTAGAACATACATCCAACATATTTGGCCTATTCTTTAACCAGTCACAATGACATATAAATTATAGTTATTGATCTGGGGAAATAGTCGATGGTTCAGGCAAAGGGCAGTTTGGACGTCATTCCTCAAGTGCCTTTAATTTCCTTAATAAACATAAACCTGTAACCATTAACCTGAACCCCAAGAAAGAATAAGCGAAATAAAGGACCGCGGAAGCTCACCCTGCAGTTGGTGGTGTTTATTCTCATCATTGACAAATCAGGTGAAGGAATAGGAGGAGGAACAGGAAGGTTTGGTGATTGGAGGGGGTGGAGACTAAGGATGGTCCATGGTCAAAATAGAAAGATAATTCCAAAAAGATATCAGAGCCAAGACCAGCATGGTATGACTGTACTAACGACAATGTGCCAATGGACTCACTCCGTGACATAACGATGGGTAAATCAAATAGATTTTAAGTGGTTTTATTGTATCTTATACAAATTCTTCAAGAATCTAAGATTTGGGAACAGGGACTGATATTGGCAACACTGGAGGTAAAATCCCTTTAAACCTCATTCAGACACAATCAGAGGCAAAGTGATGATAAAATGCCAGCGGCCCAAAAGAAATGTACAGGTATGGGACCTATTATGCAGAATGATTGGGACCTAGGGTTTTCCAGGTAATGGATCTTTTATTAATTTACATAGTAAGTGAGGTTGAAAAAAGACACACGTCCATCAAGTTCAACCTTTTAAGTCTATATATAACCTGCCTAACTGCCAGTTGATCCAGAGGAAGACGAAAAAACCCATCTGAAGTCTCTTCAATTTGCCTCAGAGGGGGAAAAATTCCTTCCTGACTTCAAAATGGGACCAGTCCCTGGATCAACTTGTACTATGAGCTCTCTCCCATATCCCTGTATTCCCTCACTTGCTAAACACCATCCAACCCCTTCTTATACCTATCTAATGTATCAGCCTGTACCCCTGATTCACTTCCCAGCTCTCCCTGTAACACCCCTTTCCCTCCTCTAATCTCATTGGCTCCCTCCTGTCTGCTGGGAGGAGCTACTGGTGAATAAAGCATCCGACCCTTCCTTGTACCTATCTAATGTATCAGCCTATACCCCTGATTCACTTCCCAGCTCTCCCTGTAACACCCCTTTCCCTCCTCTAATCTCATTGGCTCCCTCCTGTCTGCTGGGAGGAGCTACTGGTGAATAAAGCATCCGACCCTTCCTTGTACCTATCTAATGTATCAGCCTGTACCACTGATTCACTTCCCAGCTCTCCCTGTAACACCCCTTTCCCTCCTCTAATCTCATTGGCTCCCTCCTGTCTGCTGGGAGGAGCTACTGGTGAATAAAGCATCCGACCCTTACTTGTACCTATCTAATGTATCAGCCTGTACCCCTGATTCACTTCCCAGCTCTCCCTGTAACACCCCTTTCCCTCCTCTAATCTCATTGGCTCCCTCCTGTCTGCTGGGAGGAGCTACTGGTGAATAAAGCATCCGACCCTTCCTTGTACCTATCTAATGTATCAGCCTGTACCACTGATTCACTTCCCAGCTCTCCCTGTAACATCCCTTTCCCTCCTCTAATCTCATTGGCTCCCTCCTGTCTGCTGGGAGGAGCTACTGGTGAATAAAGCATCCGACCCTTCCTTGTACCTATCTAATGTATCAGCCTGTACCCCTGATTCACTTCCCAGCTCTCCCTGTAACACCCCTTTCCCTCCTCTAATCTCATTGGCTCCCTCCTGTCTGCTGGGAGGAGCTACTGGTGAATAAAGCATCCGACCCTTCCTTGTACCTATCTAATGTATCAGCCTGTACCACTGATTCAGGGAGACAATTCCACATCTTCACAGCTCTCACTGTAACAAACCCCTTCCCAATATTTAGGCAGAACTTATTTTCTTCTAATCGGAATGGGTGACCTTGTGTCAGCTGGAAAGACCTACTGGTAAATAAATCATTAGAGAGATTATTATATGATCCCCTTATATATTTATACATAGTTATCATATCACCCCTTAAGCGCCTCTTCTCCAGAGTGAACATCCCCAATTTGGCCAGTCTTTCCTCATAGCTAAGATTTTCCCTTTACCAGCTTAGTTGCCCTTCTCTGTCCCCTCTCTAATACAATAATGTCCTGTTTGAGTGATGGAGACCAAAACTGTACGGCATATTCTAGATGGGGCCTTACCAGTGCTCTTTGTAAAATCAATAGAGTGGACTTAATAACTAATACATCAAATAAGAGAGAGAGGAGGAATTAAAAAATGGTCTTCACCATGACTTACAGAGCCAGAAGCTGAATACAAAATTGGGACAATCATTAAAAAATTGGGATATTTTATAATGTGAGGAGGAACTCCAACTTACTCTCCCCAAAACAGCCTAAGGTAGTTTTAGAAAACCTAATCATTTTAAACAAATCATTTACCTACTCTTATATATAAAAAAGAAAAGTAGATACCACCTGGGCAGAAAAGTATCCATGGGCCATGTGTAAGGTCTTAAAGGACAAGTAAACCTTTAAAATAAGTGAATGTAAAACTCATGAGGGGGCTATTCTAAGTACTTTTGTAATTTACATTCATTATTTATTTTTGTAAATTCTTTATTTATATTTTCCCAAGATATTAGGGGTTTTTCTCCTGACAACTTCCTTGACTACTTGCTGGTCAGACTGGTGGGAAACTGACCAGCAGGTGGCGCTGTTGTAACACAATTCATTCATATTAACAGCACATGTATCCCTTAATATCTTGGAATTGAAAATAAATAATGAATGTACATTGCAAAAGTGCTTAGAATAGCCCCCTCATCCATTTTACATTCACTTATTTTAAAGGTTTGCTTCCAATAAGGATCAATTATATGTTCATTGGGATCAAATAAAAGGTACCGTTTTATTATTACATAGAAAAAGGAAATCATTAAAAAAAAAATGGAATTATTTGATTATGGAGTCTATTGGAGATGACCTTCTTGTAATTCAGAGCTTTTTGGATACTGGGTTTACAGATAATGGATCCCCATTCTTGTATGTGACTATAGTGTTCTTCTTACGCTAAACCCACACACCACATTTCTCCTTTATTTTCACTGCCACCCAACAATCCTTCCTAAGCCCTGGCACATAGAGGAGAGTGGCACCAGTCCGTATCCGGTTACATTAATAATGGGCAACAGCAGTTGTTTCATTGCAAGTCCATGTTTATTGGTGACCAGATACAAACGCTATAGTGCAGGTGAGTCTCATGTACAATCACTCGGGATATTTACTTTAAATGGCACAGAAACGGCTGCACACTCAGTCCTACAGGGGCTTCAGGCCGTGACACAATTGTGGGGCTCACTAATAAAATAATGAGACAATATTTGCTGTCATTGTGGAACCTGCACGTCACTGATCCAATGACGGAAGCTGAACTGAACAAATCTGCAACGGGTTATGCTTCTTCCTCATGTTTCTCCCTGGATACTGGGAGATTTCACAGACCTGGCCAGTGTCGGACTGACCCACAGGGATACCAGGAAAACTCCCGGTGGGCCCAGGTGTCAGTGGGTCTCTTGCTTCTAACCATTTGGACTATTTCATCGTCAGTCCCTATTTCTTAATGGGAAAAAGAGGCAGAATAATGGAAGAATAGAGTAAGTCAATATAAAAGACTAGGAGAATAAAGAGGTTAAGTGAGGAGAGGAATAATAGTTTGGAAAGTGGGCCCACGGTCTAAGGTTTTCTGCTGGACCACATTCTAAGATTTTCTGGTGGGCCCACGGTCTAAGGTTTTCTGCTGGGCCCATGGTCTAAGGTTTTCTGGTGGGCCCACGGTCTAAGGTTTTCTGGTGGACCACATTCTAAGATTTTCTGGTGGGCCCACGGTCTAAGGTTTTCTGCTGGGCCCACGGTCTAAGGTTTTCTGCTGGGCCCACGGTCTAAAGTTTTCTGGTGGGCCCACGGTCTAAGGTTTTCTGCTGGGCCCACGGTCTAAGGTTTTCTGGTGGACCACATTCTAAGATTTTCTGGTGGGCCCACGGTCTAAGGTTTTCTGCTGGGCCCACGGTCTAAGGTTTTCTGCTGGGCCCACGTTCTAAGATTTTCTGGTGGGCCAATGGTCTAAGGTTTTCTGGTGGGCCCCAGACATCCCAGTCCAATGCTGGACATGGCCCACATGGCCTTGATTCCATTTAACCCAATTACTTCTCATAACATCAAGCAGCTTGTTGCCATTCTCACCATTATGCCTACATTCTCCTATAGAACTAGACACACATCCAATGCTGCAGCAGCCATTCTGATTTCTGGCTCATACACTGTGTATTTGGGAAGATCAAGTGCAAACCATAGAGCAGTGGATGACTTGATACAGAAATAACGCAACAGGTGGTTCCTATTCAAGTGGGAACACTTACCTCCCAAATAGAACATTGGCACTATGGCACTGCCCCATATTGCTCAATTTGTATTAATGGCAATGAGAGCATCAGTAGTGTCCCAGAGCCAATCAAGGTCCATATCCATTGTTTAATTTCATTGGCTGCTGATTATTAACATGCTGTGAACTCACCACTGTAGAAACTAACCAAGTTGTGTCTAATTAGACATAATCAATTACTGGATAACTTACTGGGAGATGTAAGTTAGCAGCTTATCACTAAGACACACTGTAAACTTGAGCTTCATATACTTGACCCTTTACCTCCAACTGAAGTCATAGCATATATTAAAG
Source organism: Xenopus petersii (assembly GCA_038501925.1). Taxonomy (NCBI): domain Eukaryota; kingdom Metazoa; phylum Chordata; class Amphibia; order Anura; family Pipidae; genus Xenopus; species Xenopus petersii. The sequence continues at coordinate 2,330,133 of CM076683.1, forward strand.
GGTAAATACATCCCCTGACATAGTGAGTCCTAGTATATTTGTTATCTCCCCTTTAGAATAAATGCAGGTTGGAAATCAGCATCAAATGTACAGAAGGTCATGTATAACTATACAATGGACTGATACAAGTGTGGGAGGGGGATCTGGGTAACTATTTGCCCCTATTGCTAAATTCCCCACCACTATCAAAGAGCAAGTGTAGGCTCAGGGTGGGTAGGGTAATACAGAATTGGATTGGGTCTGTACAATGGCCGTGCCAATAGTATCTGTACCCATCTGCTGTGCAACTAATACAAAGTAGGGAACTATTACAAGTATGCTTACAGATGTCACTTATTTTACTACACACAAAATAATGACAACATTGTGGCCAAAAGACAACAGCAAGTCCAATAAAGAAATCCAATTCCAGTCTTTGGCCATGGCACCAGTATTGACGTCTGTAAAGTTGTTGTGCTCAGAAGGGTGGCAAGTCCTCACTCTTCATAATAATCCTTTATTTGTCCATGGCTGGATATGACATTAGAACCTCCACACGTGTAGGGCAAATAGGTAACAGTCTGAGCCAACGGCCAACTCCAGTAGGAACAGCAACAATGTGTGTGAATGTTCCTCTGTTAGGAATTCAGTTGTACATCTTATGAGACTGAAGACTCTCTGTTCAAATCTCAAATCAGGTGTTGGTGAATGAAGATGAGTTTTGTTTTGAGAATAAAGATTTTAAGAACCTTAACAATTGAAGCCTTAGTGCAAATGTGTCAGACGAGTTTGTGCTTTATCTTTCCTCCTCTTCCTTTTTCTCTGAGGCTTCTAAAGAAGTTTATGGAGGTGAGGGGGAGATGATCTATATTGCCAAGATGGATCCCAGCCAGATTACTGATCTATTCCCAGTTGAAGTTGTCCATGGATCTTCTGCTAAATGGGTTGGTGAGCTGTAGGCCTTGGTATTTGCTGAGGATAGTCTGGGTTTTCTTCTTGACAGAATCATCCTGAGGTTGTTCCTTCCTTTACTGATTTTCTATCAGGGATGAGTTATCACTTTCATCTCCAGAGTGAAGATACATCGCTTGGATGCTGGAAGAGCAGTGAAGGCATATTGTCTTGCAGTGCAAAGTTTCATCTTTTGGGAAGTTGAAGAAAAGAAGAGGTTGCTTCTAATTCCACTGTTTCCAGATGGATTATGTTAGACATCATGAAGTCTTAAGCTGGCCATAGATTTTGAGATTTTTAAAAGATCAGATCCTCATCGTGAGACCAGGATTTTCTCGGAACGATCGTACGACTTTACCATCAACTAAAAAGACCAATTTGCCAGGAAAACAAAGGGGAGCTGCCTGCTATAGATTGCACTGGGACCAACAAAGATTTTTTGACCTGGCTGATCAACTTCCTGACAGATGTCGGCCGAAAAATCGTAACATGTACGATCGTTCGAATCCCACTAACCACACGATAATTTCGAAGGATTGGTCGGACTTCCCTAAAATCGGTCGTTTGGCAAGAAGAATCGTCATGTCTATGTATTCAAGTACCGACACAGCTCATTCAACTTGAGGTCAGACAGCTGCTTGGGCAGCCAAAGCCGATACGTTGCATGAGTTGATATGCAGAGCAGCTTCCTGGGCATCACCCAATACCTTCACTTCACAGTATCATTTAGATGTTGCATACCTCCCAACATTTTGGAAGTAAAAAGAGGGACAAAAAATTTTTTCCGCACGTAGCGCAGCAATTTTTTGGATCACACCCCTTTCTGTGGCCACACCCCCTAATTACCATGTTCGTTTTAAAAAATTTGGCAGGTTATGAAGGTTTGAAAATATTTCTCCTTATCAAAATTGTTACAAAGTATCTTATTTGCACCTGTTAGCTGTTCTGGGCTCTCTGCTAAAAGCCAATTAAGTGAGAAACTTTGTTTCTTTTTCTGGCTGTTCAGTGCAGAGAAAAGAGGGACTTTCCAGTACAAATGAGGGACTGCGGGTTGAGCTGTCAAAAGAGGGACTGTCCCTCCGAAAAAGGGACAGTTGGGAGGTATGATGTTGCTTCAGGTAGTTGTGCCAATTCTTGGCCTCAGTTTACTGAATATTTTGAATATTTTTTTGCATATTATTTATGTGGTGTGTTTTTGTCCCACCCCATTCACAGGAGCTTGCTATATGTTGGTGTGTGCTGAAATGGAGAGGGGAAATTGCCTACCGTGATTTTCTTTTCCTGGTAGTCTCTATATCAGCAGATTCCCTCCTTGGCATAAATATCCGGTGCAAGCTTTTTACCTGACACTGAGTGAATATTTAATTACTTGGCAGGCGGAATTATTTCCAGGGGAAAAGGAAGTGCATGCTGATAGGAAGAGGAACCAGGAAAAGGAAAATCACAGTAAGGATAAGACAATTTTTCCTTTTTGCACTTTCAACAGTACATTCTGTAACTTGTATGGTCCTTTATTTGTCCAATTTAGCAGAAACCCTCTCACCCCAGTGGGAGGAAATTGTGTTTTCCCATTCACCTAAGAAGACAGAGAGAGTGGAAAAATGATCCCTTTTGGCACCGAACTCACACATCTTTTCGGTTAACGTAATTTTGCTAAATTGGAAATCAGATAAGCCAACAGCAATGCCTCACATGATGCTTATAATGGCATTGATGCAAATGATGTGCTATTTATAAAGAAATGCAAGTTTTGCACGTGTGTTTTCTAAGCCCTTAAGCCAGCTGTCAGACACACTATGTTTTCAGTGACTTGAGGCCATTGCAATGTCTCAAAAATTCAAATGCTGCATGTGGAACACCTGGAAGAATGTAAGGTAAGAACCAGGATAAAGAGTAGATTCCTGTTCATACTTGATCTGATAGATTTGTCTTAATTCTTTTCTAACTCTGAGAATAAAAACAACAGAAGGTGTCATCAATGGACATCTACTGCCATTTCTATAGCTCCGAAAGGAACATCCCATCCATGAGCATCTGCTTTTATAAAAGTGTCCACTTGTGTAATGGATCTCCTGCAAAACTATAGATATTAACATTTATTACCCATTTAAAACACAAAAACACATTTGTCTGGATACAAATTTTGAGTGGAATTGCGGAGCAACAAGTTAACTCAAGTGATAATGAAGTCTGCTCGTTGGCTGCCTTTTTACTGCACCTAAATCTGCTCCGTATGTGATAATGATAAACTGACTTCGTGAGGCTACCCATGAATTTCACAATATCCAAAGGAATAGAAAAGAACCCCCACTTGAACAATCTAAACTAAGGCAGTCACAAAGTATTTTTGACACACTTATTGATAGTCGGTTAAATAGTAAGCACTTAATTAAACACCACTAACCAGTGCATAAGGTTGAATGTAACACTTGATAAAAAAAAAAAAAAAAGTTGAAAAAGAGTTGAACCGAGCAGACGCGCGTTTCGCTATGTTAGCATTACGCCTTGACAAAGCTAACATAGCGAAATGCGCGTCGGCGTTTCAATTCCTGATCTTGGTTATCTTTTTAAACTATTTAAAAACTTGGGGTTAAACAATTTTCGTGGAGGGTGGTGGAAATAATCTCTGCTCGGTTCAGCTCCTTCTCTGCATACTAAACTCCCAGGAGACCGTGGAATTTGGGTTTTATAGGATATATTAGCCTCTCAAATCAGCTTAGGGCTCAGTTAACTATGAGACCACAGTCCCGGTTACTCTGCCTTCTCCATCTTTGTGGTGTCCCAGGGATAGAACAAACCAGGAAGCAGTTTTGGGACAACTCCACCTCTTTCGATTTCATTTTCTTCCTTTCTTCATGAATTTGAGCATTGATTTTAGTTTTTATCCTATTTAATGGCAGTCTAGTTAATTTATTAAATTGAACCTTATTAATTAGGAAGGATTATTAACTCATACAGCACTGCAGCACTTTATATTTAATGAATTTAATCTCATCTTAGTAATTAACTATATAAATCAATTATTTTCCTTAGCGTTACAATTAATTTAGAAATGAGTGATTAATCCAGGTATCACCCTATTAATTGGCTCAATATTACTGTGGTATTATAGGTTCTTTTTGGCTTTTTGAGCTCCTTACAATTAACTCATTGCACTGCACTTTATATATATATTTTTTTTTTATCAAGTGTTACATTCAACCTTATGCACTGGTTAGTGGTGTTTAATCAAGTGCTTACTATTTAACCGACTATCAATAAGTGTGTCAAAAATACTTTGTGATGCCTTAGTCTAGATTGTTCAAGTGGGGGTTCTTTTCTATTCCTTTGGATATTGTGAAATTTTGAATACAGACTGCAGTCAGACCTCTACTTGAATTAGAAGGATAAAAACCAAGGGATAGTGGGTGCGATTTGTGTTGTTTTGCTACCAATGAATTGTTAAGTCACATCTGTCTTGAGTGAACAAAGAAGTACCGGAAGCACATCCTCCTGTCAGGGCCATGTTATATATATTAAACCTGCAAGTTGGGACTAAATCTGGCCACAGACGCAAAGATCCAATCGTAGGAATCACGGAACAATCGGACTTCCCCATCTCCCGACCTGCCACTAACCATTCTGATCAAATAAAGTAGAAAAGAACAGATCAGCTGATGTTCTGCCCCTGACAGCAATCGTATGAAAGTTATGTCCGACCAAAGCTGGTGACAGTCTCCCTCTGAAAATCGTACGATCAGCAATACACGCAGAGATATTATCGGCAGCCGACAGAATCTTTTAACCTGTCCGACCAAACGACCGATCTCCGCCGGACGAAAAATGCCGAGACTCTCCACACACGGTCCGGAAATCGTACAAATCCTTGATTCGTACCATCAGATCTTTGCGTCTGTGTCCAGCTTTAGGAAGAAACTGACTCTGGAGGACAGGACAGCAACTAACAGCAGTCCAATAGCCGGTATCCAAGGAGATAAACAACAGGATCATAGTCAAGATTCAGACAATAGTCAGGGATGAAAGCAATCACCGGACCGGCCCAGGCAATAAGGAAAAAAAAATAGATAATCAGCAAAAGTAGAAACAGCAGAGAACACTCATGAACTTAGAACAAATGTCAAATCAAAACTGGCTCCTTGTGCCTAGTACAGTGGCATCACCCATTCAACTTAACCTTACCAAGTTGAAATATGAAGACAAACGAATGGTCAAAAAAGCTAATAGCTAAGATCATGATGCAGTAGAACTTCAGCGAGGGTGGGATAGCTGGGAGCAACAGAAAGAATGATCTTATAAAGTAAGGAAAGTAGGCCACCTCACCAAGCAAAACCAACATCTGCTGACAATGGTGGGCTTATCCAATTAGCAGCATTGAGCGACCTCCTCAACAGCCACTTCTTGGTGGCTTGACTGGTAATGGCTCTAGTAAGGTGTTGGCTTACTCGGTCTCACTCCAGGCAAGAGAAACTACTTCTGCATATAAGATTTACCTTATACTGTACATCCCCCCATTCAGTTAAAAGGTGCTATTGGTTTGGGCTGACAAAGAAGGGGTTGCTGTAACCCATGAGCTCATGCCATACAATAAAAAAGGGTGGTCAGATCTCTGTATTACGCGGGTTCTCCGTGGTTCTGTGACAATGAAGGATTTCTCTCCTGTGAAATTGTTCTGATGAGTGTAAAGGTGGATCAAAACAGAGATCATTTCCACTATGAAGTGCATGTGACATGTTTTTCCTTCCATGTATTTCAGCTGACGCCTCATCATCTTAGAAGACTTGTTCCCACATTGTCTCGGTGTGAATCTTATAGTGGGAGTGCAGGTGGGTCTTACGGGAGAAGCCTTTGCCACATTCAGTACAAATGAAAGATTTCTCCCCCGTGTGGATTCTCTGGTGCCGCTGAAGGTGCCATCTCCGTGTAAAATATTTGCCGCAGTTTGTACACAAGAAAGGTTTTTTCACGATGTGGATTGCCAGCTCTCTGCCCAGAATACCCTCCTCGGGGAACCTTTTAACACATTTTGCCTCAGTGTGAACTCTATAGTGACTGTGCAGATTGATCTTTTGGGAGAACGTTTCCCCACATACAGAACAAGAGAAAGGCTTCTCTCCCGTGTGAATTTTTTCATGGCGGTTGAGATGGCTCTTCCGAGTGTATTGTTTCCCACATTCACTACATGTAAAGGGTTTTTCTCCTGTGTGAATTTTCTGGTGGCGCTGAAGATGCCACTTCCGAGAGAAGTCTTTCCCGCATTCTGTACATATGAAAGCATTCTCCCCTGCATGGATCTTGTGCTGACTATAAAAATTGCCCCTTTGGTGTATTTGTTTCCCATAGTTGGACCCTAAATGAGTGTTGTAGTGACTGACAAGATCGCTCTTTTCAAGGAATATTAGCCCACATTCTGTACATGTGAATGGTTTCTCCTCGATGTCCGTCAAGTGATAATTCATCTTTAGTGATAAGCATTTACCACACTTGGTAAACTGTAATGGTTTTACTCCTGTGTGAATTATCTGATGTCTTAAAAGAGCAATCTCAAAAGAAAAGCTTTTCCCACATTCCGTACAAGTGAATGGTTTCTCCCCTGAGTGGAGTCTCTGGTGACTTTTAAGGTGGACCATTGGAGAGAAATTTTTCCCACATTCCGTACAGATAAAACTTTTGTCCATAATGTGCGGCTGCTGGTCCTTTGGCACCCCAATGTGCATGTCATTCAACGTGCTACCAAGAGGTTTCACCTCCTCATACAAATCATTATGTCTCTGGCTATAGTTCATCCCAATCCAGCCACACAGATGGGTGAGAAGGTCCCTGCTCACAGAGAATCTCACTCCGCACTTAGAACAGAGGAAGCCGGCTGGGTTGGAGCTTACAGAGCAGTGTTCATACTCAGCGTTGGACTGATATTGGGAGTAGATCTCTGCTCTTTCATATACTGGCCCAATGAATTTCCCAGAAGCCAGTAAGGGTTTCCTGATTGTATCCAGATCTTCAGATGAATCTTGGTATTCTGCCATCCGTGAGTTCCGGAGACTTAAACAGGAACTATAACATTCATATTGTGCGTTCCTTTCATCGTTCCAGAAACTCTCTAAGAAAAGAGAAAACACAGACATTAGAACTGAAAAGTACATTGTGCATGGCACTCTGGGCATCATGTACAGACACTGAATGCGAATGCAAGAAGAGCACTAAGGGGAAAAAAGCTCTCCTAACTGCCTGCCATAATACTGGGGTAATGCCTACACTTCCCACCCAATGACCCCTCATGAATGCAGAACTACTGAATGGAGGCATCACTGTGTTCATCAGGAAAGTGCAGGTCTTTTCCCTTGTTTTGGAGCACAGAGACTGATGGCAATTCAACTATATGCAGGGCAAGGAAAGGGCAAAAAAACATGGAGAACTTGGTTCTGGACCCAGTGATGAGTTGCATTCTTCACATTCACAAATTAAAATTGGTGCTAATGTTATTGACCAAATTCCTTGGGTACTCACCCTCATCAGTAAGTGAAACAGCTGAACTTTCCAGATAATCTTCACAAACCAGCAATACTTTTTCAATCCGTATATAGAATAATTCTGGTTCCTTCTCTGGAGAAGCTGACAGTAAGGAAGAGACAAGGGTGAGTAAATCTGGGAGTAAGGAAGAGACAGGGGTGAGTAAATCTGGGAGTAAGGAAGAGACAGGGGTGAGTAAATCTGGGAGTAAGGAAGAGACAGGGGTGAGTAAAGCTGGGAGTAAGGAAGAGATGGGGGTGAGTAAAGCTGCCAGTAAAGAAGAGACGGGGGTGAGTAAAGCTGGGAGTAAGGAAGAGATGGCAATGAGTAAAGCTGGGAGTAAGGAAGAGACAGGGGGTGAGTAAAGCTGGGAGTAAGGAAGAGACAGGGGTGAGTAAAGCTGGGAGTAAGGAAGAGACAGGGGTGAGTAAAGCTGGGAGTAAGGAAGAGACAGGGGTGAGTAAAGCTGGGAGTAAGGATTTGACGTTACTCACCGGCCCCAGAAACGGGATCCATTTCCCTCTTTATTGTTTCCAGAGGATCCTCAGTGTCCGGCTCTTCATTCTCCCATTTCCCCTCTAACCTCCTTGTTTCCATCTCTGGAGAACCTGACAGCAAGGAACACAAACCCACCATATAAAGCTGCCTGTGGGAATGGTGCAAAGAGGAAGGGAAGGTGATAAAATAGTCCCATATACTGTGTATTGTAGGATTAGTACTGTGTGTAGAACTCAGTGCAGCCCCTGGGAGCCTGGAACAAATTGGGAGTAGAATTAAGCCCCAGTCCCACAGACAGTACAGGAGGAGGAGGAGGAGGAGGAGGGAAAATGACTTACCCAGTAGATGAGGCTGGAGATGTGAGTACAGGGGATGGGAATGTCAGGGACACAGTAGAAGGGAGTTACAGGGAGCAGCAGGGGACAATTCCCAGTCTGTTCCTCAGTGAGTCCCTCACATCTCGTCTGTATCCGGCAGTGATGGGGGGAGGCGCTGGCATCTCACATCCCACCTCTTTCGGAGGCACACGGGCACCTCATGATGCTGCTGCTCAGGTTGGAACCAGCCCACAAGAAAAGGACCAATGAAATAGATTCTTTTACTTCAGAGCTTTCACTGACAGAGGGAGGTGTTGCCATTTTATAGGTGGGCAGATTTAGCTGATTTAGTAATTTGGGACAGCAGACTGAGCAAATATTGTTACAGTCACTTGTTTGATTAATAAAGAGACAGGGACATGATGGATTTATAGATACAAGTACAGACGGGTGATGGATTTTTTTTTTTTTTTTTTAAAAAAGGGGTAAACAGTGTCATCTCCTTCTTCAATGTAAATTATTTCCGAAATGCTTGTTAATACCAGTAAAGCCACTGTACTCCCTGAAGACTTGTCTCTTAGACTGGCCAGGAGGAATGGTGCCACTCTACAACGTAACGTGCCGACCTACAACTAGTGAGAGCCAGAAGATTGACTTACCCAACAGGAAACTAAGGTTGATCTTTCCCTCTGTAGGTTAAGGATTAAGTAGAAATGGTCTAATAGTAAATGTTTCCAAGTTAGAGGCAAGGCGGTGCAGGCCAATGCTAAATGTTATCCTTAGGCTAAGGCTACAGTTAAAATAAACACCCTTTTCAAATGCTGGATAAAGGTAGGAGTAAGCTAGGTTTTTCATAGCCTCTGGCTACAAGCAGAAGTAGTAGGTTAAAAGCTATCCACCAACTGAGTATACAAGTAGAAGTAGACAAAGGTACAACAAGCTGTGGATACAAGTAGAAGCACAATTAGAAGTAAACAAAGGTAACACACGCTGAGTATACAATCAGAAGTACAGTTAGAAGTAGACTAAGGTACCAGAAGCTGAGGATACAAGTAGAAGTACAGTTAGAAGTAGACAAAGGCACCACCAGCTAAGGATACAAGTAGAAGTACAATTAGAAGTAGACTAAGGTACCACCAGCTAAGGATACAAGTAGCAGTACAATTATAAGTAGACTAAGTTAACACAAGCTGAGGATACAAGTAGTAGTGCAGTTAGAAGTAGACAATGGTTTCACAAGCTAAGGATACAAGTAGTAGAGTTACTCTTAGAAGTAGACAAAGGTAACACAAGCTGAGGATACACATATAAGTACAATTAGAAGTAGACTAAGGTTTCACAAGCTGAGGATACAAGTAGAAGTACAATTAGAAGACAAAGGGTGGGTGGGTTTATGTGGAGTTTCATCTGTGGCAAATCAGTATAAATTGAGCCTAATTTGGACTACTACTAATTTACTTATTTAGAGAAAGGATGGGAAAGAAGGGACTCTCAGAGAAAAGACTGGGAGGAACATGAAGGCCTCAGAACCCTTCAACATCAGGGTCATGTAAGATAATAGGCCAGGAAACTTAGATCTTCTCTTATTTATGTGCCAAATGAAGAATTGTATTGTGTTTGTTATATTCCATTTATACCTAAAGGAATGAAAAGATTCTTTCTTGGGAAAAGTTATTTTTACTTGTGGATTTGGAGGGTTTCCGGAGGTTACTGTCTCTTCACACGGCAATCTTCCAGATAACTCTAGAATATGAAATGAAGAATAATCATTTTTACAATCCTACATCTTACAAGATTCTTAACCAAAGTCAGAGCAGTAACTAGGGGTGAGCAGACTCTGTGGCTTATGGGAAACCTCGTTTTGTTCCCATCACTTTATGTCTCACAATTGCCCTTTTCCACCCTCATCTGATTCCATTGGGCAAATTCACTAAAGAGCAAATTTTCGCCTGTGAAGGCTCCGCCACACGGACTTTGTCAGCCACAAATTCACTACCACTAATTCACTAAACTGCAAAGTTGCGTCTCAGCAGCAGAACGGTGGTGAAGTTTCACTAGTATTAATTAGGGATGCACCGAATCCAGGATTCGGCCTTTTTCAGCAGGATTCGGCCGAATCCTTCTGCCAGGCCGAACCGAATCCGAACCATAATTTGCATATGCAGATTAGGGGCAGGGAGAGAAATCATGTAAGTTTTTGTCAGAAAACAAGGAAGTAAAAAATGTTTTCCCGTTCCCACCCCTAATTTGCATATGCAAATTAGGGTTCGGATTCGGTTCGGTATTCGGCCGAATCTTTCGCAAAGGATTCGGGGGTTCGGCATCCCTAGTATTAATTCCTCAGCGTAAGCATTTCATAACGATCTTTCTCTACTGTTCAATTCTGCCTAGTGACACTTCATTAGTACACTTACACTTAGGTCAGTTTGAATAGCGCGGGTACATATAGATCATATATATATATATATATACGTCTTTATTGGAGATGTTGGTGCAAATGCTGGAAGTGGCCACTTATTATTACACATGTCCAAGGAAACAAAATAAAGACAAAAGATCCTCTAATGTCCTACTTACCAAAACAAATGTGGCCTGCCCCTCAAATTGTAACATATAAGTTAAATCAAAAATCCTTAATAGTTACAACTTTCAAATTTTTATGACTTTTCGGCATACAGGATATGATGTCACTGACATACGATTGAGGAGGATTTAGCTTAATTTTATCAGCTTCTGATGCGAATTGCATTGGTTTCTGTGCTGCCATGTAGTAATTATGTGTATTAATTACTAATCAGCCTTATATTGTGACATTTCTATTCTATGTGTACTGTGTATTGTGAGTGGCTCCCTAAGCTCAGTAAGTGACAGCAGCACAGAGCATGTGAATCAGTGAATCAGCAGAAAAGAAGATGGGGAGCTACTGGGGCATCTTTGGAGACACAGATCTTTACTACTAAAGGGCTGTGGTTGCCTTGGGCTGGTATAGAAGCACAAAACATCATGTACAACATTTCTAGCTACTTCTTTAGTTAGGCTTTACTTCTCCTTTAAAGTGGATCTATCACATCTATAGTTTAATCTCACTGAAATGAAACACTTTCTAAATATAATGAATTAAGTTAATTCATTATACGTCGGGGCAGAGAAGCCAGAGAGAAGACTTGCCAGTGTTGGACTGAAGGGGTATGGGCCCACAAGGGCTGCCACATCCTGCTGCCTTCCACTACCCCACGGGTTGGCTAAAGCTAAGCACATTTTCAATTGAGTTTCATTTTTTTCTTTTGTATAGTTTCGGAATTACTTCTTCTGACTTTTTCCAGCATTCATGGGGGGGGGGCTGAGTCACTAACCCCATCTAAAAAACAAATACTCTGTAAGGCTACAAATGTATTGTTATTGCTACTTTTATTCTTCCTCTTTCTATTCAGGCCTCTCCTCTTCATATTCCAGTCTCTTATTCAAATCAATGTATGGTTGCTAGGGGAAGTTGGACCCTAGCAACCACACTGCTCAAAGGAGACATACAGGATAAATGAAAAAAAAAACTAATTGTGTAGGCAATTATAAGTAATATATGGTGTTGCTTTTACTTGGTGCTAAAAATTAATATTATCTTTAAAAATAGCCCCTTTATTGGAGCTCCCTATAGATGTTCTCTGGTCCCTGTCTGTGTTTCAAACGAGGGGTGGGCGTGTCCCTGCCAGAAGCACAGTAGGAGGGGGACAGCCAATCACAGCCCTGCAGTCACACAAGCACAGACAGGCTTCAGTTCCCTATCAGGTCCTGCTAGCTGCTGATTGGTTCACATTGAGTGCACAGCCTGGGCATTCAGGGAGCAACAAGTGGAAGAGAAGGGAGGGATTATTAGGGTTTTTGTAGAAATATTCAATAAATCAGTCTGAAACACTACTTTTTAAGCACAATTCTTCTATATCTAAATGAGTATAACGCACTGGTACATTCTTATTTTTTACACAAAATGTCTCTATTAATAAAAAGCAAAATAACTAAAAAAAAGTAAATTGTCTCAGAATATCTCTCTCTACAACATATTTTTATCTGAAATGTGAAAAAAAAATGTTTTTGAAACTGGTTATAAGACCCACTTTGACCTTAAATACCCTCCCCCCCTCCAAACAAGTGACCTGCCCCAAACACACCCACAATGACCTCACACAGGAAGTGTCGGTCACAGGCTGACGGGCCCATCGACGTGTGATGAGGAAAAGTAGGAGGAGACAAGACTCATCTCACATCTAAATCATAAACCTTCCTGCGCTGCTTCCACATTTACCTGAAATAAATAAAAGGTTTAGAAATCCCGCTGAGTAACAGAAGTGTTTTGCTGGATTCTCACAGAGAGGAGATAAAATCTGCCCACCAGTAATATGGCGGTGCCTCACTGTGACAAGTCTGAAGAGAAACGCGCGATATACTGGTCTAGTCTGGTGGGCTGAGCCCTAACTGAGCAACATCCCCGGATAGGTTCATTTTTACAGGGGCGTGGCTAAACAACAAGTACCTCCCATCCATCCCCCACACTCACACAGTCCGGAAAGTGCTGAAATCTGAGGAGGCAAATATAGTACAGACTGATAATTGTCCCCTGCTGCTCCCTGTACCTCCTCTCATCCTGTGTCCCTGACATTCCCATCCCCTGTACTCACATCTCCAGCCTCATCTACTGGGTAAGTCATTTTCCTTTCTCTTTTATATCTCCCACATGTTGTTCAGTCTCTCTCTGCAGCTGTTTTACTACTTCCTCCTCCTCCTCCTTATCAGTCCCACAGTCTCCCCTCTCTATCAGTCCCTGCAGCAGGATTAACCCCCAGTCTCCCCTCTCTATCAGTCCCTGCAGCAGGATTAACCCCCAGTCTCCCCTCTCTATCAGTCCCTGCAGCAGGATTAACCCCCAGTCTCCCCTCTCTATCAGTCCCTGCAGCAGGGTCAACCCCCAGTCTCCCCTCTCTATCAGTCCCTGCAGCAGGATTAACCCCCAGTCTCCCCTCTCTATCAGTCCCTGCAGCAGGATTAACCCTCAGTCTCCCCTCTCTATCAGTCCCTGCAGCAGGATTAACCCCCAGTCTCCCCTCTCTATCAGTCCCTGCAGCAGGATTAACCCCCAGTCTCCCCTCTCTATCAGTCCCTGCAGCAGGATTAACCCCCAGTCTCCCCTCTCTATCAGTCCCTGCAGCAGGATTAAGCCCCAGTCTCCCCTCTCTATCAGTCCCTGCAGCAGGATTAAGCCCCGGTCTCCCCTCTCTATCAGTCCCTGCAGCAGGGTTAACCCCCAGTCTCCCCTCTCTATCAGTCCCTGCAGCAGGATTAACCCCCAGTCTCCCCTCTCTATCAGTCCCTGCAGCAGGATTAACCCCCAGTCTCCCCTCTCTATCAGTCCCTGCAGCAGGATTAACCCCCAGTCTCCCCTCTCTATCAGTCCCTGCAGCAGGATTAACCCCCAGTCTCCCCTCTCTCAGTCCCTGCAGCAGGATTAACCCCCAGTCTCCCCTCTCTCGGTCCCTGCAGCAGGATTAACCCCCAGTCTCCCCTCTCTATCAGTCCCTGCAGCAGGATTAAGCCCCAGTCTCCCCTCTCTATCAGTCCCTGCAGCAGGATTAACCCCCAGTCTCCCCTGTCTATCAGTCCCTGCAGCAGTATTAACCCCCAGTCTCCCCTCTCTATCAGTCCCTGCAGCAGGATTAACCCCCAGTCTCCCCTCTCTATCAGTTCCTGCAGCAGGATTAACCCCCAGTCTCCCCTCTCTATCATCAGTCCCTGCAGCAGGATTAACCCCCAGTCTCCCCTCTCTCAGTCCCTGCAGCAGGATTAACCCCCAGTCTCCCCTCTCTCGGTCCCTGCAGCAGGATTAACCCCCAGTCTCCCCTCTCTATCAGTCCCTGCAGCAGGATTAACCCCCAGTCTCCCCTCTCTATCAGTCCCTGCAGCAGGATTAACCCCCAGTCTCCCCTCTCTATCAGTCCCTGCAGCAGGATTAACCCCCAGTCTCCCCTCTCTATCAGTCCCTGCAGCAGAATTAACCCCCAATTCCTACTTATCACAAGCGCAGCCCCCACAGGCAGCTTTATATGGTGGGTTTGTGTTCCTTGCTGTCAGGTTCTCCAGAGATGGAAACAAGGAGGTTAGAGGGGAAATGGGAGAATGAAGAGCCGGACACTGAGGATCCTCTGGACACAATAAAGAGGGAAATGGATCCCGTTCCTGGGGCCGGTGAGTAACGTTTCTCTATTAATAAGGCAGAAATTTGTGGATATAGTTTAGCTGTATGATTGATGATTTATGAAGTATTTCTGATCTAACACAAGGGATTTCTTACCCACCTCTGTCTCTCCCTACAGGTTTCCAAGTGTCACAACCACAGATTTTCCAGGTAAAAATCAAGGAAGAAGATCTTGGCGCTGAGGATCCTCTGCTCACAATAAAGCAAGAAACCGACCCTGTTACTGGCGCTGGTGAGTAAATACATTTTCCAACAAGATTATAGTGTGTAACAGCCGCACTGAGTCAGGCACAACCATTAAAGGGGATACAGGTAAGGGATCCGGTATCCGGAAACCAATTATCTAGAAAGCTTCGAATTTTGGAAAGGCTGTCTCCCATAGACCCCATTTTATTCAAATAATCCAAATTTTTAAAAATAATTTCCTTTTTCTGTGTAATAATAAAACAGTCGCTTGTACTTGATCCCAACTAAGATATAATTAATCCTTATTGGAGGCAAAACCAGCCTATTGGCTTTATTTAATGTTTAAAGGATTTTCTAGTAGACTTAAGGTATGAAGATCCAAATTATGGAAAGATCCATTATCCGGAAAACCTCAGGTCCCAAACATTCTGGATAACAGGTCCCATACCTGTATATGCTTGTCAAACTGTATTTGTCATTGTTGTGTTCTTCTAGCAATAGAAGGAATGTGCCTTTACAAGTTTTTTACTGGTTTAATTAAAATTGTCCCCAAAACTGTGCTAGTACCACCCAGTCATTTCAGTTCCAGCTGATTGTATTGCCAGACTGTGCCCTAAGCGCATCTCTGTAGGATACCAGCTTGGCGGACTTGATAGGGAACTGCAGTGTTTCATTGGGTGAAGGCAGAGATGTGATTGGCTGTTCACTCCCTACTGTGCTTATAACCATAGACCATTAGAACATGCCCAGTGAGGAACTGTAGAGGTCTCTGATGAAGGGCTTCTCTGGTAACCAATCAGGAAGCTACAAATCAGAAAGTTCTATATGATTGGCTAAATGCTCATGAATCATTCACGTTAGCAGTATGAATAGTTGTATCAATTTCATTCTAAAGAATTCAGTAAGGATCTGACGATTTGTTCTTCTAATGTGAATAGTGGGTGTAGGGATTCCAGAAAATGTTTCATTAAACAGCACAAAGGTAACATTTAAAGGCACATATAATATATAATGCAATGCTAAATACCGCTTTCCCTTATTCAAAATTGAGCTCTTGTATATAATGCTCAACACAGATCAAAATCACTATTTCCTAGAAAATCTTCAATTGATTTCGGTCTTTTTATCTTTTACTCAGGACGTGTTCCAGCAGCCATTTTAAGTGATTTCCCGCTCTTAGTTCATTTGGAGGAGAACGTGTTTAGGAGAGCCGCCCAAAAATCTACCCAAAATGGCTTCAGGGTGAAGCCAGAAGAATGGGGGGATGTAAGGGAGTCTGAGGACCTGGATGGTGGGGACATGGAGGAGGAGGTATCTCCATCTATGTTA